>CP092876.1:23566156-23794492 GCA_030710605.1 Cordylochernes scorpioides
AGAAATAGGCCCCATTAGAGTCAGTTTACTAGTTGCCTATGAGCATGTACGTATATCGGTATTCAGACAATAACTCTGTAAGTTATTTAATGCACAGGGATCTTTATTGAAGATACAAGAGATAACTAAGTGTAACCACTATTGCCTCTGTCTACTTCAGAAAATAGACGACCGACAACATCAAAGACTTTACATTTCCTTGAGTTTTGTCCTTGAGTGTGATAAAAAAAATGTTTTCTATGCGTGAGGTATTGCGTTAAATATTTATTTGTAAACACACACAAGTTTTAATATAGATAATCTATATTTGAAGCTCTTTATATAACCCTATATATATAATTCAAAATGAAATATTATACTTTGTAGTATATTTGCTAATCTGTCCTTTTATATTCACATTAGAGACGTCACTTGGCGATGGAATGTGTAACAAGACAGAAGATGCATACAAAGTACAAGCAAAACATACACAACAAATATGAAATAATAAAACTATATACAGATATATCATAACACACGCAAGGAAAATCATAACACATACAACAAATAAAACATGACCAACAACATAACAACCACAATAAATAACACAACAATAATCAAACAACACATGGTGACAGGGGGAATATAACAAACACAAATATCAAAACAGAACATTACTTCGACTAAAATATACTCTTCGGGTTAAAATAGAAAAATAAAACGGAGATTGAAGAGTAGTATCTTGTGCGAATTTTATTAGCAAGTTTTCGAACGTCTTTATACCGGCTTTTTCGATATCATCGTTCATCGAAAAAGCCTGTAGAAGGACGCATGCATCCGAAAGTTTGCTAATAAAATTCGCACAAGATACTTCTCTTCAATCTCTGTTTTATTTTTCTAGAACTTTACTTCATCTAGGTGAACAACATGCCGCCCGCTGCATCTGGAAAAGTCATCAAGAAGGCTGGCACAGAAACCACCGACAAGAAGAAACGCAGGAAGAAGAAAAAGCAGAGCTTCTCCATCTACAAGGTGATTGTCCACCCCGACACTGGAATCTCCAGCAAGGTCATGTCCATCATGAACTCCTTCGTGAATGATATTGTCACAGTAATGAAGGTGACGTTTGGGTAGAATAAAATAATAATTTATTAGATGACTTTAAATAGTTAAATAATTTGAGGATAAAAAGAAATAGTTAAATGGATAAAAATAATGATACATTAAGGAAGTAATGTCAGAGACCCAAACGGCTGGCGATCGGCTACACCCCTCAAGATGGCGGCTATTGTTTACAAACTTCCCGCCTAGCGCGCCCGCCATCTATCGGAGCTTGGGTACATAACACTTGCCGTGCTGACAGCGTGCGCCACCTATCGGGGCTTAGGTACATAACATTCGCCAAGCTGGGGATGTATTATTTACAGTTACAAGCTATGTACATTTTTGGTTATGACAATATCTTTTAGCGCATTGCTGGCGAGTCGCCCGGCCCATTAAAAAAATACATCACCAGCAGGGAGATCCTGTCCGCCTTCTTCTGTCTGGAGAGCTGGCTAAGCACGCCGTTTCTAAGGGAACTAAGGCTGTTACCAAGTACACCTCCAGCTCAAAACAGAACATAATACATCTAAAAAAACAAAACACAACTAAAATATACCCAATTAAATACAAACAACTTATACAAACCACAAACAACTCACATTCAAAATTAAATTTTGACATTTATTTTTTAACATGACGTTAAAATATTAATTTAAAATCGAAAATTCAAATCAGAGGATTTCCATGCGATGGAAGTTTCAAAGTAAACATCCTTCTATATCTGTGGAAATAGACCGTTATGTTTACTTTATTACTGTATGTTTATATAAAATTTTAACTATTTATAATGCCTAGATTTCTTTTAAATAAAATAATTCTCCACGGTCTTTACCGCAATTCTAAAAAGTATTGATATTATCTTCCAAAATTCCCGAATAAATTTTCAATAATTACACTCATGGACAAAATTTAAGGAAATTGGAAGTCTTTAATGTCACCGGTCGTCTGTTTATTTTTTATTTAAGGAGACAAAGGCAATTTTGTTCACACTTGGTTAACTCGTGTGTCTTCAATAAAGGTCTACTGTGTACCAAATATCTTACAGAGTTATTGTCTGAATCCCGATATACATGCTAAAAGGTACAACTTCCTAAGTTTTGTCCATGAGTGGATATTGCCCCGTTTAAGAGTCTCTTATCTCAAGAACTTATTATAAATATAAATAAAGAATACTCATTACAAACCAAATATTTGAATTTTAGCAGATTCTTTTTTCTATAGGACTTAGTGAAATGATTAGAAAAATCTAACGGGAAGGTATGGTTCATCAGTGGTGTTTTCTGCCAGATCTATAACAATATTTTATTAAACCACATATATGTTTTCTATATACAGTTAAACCTGTCTTTTGCGACCCCTCTTGGGATTCACCAAAATAGGGTGTTATAGAGAAGGGGTTGTATAGACAGGTCACTTTTAATGTAAATCGCATCGTACTACGTATTTAAAATCGGGCGTTATAGAGAGGAAGGCGCTATTTAGAAGGGGCGCTATAGACAGGTTTAACTGTATTAACAATAGTTTTGAGCTAATAGAACAGACTTTATTAAGGACACACGTCCCATACAGCATTCTCCCATACAGGTAAACAGAAGTAAACATAACAGTTATCTATAGAAAGTGGAGATTGACATCGACCTTTCTTCAAGTTGGATCCATTATCCATGTTACGTCTATTGTCTGTGCTGTTTTCAAATATTTGTGAAAATCTAATGCATTAGGGGTTTGTTTTTAACTAGTTTTGACATTAGAACATATGGATAATTGTTTTCATAACCAATCTTTTGACAAATAGATTTATCTCTCCTCTTTCTGTTCCGAACAATAAAACGTGTAGTGTGGTTTATACTAAATACATGAGACGAAGAAGTAGGTTCAAAAATAGATTCCGGAGGACGTATCTCTTTGTTTATCACTAAAGTCCATTCATGCGATGGTTAACTCTAACCTTAATGTAACCTAACCTATCCTGAAAAAATTCAAATTAAAATAAATAAAACTATTTTATAACTAAAGTTAAACCTGTCTATAGCGCCTTCCTCTTTATAGCGCCCGATTTTGAATACGTAGTACGATGCGATTTACATTAAAAGTGACCTGTCTATAGCACCCCCTCTCTATACCACCCTATTTTGGTGAGTCCCAAGAGGGGGCGCTATAGACAGGTTTAACTGTATATAAAATACGAATAAAAATATAACATCAATGAGGAGTAAACCCGCGACGTAAACAATGATGTCCCAAAGAGAAAATTTTTCAGAGAAAGTATTTTCCAAAACTACTAAGATAAAACATCAGGTTTCCATGGATAAGTATATTTTTATAAAAGTCTGATGGTTTCACTTTAATATTGATATTTTATTGAATTTTATAAATTCAAACTGAAGTTTCTCATTAGTGTGTACAAAGGGGAATAAAATCAGTTAAAATGATTGTCATAAACTTTAACATAATTCTCTTCCAAATTGCCAAGCACGGTCTTCATGCATCTTAAATAGAAGGAAAGGACATGGCGCTAGAAACCAATTTCAGGAGTACATCAGTGACTCTCTCTATGCAGGTAATAGACGCAATAAAAGAAATGGCGAATGTTAGAGACCTCTGTTGATTCAGCTCTTTCAATATTCATAATGGTTGCTTCTCATCTACCTATACTGACTTTCTACCATGTCAATATAGGTATTTGCATATTTTAAACAATATATTAATAGTATTTTTATTTTTGGAAAAAAGAGAAAAGTAAAATATTAAGGAATACAGATTTTGAATTTAACTTTGAGTCAGAACAGCAAGCTAATTCAGTATCAAATAATACCGTTAAGAGAATTTCAAAATTTATATAATTTGTAATTCAGTTTAAACATGTGAGGTTTGTTTTTGATATATGTAATAAATAAGTAGTTAGCATATAGTAATATAAAGGGGAAAAAAGTAACACCAGTAAAACATCGGCGGTGAAGCGTCATAGACTGGGCAAAAAAAAAAAGGAATAAGCGAAAAGAAAGTTTTATAGAAAAGAGCAAAGACATAACCATGATAATAATTTTCCAAATGATAAAATTAAGTTAATTAGAGAATTTAAACAATATGTATATTCATACATCATGTAGATATATATTCCATAAAATATATAATGATATCTACATTTAGATCTTGAATATTACATAGCGACAGTAAAAAAAATATTCGTATAAATCATTCATTTAAATATACACTCTGCATGAGGAGAAAAAGGTTTGCAGAGGAGAATATAAGCATATAATATCTATGTGAAAAAATAGTAAAAATATGAAATTTTACTGGGATAATATGGATAAATTATTTGGAAGATTCAGGAATAATTAAAAATCAACGAATAGTTGATATTTATTTCGATAGATGGTGCAAGCCATCAGCAACTTTCACTTTCACGACTAGGTGATGCCTTTTTCTTAATAAAAACTTTATAGTGTTAAAATATGGAATGTGAAAATAAACAAAAGGCTGAAAATTAGAAAATGTTGCACCGTCATGGTATATAGGCTTCATGTCCATATTCGATTGGTCCATATCAAGATTATAAGAACTCTGCCTTTGCCAGTCCCAAGCTCGAATGAAAATGGAGGAGGGGGAGCAGTAACAAGCTCACTGAAAAACCTGGGCTCAGCTGGCCCGGCTGATAGTACCCTGTAAGGACTCCTAATCCAGAGATACAGGATGAGCAGCGTTTGTAATCCATGTTAGGAACGGCTGCACAATGGCGTCTGTTCCTCATGTCAGAGGCGGCCATTTCTTTTAGAGCTAAGTCGGCGTACCACTGAGTAGTGCTCACAGTCTTAATGACAAAGGCAGACGCATTCTACTTCACTCAGTCATGATGGTTATCAAAGCTCCACACCCCAGCAGACACCATCAACAAGCTTTACACCCTGATATGTTTGAGTGGAGATAAGAAAGAAGAATAAGATTATAAGTGAGACCAGAACAGGTAATCATAAACAACTCTATTTTAACAAGGAAATTATTTAACGCAGACAGATATCAATATAAACAAACAATTTAACAAATAAAACGCTGAGATAACGTCAGGTGACGGATAAAGATCCACCGAGTAGGTAACCACAGATTATTCTGTGACAATATTCAATATACAGTTACGAGCGTCATGCGTTCTTCATCTCTTAATTCTTCAGTTTTCATCTCTGTCACCGTTTGCTTTTTTTTTTTGGAATGGCGCTCCCCTATTGGTTGGCTATGATCACGCCACCTTTGCCCCCCCCACTCGCTTTTTCGTTTTTGTAACTATTGTGTTGGAGCGGATCGCTCCTTAAATAAATGCATATAAATGGAATCCTCTCTTTCTTTTTCCCAGTAAGAGATGCCTACGGAAGCCAACAGTACATAGACAGATAAAGCACATTGGCTATAGTTATTAACTAATATATGCATTTATTTAAGGCGCCAATTTATAATTGTAACAAATAGTATTTGAATAAAAACATTCAATCGGGTAAAACACGGGCGTTGCCCGGGTCATTCGGCTAGTATACTCATAAACAAAACTTAAGGAAGTGGAAAGTCTTTGATATCGCCGGTCGTATATTTTTTCAAGGAGACAGAGGCTTTTTCATACTTGATTAACTCGTATTTTCAATAAAGGTCACTGCGTATCAAATATCTTTATATATATTGTAATACCTGTTGAAAGGTGCAACTTCCTTGAGTTTTCGTAAAGATAGAGGCTGCCTGGCCGGCATTTATAGTTCTTAAAATTAAAGACACTTTGGTCAGTAAATCTTTTTATTATCTCGACGTTTCGACAAAAATATTTTATTCTCGTCAGGCGCGAACAAAAATTAAAACATTTGGCAAGGTGTTAAAAATTATTCTAAGGTTGCAAGAGCCTTCTCACGCGACTAAGTTTTGTCTATGAGTGTACGAGTATATCGGTGCGTGTATATTTATATTTTGACGGGAGAGGCTATCCTAGTCTCTTTAGATCAATTTCCTCCCGGCAAAATTTCCATCTATATTTTAGCCATAGATTTGGCCCAGCCACTTTGCCAGCTAAACACCTCTTTGGCAGATTGTCAAGATTCCATTAGATCCCGTGTGGATCTCATGGAATAAAGTCCGCTCTAGACTCACGAGGACCATTAGCCCGAAACCATGGTCTCTAGGTGGACGCTTTCCAGTTTGCCTAGTTTTAGACGTCTATTTTGACGGGAGAGGCGACCCTTGTCTCTTTTGATCAATATTCTCCCGGACAAAATTTCCATATATATATGAAAAAACAATAGAAAAAATAATAGATAAGTGGGTCAGGTGTTGATATTGAAAATAAAGAAGGCATCTCCTGACCACGAGCACATGTGCTTTTTAGATGGCAGAGCGCCATCTAGTGGAGCAAAAATAAACTAAACGTTTATTTAGCTTGCTCCGTGATATTTGGCCAACCCAATTTCTTGATAAATCAAGAAAAGCCATCCACGAACGTATTTCGCGCTGTTGGCGCTCGTCAGCGTGGAGTAGGCTGTAACCACCGAGACCAAAAAGATTTTTTTTTTTTTTTTTTTGGTCTCGGTGATTACAGCCTACTCCACGCTGATGAGCGCCAACAGCGCGAAATACGTTCGTGGATGGCTTTTCTTGATTTATCAAGAAATTGGGTTGGCCAAATATCACGAAGAAAGTTAAATAAACGTTTAATTTATTTTTGCTCCACTAGATGGCGCTCTGCCATCTGTAAAGCACATGTGCTCCTGGTCAGGATATGCCTTTTTTATTTTTAATATATATATATGTAGTACAAAGAACGAAATCCAAGCCAGAGATGAAAATACTCGGTATCAACACGGAGAAGAGGACATCGTCAGCAAGGAGTGTTTGTAGAAAGCCGGCTCGTTAGTGCGCTATCAACATTTATCGACCTTCTTTCTGTTTCTTCATATCTGCCCATTTCCCCAAAGTTGTTTCTCCGCATTTCTCGACAACATCGCTAAATATTATTTATTCGAGCCACATTCCAAGATGAATGGATATTTCAATATGTTGCAGTTTAATTAGGTTTAGTGCGTCAAATCTATTTGGACATTTACATTAATTATTTACAGCGCGACTGTTTATTGTTATTAAATAAACAAAAAAAAAAACAAATTTCTCTTACTTCAGTAATACAAATATTTGGAGGGCTTGGCTCATCAGTGAACTCTCCAAGCGGTTTCGCCAGTTTAATCTACCATACAGTTATAATATGTAAAGAGTTCCGTTACAGTAACATGTATATATATATATGAAAAAACAATAGAAAAAAAAATAAAAGATAAGTGGGTCAGGTGTTGATATCAAAAATAAAGAAGGCATCTCCTGACCACGAGCACATGGCGCTCTGCCATCTAAAAAGCACATGTGCTCGTTGTCAGGAGATGCCTTCTTTATTTTTGATATATATATATAAAGGTTTTATAATACTTTTAAGGAAAGTTATAGAAAATTACGATGTTGAATTGAGAGTATAATTTCGAATTGAAAATATAAGAGTATAGCCTGAACTTGTTATAACCCTATATTGTTACATAAAAAATTAAAACCTTTTTGATACCCAAATAATAATATTTAATAATTTGTTTTTAATCATCATTAATATACAACTATCTTTCATATAAATTATATTTAATTCTACTTTATATATAACACAACAGACCAATACATACTTAGAGTATTATGGTAGTTTAAGCTGGCGCGAAACCGCTGTAAATGTTCACCACTGATGAGCCAGGCCCTCCTAACATTTTATCATTGCAGAAAGGGCAATAGAAAATTGCTCTACACTCATGAAGAAAACTTAAGAAAATGTAAAGTCATTGATGTCCCTGGTCGTATTTTTTTTTTTCTAAATCAACTCTCAATCAACAAATGATCTTAAAAATTCTGATTTTCATTCCTGTTGAAGGAGCATAAATGTTCGAAAGCTCGTATAAATGAAAAATAAACTCTCAAGAAACTCTTCATAATTTTGTACTTTTGATAATATACTGCTCCATGTGTTAATTCAACATACAAGTATATGTTTTACTATTTGAGAGAATTGTGTAAAAATAATAGAAGGTAGTTGCCACAAAGTAGCCCAGAAATTTCACGTTAGACTGGCCAAGATTGGATTACAGAAATAAATCCAAAAGAGCTTATTGAAAGCTATAAAGAAAATAAAAATTTCAGAGAACTCTTTTAAAATTGGATTTAAAGAAATGTGTTTTACTGAAAACTCTCTTGACCCAATTTATCATCTACAGTTTACAGCCCCCTACAAATATACAAATATATATAATTTATATTCATGTACTAAAAGAGGCACCTTTCCCTTTAATTAACCATCAGAACGATGACACTATTGCATCACCCTGATAAAAAAAAAACTTTACTAGTGTTTTTGTTTAATCCCTAGTACACGTGGTACAGGCCATGAAAATCATGGTGGGTAGTTAGCTACTGCTTTTTACTGTAAGTGCACCACATGTCTACACATGTAAAAAGCAGTTCGACTTTGCACTTACAAATATGCCAGAGCCCCATTTGATTACTTGCACTCGCCGGTGGGGTTGGACTTTTGCAAGAATTGGGGGTCATTGAGGTATTTTATTTTTAACAGAAAAAAGTGCCCAATGCGGGAATCGAACCCAGAGTCGTAGCGGTCGAAAACCAACGGTTTAAACCATCCTTCTACCGACCCCCCAGGTTTACTAGTAATGACAAAGAATGAGCCCCAACACCAGTTTTGGAGAATTCAGACAAAAATCCAATCTGTATACATGACTACTTGTATGTTATATATTGTGGTTAAGAAATAATTTATATTTTATTATTTAATTATTCAATGAAAACATTTAACACAGAATATTACTATGAATTTATGAAATCATCATAGATGGTTCTTAGCTTGCTTGTTCAATATTCTCTAGCTGTAGATACAATATAATGCGGCTTATCATTGTAGAACAACATTTAAAAATTATCCCGCATGTGTTTCTTTTGAACGAAAAATCTAAATTTATTTCAAAGAGAAACAATGACCATTTCCAACCTTAGGGATGAATTATGAAAGGATGAATTGTAAAGAGTAATGATAAATGAAAAAATAGAAGTGTCCAGGAATGGGAACTCGGTTGTTTCTTCTTGAAATATATTTCGATTTCTCGTTCAAAAGAAACATATGCGGGATATTTTTCAAATGTCGTTCTACAAATACATTCATATCTTAAGATATTCCAAGACTTTATTTCTAAGCTACAATATTACATTATAATGCATTACAATCTTATTGTCATCGTTATTACGCTCTATCCGTTTACTTATAAATGTATTTCTTTAAACCTATTAGCTTATGTTTCTATAGCTTTTCTAAATAGCACTTAGTTGCTTTCTCTTTCAAATTTACACACATATATATGTATAGAAGCATAGGGCGCCTCTCCCGTCAAAATATACGTCAAAACCTGACGCCATCTATTGACCGTCGCCGCAACTAGCGGCCTCGGGTCGGTGACAAAGCCACAGTTGCGGCGACGGTCAATAAATGGCGTCAGGTTTTGACGTTTATTTTGACGGGAGAGGCGCCCTATGCTTCTATGGATCAATTTCCTCCCGGCAAAATTTCCATCTATATATATATATATTAAAAATGGCATATCCTGACCAGGAGCACATGTGCTTTACAGAAGGCAGAGCGCCATCTGGTGGAACAGAAATCAACTAAACATTGATTTAGCCTGTTCCCTGATATTTGGCCAACCCAATTTCTTGATAAATCAATATATATATATTTTTTTTTTCGGTTCCAAATCACTTTATTAGGTACCGCTCAAAATGAGCAACCTAGTTTATGATATTTACAACAATGAATAATATGTGATGGTTATTCAGACATTAAAACAAAATGTTAACGCGGGATTCAATCCCGGTTCATGACTGTCGGGAATCGAGGGGGTTACCTACTCGTCCACCGACACTTATCACTATATATACGTTATATTAAAATAATATTTTATTCAAAAAAAAAATTATATTTCATAGATACAAATACTCAGTTATAAATCGTAAGGTGGAATCCTCTGGTGTATAATTAGCAGCAACACATAAAATTCCGAGTATAAGTTTCTTTTATTTCAAAAATAATATCTTGAGCTTTCGGGCGTAAACAGCCCTTCTTCAGAAATATTGGAAACAATTTCAAGTAGAAATGTTTGTACACAAATAGATGGTATCTTTCTTTGGTCTTGTATAGCGTGAGTGAATCTCATACCCACGTGATTTAGTTTAAATCTAAAAAAGCCTTTATAAAGAGAGGCGCCCCGCCCCCAGAATTAATGAACACAATAGAAATATAAAAAACAAAGACAATAGATCACCTATCTTTCAACATATTAAAACAACAGGCCATACTTTTAATTTAGCTGAACCAAAAACCTACTACACCAACATAAAAAATAAACATAAAAGACTAATCCTAGAAGCAATAGTATCCAAAAAACACCAGAGCATGAATAGACATATAGATATCCCAGAAATATACAATAGCTTAATACATAATCCTGATACATAAAACTACATTCTAGATAAAAATAGCAATTTCCCGATTAATTTGTGTGTATAAAATTTAATTCAGACATGGAATATTCATTTTAAGACAGGTGATCCTTTCAATATGTTCAATGTAATCGGTCAATGTTTCTGGGGGCGGGGCGCCTCTCTTTATAAAGGCTTTTTTAGATTTAAACTAAATCACGTGGGTATGAGATTCACTCACGCTATACAAGACCAAAGAAAGATACCATCTATTTGTGTACAAACATTTCTACTTGAAATTGTTTCCAATATTTCTGAAGAAGGGCTGTTTACGCCCGAAAGCTCAAGATATTATTTTTGAAATAAAAGAAACTTATCCTCGGAATTTTATGTGTTGCTGCTAACAAATACTCTGCTAAATCGACCGCAAAGAGGTCACGCTTCCCCTATAAAAACTAATTGTTGTTGTTTTCCGATGGCTGGCTCAAACCTTTTGTACATTATGTAAATAAGTTTTTCATTATTTTATTCTTACGCTTTAAGCGAGGCAGTACTTTTATCAAATTATGTTTTTCTATATTCCATAAACTAATTAAGGCAATTGCTGATCAAAACTATTTTTAACATACTTTCAAGAATTTGAACCACGACTGCATTACCATGGCATAATCCACAAGATAATCAAATATCAACAAAAAATCTCATTTTTATATAACACTAGACGAATGACCCGGGCAACGCCCGGGTTTACCCGATTAAAGGTTTTATTTGAACACTATTCGTTACAATTATAAATTGGCGCCCTGGATGTCACTCTTGTGAAACGTCCCGCTCCAAACTTTACATGTACATTAGGTCAGCTGATATTACCTCCCATCTTCACCGCTAGAGGCGCTGCTCGCTAGTTAAGTTGAATAATTTGAATATATAGTTTTAATAATTGATTTATATATTTTTAAAAATAGCCTATCGTCTTCCCAGTATTTTATTACCTATGTATGGAAATTTTGGGTTGAATTAGTGAACTACTGCGAATTTGTATACCGCACATACAAACAAACATACAAACATTCATTTCTATATATATGATATTTACGCTAATATAGATATATGAGGAGAGAAGTGTGTGAGTTAATAGATATAAATGTTATTATAGAGATGTGTAATATTTCCCAGTAATGCTAGCTTAAATATATATAGAAATGCATGTTCATATTTAAATTATTTAGTTTGTTCCCCTTCAATAAAAAATATTTTTATTTTAAAAGAGAAAGAGTGATAATTGCTATCCTCTCAACAGCTTTTTATAGTTTCTCGATTGTAATGTAATAAATTATTTAGCTGCTTAAGAGATTGTGTTTGACTTTAACTAAATTACAACGCCAACATTACAAAATGGAGAAATAGGTTTGCTTAAATATAAAAGAAAGAAAATCCAAATCTTTGGCTTCAATTTGGAAGCGGTCAATAAGTTGTGGGACCCAAGAGGACAATACAACTGTCTCCAACTCGGGATCTACTTCAATTGATATTCTTTGGTCTCAAGATAAAAATGACAGACGATCAAAATTTTAAGATATTTATTCTCTTTGGTTCTCTCGAAATTCTAGTAGTAGATATATCAATAATATTTTATAAACTTACAAAAAAAAAAAGTTATCAATCTTAGAAATAGGATCAACATTTATTTATTATTATTTTTTTAATATATATTTTTAAATATCTCTAGTACACGTGGTACAGGCCATGATAATCATAGTGGGTAGTTAGCGACTGCTTTTACTGTAAGCGCACCACATGTCTACACATGTAAAAAGCAGTTCGACTTTGCCTTACAAATGTGCCAGAGCTCCGTTTAATTACTCGCACTCGCTGGTGGAGTTGGACTTTTGAAAGGATCGGGGGCCATTGGAGCATTTTATTTAATCAGAAAAGAGTGTCCAATGCGGGAATCGAACCCGGGTCGTAGTGGTCGAAAACCAAACAGTTTGACCAGCCTTCCACCGACCCCCACATTTATTTTTTAAATATCATTGATATTTGAAGAAAGGTATACGAAGTAATTTTGTGGGCGAATGATATTCATGTGGATTAGAGGAAGCCTCTCATACTTTCCAGATCTTCTATGCGCATTCTCTCGTATAAATGGCTAGATTACCATTGTTCTATTGAATTTTCAAGAGGGAGTGAAGGTACCTCAAACACACGCCATTTGACCTTTATTGATATATGACAACTAGATTCATAATGGTAATGTGCTAATAAGAGCTTTGAGATCTGAAATAATATAAGGTAAAGAACATTGGTCGATGCATTTCATGTAATTATATATACACTCATGGACAAAACTTGAGGAAGTTGTACCTTTTAGTATTTATATTGGGATTCAGACAATAACTCTGAAAGATATTATAGTGACCTTTATTGAAGACACACGAGATAACAAAGTGTAAACAATATTGTCTCTGTCTTTTCCAAAAAAAAAAAAAAAAACAGACGCCAGGCGATTTCAAAGACTTTTTACTTCCTTAATTTTATCCATGAGTGTATGCAATTCTTCGTATCGATATGCTTATGTCCATATATACTCATATGTTCCCTAAAACACTCCTATGCTGTCTTATTTAGAAACATTTCTCCTTTATTCATGGACATTTTATTATAATATAAAAATAATAGTATTTAATAAAAATACAAGGTATATATAATATAACAATCCAATACGATGAAATGTAATAAACATTTACACATTATCCATTTGATAATAAAAAGGCATATATTGAATTGAATAAAATATTTATTTCCCAATATTTCGGTTGGCTGAACGCCAACCTTTATCGAGGCATTACATTTTTGTATAAACAAACTCAGTGCTGCATAGTGTTATTCAATTTATTCAATCCATTATATTCCTTTTTACTATCTAATGATTTAAGTATGGATTGCTCTATTTTCAGAACAGTATCCATTGTAAATATCATGAGATCTGTGTTGATATTTCTCTTTGAGTGGTATCTAAGAGGGTAATATCTTAACAGGAAACAAAGATACAATAGTAGAGCAGTCTGGAGATTGATTTAGCGAAACTATTGAGGATTTCACCACTGATGAGCCAAGATCCCTCATCTAATGATCGTTATCATTGCAGTAAAGTCTTTAAAAGCTATATTTGATTATGAATCATTAGAAACCAATTGATAAATATAGGTTTTTAAAATAGTTTTCAATACTTGAAAATATCTATTAGGTTTTGGACAGGAGTACCATAATAACTCAGTATGTTACACAAGGGCTGATAATCTAGAAATCTTGAGTTTAAGTAATAAAACTATTAAAGATATTTATCACTGAAAGGATCTTCGATTTGTATTTAATTGTACTCAGGGGATTAATATCTGTTATGGATAATTTTTGACCGCGCTTTAATTATGGTCCAATATTTATTACTATGGCAGTATATTTGGAAGTTTAGGAAAGTTCCTGTATATGCATAGATGTCTGCTAATGCTTTGAGTTGATTTGATCATCAGTGCCCGTTAGTTTGGTATATCGAGTAATGGCAGTGACTTGTTTTCTTCATTGTTAGCTATGATAGAACTTCAGAAAATGATTTATGTTTGTTATATATACAGTGGAGAATGATTTGAATACTGAAACTATCGGCGAAACAAAATACACTCATGGACAAAACTTAAGGAAGTTAGTACCTTTTAGTATGTATATCAGGATTCAGACAATAACTCTTAAAGATATTTAATACGAGTATACAGTGATATTTATTGAAGACACACGAGATAATCAAGTGTGAACAAAATTTCCTCTGTCTCCTTCAAAAAAAAAAAAGCACAGATGACCGGCGAATTTCAAACACTTTCTACTAAGACCTTTAGTAAGATGAATAAGGGTTTTCCCAAAAGCTTTTTTAATGAAGATTTTAAAAAAGAGCTGCAGGATTTTATTCTTTTTTGTAATTTGTCTAAATCCGCAATCCTGTGATAAATAGTTCGTATTTAGTATACATTTGTATCAGATCACTGAAAATAAAATTAGTTGAAACTGTTTATTTTCCATTATATAAATGGCCCAGAAGCCAATATGCATCTAAGTCTATTCATTTATATTTCCCCTTTTTATAAATGTCAATGGAATAACTACCTTGTTTTGTTCCTGAGATGTCTCCCTTAAAAAATGACTCTTTTCTCTGATCTAATTAATAAATCCAAAATTTTAAAAATTATTGTATTAGAAAACATTAATCTTCCTAATTTTTGTTTTCAACCGCAAGTGGCTTGTTTCCAGATCATTTATCATTTGTATGTTTTATACATAATTACCTTTTTATCTTTTTCTTTGAATTTTGGGTTTGAGATGAATCAATGTATAATATATCATGTATTAATAAAAGTTTTATTTGAATACCCAAGGTAATCACAATAAAGAAGGAATACATAGATGTATCTGGTACCACTGTACTCATAGATTATTATATAAATAGGGAACACCTTGATAAGATCTGGCAGCAGTGAATGAGCCGTTGTATCGTCCAATCTCGATATATCACAGAGTACCTTCCAAGTTATCAGTCATTAACCTAATTGGTTCACTTATTCTCTTTTTACTTCATCTCTTACAATGTTTCTATTTTACATTAATATTATTATTATTTATTTCAATTTAAAGCGCTATGTTCCCCTAGAGACATTTACGCTGTCATACATGTATACCTTTACATTTGTCTATATATATATATACAATAATTTTAGGCCGTGAATCGAATAGCCATATGATGTTAACAATGAGAAAGAGAGAAAAAAAACTAGAAAAGACCTATGTACAAATAAAGAAGTGTCTGGCAATATGTACAATAAGCATAATATAAATTATCAGTTTCTTTAAGGTATTTGTTGCTATATAATTTAAAATATATCTACAAAAGTTATGTTACACATTTACTCTTTTATTCAGATTTTGGAAGGATTTTAAACAAACATCGGAGGAAGGTCTGTTGAAAGAGAAGCAGGATTTCATACAATTCTTGTATTTTCTATAAAAATAAACATTAGTATTGAAGAAATGTATCGAATTTATATTAATTCTATCCCCAGTACACGTGGTACAGGCCATGATAATCATGGTGGGTAGGAATTATCGGCTGCTTTTAATGTAAGTGCACTACATGTCTACGCATATGAAAATCAGTTCGACTTTTGCACTTAAAAATGTACCAGAGCCTCGTTTGGTTACTTGCCCTTTCTGATGGGGTTGGACTTTTGAAAGAATCGGGGACCATTGGAGCAATTTTTTTTTTCAAATTAGAAAAAGTGCCAAATGCGGGATTCAATTCTGGGTCGAAAACCAACGGTTTAGAATACCTTTTCACCGACCCCTAAATTTATAATGAATACTAATACATTAAACTCTCCCAAAGATATCAGATAAAAACGTAGATACGCTTAGTCTTTTCTGGAGGTGGTCTCTTATTGGAACTTTAACTAATTCTGATGATCATTTGTTGGTTGTATGTTTATTTGTAAAAATATATGGCTACATCAATTTTTTCTTAAATTTAGTTCCTGATGTTTCAGGGACATGCTGACACTCTCCTCAGAGTAAATATGAATCTAGTAGTACAGTTCTCGCTAGCCATTCATGGATTTACAAAAGGTAGTCATTCATATATAGTGACAACTGGGAGGTTCTACAATATGGAAGCCTTTCATATACACATAAACAAATCTCGTTGTCCGCCTTTCTCACTTCGTCTTAGGTATGCAGATTTTCAACGGGCTGATATTTATACACAGTAAAATTGAAAATAATTTTTTATATTTTTTGTTATTAGCATGTGCTCTCGCGGGCGTGCATCAGATTGTTTTTAATATTTTTAAACTGTCGCTTATAAATATAGCATCTCCTTCTTATTCATGTCAACACCTGATGAAGGACGGGTGACGTCCGAAAGCTTGTGTACCGCTCAATAAAGAAACTCACCACGTTCCTCTTGATCTCCCTTTTATAAACAAATCTATATAAATAATAGGCAAACAGAGTTTCCAGTTGTAAAGTTTGAAGCTATCTCCTCCAAAGATACTTAACTATTGTTTTGAAAATAAAGCACTTCATAAGTGAATCTAAAAAATAAAAAAAATAATAATAATCTCCAATGACCCCCGATTATTGCAAAGTTCCAACCCCACAAGCGAGTAAAAATAACCAAACGGGACTCTGGCACATTTGTAAGTGCAAAGTCGAACTGCTTTTTACATGTGTAGACATGTGGTGTACTTACAGTAAAAGCAGTCGTCTACTTCTACCCACCATGATTATCATGGCCTGTGCCACGTGTACTAGGGATAAGCAAAAAATAAATAAATAAATCTTTACATAAAAAGGCATATATTAGATCAAAATATCATTTATTTTACCAATATTTCAGTTGGCTGAACGCCAACCTTTATCAAGGTATTATAACATTTTAATGTGTGTCAACAACAAACTCAGCGCCATATAAAGTCATAATGTCTTAATTCTATTGACGTTATGGGGCGCTGAGTTTGTTGTTGACACACATTTATATGTTATAACACCTTGATAAAGGTTGGCGTTCAGCCAACTGAAATATTGGTAAAATAAATGATATATTTGATCCAATATATGCCTTTTTAATTAAATACTTAACTATGAATAGCCATCTATTTATCAAAATATTCGGTATTATTTAATTCAAATGATCGTTTTATTTTTATTTTCCAAATATTAAAAGATTTATTTATTTTTAATTTATTCGATTTTGCAATCGCAGACTTTTTGCCTTCAAATGTTATTTATCTTATGTTTTATTTATCATAATCGAATTGCTTGTTTTTAAAACACGTTATTTTTGTATTATTACTTTTAATTAATTTCTAATATATAGTTCGTATTTCTGATTCAATTTCTACATTTTTTCACTGTGCTGTCTAATTATTTTATTAATTATAAGGTTTGTTATGGATGATATGATTCCATTCTCATTTTGATATAGTAATATATAAGATCTGCCCGAATGTATATACTTTACACATCCTTATATTTGAAATGCTGCTTCTTGGAAATCAGATTATACCTATTGCAATTTTTAAGTCATTATCTATACCCTTAATATCTTTGTTGGCCCTTCGGGTAAACCCTTTCTTGTTCTTATTCCAAAATCACTTTATTAGGTACCGCTCAACAAGAGCAACTTAGTTTATGATATTTGCAACAATGAATAATATGGTTATTCACATATTAAACAAAATGTTAACGAAGGATTCAATCCAGGTTCATGGCTATTGGGAATCGAGGGTGTTACCTAATCGTCCACCGACTCTTTCGGCTAAACCCGGGGCGTTTCCCGGGTCACTCGGCTAGTAGATAAATATTTATTAGAAGTGTGATAATGAGCCGAAGCTATCTTTGATAAGGGTATAAACAGGCACTTCTAGAAGTTCCAATGACGTTCAAAGCTTGTACGAATATGTTGTGTTAACAAGACACTCTTTATCCTTAACCTAATACGATCGTATATTGATTCTTAGTCAAAATAGAGATATAATCATTGATAAAACTTAAGGAATTTGTTACTTTTAAGCATGTTTATTTTAAAATTAGCATTGTTACAATATATTTTAAAATCATTTATTTGAAAGAGAACGTTCGAATTTAAATATATGGGATAAATACAGATACACTCATGGACAAAACCTAAGGAATTTGTACCTTTTAAGCATGTATATTTTTAAAAATTTATTATTATATTTAATATTTTTATATTATTTTTGAAGGAGAACGTTCGAATTTAAATATATGGAATAAATATAGATTTGAAAAATAAAGATACACTCATGGATAAAACTTAAGGTATTTATGCCTTTTGAGCATGTATATTTTAAAATATTTATTATTAAATTTAATATTTTTATATCATTTTTGAAGGAGAACGTTCGAATTTAAATATATGGAATAAATACAGATTTGAAAAATACAGATACACTCATGGATAAAACTTAAGGAATTTGTACCTTTTAAGCATGTATATTTTAAAATTTTTATTATTATATTTAATATTTTTATATCATTTTTGAAGGAGAACGTTCGCATTTAAATGGAATATCGGCCGTTATATAATCCAATAAAAATGGGTTTATACTTAAAATATGAAATTTCCTTAAGTATTGTTCATTAGTGTAATTTTTACATGAATTATATTGTCAGCTAAGAAGAAATCCAAAGGGTAAAATACAGAATATAAAGATGATATAGGGCATTGATGATCTTTCATTCTGAGGAATAATGCCACAACCAAGAAAAGGGTTACAGCATTCAAAGGAAAAATTAGCTTCAATAGACAAAAATAGTATTGTAAAGATAGAGGCTGCCTGGCCGGCATTCATATTTATTCAAATAAACATATTTACTGGCCGAAGTGCCTTTTATTTAAAAAAAATAGTATTAATAAGAAGATAGAAATACCCTGGGATTTCATACAATTTACAAAAAGAGAGTATACGATCCTGCGTTGTGAGTTTGAGTCGTAAATATTATCAAGTACTCTACAACCACAGGAATCTCCATGGGACACCTGTCAATCATCACTGGACTCCGGGGGGACAGGTGTGAGGGGTTCTCGGAATATTATCTGCAAATAAGGAAAACGGGACGGTGGCTGACCACTCTCATTATTATTTTTTTTTTTACCTTGGGATAAGTTGTTCTCCCTATAAATAAATACTTTGCTACAATATGTTTGAAAGAAAGACGTTTAGCCTTTCAATCCATTACGCTAAATTTTTTCAAATAAAGTGTGTTTCCATTGAACTCGAGAAACGCCTCATTGTTCATCATTTTACATTATGTAAATATTAAAAAAAAAAGCAAATTTCAAAAGATAAAATATATTTCTTTCGTGTAAAAACAAACAGTTACCTTGTACCAATATATCCAACCTCCAATAAACGATCACTTCTAGGAGAGGTCAGAGCTGTTTCTAGGTGTACTTTGAAGGGAGGTTTCATGTAAAATCAAACAATTACCTTGTACCAATATATCCAACCTCCAATAAACGATCACCTCCAGGAGCGTTCAGAGCTGTTTATAGGTGGACTTTCAAGGGAGGTTTCATGTAAAATGAAACAATTACCTTGTACCAATATATCCAATTTCCAATGAACGATCACTTCTAGGAAAAGTCAGGGCTCTATCGATGTTTCTAGGTGGACTTTCAAGGGAGGTTTGATCGTATTTTGAATATAAAAGCTTCCAGAATCGAAGCCTCTATGACATAACATCTCATTAAACGCTTCCAACTGAACAAAACATCAACTAAGAGTCTGACAAGACGAACCGACAATAAAACTGGCTGTAAGAAACGGTTTCTATTTGTACTCTGGGAATTAACAAGGAAAAAAGTTTGTTAAGCTAAGATTTGCTGTGCATTCTTATTGGCTGACTTAAGTCTTTCTTCCGAATGGCTGATTATCCTCTCAGTTGACAACTGAACTCTAATTTACTTCTTTATTCGGAACCTTTCTTTAAACTAGCTTCGTATTTAATTAACTTCTCAAACCTTGTATTTAATTAACTTATATAGTTCTACTTCTCAAATACAACATCAAATTATATAATATTATGTGTTAACACAAAGCAATAACGCGCCATCTATACATTTTAAATGAAAGGATTTAAAAACACGAATGTTTCTTTTATACATAATACAAACTTATACTGTCCTTACTGCGATGAAATATATATTGGGAGGGCTTGGAAAATTGGCGAAACCGTTGGGGGGGTTCAACACTGATGAGCCAAGCCCTCCCAATATATTTTTTTCATCGCAGTAAGGACAGTCGAAGTTTGTATTATGTATAAAGAAACATTCGTACGGGGGGGGGGGGGGGGGAGAAGTCCGACCACACCTCCCTGCGGTCCCCCCTGGACCCTTGGAATATTCGACCAAATTCTGGTTCGTTTTCAAGGTGACTAACGTGGCAACGGCACCCATTTTCCAATGAAGAGCAAGATAGTGGATATTGCTGCTGATGTGATGGAGATGCATGGAGACATCTAAGACTCTTCTTTGGACACGACAACAACAACAACAACAAACATTCGTACTTTTAAATCCATTCATTTTATCAATATTATGTGTACTAGAGGTATTTTTGAGAAATTAAAAATTCACTACTATCTTCAATAAAAGAAAAATATTTTGAAAAATCACCTTTATTAACTGAGAGCGAATAAACCAGATACCAACTCCAGGATAAAAGAGGAGTTTTTATGGGATACTAGACGAATGACCCGGGCAACGCCCGGGTTTACACGATTAAATGTATTATTCAAACACATAAAACATAGCAAAATAAAACATAGCAAATATAGCAAGAGCAGTTATTTTAAACGGCGAATTAGATCAGTTATAGCAAAAAATGAAAAAATATATGTAAATATGCAAAATAGTTATAAATTAGAAAACCTGTAAATATAGTTAAGGACTCTTGCATTGTAATTAAGAAAAAGCTTCTCGTCTAGAACGCTGCTCGTGAGCTAAGTTGAATAATTTGAATATATAGTTTTAATAATTGATTTATATATTTTTTAAAATAGCCTATCGTCATCCCCGTTATTTTCTACCTATGTATGGAAATTTTGGTTTGAATTAGTGAACTACTGCGAATTTGTATACCGGGCATACAAACCAACAAACATACAAACATTCATTTATATATATATAGATATCTCTCATGTGAGAGGTTCTCATGTATATTCATATATGAAAATTATTACTATTTTATATTATTATTATATATAATAAAAAGGCATATTTTGGATTGAATAAGATATTTCTCCAACATATGCCTTTTTATTATCTAATGATTTAAATATGGATTGCTCTAATATCAAAACATATATATATGAACTCCAAAGTTATGCATAAAAGGATTTGTTAGCAATTAGAATATGAATGAGACAAAGTAATTAGTATTCACATATTGCAGAATATATTAGATGCACTCTCCAAGCCAGTTTAGATAGCAATTAGTTAAATTTCGATATTTTACCCTATTTGCATATGTAAAGAGATTATTCGAGTCACATATGCAAATTTCTTGCACAAGTCAATGGGATATATCTTCAATCGCAATAAAACTCTCCATCAAAGATTGCTATTCGGACTAAAAATTAGTAAATTTTTATCGGAGTGTTGTTTTTAGAAAAGGTAATAATTAAATAAAAAATTATAGCTTTATAATTTACAATATTAATTATCAAACGACCACTTTTAAACATGGTAAACATGGCTAGTTGTTTTAATAATAAAATAGAGCTAAAAGCTTGTTATGAATGTTTAATGGAGATACTTTCTTTCTATGCACACATTAAATAAATATTTAGTTCTATAGAGTCTTAGAGTCACACACACACACACAAAGCCTTTATTAAGACATTAGTCTTATACAGATTCTCCGTACAAGGTGCAAAATCAGGAAAAGAGCAGCACAGGAAACCAGTAGTTCCGCAACTATATACAATTATTAGTAATAAGGAAAAGTAAGATTTAATATGAAAGGTCGACGCCATCGCCCCAAGTCTTCAATTCCATAAGCGCGGAGCAGAAATATGGACTAAGTTATTTAGTTCGCCATAAATATAGCATCCAGACACAAAAAAGGAGGTTTACTCCAGCACAGCCATCCATATTACCAGCTCCGCAATCTCGTCGTCGAACAACACGATGGCCCCTCGATGTTTCGTCATCATTCTGGGGTGTAAGAACAATAGCTTCCAAGTTCTCTTTTCTCCCTCTTTACACCTAATGCCTTGTAAAAATTATATAGGGCCTGAGCAACTAGTCTGCTTGTTTGGGCACTGGTTAACATCATTTGGATTGACCTAATAGATTCTTAGAGTCATAGGTGCACAGTTTCGTAAACACCCTTTCTTTTTCCACATAAAAGAGAGTGGTCAGTAGAATAAAATGGAGAAACCGCTGAGCTCTACTGATGAGCCATGCCCTCCTTCCATTTAATCATTACATTTTAGTTTTTAAATATATGTTTTCTGTTGGATTATATGCCAACATTTTATTTATTGTCTCTTTCAGGTATATACACGTATATATACACTTTTAATGTATAGTTGACTGGAAATGGTACTTCTAGGTATCCTGATGAAGGACATATTGACCCGAAAGCTTGAGAAATAAAAAATAGTTAAAAAGACCTGGCCTTAGATTGTTTATTGTTGTTGTTAAATTGTATATTATAAAAATATTGTTTCTACACTGAATATAATTATAAAATAATTTAAATTGTGTACTCAAAGCCAGAATCGTTCTTCTATATTCAAATATACCTACAGGGGATCGCTTAAGATAGAGAAGGTTTAAGGACCATCAATCATGACAAGCAGTCTCCAGATATCTGTAACATGTAATATAGATTCTGAATATAGAGCAATCTATAATATATATATGTCGTAACTTTCGTGGTCGAATGGAAGGGCGCGACCGTTGTGCATGTATGCTTCAAAAAAGAACTTGTTCGACACCAGTGGCCTTCCCCCGCGCGCGCTGGCTCCCAGATTTATTTTGTACAGATTTATACAGATTATATATTTAAAAATGAGGCTTATTTTGGATTTCAAAAAGATTATTTATTAATCCAATATTTCGATAGACCAATCGCAAATTGCTGCATGCTTCATAACAAAAACCCTCGTAAAAGATGGACGATTGGTCCATCGAAATATTGGATTGATAAATAATCTTATTGAAATCCAAAATAAGCCTTATTTTTAAATGTAATATATATATATTTAGCTAAAAAAATATAGGTCGCCTCTCCCGTCAAAATAGATGCTATTACTAAGCCTAATCTATCTAACTAAGCGTCATCTAAAGCTCGTTTTATTAATTTGTCACCGACCTGAGTCCGATAGTTTGCGGAGACTCTCAATAGATAGCGCTTAATTTAAGCGTCTATTTTAACGCGGGAGAGCCGGACTATTTTTATATATTAATTGCCTCCCGGAGAAGTTTCAATATATAAATATGTCATAATATTCGGAAATATATTACTAAACCGGTTTGTGTTGGAAGATAAAATAGCCAGGTCTAAACAATCTTTGGTCACCAGATGTCCAGCCTTCACTCCCACTGTCCCCCCTAGGGGATTTATCCTACTCAAAGAGGCTTAAAAGCGGATGAATGTGATGCTCAAGGGACAGTTCGCACCGAGGTGGTCTCAAAAACAGTTGTTCCCAGGGTGGTCCTCGGACCCTCACTTTCCTCCACGATCTACTCCCCACTTGGATATCCTCACACACTGTGTGTCCTTAGCACTTTTCACACAACTTCCACGATTGCTTCACAAATCACCACATATATATATTATATAGCAAAAAGGCATATATTGGATTAAATAAAATATTTATTTGCTGATATTTCGGTTGGCTGAACGCCAACCTTTATCGAGGCATTACATTTTAATTTAAAGGTTGGCGTTCAGCCAACCGAAATATCAGCAAATAAATATTTTATTTAATCCAATATATGCCTTTTTACTATCTAATTGTTTAAGTATGGATTGCTCTATTTTCAGAACAAATATATAAATATATCAATTGAAAAAGCCCTGTACGATTTATAAATGAATAAAACAAAGCATCAAGGGCTGCGTATCTTTATTTGAAGGCATGTATTGGATTGAATAAAATATTTATTTGCTTATATTTCGGTTGGCTGAACGCCAACCTTTAAATTAAAATGTAATGTCTCGATAAAGGTTGGCGTTTAGCCAACTGAAATATCAGCAAATAAATATTTTATTCAATCCAATATATGCCTTTTTGCTATCTAGATACGCAGCCCTTGATGCTTTGTTTTATTCATTTATATAAATATATATATATATATATTTTTAAATTATTTTTTCGTATATATATTACGATTAGAATGTTTTTTGTGTGTTTGATTGTTGAAAGGAGGTGCAGTCGTGGAAAAGTAAAGATAATTATTTACCTTTCAAGCAGATTTTTATTTTGAATCTCTTTAAGTAAAAATATACATAAAATTATTTTTATCACAGGAATATAGAATTTATTAAATGAATTCTATAAATCGTGAATAAAAGATAGGTAGGGTTAAATATACATTATTTACAACAATAATAATTAAAAGTCGTATGTTTAGCCTCTATGGTCAAATATATATAATAGTCAATGAATGAAAATAAAATATGTTTTTAAAAAATAAAATAATTGTATTTTAGATTATATAATATATATATATATTTTTTAAAGCTATTTTTTCTACTGATTCAGTAGGCTACCCGAGGAAGAGTAAACGCTCGAAAGCTTACTGAATATTTAATAAAGAAACACATTGTATACAGTCTTTTTTTACACATGTATCTCCTTGTTGTATTTCACATATATTTATTTGACAGGTTTGGTATAAACTGTCGGTTCTCTCTCGACAGTTACGACCCCGGATCGAATCCCGCATTCGACACTTTTTTCTAATTAAAAAATGTCTCCAATGACCCCCGATTCTTGCAAAATTCACCAGTGAGTGAAAATTACTAAACGGGGTTATAAAATAGAACGATTTAAAAGCGCGAATGTTTCTTTTATGCATAAAACGAACTTCTACTGTCCTTACTGCGATGGAAAAATATATTGGGAGGGCTTGGCTCATCAGTGGTGAACCCTCCCAGCGGTTTCGCCAATTTAATCCACCACACCGCTTCTCAGAGCTCTAATACTGTATTGGATCATTCTGCTTTTATATGCTACACTGAAGGATGGAATATTAGAAATGGTTTTCAAGTAAACTATGGACATAAGTTTATAGGACAGTAGAATTACATTCAAATATTTGCCTCGAGCAATGCTCTTCAGCAAACTATAAAGACAAGGGCAACTAGGCATAAATCAACACAAAGCAATAACGCGCCATCTCTACATATAAAATAGAACGATTTAGAAGCGCGAATGTTTCTTTTATGCATAAAACGAACTTCTACTGTCCTTACTGCGATGGAAAAATATATTGGGAGGGCTTGGCTCATCAGTGGTGAACCCTCCCAGCGGTTTCGCCAATTTAATCCACCAGACCGCTTCTCAGAGCTCTAATACTGTATTGGATCATTCTGCTTTTATATGCTACACTGAAGGATGGAATATAGCCAAGCCCTCCCAATATATTTTTCCATCGCAGTAAGGACAGTAGAAGTTCGTTTTATGCATAAAAGAAACATTCGCGCTTTTAAATCGTTCTATTTTATATGTATAGATGGCGCGTTATTGCTTTGTGTTAAACGGGGTTATAGCCAAATTGTAAGCGCAAATGTCGAAATAATTTCTACCTGTGTAGACACATAGTGCATTCACAGTAAAAGCAATCGCCAATAGTATCTATCATGATTATCATGGCACAATGTGTACTAAGTTTATTTTATTTCGAATAAGAGCGCTATGTCTTCTTAGGGACACTTGCACTCTAGAAGTAAACTAAATATAGAAAGAAAAAAAAAAGAGAGATAATTTGAAATATGTACAAGAATTAGTATGCAATTTATTTATATGGAAAGAGAAATATATATATATATATGTGGTATAATATAATAATAATGTGGGGAAAGAGAAATAATCACACCACAAATTGGAGAAGGGAACTCAGGCAACCAGCGAGAGAGAGAGGGGGGGGTCCCCGCCGGGCCTGCCACTGCTGAGCGGCCGGCCGTTTGTATCCACACAAAAAATCCTCAACTGTCTTAATTAGTCCTGAGGTTCCAAGTAACGGCCCCTGTGGTCGCCTCTTGGAATGTCGCTGCTGTCTCAAGTGACCGATCTTTACCCGCCCTCTCTCTCTGGGTTGACTGTAGGTTTTCTTTATTATTCCTGGAAGAGCATATATTATGGCATATATATGGTAATACTAAACCAACAACCCTATATTGTATAATACTTTTAACAAGATTGTCATGTTGTATATAGAAACACATCTATAAATAATTATACGCATGATTGACTCGTGTCATTGCATCACCATATGTAATGTACTCTGTACAAACCGAGGATGAATAAATAAAACTATGTAATAGATTAAGAGCTCAGCTAAGCAAGAGATTGAGATAGAAGTCAACCCTAAAGAGGAATTTGGCAGGCCGTTGCCATCAGGTCCAAAGGGTGTAGAATACCGCAGACACCCCACGCCCTTTGCACCCGTTCAAAGTCCAAATTCCCGCATGTCTCCCCCCTCGGCAAAGATATATAAAACCTCTGTTTTAGCCGAAATTACAGTCTCTTCACCATCAGCGTGAGCCCTCGTCGGTTGTACCCAGGTCCACCTCATCACCATGTAGAACAGTAAGAACTCTTCTATCTCCATCTTGCTCTTAGCTCGACTCCTATCTGTTCACGGAACTTTCCTACTACAACTGTGTCTCTTCGTTTTTTTGTGTGTGGACATTCCCAAGCTTTCCACTCTGCCTCGACCACGACTGCCTGTACTCTGTGAGAACTGTTAAAGGTCCTCCAAGGTACAGAGAGGTACTGGAAAACCCTCCACGCCCTGACTATCCCTCTCGGTTACTACTGGTTTGACCCTCGGTTATCACAGCTATAGCGAGAGTCGACAGGATACCTCATCACAGATAAGTCGACTCGATACCTCATCACATATATATATATCATCACAATTGAAATATTAAAATTCAAACTATTATAGACGCGTATGATTCTTTTTAAAAACAAACAATTTCTACTGCCTTTACTGCAATGGAAAAATTAATGGGAGGGCCTGGCTCATCAGGGGTGAAGGCTCTCCCATTAATTTTTGCATTACAGTAAGGGCAGTAGAAATTGTTTATTTTTAAAAAGAAACATACGCGTCTATAATAGTTTCGAATTTTGATAACAGATGGCGCGCTAATGCATCACAATTGAAATATGTACAAAGGGTTGGTATGCAAATTTAGTTAAATGAAATCATTTGTTAAGTAGTGTATTCGAAGAAAACAATATACAGATTGAAGTATATTATTATATATTAATATAATAAGTATATTAACCATAATATAATTATTAGAAATAAATTATGATGATCTATTCTGTGTAGTTTCACTTAAGAGAAATAAATTTTTAATCCATAGTTTTAATTTGTTAAAAGCTGTTTCACACAACACACCAGCTGTTTAAAAAATTAATTATAATTTAATAATCTATCTTTAATATAAACCGTATATCAGAAAATAGTCATATAACCCTAATGGCTTAATAAACATATATAAAAACGAACTTTATATATAATTAATTAACAAAATTAATATTCTCGTCTTTAATTAAAATTCTTTCCTCTAACTAATCCCCTCTTTAATTAATGTGAATATATAATTAATATACATGGTGTATGTGAATTTAGATAATCAATTTTAACTTTTTACTATTTCTCTATATCGACTAAAGAATTAAAGAAATAATACTTCAAACAACTGTAATTATTGTTCGAATGAAATTAATATCTTTTATCAATTTTATTTCTTTCTTTTTTTTGCTTATCCCTAAATACATGTGATATAGGACATGATAATCATGGTGAGTAGAAGTAGGCGACTGCCTTTACTGTAAGTGCACCACATGTCTACATATGTAAAAAGCAGGAAAAAAATGCGACGGCCGGGAATCGAACCCGGGTTAATTGCTTGGAAGACAGATATGCTAACCATTATACCACCGTCGCTTGAAGAATTTTCTACTTTTTAGTAGAAGAATGACCAGAATTTCGTTTTTTTTTCTTTCATTTTCACGAGTGAAAGCTTTCCTAACCACAATATTGTGTTAACAAATATTTTTTAATAATTATCACAACAAGAATCTCTATATTCGATAAAGAAGAAGAAAACACAAGTCCAGGGAGAAGAGATTCTTTTTATAAGAGGATGTTGGTACAAGGTTTCTGGTAAGACGTCCTTCTACAGGTTCCCGTTAGGAGGGCATATTGCCCAAAAGCTTATACGATCGTCCTTCTACAGGTTCCCATTAGGAGGGCATATTGCCCGAAAGCTTATACGATCGTCCTTCTACAGGTTCCCATTAGGAGGGCATATTGCCCGAAAGCTTATACGATCGTCCTTCTACAGGTTCCCATTAGGAGGGCATATTGCCCGAAAGCTTATACGATCGTCCTTCTACAGGTTCCCGTTAGGAAGGCATATTGCCCGAAAGCTTATACGATCGTCCTTCTACAGGTTCCCATTAGGAGGGCATATTGCCCGAAAGCTTATACGATCGTCCTTCTACAGGTTCCCATTAGGAGGGCATATTGCCCAAAAGCTTATACGATCGTCCTTCTACAGGTTCCCGTTAGGAGGGCATATTGCCCGAAAGCTTATACGATCGTCCTTCTACAGGTTCCCGTTAGGAGGGCATATTGCCCGAAAGCTTATACGATCGTCCTTCTACAGGTTCCCGTTAGGAGGGCATATTGCCCGAAAGCTTATACGATCGTCCTTCAACAGGTTCCCGTTAGGAGGACATATTGCCCGAAAGCTTATACGATCGTCCTTCTACAGGTTTCCGTTAGGAGGGCATATTGCCCGAAAGCTTATACGATCGTCCTTCAACAGGTTCCCGTTAGGAGGGCATATTGCCCGAAAGCTTATACGACCGTCCTTCTACAGGTTCCCGTTAGGAAGGCATATTGCCCGAAAGCTTATACGATCGTCCTTCTACAAGTTCCCGTTAGGAGGGCATATTGCCCGAAAGCTTATACGATCGTCCTTCTACAGGTTCCCGTTAGGAGGGCATATTGCCCGAAAGCTTATACGATCGTCCTTCTACAGGTTCCCGTTAGGAAGGCATATTGCCCGAAAGCTTATACGATCGTCCTTCTACAGGTTCCCGTTAGGAGGGCATATTGCCCGAAAGCTTATACGATCGTCCTTCTACAGGTTCCCGTTAGGAGGGCATATTGCCCGAAAGCTTATACGATCGTCCTTCTACAGGTTCCCGTTAGGAGGGCATATTTCCCGAAAGCTTATACGATCGTCCTTCTACAGGTACCCGTTAGGAGGGCATATTGCCCGAAAGCTTATACGATCGTCCTTCTACAGGTTCCCGTTAGGAGGGCATATTGCCTGAAAGCTTATACGATCGTCCTTCTACAGGTTCCCGTTAGGAGGGCATATTTCCCGAAAGCTTATACGATCGTCCTTCTACAGGTACCCGTTAGGAGGGCATATTGCCCGAAAGCTTATACGATCGTCCTTCTACAGGTTCCCGTTAGGAGGGCATATTGCCCGAAAGCTTATACGATCGTCCTTCTACAGGTTCCCGTTAGGAGGGCATATTGCCCGAAAGCTTATACGATCGTCCTTCTACAGGTTCCCGTTAGGAGGGCATATTGCCTGAAAGCTTATACGATCGTCCACTTATAAAATAATCTCTTCTCCTCGTTTTGTGTTTATTCTTCTCTTGTTTTAATTGTTATTAGTTTATAATTGTTCTTACATGAGATGGGTTAGTGATAAAGTTTAGCAAAATGTTTTAGAAAAGAACAGGAAATTCGGGAAGGAGACCTTACTTTTAGTCAATCCATTGTGCTAAAAAAAAACGATGGTGCTAATAACAATTGAAAAGAGAAGCGGAGACAAAATCAAGTCTCAGAGAGAACCATGAAGAACGAGGCCATAGATACAGGGACATTGCCATAGACAGTCAAATGTTGGAGGACCATGGTGGAATCGGTAGGAGAACGACCTTTTTTTATTATCCCATGGGTAAGATTATACCAGGTCATAAGGTTGAAAGCAATTATTTATTCTACTATAGTTTTGGGGTTGTTGTATAAGTCTTCCTTCTTAGCTCCAATACAGCCCAGGATATGTGCTGGAGAACGACCCTGAAAAGGGAAACCTGCCGAGTTATAATGTAGATAGGCGTGCCTTTTACATGTAAATAGATAGAACATGTGTAAATAAGATGTCTATTCACTATTCGAAATAACAAATCTGTATGTAATCGTGGAAAAAAGGTATTATTATAAGTATTATCATAAGCGGCGAAAACCCGCTGGGAGATTTGAAGACCGATGAACAGAACTTAAAAACATAAAATTTTCTCATTGCAATACGGGATGTGTATTATAAAATAAAGCTTCCAGGGCTATGTTTCTTGTTCAAATTTTATTTTCAAGCTTTCGGACTTGTCAGTCCTTCAACAGGAGTATCACGTTAATAAATTGATGATATATACAAAACTTTAGCCCTGGAATTTATTTTATAATAGTATCAATCAGGGGAAAACGTTTATTTCTAATCAAGGGATGTGTATGCAACTATATTTATAAAAGAAAATGTTACGTTGACATGGTTTCCATTTCAATATATGGAGATTTTGATATACTTAATTGTTACTTGGATTATAATTCTTAAAAAATAAATTTAAAGGTCACCTCTTCCGTTAAAAAAAAAACGCGAAAGCTTGCGCCATTTATTGACCGTCTCTATAATAGAGTAGATTCGAAATGGTGACAAGGTCATCTTTGGTTAATTCGGAATTCTCCACCTGAATATTCTGTCTATGGCACTCGTTAGTTCAAGGCATGATTTCATTCCATGAGATCCACAAGAGATTCTTGAAGTATTCAGAATTTTATGAAGAATATTTTGCATGGACGAAGTGGTTGTGCAAATTATATGGCCAAAATAGTAGTGAGAAATTGACCAAAAAAAGAAAAAGACACTTCTCCAGTCAAAGTGGACATCAAAACGTTCATTTCACCTTTTAGATCAATTTTTCAACGGTAAAATAAGGTCATGTATAAATCATTTATATATATTTGAATAAAATAAATATAGATATCTGTTGTCTTTTCCAGTCTGTTCAACCTTAAATTCCTAAATTTGCCTTCGAACGATTTTTGAGAAGTATTGAGGTATTTTTGTTTGATTTATTTGTTCATTCCTATTTTATTTTCAAATATTTGATATAAATATAATAAACCCATTATTAATACGACAAGGCAATTTCGTCATCTAAAATTCTCTATAGACATTAATGAAATAATTCATAGAGAAAGTGATACCATGTGAAGAACATAAAATGGAACATCTCTCTACCTAATGTTTTAGGAGACACAGGAATAAAAGATAGAAGGAAGAATACAAATGTTTGATAACCAGGAATGGCCCCGCCCAAAAATGTCACGAAACAAAAGAGAAAGAAAGACAAGATTTGGTATTGTTAATAAGAGTTGTTTTCAGAAGAACGTTGACGAAAAATATATATATATTTTTATACTAGAAGATATATTTTAGAGTCTTTAATTGAAAAGGCATATATTGGATCAAAATATCATTTATTTTAGCAATATTTCAGTTGGCTAAACGCTAACCTTTATCAAGGTATTATAACATTTTAATGTGTGTCAACAACAAACTCAGCGCCACATAACGTCAATAGAATTAAGATTAAAAATATTTTTGCTTATATTCAATGGGAAGAAAAAAAAAAGATATATAAATTTATATTATGGACAAAAAACAAATACTAAAAGATAAATTTACACATACTAAAGGATATATTTTAGAGTCTATTTTAATTTTTTTAATTGTAAAGCATAAAAATATTCATATTTTACATAATACATGAATGGTACCAATAAAACTTAAGGAAAAAATAATAAACGTTTTACCCTTGACTTATCATTTAATAAAATCAATAAGGAATTAAGGGATAAGTTTATTGAACTTATACAAGTACGAGACACTTAGACCTGGATGCTTTATTGATTTTTATTAAAAAGAAATAAATAATTAGATAATAAAAAGACACACATATATTGGATTTAATAAAATATTTATTTTGCCAATATTTCGGCTGGCTGAACGCCAACCTTTATCGAGGCATTACATTTTTGTATACACAAACTCAGCGCCACATAGTGTTATAATATCACAGTTGAAATCATTTAAAATACAAAGTAGGTAGGGGAATTTTGTGCATTAAAATATTATTCAAAAATTACAATCAGAATAAGTTGAATATCTTAAAATATTAAAGGAAAAATAATGAGGCCTATCTTATATTTTAAAATATTTGTAATGAGTACATAAAATATAATTCATTAATAATCATTAAGATATATATGCCTTTTTATTATCTAATGAATTAAATATGGATGGCTCTATTTTCAAAAAGAAATAATAATGGATCAAAGGAGAATGCCTCTCCGGTTTAAAAATACAACAAAACAACTCATTGTTTCTCATTCCTGGGTAAATCACAAGTTTGCAAAACGTATGTTCCACATAATAGCACTTTTTGGTAGATAAGTCCTCATGTAGAACGTCAGGATAACGAAGCCGTCCCTGTCCTAATGATGGCCATAGCCTGACATCATGGTAAAAAAAATGCTCAAACGGCCCTCGATTCTTGAAAAGTCCAAACCCACCAGTGAGTGCAATTAACCAAACAGGGCTTTGGCACATGTGTAAGTGCAAAGTCGAACTGCTTTTCACATGTGTAGACATGTGATTACAATAAAAGCAGTCGCCTACTTCTATCCACCATGATTATCATGGCCTGTACCACGTGTACTAGGAATAAGCAAAAAAAAAAAAAGAAACCATGATATGCTGGTTACTAGCATTTGTTCGAAATTTCCAAATTTGTGTGTTTTTACACCTTATTTATTCATTATTTAAGGATCACGGATCTCAACAAATTACAAACAAAAAAAATTATAAGACGCCTCAACTCTTTTTATTCACATTAATTAAAGGAAGTTTTCGGGCAGGCTCTTTTACATCTAACTGAAACATCTTAGTCAGCTGAAGATTGGCATCCCGAAAGCTTCCTTTGATTAATGTAAATAAAAACAGTTGCGGCGTCTTAAATTATTTGTAACATTATTTATTCTCTACCTTTGAGTTATTCAAAGAGACGATGAACAAATGTGTTGTTTTGAATTTTTAAAACAGGATAGGGCTGTGTTCACTTAGCACATTGGTTATCTTCCTCATGAAAAGTTATAAATAAAATGTGTGGCTGTTCTTTTGTCCGGCTCACCAGTTTATGTGGTGGTTAATTAACGACAATCCACATAAAACATTTACCTCATAAAATCAAGCCTTTTTATTTCGATCACTATGGCTACATCTCGCTATGGCTATTTTGTTCAGGCAACCAAAAAAGAATGAGAGGAAGAACAATAATAAAATCAATTAAATAGAAAAGAAATATATATAAATTAGATAAAAAATTTTGCATATTTGCAACAAAAAATATGAATTTTCAAAGGCAAATAAAATTTACATAAAATAGATACAAAACAATAATTTACATGTCCCCTACAAATGCATATAAGTTTTTGATATGAAAAATCACTTTCTTAGAGTAAATTTACTTGTAAATTAGTTCATAATATTAAAAATTATAGCATGTCCTTACTATATAATACTCTATGGGGCTCTGACACATTTGTAAGTGTAAAGACGAGCTGCTTTTCATATGTGTAGACATGTGGGGCACTTACAGCAAAAGTAGTCACCTACTTCTACACACCATGATTATCATGGCCTGTACTACGAGTACTAGAGATGTGTTTTGTGTTTGAATAGGAGCTTTTTCTTTTCAAAGATCAGTGAAATACATTCGGCCGAGGCACTAGCGAAGGCGAGATATTTATATACTTGTAGTTCAAATTGATTTTAAATGAACTTATAAAAAACGCGAATAAATATATTTTTTCAATTACACCCAGGTCTAAATATTCTTAATAAAATGTCATCTTTATCGAATTATTTAGTTTGATATTCAAACATTTAAATAATTGGACACAATAAACAATATTTACATAATTCATTTTAAAAATAGCATTAAATATTTCAACTTTTCCTTCAGGAATTTTGTTGATTTTTTTCTATTTACACATCTAATCGCTGTTTATTTTCTGAGTTTACTGTGTTCAGGTTGAATATATATAAATAAATTTCAGTTAAACATTTATATAAATCGGTGTTTGTATTTAGGGTTTTGGCACGGATGGTTCTGGCATATTTGTAAGTGCAAAAGTCGAACTGCTTTTCACATGTGTAGACGTGTGGTGCACTTACAGTATAAAAGCAGTCGCTAAATTCTACTTACCATGATTATCATGGCCTGTATCACGTGTATTAGAGACAATAATAATTTTAAAAAATTAGAATACAGTAATAATGTGTGAGTGTATAGAAGGCGCAGTTTGACTTTTACACTTACAAATGTGCCAGAGTTATGAATATTTGCACTCACTGGTGGGGTTGAACTTTTGCGAGAAATAGGGTTATAAATATGGTATATAAAATCTTGGAAATATGCTATAGAAGGGTTTTGCAGGATGAAGCGTGGTTTACAATTTACACAGCACAGATGCAAATATTAAATATATATATATATATATTACAATTACAATTATTTCATTTTCAAAGCGCTATATCCCGCAAGGGATACTTGCGCCAAACAAGGAGAAAAGTTTATTTACATAAGTTATTTACATTATTCAATGCATGAAAACATTAGAGATCCAGATTTATTAGAAAGTTTAGAATGTATTTACAAAATGAATTGATCTTTAAATATGATTTTTTATCGAAAATCAAATCGTTAAGTTCACAAACAACTAGTTAATTCTTCATTCTATAATCTTGAAATGCTAGGCAATCGATCAGTAGAAATATATATATGGTAATTTAAACCAACAACCCCATACTGTCTATATAACTTGTAATAAGATTGCCATGTTGTATATAGAAACACATCTATAAATAATTATGCGCATGATTAATCTGTGTCATTGCATCACCTATGTAACGTTATTTGTACAAAGTGGATAAATAAATAAAATCTGTAATAGATTTAAAAGTTGAGCTAAAGCAGAGATCGAGCATAGTATTGCCAAAACAACAGAGTCTAAATATGGAAGTCATAAATCAGGTAGATTCACAATTCCCACGACAGGCCACCCACACTGTCACATGTGGTGGAATGCAGAGACCCCTCTCACACCTGGACAGGTAAAGGCGCCCTTTCTCAAACGCCCCTGTCACATAAGGTCCCCCCCCCCCGTCTTTTAAACTATAAATACATCACTTTTACAGGGACTTGACAGCTCAGTACAGTTCAGTTCAGTTTAGTTTAGTTCACCCTTAGTGCAAGCCGCGTCGGTCGTATGTTATGTCGATCTCATCCAACATGTAGTTAGGAAGAACTCGTCTATCTCCATCTTGCGCTTCTAGCTCAGCTTTTATCTGTTAACGGAACTTTCTTAGTGCAACTGTGTCTTCGTTTTTTGTGTGGATATCCCCAAGCTTTTCCACTCTGCCTCGACCACGACTGCCTGTATTTTGTGAGAACTTTTAAAGGTCTTCCAAGGTGCAGAGAGGTACTGGAAAACTCTACATCCTGACTGTTCCTCTTGGTCAACACAGTACAACAAGAGCTACCAGGACTTCAACTTTTATTTCAGTAGTCGACAGGATCTCTACAAAAGCTACTGGAATTCTCATCTCATTACATGAGTCGACAGGATCTCATCACAGATAAGTCGACAGCAACTCATCATCACATTTAAGTCGACAGGATGACCAAAACGAAGGATGACACAACGAAAAGGTAAGAAGACTGTTCAGATAGGAAGCGAGAAAGAGCGAAGATGGAGGAACAAGCCCGCCATACCAACGAAACAACCAAGCAATCTCTCCCCCCAACAAGAGACGATATTTACGGAAGAAACGCCGCCCCAACGGACTTCCGCATACCCGCTAACCGATCGCCAACGTCGGGAGCAAGCTGTCTGACCACCCCAACGACACAGCCGATTTTCCCACACGACATGGAAACCGAGCAGCGATGTGGCCCAAACCCTGTGACAAGTTCCACACCTTCGACTTGACATCGTCGAGACAATGCTCAAGGCAACAAGCCACAATCAACTTCACAGAAGCTACAAGCGTCTACAAGCTCTACATGGAGCGTCTTCAACGTCAGCAGGAATACAAGCCAAGACCAAGTTTCCTGACTGAAATTTTATCACACAACTGTAAGTTTTTAAAAAAACCTACCTTAACTTTATCCTCAAGTTCAAAACTTGATTCCCTATAAATTTTGTATTTATATTTTCACTTTAAGCGTTTAAAAATCAATTTTTACCGTTTTTATACCATTTTTTAATTCAATTTTTAAAACTTTCACATTTTCATTGATCAAATTTACTTTAATTTTTAATCAGATTATAAATTTCAAGTTATTACTCTCAATTTTACTTTAAAAAAAAAATTCGCCCATCACGCATTTTTACTAATTTACTAATCTTACATGCCTTTCCTAAATTTACCTAAAATGGCATTATCCAAAGCTACGACTTGAAAAAAAAAAATTCATTATTATTATTTTTTAAAAAATCTCATTCATCATAATTCTCAACTTATTTTTGTTTTACTTATTAGATATCTTTATATCAAAAGACCAATATCTTTATCAATTCTTAAAATTTGGTAATGTTCACCATTTTAAGTAAGCGCCCAATTCAAATTATTTGTAACTCTCACGACCTTGCGCCCTTTTATAAGAATCATTTTAGCTACCATAATCAACAATTTAAAAAGTAAATTCAAATTTTAAATATAATTTAAGTCACAGCCTTCCAAAACGATTACAATCGTTAATATTCGAGGATAAATACACTCCCTCGTCTTTTCCTTTTTACATGCATATTTAATCATCAACAAACGTTACAACACCCTCACACATCACTTTCTCCAATTGGCAACAATTTTTAGTGCGCGACTTAACACACAAATCCAAATCTTGAGCCACACAAGCTCCATTTAGCTCTATATCGTCGCCACAATAAAATAATTTCACATTAAGCGTGCCACATCCACTAACAGTCAAATATTCTCTCGATGTGTTTCATACAACAACCACCCATGACTTTATTAAATTTGTTATTCATGGTTAAACAGGTTAGATTTGTACCAAACTAAGACTTCACGTGACACCTTTTCATTCACATTTCTCACTTCGTGTCACAGTGCCACACGACAAAACTTTTTCACTTTTCAGGCCAAAGACGCCCTTCACGCCTGTGACACCACAATTCACCCCAAAGCGTGCCCACGTCGAAAGTCATATCTTTCACCACACATCTAAACCTGACATCGCCTAATAACATTTTTTCTAAACTAACTTCGAAACACAACAACTACGAACACCGAGAAAATCATATCTTTCAATTATAACAGTAAATTGCCAATTCAACAAAAGGAGAATATCTTCTCTCCCCCCTCAAGCAGTCATCTTGACCGCTAGCTTCATGATCGCCATTTTAAACAAATGTTTCAAACCAACCATTTAGATTTCCTCGAGAATCTCACAAATCTCACCAACGAGATATCACAACACAACATACATTAAACATTTTACATGTTAATTGATAACACCAATTAAAACAATTTGGTTAAGTCTTATATAGACTTTTTAACGCGAAAGTGAAATCATTCTCTACATACCAGCATTGAGGACAAACGAAAATATCATTTCACATATTCCCAGTTTCAGAGTCATAGAAACACCGATGTTACCAAAGGGATATAATCTAGTCACACACCACAACTGTAACTTTTCGTCAAAAGAGACAATTTTTGTTCAATTTTACACTACTTAAAATTTATCCAATCATTAATAACCTTCAATTATATTATAAATTTTGTATAAAATCTTGAATAATTATTCTTATTCTTACCTTTCAATTATATAAACAAATTTTTTAATCCAACATTAAAAAAAAAAAACCTTTAATCAAATTTACTTTTATTTTTCATGATATTATTTTAGTAATGTAAAACATCTAATTGTTTCAAAAATTATTTTTATTTTATTATTTATTATATATTTTATATATTACAGGTTTAATTTTGTCCACTTACACTTTTTGTACCCGCAATCATATTTCTATATTTCTATTCACTATATTTTATTTGTTTAAATACCTTTATTATCTGACAAAGTTTATCATCCACTATCGGGCATCTACAATAATCGTTTTCAACAATCATATTCTTTAACCAATTCCCTATATTTTTCATCACTATCTTTTCAGTCATTGCGTCACGTCAATGTAGAAAAACGACAGCACTGCTTGACAATTTATTTTTTGATTTCGTAATTCAACAAACGCCTTGAACACAGTTCCCCAGACTTACAAATCCAAACTTCTGGTCTGAACAAGCTTCAAGAGTTTATTTCATTTCATCCGCAGAGCAAATCACCAACGCATACACAAAGCGTTCACTTTTTTCAACTTTCAACTTTTTTTTTTTCAGCTCTAGCGGACCACATTCAACCTTTGATTTCGAGTCAAGTCAGATCACCTACTGTCGCTACAATTCTACTTATCGCATGGCTCTATTTCACTCCTTTCTCAATCATATTAATAAGCAACTTTTCTTCAACAACTTTTCAACCCAATAACACTACAATTGTGACAAAGCACTGTTACCCTATACAGGATCACAGGTGAAACATTGCCTAGGAAGACGCTCAAGTCCATATCCTCGCTTTGCACCTGGACCTAAGTATTTGATTGCATGTGTAAATCTCACAATTGCTTATTCTTTAACTACTAACCCTGTCCAACGCCCACCAATATTCTCTTAGAATGTGAATTTTTATGTCATCATTTTATTTTAATCATCTTTTTTGTTAATCAAACAAAATGTCATTTTTATTTCACTTTTATATATCCAACAAATATCATCTTGTTATAGCCTTTTTAACCCTCACAGTTTAAATTAATTAAAAGAAATTTTAATTACTTACCTGTGTTAGAGAGGCTTTACCCGCCTAAACCCGGATAAACCCTTTCACTCCCGGGGCCCATCTATGGTAATTTAAACCAACAACCCCATACTGTCTATATAACTTGTAATAAGATTGCCATGTTGTATATAGAAACACATCTATAAATAATTATGCGCATGATTAATCTGTGTCATTGCATCACCTATGTAACGTTATTTGTACAAAGTGGATAAATAAATAAAATCTGTAATAGATTTAAAAGTTGAGCTAAAGCAGAGATCGAGCATAGTATTACCAAAACAACAAAGTCTAAATATGGAAGTCATAAATCAGGTAGATTCACAATTCCCACGACAGGCCACCCACACTGTCACATGTGGTGGAATGCAGAGACCCCTCTCACACCTGGACAGGTAAAGGCGCCCTTTCTCAAACGCCCCTGTCACATAAGGTCCCCCCCCCCCGTCTTTTAAACTATAAATACATCACTTTTACAGGGACTTGACAGCTCAGTACAGTTCAGTTCAGTTTAGTTTAGTTCACCCTTAGTGCAAGCCGCGTCGGTCGTATGTTATGTCGATCTCATCCAACATGTAGTTAGGAAGAACTCGTCTATCTCCATCTTGCGCTTCTAGCTCAGCTTTTATCTGTTAACGGAACTTTCTTAGTGCAACTGTGTCTTCGTTTTTTGTGTGGATATCCCCAAGCTTTTCCACTCTGCCTCGACCACGACTGCCTGTATTTTGTGAGAACTTTTAAAGGTCTTCCAAGGTGCAGAGAGGTACTGGAAAACTCTACGTCCTGACTGTTCCTCTTGGTCAACACAGTACAACAAGAGCTACCAGGACTTCAACTTTTATTTCAGTAGTCGACAGGATCTCTACAAAAGCTACTGGAATTCTCATCTCATTACATGAGTCGACAGGATCTCATCACAGATAAGTCGACAGAAGTTAATGGACAGTTTATCAGAAGGTGTTCAGGGGTTTGTTGTTCGCTTCCACAAGTGCATGCAGGTGAACCAATTTTTCGAATTCTAAACAAATATGTGTTGAAGTCACCATGTCAAGTAAAAAATTGAACGTTATAGAAGTTGGGTTGAACATAGTTAGGAATTCTTGAAGTATCAAAGAAACCCGTGAAATTATCATTAGCACCTCCATAGTATTCCTCAAAATTCTGGTTTATAAAATTAGATATAATTTTTCTTTTAGTTGGATCTGATTTTTTGTATCCAATATTCATTTTTAGTATATTTGTTTCAATAAAATCCGTGAGCTTTGGTGTTCTAGCAACAATTAGAGTACAATTTGAAGATGTTGAATTATAAACCTGTGTACTGTGCTTCAAAATTTTGTACTGCAGAGAGTTTAATTTATCATTGACCTTTTTGGGTATAAGGTTGTACCAGATCGTGGAACCATAAGTTAGTGAACTTCGAAACAGTGTCTTATAGAGTTCTATTCTTCTTTTACTGTCCAGTCCCCATGCTTTCCCGGTTAATCCAATTAGGTATCCACTAGCTCTATTTGTCTTAGTAATAATCTCATCGATATGGGGCAAAAATCCAATTTGTTTTTATTTCTATGATTTTTAAAAATTATTCCCATAATCTTCAGTTTTTCTACCCGATTGGCAGTGATAGTGTTCGGAATTAGATAATTAGATAGTATAAGATAGTATAAGAATTAGATAGTATAAGATTTTCGTTTTCTCTTCAGATACGGTCAACTTATTGTTCCCACGCCAGTCTAATATTCTCCCCATGACCTTTCCTGTTGTATTCCGAAGTTCTGTCAAGTTGTTTCCCCAACATATCACAGTTTATATCATCCGCATAAGCAATGATTTCACTGTTTGATTCTGAATAGTTATTCAATAAATCGTTTAGAATAATATTCCATATTGTAGGGGATATAGGCCCACCCTGTGGACATCCCTTGCTTAATTTTTTATGGGTTTCATTTGATGAGTATCTAAATCTCACTCTTCTATTATTCAGAAAAGACACTGTAGTAGTTTTATTATTGAAGCTTTAACGTAGTCCTCATCTAGTCTTTTCAGCACCATCGGCCACCATGCATTGTCGAACGCTCCACTTATATCAACTGCGATTATAGCTGTATATTCTTTGTTTTTATGTTCTAGAGCTATTTTGACAATTTCATTTAATGCAGAGATAGTGGATCTTGATATTCTAAATCCATGTTGACGATTGTTAACATTTATCATGAAAATTGAAGTCGAAAATTGAAATCTTGATTTTGTTACTGCGGCCTCTGACACAACTTATATATTTAAATATATATACAGTTAAACCTGTCTATAGCGCCCCCCCCCCCCCTCATGGAAGTCACCAAAATAGGGTGCTATAGACAGGTCACTTTTAATGTAAATCGCATCGTACTACGTATTTAAAATCGGGTGCTATAGAGAGGAAGGCGCTATTTAGACGGGGCGTTATAGACAGGTTTAACTGTATATATTTTGTATTAAGCGATGATTATAATCAAATATAATATAAACACCTTAAAGCTCTAAGATAATATAACGATAATAAAAAAGATCGTCTATTTAAGAATAATCGTTAAATCGGGGATACAACATAATTACTTTATAACATAACACATTTACCTTCCATCTTCCAGGTTTGAGAATATGTAACGAAGTTTTGAATTGAAACCTAAAACAAATGAAGATGATAACACAATAAATGTGAAAATAAATAAGATTATTCACGGGGGAAGATAGAGACTTATTGCGCGAAGAAATAATTCGATGAATTATGTAAATTAATCAAATTTACATATGGAAACAGGTGTATTTTTGTATCAAATTAACAAATTGAGGGGGGGGGGGGTAGGAAAAATTTGACCATTTTTAGTGTTTTCTGGCTGTAGAGAGTTGATATAGTACCAGGTATCATCATCTGTTCTAACGACATAGCTAATATATATCTTTTTCTATAACAGATATATATATTAAAACTAAAGAAAGCACATCCTGACCAGGAGCACATGTGCTTTACAGAAGGCAGAGCGCCATCTAGTGGAACAGAAATCAACTAAACATTGATTTAGCCTGTTCCATGATATTTGGCCAACCCAATTTCTTGATAAATTAAGAAAAGCCCTCCACGAACGCGTTTCGCGCTGATATTTCAGCAAAATATAGAGTTAAATCTGGCCCAAGAGCATTTATCACATTCACAGCCAATGAAAATTCAAATTTTGATAAAATACTGGACTGAATTACTTATGTTTGAGTTAAAGAAAATGATTATAGTGATGATTAAATTATTGCAAATCTGGTACAGTTGTCATAAACCTGCTTTTCCCGAAGACAATAGAAGACCTTTTTGTCGTCGTTGACTGACGTAGCTTGTCGTTGCTCTAGACCTCTTTTTCAAATCAACTCCTCTGGGACCGTTGCCAAGACCTGTGTTCCCATTGGCGGGAACCTGAAAACTTGTTGTCACTTGTTCCATTCCAAACAGTTTTCCATCTGTTTGTGTCATGTCATTTAGTTTGTGGCTCCATAAAAAGTATGCATGATTTTTTTTTCCATTGTACATATTTAAATTGTGTTTATATATTTTTTTCATCTACCTAAAACTTACAAATAATTCTAGTAGATATTTCAATTGTGTTGATATTTTTTTCTCTTTTCGTCTACCTAAAACTTGCATAATAATTCTTGTACATATTTCAAATATCTTTCTTACTTTCCTTTCAATGTTTAGTTTACCTTTGTAGTGCAAGTGTCCCTAGGGGGACATAGCGTTCTAAGTCGAAATAAAATAAAGTATAACATTGGGAAAAGTCAAGAAATGTGAAAAACGCTATTTTGTATAATTTTGTTGTGGCTACAGCATCACCAGTTTTCTGCAATTCCTTCCACTAGTCTACGCTATGTGCAGATCTGCTAGCTCAACTCTGGTCGGAATCTACCCAGCTGGTCTCTGCTCACGCGCACAAATACGGTAAACACCTTTCTTTATCCCCTCGCTATATTGTATTGGGATATTCTTTGGGGCCTTAACCAGTCTTCCTTAACATCCTATCCTCACTGTCTATGTTTGTACAATGGTTATTGGTTCTATTGGTAGTTTCGTTGTGCCATAACTTCAAAAATCAAAGATGGTATCAACTGTCTCTTAATTTGTCAATCAGTCCGCTCCAAGAACCCTTCCAAAGTTGTTGTAATAGCTCAATGTCATTCTAGACTGTAATGGAAGAAAGGGAGTAGTGGACGTCTATCAGTAGGTTGAAGTATTGTGTAATTACAACAAGGTTGATGATAGCTGACACTGCTGTGTACAAACACTGAGTACTGTGATACGTAGCGCGGCGAGAAAGATCTTGTTCTAAATGAGATTTCATTTAAAATACTCAGCATAAGTCTTGAGTCTATGTACACAGGTGTCTAGGATAGCTTTATTTCAAAATCATTATATATATAGGACTTATACACGTATATATAAAAGGTTTAGAATGAATTTGTCAAAATATTATATATATATTAATTAATTAAAAGGCATATTTTGGATCTAAAATAAAACCAAACATTTTATTTAATACAAAATCCCAATAAACTAATAGGCTGTACGCCTAACTTCGTCAGGGCTTTTCTTGTTTTTAAACTGCTGGGGCTAAAATTTAAAATATATACACACAAATATCAATAATAATAGACTATATATGTACATTTATAAAAATTAAATAAAAATATATGATTCCTAATAAGTATAAAAAAAAAAAATTTTAAATCTATTTGAACTGTAAATATAACGGAGGGATGTCAATTTTTCTATATATCTATTACGTATACAATAACTAACGTTTATTCATGATATAACACTAATTTACGTATATGAGTTTTAAATGAATTGCCAAAAATATATATTTATTCACTAATTTACGTAGGAGTAGATATCTTTGCTAATTATTTAATAGGATTATTAATGGCATATATAGATATTGTAAAACCCATAAAAACAACTCATTCAAAAAAATTAGTCCTCGTGTTATTTTTATATTGAGAGACTCTTATGATTTCATATTGCAACATAAAACTGAAGAAAATCCACTCATATAGAAACCCGGGAAAACATAGATTGAATAAATATATTTTATCTAGAAGACAAAGGTTTCTTCTCTTCAATGATTCCTACAGAGGTATAATAGAAGATATATTCAGAGGATAGAACCAAAGAAAATAGCCGAGAAACACAGAGAGGAAAGCTAACCATTCGCCCTGAGATACATTAGATTAATGATTGGAAAAAAAAACCTTGGTCATTAAGCAAGAGTCAAATTAGAGGAAATTTTCCAAACTCCGGCAATCCATCAATGTTGTCCTGTAGCGAGCAATGGTTAGGAGAGTAGAGAATAATCGGTCTTCCATTTAGAGTTTATAGATTTGTTTAAAGAGAATGTAATCAATCAATATTTCTTTTCCAGCTAGAAACAATTCCATACTGTTCATACTACCTTATTATAACCAAACAGCAAAAAAACATAAACAGATACATTGAACTACCAGAAACATACGGAACAATATGGACAAATACTATTCCATAGATGTAGGTAGTCTATATATTCACAAATACAAGCGTCAGGTAATAATATTCCGCATATTGTTGCCAAATAGGCCTGTTAAACATCAATTACATTTAAGGTTTTATTTCGATATACACTCATGGACAAAATTTAAGGAAGTTGTATCTTTTAGCATGTATATTGGGATTCAGACATTCGAGTTGTATTGTGTTCTGAATCATCCCAATGTTTTTTCCGTATTTTGTGGCAATATCTTTGATCGACATGCATCGGTTTTTACAGATTGTCTCAATGATTTTTGCATGCAGAGCATGATCACTGGGACCACTTCTCCGTCCGGGCTTTATTTCAAGAGAGGAAGTCTCAAAATAGTTTAAGGAATCAACGAAACTGATCTACGAGATATCTTTAAGTCTTTTGCGACCAATGGGATTGAATGTTGTGGATTTTCAAGCCATTTGAAAATCACATTTTGACGACGTTCTTTTTGATTGATTATTGTGAATGATTGCTCTCTAACTCCAAAACAAATTATTCTTTAAACCCACTTCAAGTTAAGAATCATGTTCTCAAACAGTGGCCACGAGGCAACTTGCCTGTGATATTCACAACACTCCACTTGGCAGCTATTTTCATATACAGAACTTAGTTAAATGGCTTTATAATAAATTATAATATATATATTTTAATAGTGTAATGAATAAATATAAATATGTAATGAATATAGGATTATAATATCTAAGAATATATATACGCCAAACACACTATTGGTGAATATTGTTTTTTTACCTTTCAAGTCTAGAATCCCCGCCATCTCTCGAGGCATTAGTGAACTAAATAGAAAGCGCTGGCGATTTCAAATATAAAATTAAAAGCCTGGACCATTTTCACTTTCTTACAATATTGTCACGTGGAAAACTAGGAAAGACAAACTTCAGGATGAAAGCAATTTATTTAGGCAAAACCCCAAACAAATTCATAAAAGACAAGCAATGAGGGAAGTATACAGAGTAGCAAAATATAAATATAAAAATTAACAATCTGTTAATAAAATAATACATATTTAGCGGTACAATATATATTTTTATAATACAAAGAACTCATATGAGTTTCTTTGAGTATATACTCCGGTGAGTATTGACATGGACCCAGAGCAGCAGCTTTACACACCCAAGATAGTGGACATTGTGACTGCTGTGATAGAGATGCATGGAGACATCTGAGGCTCTTCATTGGACACGACAACAACAACAGAAAATTGACATAGACCCAGAGCAGCAGCTTTACACACCCAAGATAGTGGACATTGTGACTGCTGTGATAGAGATGTATGGAGACATCTAAGGCTCTTCATTGGACACGACAACAACAACAGAAAATTGAAATGGACCCAGAGCAGCAGCTTTACACACCCAAGATAGAGGAAATTGCGACTGCTGTGATAGAGATGTATGGAGACATCTAAGGCTCTTCATTGGACACGACGACAACAACAGAAATTTGACATGGACCCAGAGCAGCAGCTTTACACACCCAAGATAGTGGACATTGTGACTGCTGTGATAGAGATGTATGGGGACATCTGAGGCTTTTCATTGGACACGACAACAACAACAGAAAATTGACATTGACCCAGAGCAGCAGCTTTACACACCCAAGATAGAGGAAATTGCGAGTGCTGTGATAGAGATGCATGGAGACATCTGAGGCTCTTCATTGGACACAACAACAACTCCTATAAGGTTTCATAACAGATTCAAAGATTGAGTCATCTGTGAATATGACGAGCTGTAGGTGTGCTAGAAACTTTTGAAAATGTGGAATTAGTACTGAAATACGAGATAGGGGATAATAAAATATATTGTCAAATTTCACTTTTCCACGTGAGAAACGGTTCATTGTTTGAGTTTTCAATAAATACGCTAAAATCTTTGTTATACCTTTGAAAATTTCAACACCTAAAACAAATTCAAGTATTTTTAATCTTTTCCGATTTTCAAGAACCTTCTAATTGACGTTTTTTTCCTTCAAAGTAGTAGCTTAAGTTTATTTAAGAAATTTCCGGAGCAAGCAGTTTTTTTCCGTCGAGAGAAGGCTGTATGTAAATTGATTGTGGCCAGATAAAATTGATTATCCAGGGTCGAACTTCGGCCTGGCATATTTTAGAGTTTAGGATGGAACAACCTTTTTTTTTTCTATCGCCCTCCCAATTTATATCGAATTATCTATTGAATATAACTTATGGAAAGTATTTTTTTTTTCAGTTAGTAATAGTTATTTGGAAATATGCAAATATGTCTTCTGTTATATTTTCTTTATTCTTATTAAAAATTAAAAAATACAAAGTTATATTATTATCTTACGTGTAAAAAATGTATGTTCGAACTCATGAACAATACTTAAGGAAGTCGCTGATAGTCTGTTTTTTTTTTTTTGCTTTTTTTTTTTAAGAAGAAGGAGACTGAGGCAATTTTGTTCACCTTGGTTATCTCTTGTGTCTTCAATAAAGGTCATTGTGTCTCAAATATCTTTCAGAGTTTTTGTTTGAATACCGATATGCATTCTAAAAGGTACAACTTCATTAAGGTTTGCCCATGAGTGTGAATAGAAGTTTATCTACTTAGCTCATATACTTACAGTTTTTATTTATAGGCCTTGGTGAAGAGATCGCGGACGAAGCTAGTCTACTTGTTTATATTGCATATACCTCACTATAAATAAAAAATCATATTGTGTGTGTATGGATTTTTCAAAATTTATAATATAACGATATATTAAACCAGTCATATCTAGATTTAAGACTAATTCTGGAGAATAGAAATTCTTGGTCTTAAATTAGAGACGAATGTATATTCTATACACACACACAAAAGCCTTTATTAAGAAATTTAGTCATATACATGGATTTATACCATGGAGTCTTAAATAGAAAGAATAAAAAAGACAAAAGTTAATCACATTTAATGGTAATAATACAATTTATAAATAGGAAAACAGAAATAATTTAAGACAATCAAACTCATAAATAGATTAGTATGGATAGATCCGAGGAAAAATTATTTCTCGTATATTCTATATATCTCATTGTGATTAATATGTAAAAAAATAATTTTAAAAAATAATAAAAATAATAAAAAAGGTCAGGTGTTAGTATTAAAATAAAAAAAGGAATTTCCTTGACCACGAGCATATGAGCTTTTTAGATGGCAGAACGCTATCTAGTGAAACAGAAATCAATTAAACATTGATTTTATCCTGTTCCCTGATATTTGGCCAACCCAATTTCTTGATAAATCAAGAAAAGCCATCCACGAACGCGTTTCGGGCTTTTGGCCCTCATCAGTGTGAATTATATATATTACTAAAAATATATGTTTATTTCAAGTTCAAGTTATTCTTCGATAAAAATTCAAAAATGTAATTTTGAAGGAGAAAGTTATTTTTGTGTTTAAAGAAAGAATAGCTTTCTCTCTCGTTCAAAACACATCATACGATGTATCGTTTTGTTGTTTTTGTTCAGAAAGTAGCTTAATTTGAAGTTGTCCCTGTACTGATGAAGGCCATAGGTCGAAACCATATGGTATACTGGTTATTTGTTCATTTGTATGGATAAAAGTGAATTATATATTTATTCTTTATATATATATTCGTGGATGACTTTTCTTGATTTATCAAGAAAATGGGTTGGCCAAATATCAGGGAACAGGTTAAATCAATGTTTAGTTGATTTCTGTTCCACCAGATGGCGCTCTGCCTTCTGTAAAGCACATGTGCTCCTGGTCAGGATATGCCATTTTTAATATATATATATATATATATATATATATATATATATATATATATATATATATTAGCATCTATTAATATCATAATGATAAGTTACAGGCTGATGTCAAAATTGTCCGTGGGTCTCTAGTATTTTTTTTTTTATTATTCCTAGTACACGTAGTACAGTCCATGATAATGATGATGGGTAGAAGTTGACGACTGCTTTTACTGTAAGTGCACCACATATCTGCACATATGAAAATCAGTTCGACTTTGCACTTACAAATGTGTCAAAAGCCCCGTTTGTTTACTTGCACTTGCTGGTGGGATTGGACTTTTTCAAGAATCTGGGGGGTCATTGGAGATTTTTTTTCTTCTAGTAAATTTGAAGGGCTGAATCAAAAAGTATCTTATTAATAAGTAGTAATACGTATGTATCATTAATACGGGGTGTAATAAAAGTTAAACTTGGAGTTTATTAATGGAGAATGTTTTATTTAAATTAATCTTATAATAGATAGATACTTTAAACCTTTACTCCCGGAACTCTATTACTTATTCAAAAGCAGAATTCTTCGTTCAAAAGAACGCTACCCTCTTGACACTATTGATCCGAGTTCCACAAAGGAATGGCGTTTGGCAAACTAATCTCAGACGACCTCACTCCATCGTCTGCTGAAGAATTCCTAAAGCGACCATTAACTAAATTCCCACTTCAATTCCGTCAGATGATTTCTTTCCGCCTTTTGACAAACTTTATAAATTCAAAATCGATTTTTAAAAAATTAATTGCAATCGATTCAATACATGTTGTATTCAAGAACTACCGAGTTCAAAATCTACTGAATTCAAGGCCTGCTATATTTAAAATTCACTCGATTAAATACTTACTGGATTAAGATCTACTGGAATCAAGACCTACTGGATTCATGACTTAATGGGTTCAAGAACTACCGAATTCATAATCTACTGGATTCAGGACTTACCGAATTCAAGGCCTGCTAGATTAAATACCTACTGTATTATAGCCTTACTGATTTCACACTTTACTGGATTAAATATACTTACTGGAGTAAGATCTACTGGAATCAAGACCTACTGGATTCATGACTTAATGGGTTCAAGAACTACCGAATTCATAATCTAATGGATTCAGGACTTACCAAATTCAAAGCCTGCTAAATTAAAAACCTACTGTATTCAAGGCTTACTGATTTCACAATCTACTCGATTAAAGACTTACTGAAATTAAGATCTACTGGAATCAAGACCTACTGGATTCAAAAACTACTTAATCAAAATCTACGGGATTCGAGACTTACCAAATTCAAGGCTTGCTATATTGAAAACCTACTGTATTAAAGACTTACTGATTTCACAATCTAATGAATTAAAGACATACAGAATTTAAGATCTACTGGAATCAAGACCTACTGTATTCATTAATTGATGGATTCAAGAACTACCGAATTCAAATTCTAATGGATTCAGGACTTACCGAATTCAAGGCCTGCTAGATTAAAAACCTACTGTATTCAAGGATTACTGACCACACAATATACTGTACACAGGCGTTATTGAATTAAAAACCTACTGGAATTAGGCGGGGACTTACTGGATGAGAAAAAGGTAATAAAAAATAAAAAGGTCTCAGGTGTTGGTAATAAAAACAAAATTCATATCCCGAGAGAGAGATTCAAATCAAATTCAAATCAGAAACCTCCCAGGTATTAACTTCCCAAAGTTGCATTGCGATCAGATGAATGGTTTGGTTAGGCGTGTGTGTGTGTAAGGGACAGATATACATTCATTTATATATACACTGCGTGACATTGAAAATGGAACACCAAGAAATAGTGGTCAGAAAAGTATGCAAATTTCAGGGTAGACGCGCCTAACCGAGTTATGCAAATGATGTAAAATGCGCAGCTCTCGTGCGCACATGGAGTAAGATATAAGGGAAGGAACTTGCAGAAAGGACAGTATTCGTGTCGTTATTTCTTCAAGGAAAATCATTGAAGAAATTTTGTTCTTGTGTCAAAAGACACGTGTAATAACAGAGAATGCCAGGTCATCGTAAACGGGGGCAGTTCAAGCAGACAGACGCTTTTACGAGGGGCATGGTGATCGGACTGAAAAGGGCAAGTTGGTCCATACGTCAAATCGCAGCTGATACACACCTTGGTGCGTCCACGGTGCACCGACTGTGGAGAAGATGGTTGGAACAAGGAAATGTGGCAATTTATAGGAATGTCGGTGCAACCCGAGTGACGTCAGCACGTGTGGATCGGCGTATCCTTCGACAAGCAATGGCGGCCCCACAAGCCACTTGTACCGCCATCCTGCAACATGTGCAAGACACCCTAGATCATTCCATCTCGACCAGAACCATTTCCCGTCGATTGGTTGCTAATGGCTTGCACTCATGCCGTCCGCTAAGAAGACTGCCATTGACCCCACCGAATAGGCGCCAACGTTTGGAATGGTGCCGGGCTAGATCGACGTGGATGACGGAATGGCACAGGGTCGTGTTCTCAGATGAGTCGCGTTTCTGCTTGTCCAGTGATAATCGCCGTGTACGCGTGTGGCGTCGACGTTGGAGAAAGGTCCAATCCGGCAGCAATTGTGGAACGCCCCACCGTGCGACAACGTGGAATCATGGTTTGGGGCGCAATCGCGTATGATTCCAGGTCACCTTTACTTCGCATTCAAGGCACTATGACGGCCCAACGATACGTTGATTATGTGCTGCGACCGGTGACACTCCCCTACCTTCAGGGGGTACCCAATGCCCTTTATCAGCAGGATAACGCCCGACCGCATACTGCTCGCATTAGCCAACAAGCTCTGCAAGATGTACAGATGCTTCCCTGGCCACCGTACTCTCCTGATCTCTCACAATCGAGCACGTCTGGGACATCATTGGACGCCGTTTGCATGCCTTGCCACAGCCGCGTTCAGAAGACGAATTGTGGCAAATGGTTGAGAGGGAATGGAGAGCCATCCCTCAGGACGCCATCCGTACTCTGATTGACTCTCTACCTAGACGTGTTGCTGCGTGCATCGCCGTCCGCGGTGGTCCTACTTGCTACTAAGCCGACGCCGTTCTCGCTCTGTATTATGACTATCATTTTGAAATAAAGATCACATATTGTTCGTCCCTGTCTCTCTCTGTCTGCCGAGTTTCATCACTTTCTGGCCACTATTTGTTGGTGTTCCATTTTCAATGTCACGCAGTGTATTTATAATACAATATACATATCTTTAGTAACCACATTTTAATAGAGAGAGACATATGCGCGGTAGTCTTTATCATCATCAGATGTAGAATGGTTTATTTAGAAGTCAGCTACCAGTTGTCGCGCTTTTCTGTACGCTCTGCGAGTCCGGATCACATGTAGTTAATAGTTGTCACTAAGGTCCACTACGGGTAGTTGGAGACTTCTGAGGGAACCATCTAATGATCGAAAAGTCTTCGGACCCAACACATATTCAGTTAGCACTCCCCTTGACAAGGATGGAATGGTCTTTGGACTCAACACATATACAGTTATAGCTCCCCTTGACAAGGATGGAATGGTCTTCGGACCCAACACATATACAGTTAGCACTCCCCTTGACAAGGATGGAATGGTCTTTGGACTCAACACATATACAGTTATAGCTCCCCTTGACAAGGATGGAATGGTCTTCGGACCCAACACATATACAGTTATAACTCCCCTTGACAAGGATGGAATGGTCTTTGGACTCAACACATATACAGTTATAGCTCCCCTTGACAAGGATGGAATGGTCTTCGGACCCAACACATATACAGTTATAACTCCCCTTGACAAGGATGGAATGGTCTTTGGACTCAACACATATACAGTTATAGCTCCCCTTGACAAGGATGGAATGGTCTTCGGACCCAACACATATACAGTTATAGCTCCCCTTGATAAGGATGGAATGGTCTTCGGACCCAAAACATATACAGTTATAGCTCCCCTTGACAAGGATGGAATGGTCTTCGGACCCAACACATACAGTTATAGCTCCCCTTGACAAGGATGGAATAGTCTTCGGACCCAACACATATACAGTTATAGCTTCCCTTGACAAGAATGGAATGGTCTTCGGACCCAACACATATACAGTTATAGCTCCCCTTGACAAGGATGGAATGGTCTTCGGACCCAACACATATTCAGTTAGCACTCCCCTTGACAAGGATGGAATGGTCTTTTGACTCAACACATATACAGTTATAGCTCCCCTTGACAAGGATGGAATAGTCTTCGGACCCAACACATATACAGTTATAGCTTCCCTTGACAAGGATGGAATGGTCTTTGGACTCAATACATATACAGTTATAGCTTCCCTTGACAAGGATGGAATGGTCTTCGGACCCAACACATATACAGTTATAGCTCCCCTTGACAAGGATGGAATGGTCTTCGGACCCAACACATATACAGTTATAGCTCCCCTTGACAAGGATGGAATGGTCTTCGGACCTAACACATATACAGTTAGCACTCCCCTTGACAAGGATGTAATGGTCTTCGGACCCAACACATATACATGAAACAATAATGCTTCATTTGGATCAATATCAGCTCTCAAATGTTTTCTTTTAAAGTCCTAAGACATTCATTTTTTTGCACAGAAATGTGATCCATGGAATTCTGAGCTAGTTGATCGGCTCAAACTACCAATATTATATGGTAGAAATTAAAAAACGAATGATTTTGAAGTAAAAAAACTAAGAAAATGAAAAAAAAAAAAAAACACATATACAGTTATAGCTCCCCTTGACAAGGATGGAATGGTCTTCGGACCTAACACATATACAGTTATAGCTCCCCTTGACAAGGATGGAATGGTCTTCGGACCTAACACATATACAGTTAGCACTCCCCTTGACAAGGATGGAATGGTCTTCGGACTCAACACATATACAGTTATAGCGCTCTCCTTGACAAGGATGGAATGGTCTTCGGACCCAACACATATACAGTTATAGCTCCCCTTGACAAGGATGGAATGGTCTTCGGACCCAACACATATACAGTTATAGCTCCCCTTGACAAGGATGGAATGGTCTTCGGACCCAACACATATACAGTTATAGCTCCCCTTGACAAGGATGGAATGGTCTTCGGACCCAACACATATACAGTTATAGCTCCCCTTGACAAGGATGGAATGGTCTTCGGACCCAAAACATATTCAGTTAGCACTCCCCTTTACAAGGATGGAATGGTCTTTGGACTCAACACATATACAGTTATAGCTCCCCTTGACAAGGATGGAATGGTCTTCGGACCCAACATATATACAGTTATAGCTCCCCTTGACAAGGATGGAATGGTCTTCGGACCCAACACATATACAGTTATAGCTCCCCTTGACAAGGATGGAATGGTCTTCGAACCCAACACATATACAGTTATAGCTCCCCTTGACAGGGATGGAATGGTCTTCGGACCCAACATATATAGAGTTATAGCTCCCCTTGACAAGGATGGAATGGTCTTCGGACTCAACACATATACAGTTATAGCGCTCTCCTTGACAAGGATGGAATGGTCTTCGGACCCAACATATATACAGTTATAGCTCCCCTTGACAAGGATGGAATGGTCTTCGGACCCAACACATATACAGTTATAGCTCCCCTTGATAAGGATGGAATGGTCTTCGGACCCAAAACATATACAGTTATAGCTCCCCTTGACAAGGATGGAATGGTCTTCGGACCCAACACATACAGTTATAGCTCCCCTTGACAAGGATGGAATAGTCTTCGGACCCAACACATATACAGTTATAGCTTCCCTTGACAAGAATGGAATGGTCTTCGGACCCAACACATATACAGTTATAGCTCCCCTTGACAAGGATGGAATGGTCTTCGGACCCAACACATATTCAGTTAGCACTCCCCTTGACAAGGATGGAATGGTCTTTTGACTCAACACATATACAGTTATAGCTCCCCTTGACAAGGATGGAATAATCTTCGGACCCAACACATATACAGTTATAGCTTCCCTTGACAAGGATGGAATGGTCTTCGGACCCAACACATATACAGTTATAGCTTCCCTTGACAAGGATGGAATGGTCTTCGGACCCAACACATATTCAGTTAGCACTCCCCTTGACAAGGATGGAATGGTCTTTTGACTCAACACATATACAGTTATAGCTCCCCTTGACAAGGATGGAATGGTCTTCGGACCCAACACATATTCAGTTAGCACTCCCCTTGACAAGGATGGAATGGTCTTCGGACCCAACACATATTCAGTTAGCACTCCCCTTGACAAGGATGGAATGGTCTTTGGACTCAACGCATATACAGTTATAGCTCCCCTTGACAAGGATGGAATGGTCTTCGGACCCAACACATATACAGTTATAGCTTCCCTTGACAAGGATGGAATGGTCTTCGGACCCAACACATATACAGTTATAGCTTCCCTTGACAAGGATGGAATGGTCTTTGGACTCAACACATATACAGTTATAGCTTCCCTTGACAAGGATGGAATGGTCTTCGGACCCAACACATATACAGTTATAGCTTCCCTTGACAAGGATGGAATGGTCTTCGGACCCAACACATATACAGTTATAGCTTCCCTTGACAAGGATGGAATGGTCTTTGGACTCAACACATATACAGTTATAGCTTCCCTTGACAAGGATGGAATGGTCTTCGGACCCAACACATATACAGTTATAGCTTCCCTTGACAAGGATGGAATGGTCTTCGGACCCAACACATATACAGTTATAGCTTCCCTTGACAAGGATGGAATGGTCTTTGGACTCAACACATATATAGTTATAGCTCCCCTTGACAAGGATGGAATGGTCTTCGGACCCAACACATATACAGTTATAGCTTCCCTTGACAAGGATGGAATGGTCTTCGGACCCAACACATATACAGTTATAGCTTCCCTTGACAAGGATGGAATGGTCTTCGGACCCAACACATATTCAGTTAGCACTCCCCTTGACAAGGATGGAATGGTCTTTTGACTCAACACATATACAGTTATAGCTCCCCTTGACAAGGATGGAATGGTCTTCGGACCCAACACATATTCAGTTAGCACTCCCCTTGACAAGGATGGAATGGTCTTCGGACCCAACACATATTCAGTTAGCACTCCCCTTGACAAGGATGGAATGGTCTTTGGACTCAACACATATACAGTTATAGCTCCCCTTGACAAGGATGGAATGGTGTTTGGACTCAACACATATACAGTTATAGCTTCCCTTGACAAGGATGGAATGGTCTTCGGACCCAACACATATACAGTTATAGCTCCCCTTGACAAGGATGGAATGGTCTTCGGACCCAACACATATACAGTTATAGCTCCCCTTGACAAGGATGGAATGGTCTTCGGACCCAAAACATATACAGTTATAGCTCCCCTTGACAAGGATGGAATGGTCTTCAAACCCAACACATATACAGTTAGCACTCCCCTTGACAAGGATGGAATGGTCTTCGGACCCAACACATATACAGTTATAGCTCCCCTTGACAAGGATGGAATGGTCTTCGGACCTAACACATATACAGTTAGCACTCCCCTTGACAAGGATGGAATGGTCTTCGAACCCAACACATATACAGTTAGCACTCCCCTTGACAAGGATGGAATGGTCTTCGGACCCAACACATATACAGTTATAGCTCCCCTTGACAAGGATGAAATGGTCTTCGGACCCAACACATATACAGTTAGCACTCCCCTTGACAAAGATGAAATGGTCTTCAAACCCAACACATATACAGTTATCACTCCCCTTGACGATAGTGGACATTGCGACTGCTGTGATAGAGATGCATGGGGACATCTAAAGGCTCTTCATTGGACCCGACAACAACAACTCCCCTTTACAAAGATGGAATGGTCTTCGGACCCAACAGATATACGACTCTTTCAAAGTATATATACATTAAGAATAAGAAAATGGTTTCAAAATATCTTGTTTAACAAATATATTTCCAGTTTAAAAATATTAAAAATTAACTATCACACAGAAATAAAAAAACGAGAAAATATCCTATTAACAATATATTCATCAGTTTTATTAACACAAGTTTATAATATATGTTCATTTTCTATTGTTTCAATAACCCCAGGCTCTATTTAACTGGCATTGAACCCATTAAAATGATGTGTTTACATTCTATGGAGAGTCAATAACATGATTTATAAACGTTAAATAGGGCAGTAAGTAACATAGGGCCATAAATTTCTCAATTTCCATATAGATATACATCCATAGATTGTGTTGTATTTAAATAAATCCATAGTTTTAGCATATTTTAAACATTTTCATGGCGAATATTGTGTTGAAATAATGGGTTTGGTGTAAATAAAGCTTGGAATAATGTTCCATACATCAACATTCTAAGTTAGAATGTGATATTTGATGTTTTATTGAAGAACTATCGGATTTAAGACCAATATGTCTATCTGGGCTTTAGCATAGTTGGTCTAAATGTAATTATATGACTACCCGTAATTATAATTTATAGAAAATATAATGATAATATTTTATGAAAAATAATAGGAAAAAAATTAAAATTTATACCCTTATTTTACTCTATATTGGTAAACAAAATAAATATAATTATAGAATATCTGATAATAAAAGAGAACACAATATCTTCAAATTTTAGCTATAGATATTTAGAATTAAAGCTCCAATGGCCCCCGATTCTTGCAAAAGTCCAACCCCACCAGCGAGTGCAAGTAACCAAACGGGGCTCCGGCACATTTGTAAGTGCAAAGTCGAACTGCTTTTCACATGTGTAGACATGTGGTGTACTTACAGTAAAAGCAGTCGCTAACTACCCACCATGATTATCATGGCTTTGAGATAAGAAAAAAGAAGAAGAATTAAAGCTTTTTTTGGTTACAGTAGAACCTCTCTTTAGCGGACGCCTCTCTACAAAGGACAGTTTTCATTTGCAAAATTACCATTTTTACTATTTAAAAACTCTCTGGTAAGAGGACACCACTCTCTAAAAGACACTTTGACTCTGCAATTAGGTGTTGTACTTTACAGAGAGGTAGTTCTACTGTATTTGTAAATCATTAATGTAAGTGTGGGCTTTGTATATCAGGATTATTTTATGATGCATTATTTTATTATAAAGCAATATCGCGCCATCTATATGTGATGAATGAAAGAATTCAAACACGAATGTTTCTTTTATATATAAAACAAACTTCTACTGTCCTTACTGTGATGATAAAATATATTGGGAGGGAAGTTTCGCTGTAAAGATTGCTACTTATAACATAATTACATTTTTCTGACATACTCTGCAAGTAATTATGATTGATCATGCAAATGCATTCTTATGAAAGGTAAAAAGGTTTCAAAAGAAAGGAATATATCACCTGTCCATATAATCAACATTAGGAATGGAACTTTTATCAGGATAGAATTGATCTCAAAAAAAGAACGAAATAAAGAAAACCCACTCTTCAGACGCAAAATAAAACTCTGCGCCATCTATTAGCCATCTCTTCAATTAAAATGTCGGTAACAAAGCCACAACAGCCACCTATGGAAAATTTAAAATATCCAGCTGGAGAAAGAGACCATGGTTTCTGACTAATGAAATAAAAGAAAGACATATATTTTGGATCAGACACTAATAATAATTTTACTAGGGTTATAAACATAATACATACATAAATGGAGAGTCGTACCTCTTTTGGTACAAAAATTTTATTCTTCTGTAACTTCATGTTATATAAATTACAGCGCGAAACGCGTTCCTGGAGGGCTTTTCTTGATTTATTAAGAAATTGGGTTGGTCAAATATCAGGGAACAGGTTAAATCAATTTTTAGTAGATTTCTGTTCCACCAGATAGCGCTCTGCCTTCTTTAAAACACATGTGCTCCTGGTCAGGATATGCCATTTTTATTTTTGATATCAACACCTGACCTTTTTATTTTATTTTTTATTATTATTATTTTCGCATGTATAATTTTGTATTAATATTCCTATGGGTAAATAGGAATTGATAATTTATCAAAAGGTAAAGTGAAATTCTCAATTGAACTACAGGTTTATCCGTATATCCGATCTAGTTTTGAAAAACTGTTCATTTTCGACATCAAAAATTCGGGATTGAGAATTTGCGATTATCAGTCTTTGCTTTATAATACTTCATTGAGACACATGAAAGATGGAATCTATCTCATTACATTAGTTAGTGTGAGAGTTTCCAAAAGGGCTTCTGGCACCTTGTATAGGCTATTTCTAACTCGCTTCCTATACCCCTCATTTAAATATTTTACGGAATACCAAGCAGATATTTAAGACAATTCAGAAATAAACACACAAATACAAGATTATATAAAAGGGCGTAACTGGATCTGTAAAGAAAAAAAAAATTTTTTTCTCAAAATATTTCGAGAGATTGCTCCCTCTTTATCAATTTATTGCACATAAAGAGGGAGCAATCTCTCGAAATATTTTGAGAAAAAAAATGTTTTTTTTTCTTTACAGATCCAGGTACGCCCTTTTATATAATCTTAAATAATGGATCGCCTTTTGACTCAAACACAAATACAAGTAATTCATTTTTTTAAAATGGTTATAGTATATATAAAATAATTGTTTTGTAAAAAAAAAAAAAAAAGGTTTATTTTCTACACTCATGAACAAAATTTGAGGAAGTTGTACCTTTTATCATGTATATCGGGATTCAGACAATAACTCTGAAAGTTATTACAGTGACCTTTATTGAAGACACACGAGATAACCAAGTGTGAACAAAATTTCCTCTGTCTTCTTTATTAAAAAAATAATAATAAATAAACAGACGACATGCGACATCAGAGACTTTCAACTTCCTTGATTTTTTTCCATGAGTGTATATAAACATATATTGTAATTCTATTTGAACCTTTTAAAAATAAATTTATTTCAGGCTTGTTTTTTTTTTTTCAGGAATCACGTTGAGATATTGTGTGTTTTAATATATATGGATAATAGAGATCTAACACTTGATCTTCCCTAATCTGTAAGTTAACCTTTAGTGGCAAAAGAGTAGTTCGACATTATTACACATCGTTCAAATTAAGAAAAAAACAGGACATCTCCTTATCGTGCAACTGAAAGTTGCCGATGGCTTGATTGCGCTATATATCGGAATAAATATCAAAGATTCCGTGATTTTTAATTATTCCCGAATTGGTCAAATACCCATTCTTGATTATGATAATGAAGAAAAGCTAACCACGTACGCATTTCGGGCTGTTGGCCCTCGTCAGTGTGTTGCAAGCTGTACCTCAACGACTAAAAAACTGATCATTCAGGAACGAGGGCCAAAAGCCCTAAATGCGAGCGGGGTTAGCTTTTCTTGATTAAATCAATAATGGGTATTTGGCTAATTCTGGAATAATTATGAATCAATGAATAGTTGATATTTAAACCGATAGATGGCGCAAGCCATCAGAAACTTTCAGTTACACGATAAGGTGATGTCTTTTTCTTAATTTATGAACCATATCCCAGTACAATATCAAATTTGTACTATTTTTTTCACATCGTTCAAAGCTAAAATATTCTTGAAAGGAGTCCCATCACATATAAGTAATGCTCTAGTTCAGCTGTTAAACATCATATAATATGATGTATATTTCGTATGACTAGTCAATATTATATTTAATTTTGAATATTGACCGGTCAAATATAATTATTTGATTTATCATCATCTCCTGATATTTTTATAGTTTTCTGGTTGGCGGTAAACAAATGACCGCGTTTTTCTTTTGTTAAACTTTTTATATAATTAAGTTGTTTATTATATACTGCTGTATTAAATGTAATACTGAAATAAATAATTTATTAATCCTAAGGAATGTTGTCTAAATGAATACAAGAATAGAAGCATAAAGGTGAGTTGAAATAGTTTGCTTAAAGAACGACGAGGTAATTTTAAATACACAACAGTAAATTGGCGACGAGCACGGGATATTCCAATTGAAGATAAGTAAACAAATTAGGATCTTCCAATTGAAGATAAGTAAACAAATTAGTTCAAAATGTCTCTTTTTACAATTGAAAAATTCGATGAGACTACAGAAAGTTGGGAAAGATACACCGAAAGATTGGAATATTTTTTTGAGGCAAATAACATTGATCAAAATAAAAAGAAAGCTATTTTCTTGACCTTGCTAACACCAACTGTGTACAACCTTTTATATGATCTTTGCATACCAAAAAAATTATCTGATGTAGAAAATACTTACCCAGTTCTAGTGAGCAAATTAAAAAACCATTTCAACCCCACCCCATCTGCTATCGTTGAACGTTCAAAGTTTTCAAATAGAGCAAGGAGGCCAGGTGAAAAAATTTCGATATACATTGCTGAATTAAAGAAGATGGCAGAATATTGCAAATTTGGGTCTACAATAGATGAAGCTATCCGTGATAGACTCATAGCTGGAATCGAGGATGACAACATTCAAAGAAAACTGTTAGGGGAAGGTGATAGTTTGACCTTGCACAGAGCTATAGAAATTGCTCTTGCTTTAGAAGCAGCAGCACAAGATGCAAAAGATTTACAAAGTCAAAGAAATCCAGAGGTTGTTATGAAAATTAAGCAAGGCAATTGGAGATTAAAGCCATCTACTACAGGAAAGTTTACCAGGTCAGAAAGCTATACATGCATAAGATGTGGATCTAAGGATCATGAGCAAGATAAATGCCCTCATCTGAAAGCCAAATGTTTCAACTGTGGTAAAATTGGACATTTGGGGAGAATTTGTCTAAAAAGAAAGCCACAACGCAATTATACTGCAAATAAGGATGGAAATAAAGTACACGCCATCGCAGAGACGGAAATCAGCAGTCAAATCTTCAAAATCGTAAATTTATGGAGAACAACCGATCCAATTAAGATTGAAGTACAAATCAATGATAAGATACTGTCATTTGAATATGATACCGGTTCTGCCTACAGCCTCATATCCGAATCCACTCGAAGGTTCTTTAGACTACCTAATCCATGTCCTGCCGATCCATTAAGAGTTAAGTTGGCAACCTACAGTGGCCAACCCTTGCCAGTGTTAGGTACATTGGATGTGCCCGTACAATACCAGAATAGTACTCAGACCCTACCACTGATGGTTGTTGGAGGTGAAGGTCCTAGCCTTTGTGGTCGGAATTGGATGGAAGCATTGGGAATACTACCAACAGGCCGTACAAGATTGAGTACATCAAGGGCACCTCCAATACAGAAGCTGATGTCTTAAGCCGACTTCCCATGTTCAATCCTGAACCAGATTCAAAGGAACCGGATTCAGAGCCTGTGGAAATGGTATTATTGATGGACGCTTTAGACAGTTCACCAGTTACATCTGATGATATTCGGGCAAGCTTACCAGGAGATCCTGTTTTAAGACAAGCCTTGAATTATACTCTTCAAGGTTGGAGTGAAGAGACACCAAAGGAAATAGAACTCATGCCTTACTGGAGCCGTAGATGTGAGCTGGGAGCCTGTGAGGGTCTGTTGTTCTGGGGAAATCGTGTCATCATTCCTACAAATTTAAGAGCCAAAATGTTGGATGAATTACATAATAGTCATCAAGGCATTGTTGGTTTAAAAAGTGTCGCCCGAACTTTGTTTTGGTGGCCTGGTTTGGACAAGGATATTGAAGAGACCGTTAGACGGTGTAACTGCTGCCAAAGCCATGCCAGCATGCCACCCCGAACTACACCAGTCAATTGGCCGCCCACCAACCAACCCTGGGATAGAGTTCATATTGATCATCTGGGGCCATTTGAACAAAACCTGTACCTGATTGTAGTGGACGCTTGTACCAAGTGGATAGAAGCCATTCCTGTTCCTAACACTTCCACCAGAGAAACCATCGAACAACTACGCTGTCTATTTGCCAGGTTTGGCATTCCAAGAACACTAGTATCTGATAATGGTACCGGGTTCACTTCCGAAGAATTCAGACAGTTCATGACCAGAAATGGTATCCGTCACCTACGGACTGCACCCTTCCACCCAAGTTCCAATGGCTTAGCTGAACGTGCCGTGCAAACCATTAAAACTGGTCTTAAGAAAGTACAACAAGGAAGCATATCTCAACGCCTAGCTGAGATACTTTTGGGGTATAGAAGGACCCCCATAGCCAGCATCGGAAAGTCTCCTTCCGAAATGATGTTTGGCCGTAACATTCGGAGTCTCTTGGATCTGATTTTACCAAATCCTGGTAAATCGGAGGAACCAGGCTTTAAGGTAGGAGAGTCGGTTTGGTACCGAACCTACAAATCAGAGCCAAAATGGGACCAAGCGAGCATCCAAAACACCACGGGAAACCGTCTAGTGACTTTACAAACAGCCAGAGGACAAGCTAGAAGGCATTGGGACCAAGTGCGGAGATCTCACATTCCTGACAAGAGAGGTGAAGCTACCGAAGACCACGCCGGAGTCTCCGAGCCTGATCTCAACACCGAGTCAGAAGAACTGATTCCTCAACACCAGGAAGTGACATCGGAGCCGCAGTCTTCTACTGAACCAGCCCAGAGTCCCCGGACTAGTACACCACCGGATCCTAAATCCCCTCCAGCGATTCCCCTCCGGAGATCTAGTAGGATCCGAAGACCACCTACGAGATTGAACCTGTGAAGAGTTCCGCTCTTCCGAAGAGGAGAGGAAATGATGTATATTTCGTATGACTAGTCAATATTATATTTAATTTTGAATATTGACCGGTCAAATATAATTATTTGATTTATCATCATCTCCTGATATTTTTATAGTTTTCTGGTTGGCGGTAAACAAATGACCGCGTTTTTCTTTTGTTAAACTTTTTATATAATTAAGTTGTTTATTATATACTGCTGTATTAAATGTAATACTGAAATAAATAATTTATTAATCCTAAGGAATGTTGTCTAAATGAATACAAGAATAGAAGCATAAAGGTGAGTTGAAATAGTTTGCTTAAAGAACGACGAGGTAATTTTAAATACACAACATAATATAAAACCTATTTCAACAAATAAGTTTCAGATGGAAACTTTGCCGGAAGGATATTGATCCAAAGAGACATGGGTCGCCTCTCCCGTCAAATTCAGACGCCATCTATTGACCGTCACTGCAAACTAGCGGCCTCAGGTCGGTGACAAAGCCACAACACCAGCTTTGAAATAAGTTTCAATTCCATATATTTTGATTGAGTTATTTTTTTCACTTTTCTTTCCCTCAAATTTGTGAACTTAACGATTTGATGTCCTAAATATTTCATATTTAAAGTTCAATTTATTTTGTAAATACATTTTAAACTTTCTACAAAATCTGGATCTTTAATGTTTTAATGCGTTGAATAATGTAAATAACTTATGTAAATAAACTTTTCTCCTTGTTTGGTGCAAGTGTCCCTTGCGGGATATAGCGCTTTGGAAATAAAATAATTAATAATTCTCTCAAACAAGTCGTTCCATTAAATAAGTTGAATTCTCTGACATTTCTAATTATTTGATATCTGAGATATTATTTAATATATATATATATATTATTATATATAAAGATGTATATACAATTTGTTTTAGACTTACATCATTTTTGACGATAACCTGTTTTTATCGCATTTTTTACTATCTTAATTGGAATGTTTGTCTTTCTCTTTTTTTTTTCCAGGTAGAAACATTCCTGCTTTTCAGGAACAATGGTAATCTCTATATCTATGTCTTTTCATTAAAAAATGGATTTGATTTTTTTTAAAGTCGTATTTATTAATTGCTATTTATTTTTTATTATTTAATTAATTTTATTTAACATATCGGACGCGATATCCCAGCTTTGGATACTTAGGTCTAAATACATTCTAGCAGTTCATATATAATTCATTTTATATACAATTCAATAAACAAAACTAAAAACAAAATTAAAACTTAAAGGTTGGTTTTCTCAAACAGAAAAGAAAATCTAAAATAAATTTACAAAAATTATTGCATTTTTTACATAGACGTCATTGTTATATACAAACTAGCCGAATGCCCCGGGCAACGCCCGTGTTTTACCCGATTGAATGTTTTTATTCAAATACTATTTGTTACAATTATAAATTGGCGCCTTAAATAAATGCATATATTAGTTAATAACTATAGCCTATGTGCTTTATCTGTCTATGTACTGTTGGCTTCCGTAGGCGTCTCTTACTGGGAAAAAGAAAGAGAGGATTCCATTTGGTTATTAACTAATATATGCATTTATTTAAAGAGCGACCCGCTCCAAAACAATAGTTACAAAAACGAAAGAGCGAGTGGGGGAGGCATGATTGGGGGGCAAAGGTGGCGTGATCGTAGCCAACCAATAGGAGGGCGCCATTCCAAAAAAAAGCAAACGGTGACAGAGACGACTGATAAGGAATGACGCTCGTAACTGTATATAGAATTGGCACATTTTTATTAATTAACACTTTCTTTTATGATGATTTCATAGGTGTTAAAATTGGGTTCATAGAGATATTTATCTTAATTAGACCAATGTGACCAATGTAACTCCGCCTTTGCCGGTCCCAAGCCCGGATGAAAAAGGAGGAGGGGGAGCAGTAACAAGCTCTCTAAAAACCCTGGGCTCAGCAGGCCCGGCTGATAGTACCCTGTAAGGGTTCCAGGGATACAGGATGAGCAGCGTTTGTACTCCATGTTAGGAGCGGTTGCACATGGTGTCTGTTCTTCTTGTCAGAAGCGGCCATTTCTTTTGGAGCTAAGTCGGCCTGCCACTGAGTAGTGCTTACAGTCTTAATGACAAAGGTAGACGCATTCTACTTCACCCAGTCATGATGGTTGTCAAACAAACACCATCAAGGGTCACAAATTGATACCCTAATATGATTGAGTGGAGATAAGGAAGAAGAAGACCTATGTAGTTGGCGATTGCCTTTTACTGTAAGCTATCCATATTTCTATACATTCATTCATCCATTCCATCTGTATATATTATTTCTAAAGTGAATGAATAAATAAAAATACTTTTGTTTCTATTTCAAACAAACAAAAAATTCGAGAAAAAAATATATGTTGTAGTATATTTCAATATATACTTAATATCTCCATATTATGATGCGCTAACGCGCCATCTGTTATTAAAATTCGAAACTATTATAGACGCGTATGATTATTTTTTTAAAATAAACAATTTCTACTGTCCTTACTGAAATGGAAACATCAATGGGAGGGCCTGGCTCATCAGTGGTGAACCCTCCCAGCGGTAGATTATACTGGCGAAACAGCTGGGAGGGTTCACCACTGATGAACCAGGCCCTCCCATTAATGTTTCCATTGCAGTAAGGACAGAAGTAATTGTTTATTTATAAAAAGAATCATACGCGTCTATAATAATTTCGAATTATAATACACTGCGTGACATTGAAAATGGAACACCAAGAAATAGTGGCCAGAAAATTATGCAAATTTCAGGGTAGACGCGCCTAACCGAGTTATGCAAATGATGTAAATGCGCAGCTCTCGTGCGCACATGGAGTAAGATATAAGGGAAGGAACTTGCAGAAAGGAAAGTATTCGTGTCGTTATTTCTTCAAGGAAAATCATTGTTGAAATTTTGTTCTTGTGTCAAAAGACACGTGTAATAACAGAGAATGCCAGGTCATCGTAAACGGAGGCAGTTCAAGCAGACAGACGCTTTTACGAGGGGCATGGTGATCGGACTGAAAAGGGCAGGTTGGTCCATACGTCAAATCGCAGCTGATACACACCTTGGTGCGTCCACGGTGCACCGACTGTGGAGAAGATGGTTGGAACAAGGAAATGTGGCAATTTATAGGAATGTCGGTGCAACCAGAGTGACGTCAGCACGTGTGGATCGGCGTATCCTTCGACAAGCAGTGGCGGCCCCACAAGCCACTTGTACCGCCATCCTGCAACATGTGCAAGACACCCTAGATCATTCCATCTCGACCAGAACCATTTCCCGTCGATTGGTTGCTAATGGCTTGCACTCATGCCGTCCGCTAAGAAGACTGCCATTGACCCCACCGAATAGGCGCCAACGTTTGGAATGGTGCCGGGCTAGATCGACGTGGATGACGGAATGGCACAGGGTCGTGTTCTCAGATGAGTCGCGTTTCTGCTTGTCCAGTGATAGTCGCCGTGTACGAGTGTGGCGTCGACATGGAAAAAGGTCCAATCCGGCAGCAATTGTGGAACGCCCCACCGTGCGACAACGTGGAATCATAGTTTAGGGCGCAATCGCGTATGATTCCAGGTCACCTTTACTTCGTATTCAGGGCACTATGACGGCCCAACGATACGTTGATGATGTGCTGCGACCGGTGACACTCCCCTACCTTCAGGGGGTACCCAATGCCCTTTATCAGCAGGATAACGCCCGACCGCACACTGCTCGCATTAGCCAACAAGCTCTGCAAGATGTACAGATGCTTCCCTGGCCACCGTACCTTACTGATCTCTCACCAATCGAGCACGTCTGGGACATCATTGGACGCCGTTTGCATGCCTTGCCACAGCCGCGTTCAGAAGACGAACTGTGGCAAATGGTTGAGAGGGAATGGAGAGCCATCCCTCAGGACGCCATCCATACTCTGATTGACTCTCTACCTAGACGTGTTGCTGCGTGCATCGCCGTCCGCGGTGGTCCTACTTGCTACTAAGCCGACGCCGTTCTCGCTCTGTATTATGACTATCATTTTGAAATAAAGATCACTTATTGTTCGTCCCTGTCTCTCTCTGTCTGCCGAGTTTCATCACTTTCTGGCCACTATTTCTTGGTGTTCCATTTTCAATGTCACGCAGTGTATCTCCACATATAATATAGCTATAGTGTAACAACCAAAACTGTAGACATAATCCAACTCGCCAGTTTGGTCATCATGTAATACAAAACGAAATAATAAAATTATATTGAGTGACAGCTGGCGCCCAGATAGGAGAAAGGTCTCCGATTACACCCGTCGGTCCGAAAAACATAGTCGAATTACAGAAAGTTCCCCGTTTGTTCTGAAATAGATCAGATGCTCCTCAATTGGCGCCAGCTACCCGCTCTCTCGGTCTCTCTCCCTTGTTGAGGTGACATCCAAGATGTCTCGTTCTTTTGTGGGATTCATTCACGCCTGAAACCACTCTGACCATTGAGACCATCAAACTTCATCCACCCAAACATACCACACTACAGTCATCCGACAGGATAAACTCATCACGACAGACCGTCGACAGGATCATTTTCAATACAACATACATAAATATGACGAGGGCCAATAGATCGAAACGCGTACATGGTTAACTTTTCTTGATTAATCTAAAATGAGTATTTGGCTAATTCTGGAATAATTAAAAATTAACAGAATAGTTGATATTTATTTTTCGACAGATGGAACGCTTCATGATATTGCGTGTCATCCTTGCGCAGGGAATTTTCAACAGATGGCGCAAACCATCAGCAACTTTCAGATGCACGATAAGAAGATGCATCGTTCTTAATACATATATACATATATTAAAAATAAAAAAGGCATCTCCTGACCACGAGCACATGTGCTTTTTAGATGGCAGAGCGCCATCTAATGGAGCAAAAATAAACTAAACGTTTATTTAGCTTGCTCCGTGATATTTGGCCAATCCAATTTCTTGATTTATCAAGAAAAGCCATCCACGAATGCGTTTCGCGCTTTTTATTTTTAATATCAACACCTGACCCACTTATCTTTTTTTTTTTTCTAATGTTTTCTCATATACATATATACTTGAAGAGGAATCTCTCCTTTTAATTATGCATCAGAACACGAGATGCATTAGGTTTATTATTCTAGCAAAAAAGCCTTGCTAGGGATGATAAAGAATGAGCCTCAACACCAATTTTGGCAATTTCTGACAAAAATCTAACCTGTATACCATGGTTTCGGGCTTTGACACTCATCAGTACAAGGACGGCTTTTCTTTTATAACATTCCACTTTTTAAAAAAATATGCCACATTGCCAGCTTTGGCAAACTAACTGCCTTTTTCACTGGGGGATTAAGAAAAATAATTCTTCATATTAGTGAATATAAAGGGAGAGGTGCCCCTTCGGTATATATATATCATCATCATCATCATTCCCCGCTATCTTCCATTAAAACCAAAATCTAAACATATAAACTTTACAGTGTCTATTAAAGTAGAGGATATCTATTTGACCCCAATACAATTGATATCTAATACAAATAAAATTAATAATTTGAAACATATATTATGAAAAAGGCATCTCCTTATCGTGCAACTGAAAGTTGTTGATGGCTTGCGCCATCTATCGGAATAAATATCAACTATTTGAGGACTATAAGGAGATGCCTTTTTTATAATTTATGCACTTTATCCCAGTACAATATCACATTTGCACTATTTTTTCACATTGAAATATATATGTTATATTATATATATTGTTATATTAAATATATTGTTTATATTGTTTCAATACATGAGTAATTCGCTAATGTTATTGCAGTCAATGAAAAATAATAAAAATAGTTTTTCTCATAATTTGCTTTAATTGAGTTGATAAAATAACTAAGTAATACCTGACTTAAGGCAAGTAGAATGAAGAAAACAAAAGATTACATATTTGCATATCTACAAAAAGATTTGAGCCGGCCAACAGGAAACAACAACAATATATTTATATAGGTAAAGCCGCGACATCTGGCGGACAACTAAACAGAATAGTTTATTCAAAAAGTTATAATTTTAAATTAAAATAATTTTATTATAACACACATATATTTTTTTATTAAAAAGGCATATATTGGATCAAAATATCATTTATTTTACCAATATATGCCTTTTTAATTGAAGATTTATTTATGGATTGCTCTATTTTCAAAACATATATATACAGAAAAATTGTAGTACATTAGAACCTCCATATAAAGGACACACCTAATTTCAGAGACCAAGTGTCCTTTGGTAGAAGTGTCCTCATACCAGAAAGAGTCTAAATAGTAAAAATGGTAATTTTGCAAATAAAAACTGTCCTTTGTAGAGAGGTGCCCTCTAGCAGGAGTTTCCTCTCATGGAGGTTTTACTGTATATATATTATGCGTCTTCTTCTTCCTCTTCTTCTTTCTTATCCCCACACTGGGTAAACTAGAATGCGTCTGCCTTTGTCATTAAGACTGGGAGCACTACTCAGTGGCAGGCCGACTTAGCTCAAAAAAAAAAAAATGGCCGCCTCTGACATGAGGAACAGACACCATGTACAGTCACTCTTAACATGGAGTACAAACGCTGCTCATCCTGTATCCCTGGATTAGGAGCCCTTACAGGGTACTATCAGCTGGGCCAGCTGAGCCCAGGTTTTTTAGCAAGCTAGTTACTGATCACCCTCCTTATTTTTCATCCGGGCTTGGGACCGGCAAAGGGGGAGTTATATTATGCGTAATTTTAAAAAGGTGGTCGAAATATTTCAAATATTTCTTGATACATTCAGAAGATTCAACTCAATAGTAAAATAAAAACTTCCTTCTATTCATTTTGTTTATCTCCTACTCTTCTTTATTTTTATATATTTATATATATGGAGACAGTAAATATAATATATTGGATTTAAAAGAAAATTTATTTTGCCAATATTTCCAAGAAGCAATTCGCCTTTATTTATCGAGTTTTTCTTTTTATGTGTTTGATTTAGCCGGGCCTCTGTAGAAGACACAAAAATCATAAATAGAGAAAAATTGCCAGAAATCTATAGCGAATTTATATCTTCCTAAATTATTTCCAATATTTTTATTTATACTTTTTAATCTATCTTTATTTATCAATAATATATATTGTGACTTGATTTTCATTCAATTTGTAATAAAAACACTAATTTTATTTATATTACTTGTATTCATCATTTTATTAATATGGTCATAATTTTATAATGATATACTAATCATAGATATTGTGTGTATATATATATATATAAGAAAAAGGCATCTCCTTATCGTGCAACTGAAAGTTGCTTATGGCTTGCGCTATCTATCGGAATAAATATCAACTATTCTCGTTGATTTTTAATTATTCCAGAATTGGCCAAATACCCATTCTTGATTAATCAAGAAAAGCTAACCACGGACGCGTTTCGGGCTGTTGGCCCCCATCAGCGTGGTGCAAGCTGTACCTCAACGACCAAAAAAATTGGTCATTAAGGCATCCTGAAAAATCATGAAACGGGTAGAAAAAATGAAAAATAAATGGGTCAGGTGTTGATATTAAAAATAAAGAAAGCATATTTTGACCACGAGCACATGTGCTTTTTAGATGGTAGAGCGCCATCTGGTGAAGCAAAACAACTAAATCCACGCTGACGAGCGCCAACAGCGCGAAACGCGTTCTTGGATGGCTTTTCTGGGTTGGCCAAATGTCACGGAGCAAGTTAAATAAACGTTTAGTTTATTTTTGCTCCACTAGATGGCACTCTGCCATCTAAAAAGCACATGTGCTCGTGGTCAGGATATGCTTTCTTTATACAGGGTGATCCAAAAGTCCCGCACAACTTTAAAAATTAATAACTCCGCGAATATTTGCGCTAGAGCAATGCGGTAAACACCATTGTGTTCAGAATGCAATGGGATTTTTTATGGCAAATATTGAAAATTTCGAAATTGATTTTAGTTACAATTTCATTCCCTAGATGGCGCTGTACCAGAATCAGAAATTCAGCGGCCAAATTGTTTGATTAATTGAAAAATATAACTGATCGACACGTATTTTTCCTTTTTGTATACCAGGAAAGAATCCTAATAATATCAAATCGTTAATTAATAAAGCACCATTTCGCCAAAAGTTAGAAGAAATGGTTAACGATTTTTAAATACAATCTGAGATATGTAAAATAGGTATATGCAAATTAAAACATGTAGCAAAAAATATTTATATTTTTGATAGAGTTTTGTCAAATATATTGAATGTTTGAAAAACATAGCTGAATTCAATGCACGATTTTTTGAAATGTTAATATAGTACCAAAAATTATGATGGTACTACTAATAGGATTTCTTGCTATAAGGAATGTGTAATTTCTTGAATAATTGGCGACACTCGACTATTTAACTGGAGATTTGTCATGATCCAACAAATGAAATATAGATGGGAGTGACAAAATACATTTGTCGTACTTTATTCCAAATATCCTATGGGCTTGTCAAATGTTATCATTGTTTATTATACTGTACACGATTTTTAAAAATGTATCCCCTCAAATAAATATAATTTTTAAATCAACCTTTTGCGTTGAAAAACGTGGTAGTAAAATCATTTTGTATTTTTTTTTTGTCCAAAATTTCTAAAGGTGGGGGGTTACAGAGAATATTCCTTATGCTATTTCTTTTAATGAGCGAAAAGCGATAAATTAAACATAAGGGGTAAAATTGTGTGTACAGTGTTATTCGAGAAGTTATGACACTTTGGTCTGCACGACATAATATAAGATGTGAGCAAATGACAAACAAACAAAAATTACTGTTCACAAATAAAAAAGACAAGATATGAGGACAGAATTTATTTACCCATAACCCAACACAAAGAGCTGCAAAACATTGGTAGATAATATAATACATGGCAGCTTAGGTAACTTGTCTCTTGGAGGCCTTGTCTCTTGTATTAGATCACAATCCTTGCTCAATGTGGCGCCCTTCATTCTCAAACACCGCCTGCAGACGATAGATGACAGATTGGACAGCATTAAATAACATATCTGTTGAAATTGATGAAACGTGCCGTCTGATAGAAGCCTTCAACATGGCCAATGTGGTAGGCCGGCATCGATAAACACGCGACTTAATGTACCCCCATAGCCAAAAATCGCAAGGCGTCAAGTCTGGTGATCTTGAAGGCCACTGGTGTATAAAGTGGCGACTTATCACACGATCTTCACCGAACGTATCCTTCAGCAATTGTTTGGCACCGCGGGAGATATGAGGAGGTTCTCCATCTTGCATGAATGTTATTTCGCTCAGTGCTTGTCTGTCCTACAATATGGGGATAACCTTTTCTCTCAAAAGTTGAACATAACGTTCACCAGTTACAGAAACGGTTTTAAAAGTTCTTCCATTTATTTCTTCAAAGAAAAATGGCCCAATAATAAAAGAAGAAGTGAACCCACACCAAACTGTAACTCTGGGCTGATGAAGTGGCATTTCTGTAAAAATCCTAGGGTTTTCTGTAGCCCAAATGCGGCTGTTTTGAATGTTAACTTCTCTGTTTAGAGAAAAGTAAGCATCCTCTGTCCACAGAACATTCGACAGCCAGTTTTCATCAATATCAATTTGCCGGAAAACCCATGCAGCAAATTCTTGACGCTTCTCAAAATCGCCGACTTTTAGCTCGTGAAATATTTGAATTTTGTACGGGTATTTTTTAAGAAAAATTCTTAGAGCTCTCCAAACTGTTCCATACGAAATACCCGTTTGTCGAGAAACTTGTCGAGCACTTACTTCTCCATACGTGGATAACGTTTCAATAGCTTCAACATTCTGCGAAACCGTAACAGCCACTTACTTGCGTGTCGATGGTTTTCCACTCCGAGGTTTTGCTTCCAGAGATCCAGTCTTCTCAAAATTTTTTATCATTCTCCTTAGAGAGTAGCAACTCATGGGTCCTTTACCTCTTCGAATACCTTTAAAGTTACGAAACGCTCGTAAAGCTTCAGTGGAAGATTCTGAATTGCAATAATAAAATTTCACCAAGAGTACTTTATCCTGTAGTGACGGCATCCCAGAGTAAAATAAATGATCAGGGATAGTTGAATTTTTCAAATGAATTAAAATAAACATAATCGATATATGGCTTCTGAAGCCCACTGTGCGGACGTGTTTGGCATCGCTTGTCTCGTACCGCGAATGGGATTTAACTCTGCATATCACAATATAGTATAAAGGTAACTCCTAAAGTTTACCAAATTTTAAGAAAAATGGGTAATGAGATATACACCGATTTTGAGCGATGTTCTACACAAGACAGAATATTTGTAAGACAATGCCAAAATTGTTTTTAATTTAATCCGAACCATAAAACAAAAGACTGCCAAAACATTAAAATATGTAAAATATGCGGTGTACAGGGTAGCCACAACTGTACTGAAGCGCCAAATTGTCACCATTTCTCTAAGCACCCTAAATTTAAAAACCTTTCTACAAACCATAAATCAAATTCAAGTGAATGCCCGATTTACAAATCACAAATAGACAAAATTATCCAAAGGACACAATATTCACAAATACACGAGGGAAATGATGTAGCAAATACAATTTAAAGCTTAATCTTAAATAGATTAATATCCTATATGATTGAAAATGTGAGATGTATTCAACAAAATGTAAGAAAAAGTTTTACTGCGATAAGTAAACTACAGGCCAACACTAGAGATGACCCACCTGACAAGGACGAGTGGGTAACACCCACGTTTCCAGACAGTCATGAACCGGGATCGAATCCCGCGTTAACATTTTGTTTGATATGTGAATATCCTTCACCTGACATTCTTTTGATTCAAGAACCATATGTTTTACATGAAAATGTTATTTATGATATGGACTCTCAAATTATATGTTCGAATAAAACTGGGAAAAAATATACGGCAACTATAATTTTAAATAAAAATATAAAGTTCAGCAAAGAGGAAAAATTCACAAATTCTTTTTGTACAACAATATCTATTTCTACAGTTAAAGCAAAATTAATTATTTCTAATTTCTACATTCATCCGAATACATTTAACCCTGTTCATCAAACATTCATTAGAGATCTGCTCAAAACGTATATAAATCAACCTGTAATCCTTTGCGGTGATTTTAATTCAAGACCTACTATATGGTTTGTTATAAACTCTAATGGATATAGATTACAACCTATTATAGACGAATGTAACCTCTTTATACATAACCTGAAAAAACACCCACCTGCCGCGGAGAGTAAGTATAATTGATCTTACAATCTCGAATAAACACTCACTAAGTTTAATAAACAACTGGCATACCTCTGATTTGACTAATATTTCCGACCATGTTGCTGTTAAATTTGATATCAGGTTAAAGAATGGTCATTTATTCAATAATCAAATTTCCACTTTGAAAAAAATGCGAATTGGGCAAATTTTTCTAATAACATATCATTACAAGATACAAAAAACTGGTAATTGATATAAGCAGAGTGAAAGATGAGGAAGACATTGATGGGATAGTGAACGCACTCATGAATTTATTGAGAGAAGCAGCATATAAATCTTCGAAGGTTAAATCCCCCATTAATAAACATGTTTCCAGAATTGACTGGTGGACTAATGAACAGGAAATAATAAAAAATCATTTTCATTATATTAGAAACTAGTATTATCGTCATAAAACAATCAGTTACTATACATTTAAGTTGGCAAGAAACAAATACACTAATGCAATAAGAAAAGCTAAAAGAACTAACTGGCGAAACGTTATTGAAGAAAATTACACAGATAATCCATTTGGTAATGCTTATAAGTTCTTCAATAAATTAAGATCCTCAAATGTAAAGAATGGAATTCCCATAATTGACAATTCACCAGAATATATAAAAGAGCAAACAATGACCATATTAATGGACGATTTAATTCCTGAAGACGATCCTAATTTGGACAATTTTCAACAACAAATAATTAGAAATTTTAAGCCACGAATGAATAATCCAAGCATAATTATTATCGAAGTAGAAGAAATAATGAATATCATTTCTAATTCTGATGTTTAAAAAGCTCCAGGTTTAGACAACATAAGTAACAATATTGTAGCGTAGAAATCAAGCCTTGAAATATCCTAAGATATAAAATAATTTATTGATGACGTCACAACGACGAGTCGACAATTATTTACAAGTCAGCAAAACTATCTACAGCTAGGGAATCTTAAGCAAGCAAGCAAAGAAATATTTTAAAGATGATTTCACAAATACAGAGTAATAAATATTTTTTTATAATCTGTTGAGTATTTTCATTGAATTATATTAAATTAAATAATAAAATATTTCTTCGCCACAATATGATCAAATGTGCTTACCCAAAAATTAAGCATATGTCATGCAAACTATTTAATAAATGTATTCAAAAAGGGGTATTATCCGGAGAAATGGAAAATAGCAGCTCTAAAGATAATTCCTAAACCACATAAATCTAATTTAGAATCAACAAAAAGTTATCGACCTATCTCATTGATTTCAAATCTTTCAAAAATTTTCGAAAAAATTTTGAAAAATCGAATTTATGAATTTTATGAAAGTAATAATCTTTTGAGCTCCAGACAACATGGATTTGTCAAATAAAAATCAACGACAACGTGCTTGAATAAAATATTTATCGATCGAGGATCAACAGCGATACGACTTGGATATTCCAGATATAATTGAAAATTTGATTAAATATAAAATTACACTATTGAAGAAAAATACTAACCAAACATTTCAAAGTTTCTTTCCCGCTAATATTCCGAATTATTTTCGGGCAAATTTCCACAACTCTTAATTTATTACAAATCACGGAAATTTTAGAAGCTTTTTAAAATTCATCAAAGCAGTGCAGGATTCAAGATGCTTCTGTCGATGTGAGGAACATATTTCTATTCATCTGCTGCTAAATTGCCCCGTCTTCCAAGAGTATAGAGAGAGAAATAAGGATAACCAAGGCCCCTGGAGCGCAAGAAACGCCAACTGCCCGGGCTGTCCAGCTAACTAGTAGAAACCAGTTACTCTAGATTATATTTATATAGAGCCAATTGCAGAGCCGAACCAGCTGGTCAGGAAGTTCCATGCCTGCAGAGAACCCGGGAGTCCAGCCAACGAGACTGGGTCGAAGGAGGTCTTCCCAAGCAGCAGAGCTGTCTTCATTCTGTGTTGCTTGAAAGCAGGGCATCTGAATAGAAGGTGGTCCACAGTCTGTTGTTCCTCCATACAATGTGGGCAAGATGGGTCTTCCCCAAGACGCCAGAGAACCAAGTCTGCCCGAACATGGCCATGTCCTGTAAGTAAGGTGGTGGTGACTTCTCCAGGACAGACCTTAGGGAGGAATTGGAGCAGCCGGTCTGGAGTATGGGCTATTCTCCTCAGGTGTCTGTTGTAGTGGTCCTGGCAATAAACCTCCGTCCATGCGTCTAGGGCTGCCGCGCGTGAGTGGTTACGGGCCAGGCTTCTAGGCAGAATGGAAAATGATGGCTCTAAGATCAAAACGGCCGCGTTCTTAGCAGCTCTGTCTGCTCTTTCCTTTCCGTCGATGCCGCAGTGTCCCGGCACCCAACACAGATTTACGTTTTGGTTGGTGTTCAGTGCGAGAATAATCTTAGCTACTAATGTCGATCGAACTGGACCTGAAGTACATATGGCTGACAGAGCTGATCTGCAGTCCGACGCGATAGTGATCGCATTTCTTGAATAACCTTCCTTCACCAGACGGACCGCCCAGCGGATTGCCAGAAGTTCAGCCTGGAAGGCTGTGCAGTCGGGATGGAGCCGTAAGAGAACGGGCTGCTAATCTTCTGATGAGGGAACAATTGCAGCGCCCACCCCAGCCTCATTTTTTGATCCGTCTGTGAATATTATAGGTGTTGTTATCTCCTCGATGTTTAGACTGAAAGACAATTGACGTCTATCTGGAGGGTATGGCAAAGAAGCAGGGCCTGGTCTAGATTCAAAATTTCCTTCATTGATTTCCTTCAGGAACGCCGTACGAGACCTAACAATAATATCGAAAGGAAGGCTGCCGGTGATGGAGATGGCTGAGACTGTAGGTGTGTAAGGACCTCCTCTCAGTACACGTTTCGCAAAATTGCAGTGAAGGCTCCTAAGTTGCCTAATGCCTTCGCTGGAGAGTGCACGACCTCCCCATGCTGACGCTCCGTCCAGCTGAAAAGAAGATTCCAAATTTACCCTGTATGGTGTGGGTGAGTCGTGGGATTATTGATCTGCATCTACGTGTGATCTTGCGTAGGTGGGCGACAAATCCGCGGGTCTGGTAAAACTCCACTCCTAAGATTGTGACGGTCTTCTTGATGTTTAAAGGTTGACCAAGGACTCTGAGCCCTGTCTCGGAGTTGGGGTGGACATTACGCCATTGGAACAGGCAAGCTTGAGTCTTAATGGGGTTTATATTAAGACCATTTATCGTGCACCAAGATGTCAACCTCTCCAAGAAGGTGTTAGTGGCAGAGACCGGCAGGCGACTACGAACCTGAGTCATAAGGGTGAAGTCGTCCGCGTAAGCTATTAATCGGCTATCTATGATGAAGGGAAGGGTGAAGATGGTCCGAGCAACTATGTTCCACAGGAAAGGACTTAGCGCTGAACCCTGGGGAGTGCCGAGTTGGGAGGACGTACATTCTGTTGCTGTCCAAGCTGAGTAAGAAACCGTCCGGTCTTCCAAAAAGCTTTTTACTAAACAGGTAATAGACTCTGAACAATTTAGACGTTCAAGATTTTGTATGATTGCCGGCCTCCAAACAGTGTCGAAGGCCTTACTGATGTCCGAGCTGATGACAAGAGGTTTCCTCCAGTGAGCTTGTCTTTCTTCAATTAATTGAGTGATACTCGCCAGTGCATCTTCCGCTGAACGACCATTTACGGTACCCAATACGGTTTTGTATTGATCTTCAAAGAACCATCCATGACGATCCGCGAGCCTCTGAAGTCGGGCCAGGATACATCTCTCAAATACTTTGGCCATAGTGTTCAATAAAGTAATAGGTCTGTATTTCTCCAGCTGACTGGTGGCTGAATTGGAGGATTTAGGCAGAAGTATGAGGCGGCCTTCTTTCCATTGACGGGGAAAGTGGCCTATACGAAGGCATTTGGTGAACAATTCGGCCAGCAGGAATTGCAAGGAAGGGCCGCCCAGGTCTAGGCATTTTGAACCAAGACCGTCAGGGCCCAGGGCTTTCCTTTTTCCACAGCGATGAATGGCTCGCAAAACTTCCCAGGGTTTGAATTCAGGTTCGTCTGAGTGAGCAGAAATTGCATTCCTTTGCGGGTGAGGTCTGGTGTCAGGTAGGAAAAAGTGATTTAACAGGGTCTGGCAAGTCTCATGAGGATTGTAAAGAGAGCCGTTATCATGTTTGAGAAGTGGCGGACCTCGGGGGGAGCCGCGGCCCCGGGCGATAAATCGATGTATGTCACTCCAGTATGCGGATGACACCTCCTTGCAGAGATTAAACCAGGATTTACTTTTAGCTTTCCGTATAGCCGCCTTCAGTCGATTATGGCACGCTCGGTATAAACCGCGGAAGAAATTCCTAATAGAACACCGGACTTTCTGACTATAACGGCGGAGGGAGATAACCAACCTTCTGATCCGACTCAGTTCGGGGGTCCACCACGGCTTTGACGGTCTTGTAGTATTGGAGCGTCTCCCCATGGAAGAGTCACAAGCTGATTGCAGGATGGAAGTCAGAAGGAGGACCACCCTGTCAATATCTTCTGGGCTAGAGGCCTCGTTTAATAAGGTAGTTCCACCATCAAATTATAGGGGCATTGCCCTTATAAGCAACTTGTCAAAACATTTTACATCCATATTAAAAAATAGACTAAGTAATTGGATGGAAAATAGAAAACTCATAGCGGAAAACCAGGCAGGATTCAGAAAGGGCTACTCGTGCAAAGACCATATCTTCACGCTTACGTCACTAATTCAAATGACATTAAACCGCAAAAGGAGGAAACTTTACACATTCTTTGTTGATCTTAAAAAGCGTTTGATACAGTTCCACATCTACTATTATGGAGAAAGCTTGCGCTTGTTGGTTTAAGTGGGCGATTTATCAAACTTATACAGAACTACTATGCTCAAATGATGGCAGCGGCTCTTTTACAGAATTTATCAAAATACAATCAGGTGTTCTTCAGGGTGAACCTCTTTCACCGTATTTATTTATTATTTTCAATAACGATCTGGTTGCTACGCTGGATGATTCTGACCTGCCAGGTATATACTTACCGGGCCATGGAACTATACACCTGCTCCTGTTCGCGGATGATATAGTCTTCCGTGGTGAATCCAAGATAAATATCCAAATAAAGATTAATTTAATAAAAAATATTTTGAGGAAAATAGTTTAACTCTGAACCAATTCCAGTCTAAAATCGTAGCGTTTCGAAATGGAGGCCGCTTGGCTAGATCTGACGTTTGGTTTTGGGGCCAACAACCTTTGACAGTTACCTCAAAATATACGTATCTTGACTACCCCTTATCAATCAAGAATCCAACTGCTTACGTGGCGCAGCACTTTAAAAGCAAAGCATTGATTGATACAAACGCAGTATGGAGAATACTATCTAAGTCAAGAACCATATCGTTCGGAGCAGTGATGAAATTACTTGACTCCATAGTTTTATCCACGTTATTATACTCGGCCCCACTGTGGGCGACGAATCAGATAGGAGTTGTAAACCAGATCCAGGATATTTTTCTTACGGCGATTTCTTGACCTTCGCAAATTTACACTCCGGGCTATATCTTACGAACAGAAACCGAAAGGATGTACCTTGAATTAAACATTACGAAATTGATTCTAAAGTTCTAGATACGGATTTTAAAAATGGACAGGACAAGATTACCTTATGTTTGCTTGTTCCACCTCTAGGAAGTTTCAATTTTGGGAAAGCGGGAAACAACTTTATTTATAACCTGAATAACATCATTGACTCTTGGGGTTTTTCTTTTCTTAAGAACTGTGAAGATTATATGGTTTTGCGAGGAGAAATGCCTAGAATAGTTCAAACCACAGTGGACCAGCTACTCCAATTTGACCGAGCTAAGATACAAAACTCAACTCATTGTATTCACTATCAATCTCTAAGTAGCTCCTTTATGACGGAGGACTACTTACTATCAAACCTCTCTTTGAAAATAGCCCGTCAAAGGATTCTATGGCTATTTTCCCCCGAGGATATCACGGGATTTTGGAACAGCGACCCTTTAAATTTCTACTTCTGCAATGCTGGCATCCAAAAAATTTGGTTCATTATCTATTCCATTGCCCATTCCTACAGGAAAAGAGACTGGAAATTCGCGAAATTTCGGGGCTAACTCACTATAATGAACAACATGTATATACAATTTTTACTACTCTCCAGCTGGATAAAACATTTGTTTATAAATATTTAAAATTTTTCAAGGCGATTGACAAAATGAGGGAAGAAGTGCTCAACTCCCCAGACAACGGCTGATTGCTCCACCTCCCCTCTAAATTGCTTTTCCTCCTCACTCATGTACATATATAACCTCTTAGGGGAATCCTCTTGTAAGACAAGTGTCTTAATGAAGGTTTTTGTTGTTGTTGTTGTTATAATAGGGTAGTTACCTGGTGGAGAGAAGAGTTGAGGAAGGATTTAAAGGTCTGTTCTTTACATGAGGATTCAACCCAGGAGGATTTTGTCTCGTTATTGACCATGTCTAGGAATGTAGTCCAGATAGGTATATGGTCAGTGAAGGCCATCTCATCTAATAAACCTCTAGTGACATGGATAGCCAATGAGCTGGATGCCAGAGTTACATCTATAGAAGAAGATAAAGGCCCATTTGACCAGGTCGAGTCCACAGGAGGTCCCAAGAAATGAAAATCATTGAAGCTGGCGAACTCTTCAAGATTAGCACCCCGGAAGTCCAACCTCGCACCGATGCCCCAGGTAGGAGAGTGGGCGTTAGTGTCCATACCCAGGATCACTGGAAGAGAGGTCCGTCTTATCGTATCTTCCAGAAGAGGGATGAAATCATCGGCAGCTCTAAGGCCGTGCCAGTAGGCCGAGTGCACCACGATGATGCTCTGCTCTAGACATATGGCTATGGAGGTTATGGCGGTGTCTGGGGAGGTTAGAGGGATGGGATGAAGGTTGCTACGTGCCACAATTCCCGAGGGGATGTAGGCGCCTGGGACAAAAAAAAAGCCTGAAACCCACGTGTGGGCCAGAAGAAGTTAGTTGAGAGTTCTTGCAGGAGCACGATGTCGGCCTGTGTCGAATTTGCCAAATTTGCAATTTCAAGAATGACAGTTGGTGATTTTTTAGCGTTCACCTGCAGGACACGCAATGGCCTAGACATTGTTACTTGTTCGGGGTATTCTCTCTTTTACAAAGGGACAGGTAGATAATGTGGCAAAGTGGTTGTGGGAGCTCCAGATTTTTTTTCTGCAGTGGCAGCAGCGGCTTTGGCTTGGCTCGACCGAGCATCGGATGCCCTCATGCTCTGCAGAGCCGCAGCGATAGCAGATTGGATGGGCAGCTGGACAGGCAGAAGCGCGGTGGCCGAAGCCACAGCAACGGAAGCATTGCTTTAAAGTATGACTGCGCTCATACCTGTGCACTAGACCCGCCACAGGAATACGTCCATGTTGACCGAGGATTTCGGCGACTTGGTTGTCCACTTCGATGAACACTGTACTAGTGCTGTGTGCCGCATTATTCGATCGATGGACTACCCTGATTTCACGCTTTTCGCCGCTGGTGTTGATGGACGCCACCACGTGTTTTGATGACGCTAGGGAAAGATGAATCTTTTGAATTTCCCTCAAAAATTCCCTTGGGTTGCTTTGGGGTTAGCCGACCTGACGACGACATGCGATTCGAAGGAAGGAGCCAGATTCACAAATGTGGATTTCGCTTTGGGTTTCGGAGGTGCAGGCTTTACCGGCTTGTCTTTCTCTGCCACTACCGAGGCGAAAGAGGTGGAGGGAATCGGGACGTTGGCTGTGGGATTGGGTCTTCCTAGACTGGCTCCCTTGAAGGCGTCCTTAAGAAGAAGTTCTGCCTCTTGGACGAGAGTCAGTATCAGTCCTTTGGTGGCCATCTGTATTTTTTCGGGGGAGTCCAGGCTAGTGTCGGCAATGATCGCTTCGAAGGTTTGGCACTCAAAGTTGAACAAGTTCGCCGTGCTATTGAATTTAAATTGGTGATGGGAAGACGGGAGGAGGTCTTCGTCCTCAGAACGCGGCCGCTTGTTGGCCTGCTGACTTCCTCCACCACCGCCATCATACTGGTTCAGCTCCATAAATAAAAACTATCAAAAAGCAAATCTACTCCAAAGAGAGTAAAAAAAAGGCAGATCAGACAAAGAACATTATTCCGTTAACGAGATGAGGTGTGTATGGTTATTGGTTCGGCCAACAACAAATATCCAATTTATATACACATATATTTTTACATAATGAGGTTTTGAAAAATGCAAATAATCTTCATCTATTTACATGCACAACAATTTATTTTACCATCACTACAGCATAAATCACTCTTGGTGAAATTTTTTTATTGCAATTCAGATTCTGCAACTGAAGCTTTACAAGCGTTTCGTACCTTTAAAGGTATTCGAAGCGGTAAAGGACCCATGAGTTGCTCTCTCTAGGGGGAATGATAAAAATTTTGGAGAAGACTGGAACTCTGGAAGCAAAATCTCGGAGTGGAAGACCATCGACATGCAAGTCAGGGGTTGCTACGGTTTCGCAGAATGTCGAAGCTATTGAAACGTTATCCACGTATGGAGAAGTAAGTGCTCGACAAACGGGGATTTGGTATGGAAAAGTTTGGAGAGCACTAAGAATTTGTCTTAAAAAATACCCGGAAAAAAATTCAAAGACTTCACGAGCTAAAAGTCGGCGATTTTGAGAAGCGTCAAGAATTCGCTTCATGGGTTTTCCGGCAAATTGATATTGATGAAAACTGGCTGTTGAATGTTCTGTGGACAGATGAAGCTCAATTTTCTCTGAACGGAGAAGTTAACACTCAAAACAGCCGCATTTGGGCAACAGAAAACCCTAGGAATTTTACAGAAATGCCACTTCATCAGCGCAGAGTTATAGTTTGGTGTGGGTTCACTTCTTCTTTTATTATTGGGCCATTTTTCTTTGAAGAAATAAATGGAAGAACATTTAAAACCGCTTCTGTAACTGGTGAACGTTATGTTCAACTTTTGATAGAAAAGGTTATCCCCATATTGTAGGACAGACAAGCACTGAGCGAAATAACATTCATGCAAGATGGAGAACCTCCTCATATCTCCCGCGGTGCCAAACAATTGCTGAAGGATACGTTCGGTGAAGATCGTGTGATAAGTCGCCACTTTATACACCAGTGGCCTTCAAGATCACCAGACTTGACGCCTTGCGATTTTTGGATATGGGGGTACATTAAGTCGCGTGTTTATCGATGCCGGCCTACCACATTGGTCATGTTGAAGGCTTCTATCAGACGGCACGTTTCATCAATTTCATCAGATATTTTATTTAATGCTGTCCATTCTGTCATCTATCGTCTGCAGGCGGTGTTTGAGAATGAAGGGCGCCACATTGAGCAAGGATTGTGATCTAATACAAGAGACAAGGCCTCCAAGAGACAAGTTACCTAAGCTGCCATGTATTATATTATCTACCAATGTTTTGCAGCTCTTTGTGTTGGGTTATGGGTAAATAAATTCTGTCCTCATATCTTGTCTCTTTTTTATTTGTGAACAGTAATTTTTGTTTGTTTGTCATTTGCTCACATCTTATATTATGTCGTGCAGACCAAAGTGTCATAACTTCTCGAATAACACTGTACACACAATTTTACCCCTTATGTTTAATTTATCGCTTTTCGCTCATTAAAAGAAATAGCATAAGGAATATTCTCTGTAACCCCCCACCTTTAGAAATTTTGGGCAAAAAAAAATAATACAAAATGATTTTACTACCACGTTTTTCAACGCAAAAGGTTGATTTAAAAATTATATTTATTTGAGGGGATACATTTTTAAAAATCGTGTACAGTATAATAAACAATGATAACATTTGACAAGCCCATAGGATATTTGGAATAAAGTACGACAAATGTATTTTGTCACTCCCATCTATATTTCATTTGTTGGATCATGACAAATTTCCAGTTAAATAGTCGAGTGTCGCCAATTATTCAAGAAATTACACATTCCTTATAGCAAGAAATCCTATTAGTAGTACCATCATAATTTTTGGTACTATATTAACATTTCAAAAAATCGTGTATTGAATTCAGCTATGTTTTTCAAACATTCAATATATTTGACAAAACTCTATCAAAAATATAAATATTTTTTGCTACATGTTTTAATTTGCATATACCTATTTTACATATCTCAGATTGTATTTAAAAATCGTTAACCATTTCTTCTAACTTTTGGCGAAATGGTGCTTTATTAATTAACGATTTGATATTATTAGGATTCTTTCCTGGTATACAAAAAGGAAAAATACGTGTCGATCAGTTATATTTTTCAATTAATCAAACAATTTGGCCGCTGAATTTCTGATTCTGGTACAGCGCCATCTAGGGAATGAAATTGTAACTAAAATCAATTTCGAAATTTTCAATATTTGCCATAAAAAATCCCATTGCATTCTGAACACAATGGTGTTTACCGCATTGCTCTAGCGCAAATATTCGCGGAGTTATTAATTTTTAAAGTTGTGCGGGACTTTTGGATCACCCTGTATATAAATATGTGCGTGTGTGTTATGATAATTTTTTTTTTAAGATGTGATAAATATATATTACCTGACTTATGGCGCAAAGAAGAAATTTAAATAAAAACTAGAAGACATATTTACATAATTACAAAAAGATTTGAGCCGGCCAACGGGAAACCACAATGAGTTTTTATAGTCTGAAGCCGCGATATCCGGCGGTCGACTTTACAAAGTAGTTTGTTCTACAACAATATAATTTTAAATTAAAATATACATTTTTATATAACATATATATATTGTATTGTAGTTTATATGCAATAATGTTAATTTACATACTTTCAAGTTTCAGATTGTGTTTAGGTTTATTTGCATAGATTGTGATTGCTATATAAACTCGTGTATCTTAAACTTCAGGGTGGTAGACCATTCGTCGGTAGAGAAAAATAAAGCTATATTTATATTTCCCTTGAAACAATTTGAACAAAGCGACACAATATGTTTAATGTACAGTGATATCTACATCAGATTGTTTCTTACTTTGGTCTTGTATAGCGAGAAAAACACCTGCTTACATGTGATTTTGTTAATATTAAACACCAAACAAAAAATATTCATTAAAGAGACAAAATTTTCTTTCTAAATGTTAACATTTTTTCTATCAAATATAAAAAAGCATAGGGTGCATCTTCTGTCAAAATTTGTTATGGCTTTGTCATCGACCCGAGGCGGCTAGTTTGATGCGACCGTCAATAGATGGCGTCTAGTTTTGACGTATATTTTGACGGGAGAGGAGCCCTATGCTTTTATAGATCAATTTCATCGCGGCAAAATATTCTTTCTAAAAATCCAAAATATGATGATGTAGTTCTTTTATAGATAATAACACGAATTACTCTATTTTAGGGAGAAATAACGATTATTCCTATCTTTAGGGACGAAGTATAAAAGGGATTCCCATCCCTGGACATTTTTATTTTTCCGTTCATTTACTCTTCACAATTCATTCTATCATATTTCATCCATAAGGTTAGAAATAATCGTTATTTCTCCTTAAAATAAATTTCGCTTTTTCGTTCAAAAGAAACACATGCGGGTTAATTTTCAAAAGTCGTTCTACTCTATTTTCAAAATATATTTTGTTCTTATTGGAAATATTAACGAATGACTCGTTAAAGCAGAGTGCCAATTGATTTATTGGTTATACAAGTTTAGAGAAAATCAAAAGAGAGATAGAATGACAGTTGTAAACAGCTAGCAGCAGGCAGGAAGGGGTAGGTAGGTAGGTAGTGACGTCACATGGTATAGGTGGCGCCGCCTCAGTGTACATGTGCCGAAGGTCAACTTGGGATGAAAACAGCGACTCTATAAATTTCACATTTCTAACAGTTCTTAAGATACTAAACTATCTTGGCAGTTGATATGAGACGGAATAGTGTGATAGGCGACACAGGTGAAGCCGGGAGGACGTGTCGTGTCAACTGGGGGTAATTAGACACGAAATCGGCTGATAGAGAGAAGCAAGCCATGTCTGAACTATTCTCACCCGTGGGGGAAACTCTCTTAGCTCTTCATCACACGGGGACACCCCCGTATTGACTCGTGAGATTGGATCAAAAAGATGAAAGGATCCGGTGAGAGTCTGCTTGTCCCAGAATTCGATACAGCCGATCTAATGACCATCCTTTCATCACGCAATGATCGTCTGTCATTTATCTGCCCTGATAGATTCTATCAAAAGAAAGGGGACTCGGTCACACTGTAAATGGTGCTGAATAAAAGTCATTTATCTATCTAATGACGTCATTAAAATACTATAACGTCAAGTGGACGCTTTAATAAGTTTCAGGGTGGGATTTTGCGGCTTCATATTTCAGTGCTTAAAGTTAAATGTTTCTAATAGGGAGGTTAAATGCTTAAAATAATGGTCTTTATTTTGAATATTAGATTTATTAATAGTATCTTTACAAAGTTTATTGGTTTCATTTCTAAATCGCTCTTTCATTTTTAAAAAGAACCCCGAATATTTCAACACAACATTACATGAATTAATGTAGATGGAAATTTTGCCGGGAGCATATTGATCTAAAGAGACAAAGGTCGCCTTTCCCGTCAAAAGAGACATCAAAACTAGACGCCATCTAGACGAGGGTCATTAGCCTGAATAAAGTCCGCCCTAGGCTGACGAGGGCCATTAGCCCGAAACCATGGTCTCTAGGTGGACGCTTTTAAGTTTGCCATAGCTTGTGTTGTGGCTTTGTCACCGACCCGAGGCCGCTAGTTTGCGGCGACGGTCAATAGATGGCGTCTAGTTTTGACGTCTATTTTGACAGGAGAGGCGACCTTTGTCTTATTAGATAAATTAATGTAATAAGGCAAAGTTCAAATTGCACAGTTCAAAATGACAGGAAGACTCTAAGATAATAGAATGGTTGTTTTATGAAATAAAAGATACTTCGGTCAGTAAATTGAAAATCGCGTGAGAACGACCTTGTAACCTCAGAATCATTTTTAACACCTTGCCAAATGCTTTCATTTTTCCTAACGAGGATGAAAGATTTCTGTCCAAACGTTGGGAAAATAAATCTTTATCTGGCCGAAATGTCTTATATTTTGAAGAACTATGAATGCTTTATCTAGACACACCCTCTATCTTTAAGATGATGGTGGTTCTAATAATGAAAAAGACAGGTTCTGACCAATCAAATAAGCATTAAAATACACGAGATTCATCTATCGGAATAAATATAAATTAAACGTTAAAAAAAAAGTTTAAATCTTTATCTTTGAAAATTGTATTTCTGTCTTCTTTTCCTCTCCTTTCATTTATCTTTGAGGAGAGCCTACTCCGTATGATTGAAAGGATATTGATAAAAAGATTGGGTGATTCTTAAAATAATTTAGAAAGTTGAAACACAATATACACACAATTTCAACACACAAAACGCAATATTTCCCCAGGGATAATTGCGTCGATTCACATGCTTATACAGAAACAGTTATAAACTCTATGTGAAAAAAAAAAATAGTACAAATGTGATATTGTACTGGGATAAGGTGTATAACTTATAAAAAAGGCATCTCCTTATCGTGCAACTGAAAGTTGCTGATGGCTTGCGACATCTATTGGAATAATTCTGGAATAATTAAAAATCAACGAAAATAGTTGATATTTATTCCGATAGATGGCGCAAGCCATCAGCAACTTTTAGTTTCACGATAAGGAGATGCCTTTTTTTATAAGTTATAAACTCATTATATAAGAAAAATTATTAAGAATTAAAAAATAGAGAAACAATAAGATTCGAAATCTGGTCTTTTTAGGTTAGAAACATTAAATCCTATACAAGTTATTTTTGCTATAGTATTTCTATATAGTTATATAAGTTTATTCATTAAGATAAAATGGCAAGTTTTCAAGCGTTAGTTCTTCATCAGGTCAATTGTTTCTAAAATACTTACAATATATATATAGAGGTGTAGAAGAAATTTACATATTTAAAAAGTTTATATATATATAGAAAACCTAAAAAAGACTTTGAATATATATCCTAAAAAATGATTGACTTATTTCAAATATAACGGAAATACTTCTTAAAATATGCTAGGTAAAATATTAATGAAATAAAAATTTTCAAAAAAGAAAATATTTAGAAGGTTGGTTATATTTTAGACTTTAATATTTCATTCAATAGAGAGATGGTTCTTTATCACTTTAAATGTTTATTTAAACGTTTAAAACATGTATTTCTAATTATTTTAATACCTGACAATCTTCTTGTTGGTTAGAAACAAGGAAACAAACATTAGATCGTTTAAGGAGAAGTCGCATATGAACATAGAAAACCCTGGTTACTCCTAGAGGTAGTATTTTATCGGAATTCTAGTGAGTTCGAACAGTTCGAGGCATTTGGGATTGTATAAAAGTGTTTCTTATAGATCAAATACCATATTTAGGCAATATATATACAGTTAAACCTGTCTATAACGCCCCCTCTAAATAGCGCCTTCTTCTCTATAGCGCTCTATTTTTTATATGTAGTACGATGCGATTTACATTAAAAGTGACCTGTATATAACACCCCCTCTCTATAGCACCCTATTTTGGTGAGTCCCAAGAAGTGGCGCTATAGACAGGTTCAATGTACTATTAAAAAATTAAACAAATTATTATAAGAGAATTTGAAACTATTATAGACGCGTATGATTCTTTTCAAAATTAAAAAAAAATCTTAAAAGAATCATACGCGTCTATAATAGTTTTGAATTATCATAACAGATGGCGCCCTAATAATGTATAAAAATATTATATAACTCATTCTTTTTTTCAAATTAAAAACTATTTCTGCGCAGACTATACAATATGATGCACTAGCGCGTCATAAGGCGAAACCGCTGGAAGGGTTTACCACTGATGAGCCAGGCCCTCTCATTACTTTTTCCATTGCAGTAAGAGCAGTAGAAATTGTTTATTTTAAAAAAGAATCATAAGCGTCTATAATAATTTCGAAACTATATAATGTTGAGGGAATTGAAAAAGGAAGACCATTGCAAATCTCTTTTCGGCAATTTTTCCTTTTTTTTTTTTGGATTTCGGTCTGTAAATTTTTAAAGAGGTTCTCTCTAAATTTAGAAAAGAATGCATTCTTAATTCACATATAGAAAAATAATATATTTGTTGATTATACCTAATCCAAAGTAGATCATTAAATACCAAATAATATATAATGAGAGGAGAGTTTGTTTGAAACAAAATGGCTGACGGTAGTTTTGTTTATTTTAAAACCCAAAGGGGGACAAATATAAACATTCTTTTTTTACTTTATTCACGTAGCATATTCTAAATAAACTATATATAGTTAGAAAGTAAATAATTCCAAAAATATAATGGTTATTTATTTACGATTCCGTTTTCCTTTTGAAAAGCTTTTTCATATATCTCTACTAGAGGTATGCAAATTTTAAAACGTTAATTCAACATACCAATAAGAATGAGAAACTGTAACACATAAAGTAATACAAAGCAATAACACTCCCTCTATAAACAATAAATCAAAACATTAAGACTCTGTTATATTAATACATAGCAATAACGCCTCATCTATATAATACAAATGAAAACACCAAAACGCGAATGTTTCTTTCACAAATAAAACAAACTTCTACTGTCCTTACTGCGATGAAAAAATATTGGGAGAGATTGGCTCATCTGTGGTGAACCCTCCCAGCGGTTTCACCAAATTAATCTACCAGACCGCTTTTTTAGATCTCTAATGCTGTATTGAATCATTCTGCTTTTATATGCAACACTGAAGAGTGAAATCTTAGAAATGGTATTTATGCAAACTATGGACTCACCACTGATGAACCAAGCCTTCCCAATATTTTTTCATTGCAGTAAGGACAGTAGAAGTTTGATTTATTAGTGAAAAGAAACATTCGCGTTTTGGTGTTTTCACGCTGTATATATATTTTAATTGATTAATTATACCCACAGAGTATATGTGTAAGATCACAGGTAAATAGGCGCTAACCGTAAGAAAGAAAGGAAAAGTTCCTTTGTTTTAATATTAGTTTCCTTTTTATATTTTGTTCTCTCTCTTGTAAATCAATAAATAAAATGTTTGATTATAATTCTTGGAATCATTAAATATTCTAAGAAAAACAGACGCGAATGTTTATTTTCACAAATAAATGACACTTTTACTGTCCTTACTGCGATGACTGAGATACATAAGTATAATTTCATAGTAGTTTGCCCCTGTTTTAGGATTTATAACGATCTGAAGACATATAGATGTGTTGTAAAGATAGGGAAAGGGTTAGAGAGTGGAGGAATTGTTTAAACCGTCGATATTTTAACAGCCTTGACCCCGGGATTAAATCCCGCATTGGAAATTTCTTTCTGAAGAAAAAAAAAGGTCCTTCGATGATCCCCGAATTTTGTAAAAAGTCGAAACGCTTTCTATATATGTAGTCATGCGCACTTGCAATAAATCATAGTCTATATATCACGTGTACTAGGGCTAATCATAAAAGATAGGGAAGACAACATAATCGGAAGAATGGCCAAAGAAAAAAAGTATTAAAATGAAAGGATTTAAAAGCACGAATGTTTCTTTTATACATAATACAAACTTCTACTGTCCTTACTGCGATGAAGAAATATATTGGGAGGGCTTGGCTCATCAGTGGTGAACCTTCCCAGCGGTTTCGCCAATTCAATGGGAGGGTTCACCACTGATGAACCAAGCCCTCCCAATATATTTTTTCATCGCAGTAAGTACAGTAGAAGTTTGTATTATGTATAAAAGAAACATTCGTGCTTTTAAATCCTTTCATTTTATATGTATAGATGGCGCGTTATTGATTTGTGTTAAAAAAGTATTAGTTTGAGATGTCTCTAATATATTTTACAAGGATCAGTCAGTATTGTTACTGATATTTAATAGAAAGAGATCTTGATTTAAGGATACTAGATGAATAAGTCTTCAAAGAAATCGACGATTTGTAATGTACTTTGCTGTTAATGTGAAAAATGATAGATAGTACAAGCCATCATCAACTTTCAGTTTCCCGATAAGGAAATGCCTTTATTTCTTAATTCGCTGTTAATGATTTCTTGAATAAAAAGTTTTTTAAATCACTATTAGTGTCAAAGATTTAAATTTTGATGTGACAATAGATTCGAAAGCTGAAAATGGCCAAAATCAATAAGAGTGATTTTATTTAACTGACACACAGCATCAATTATAATACAATATAATGCGGCTTGTGATTGTAAAACGACTTTTGACCCCCTGAGATTCCCTGGAAACTTTCATTTTTCTGTTCATCATTACTTCTCACAATTCATCCTCTCATACTTCATCCCTAAGGATAGAAATAGTCGTTATTTCTCCTTAAAATAAATTACGATTTTTCGTTCAAAAGAAACATTTGCGATAAAACTTGTCAAATGTCGTTTTAGCATCAATTATATTTCTTCTTGGGAATAATGCCTCACTTTTTCAACTATTTTTATAGCCAGATCACTGTAGCCAGTAGAAAGATGTTATTCTCGAATGTTGGCTACTTATCCACCAATAGAAACGCACATTCAACGACCTACTTTCTTTATTTTTATAAATATTATCATTTCTAAAGAGACAAAGGTCGCCTCTCCCGTCAAAATAGACGTCAAAACTAGACGCCATCTATTGACCGTAGCCGCAAACTAGCGGGCTCAGGTCGGTGACAAAGCCACAACACGAACTTTGGCAAACTGAAAAGCGTCCACCTAGAGACTATGGTTTCGGGCTAATGGCCCTCGTCAGTCTAGGGCGGACTTTATTCCATGAGATACACACGGGATCTAATGGAATCTTGACTGACCCGAGGCAGCTAGTTTGCGGCGACGGTCAATAGATGGAGTCTAGTTTTGACGTCTATTTTGACGGGAGAGGCGACTTTTGTCTCTTTAGATCAATATCCTCCCGGCAAAATTTCCATCTATTATTATTTCTATTGAGGAATTCGAGCTTTTTGCTTTGGAAAAATTGGTGAATGGATAAAACAAACTATATCTTATATAATAACATATTAAATATATTATAAAGATATAACCTGTTTCAGCAGAAATCTGACGGTTGTGTGAAGGGACCCAACTGAAACTACGGATCCTAGTAATGCTCATGAGCAGGATGGAGGTATAGTTCTGGAGTGCAGACTTTGGTCTGAGCAGTCCATTCGACCCCTAGTTCTATAAGGCAGAAACCATAGCACCATTTATATGTGGAAGCTAGAATTATTAAGCGCTTTTAAATCTTTTAGAAATTCCTAAATCCTATAGAATGCATTTGTACAAGAATAAACATTTATTTGGAAAGACTTAGCATTCATCAAACTTCCCAATCATTTTACCAATTTAATCTACAAGATCTCTACGCTATTTTATTTTCAATTTTGATTATATGGTCAGCATGGCCTACAGAACACCAGATCGTTCTACTATAGTAGACTTTTAATACCAAGCAATAACGCGTCATATATATGTAACGAATAAAGACATTACGACGTGAATGTTTCTTTTCACAAATAAATCAAACTTCTACTGTCCTTAATGCGATGAAAAAATATTGGGAGGCTTGGCTCATCAGTGGTGAACCCTCCCGGCGGTTTCGCCAATTTAATCTACCAGACAGCTTCTTTAGAGCTCTAATACTGTATTGGATCATTCTGATTTTATTTGATACACTGTAAGGTGGAGGTGTAAGAGATTCCAACCTTCAGTATAGCATATATAAGTAGAATGATCCAATACAGTATTAGAGATATAAAGAAGCGGTATGGTAGATTAAAAATTGGCGAAACCGCTTGGTGGTTTCATCCCTGATGAGCCAAGCCCTCCCAATATTTTTTCATCGCAGTAAGAACAGTATAAGTTTGATTTATTTTTGGAAAGAAACTTTCGCGTCTTAATGTCTTTATTCGTTTTATAGTCAACTTTACTGGACGATAACTTCAGAGCCATCCACAACTAACACGTGCCGTTGATTTAACAGATCAAGTGCAACAGACATGGAACTACCTCCCACAAAATGACATACAGTACCTATAAAAACGTCCAACCCTTCCAGCGAGTTCAAGTAACCATAGCCCCTATGGCACATTTGTAATTGCAAAGTGGAACTGCTTTTCACATGTGTAAACATGTTGTGCATTTACAATAAAAGCAATCGCTAACTACCCACCATGATTACCATGTCCTGTACCACGTGTACTAGGGATAAGCAATAAAAAACCTTATACAAACACAATGTATGCATATTTCAATTAAACAATCCCTTGTGTCAATATTAAGATAAAAATATCAGGAAGTGTAAGTTTCTTTTAAAACATTTTAATTCACAAATCTCTAGCTTTGGGTTTTAGAAGGGCTTACGTGCCTGAAAGATTTGTAAATTACGATGTTTTAAAAGAAACTTATATAGAAGTCTGATATTTTCATTTTAACAATGTACGCATGTTTGAATGCTTGCATTGCTAATGTTGGCTACTGTAGCGGTTATTATTGTATTACCATTTCACATTTGAAATGGTATTTATTTCGCTTTATCTTACGATATCTTGATACTATAATTCAATAAATATGCCTAGATAGATATGCCTTACTTTAATTTAATTCCTCTAAATTATTATTTTCTTTCTGAGAGAGTTTGAATTTTCTTTTTCGCTCGTTTGTACATTCGTATAGAAAAATTTACGTCAAGTATATTTGAAAATTTCAAATTATATAATGCAAAATATCTTAATATTTTCGACATCATATGGTATTGTATGTTAGGCCGCTAGTTTGGAGGTGATAGTCAATAAATGGCGTCTAACTTTGACGTTTATTTTGACGGAAGATGTGATATTTATTTTTATAGATCATTATCCTCATAGCAAAATTTTATTCAATATTTTGGTCATAGATTTGGCACAGCCACTTTACCAGCTAATCACCTCTTTGGCAGATTGTGAAGATTCCATTAGATCGCTTGTAGATCTCATGGAATAAACTTCGCCCTAGACTGACAAGGGCCATTATCCCGAAACCATGGTCTCTAGGTGGACGCTTCTCATTTTGCCAAAGCTGGTGTTGTGGCTTTGTTACCGACCCGAGGCCGCTAGTTTGCGGCGATGGTCAATAGATGGCGTCTAACGTTGAGGTTTATTTTGACGGGAGATGTGACCTTTATATTTATGGATATTAATGATGTGAGATACACATAACTCTCCTATGAGAGGCCTCCAGAACATAGATTTCTCTCTCCCTGGACGCTCCTGGAGGTGGTCGTTAATTGGAAGTTGGTTTATGTCAGACAATTTTGGTTTTTACAAAGTTGGTCACTAAGGGAGGTGTTTACTGGGTCGCTCATAGAAGGTTTTACAGTCTCTTAATACCTGGTAGTTACAAAGAGAAGTGCTATCTGACATTGTGTTTGGCAGGCTTGTTTTGAGGATTTTGCGGAAGAGCAATGTTCAATTATTTATTTATTGATTTAGATGCATTTTTCTATACACTCCTAAAGTCTTATGTCCATAGTTTCCTTACACAAACCCCCTTATACTATATTCTTTAAAGAAATGCAGAATAGATATATGAGAATCAGCCTAATACACTAGTAAAACAGTGTTTGGAGAATAAAATGGAGAAACCGCCCGGAAGACTTACCACTGATCAGCCATGTTCTCCCATTTTAATGAGAGCTATGTATAAATACACTCATGGGGACAAAACTTAAGGAAGTGGAAAGTCTTTGATGTCTCCGGTCGTACGTTTTTTTTTTTTTTTTTTTTTTTTGAAGGAGACAGAGGAAATATTGTTCAAACCTGGTTATCTCGTGTGTCTTCAATAAAAATCACTGTGTACTAAATATCTTTCAGAGTTATTTTCTGAATCCTGATATACATGTTAAAAGGTAAAACTTCCTTTAGTTTTGTCTCTATGAGTTGTAGTTATAAATTATATGTAAAACGGGATTATTAAGTTAAAATTTTAAATCAATTTTCCAGATAGTAGATATTTTTGGTTGAATCCTGAAGATATCCAAATTAGAACAAGATGAAAAAGACGTGGGGTGTAGAAAATTGATAGATAATAAAATAATAGGTTATATCTTGTATCTATTTTAAGGAATTAAAATATATCGACATATAATGATTTTTCTCTATTAACATACCATAAATTAATGTACGATTGTTTATATAAATGCATTTCTGTTGTCTGTCAACAAAAAAGTTGGACCATTTGAATAAAAAAGAAGAGTCCAATAAAGATGCAACAGTACGCCGTTGAGTAAGAGCTGCCACTTAGCATGTTTGGATGAAGTGCCAATTAAGTCAATGGCAATGTTTTTAAGACATCTCATGGTTGAACGACCTCTAGAGATAAAGATAAAAAAGAAGATAACTTACATAGGCCACCATGGTAAGACGCCAAGCTGCAGCAACCAAAGCTTCAGGTCTGCAGGAATGGTCAGGTCCCAGAAATCCCGCAGCTCCTTTATCTCTAAGTTGTGTCATAGCTTGAACAGCTTCGGATGATCCAGGGTTCCCTGAGTCCGCCGGGATGTAGGTGAGATGCACGCCGGAGCCTGCGAGAGGACCGCGGTTTGCTGCCCGAATAGCTAGAGGTACGGCTCCCGCAAAGAGTTTTCCACCGGCGCGATAAGACAGAAGAAATCCCAATTTGACCGGTCGTCCCGTGGGTGGAGGATCCTCGGCAGGAGGGTCCGGGCATGTCGCCCTTGCCGTCGTCCACAGGACCGCCAGTCCCACCAGCCACAGTCCCATAGCTCTGACACGCGCAGACTCCGTAACTTCGGACTGCCAGCTCCTCCCACCGGACTATCTAGGAAACTGAAGTTTGCCTGCTGTCTGTTGATGGCTTACGTCCCGGATAACACTCTGCTACTGTATTACAAGCTCATCCCGGACTTTACAATTTAATTCTTCTTTTCTTTCTTATCTCCTATTTATCATTATCTCTTCTATTTAATAATATCAACAAACAATCCTGTTTAGAAATAGGAGATCATATATCGCCGCAACTCTTTTTATTAACGCGATTAAAGGAAGCTTTCGGGCAAGCCCTTCTTCAGCTAACTATAGTGTACAAAGTGATTCTTTATATTTATTCAATTATGTAAATTTCTTTAAGATATTTTGTACTATATTTACATAGATTCCTCTTTAAAAACGATATATAATCTCTCTCTCGCTTGCCTTGTTTGTACACTATAGTTAGCTGAAGAAGGACTTGCCCGAAAGCTTCCTTTAATCGCGTTAATAAAAAAAGAGTTGCGGCGATATATGATCTCCTATTTCTAAATTGTCGAAATCTGCAATCAGTTTCCCAGTAAAACAATCCTGTGTACAGTATTTGGAAGTCATACTTCTACTTCTCCAGTTGAAGAGCATGCTACCCCAAAAGATAGAGAAATAAAAGAGTTAAATAAATTTAACCGTGGATTGCTAGTAGATTTTATTAACTTGAATGCTATATTTTCTTAGATATATACGATTCAATAGAATCTTCTTAATTCGAACTTTTTCTTTAATTCGACATAATACTTTGATAATTAAGAATAATTTTAACGAATATATATAATTTTTAAAAGCTATTTTTAAAGTTCTTATATAGCAATGTATTTTATTTATTTCAATATAAGACTTGTGGAAATAGATTTTAATTATATAAATAAAAGCGAAAAAGTATCTTTATAAATATTTATAATTTTACACGATAGATGGCGTTAGATTGGTCATGATATTTAATAAAACACTTTATTAGGTCGAATTTTTAGCTCTTTAGCTTTCAGTTATCAATTAGATATATGAGGTAAAATGTTATAATCAGTTTATTTCGAATATTTTAAAAACTACCAGTACATTATATATCCATTAATATTAGAATCGTAATCACTTTATGAAAATTCTAATTGTCTACAAAAAAAAACCTTTTTTTTTGCACAAGAGAACCTGATGATGTTTCTAGTGTAACTTTTCATGCTGAACTCAAAAATCTAATCAGAAATTTCCCATCACCCATGGTTTTTGCCTGACGATCTTTTTTTAGTATTGGGATAAATACATGCATCCAACATGAAAGAGGCTTACGAAAACATGAAACTGCTTTTGAAAAAGATAGAATATGAAAGATACGGTTGGAAAATATGCAACGATTTGAAAGTCGTTGCTCTCTTGCGTGGATTACAGCTTTGATATACAAAATTTTGTTGTTTTCTGTGTGAGTGGGATAGCAGAGATAGGGAAAGGCATTACATTAAAAAAATCTGGCCAAACCGTAAAATCTTTACTCCAGGATATAAAAATATTGCAAATCTACCCCTGATCGATTCAGAAAATATTTACTTACCACCATTACATATTAAACTGGGATTAATGAAGAACTTTGTCAAGGCAATGGATCGAAATGCCAGTGGATTTGCCTACCTAAAACAAAAGATTTCTAGTATAAGTGAAGCGAAGATTAAAGAAGGCATTTTCGTTGGACCTCAGATTCGAGAATTGCAGCAGGATGGAAATTTTCAAAATAGTTTGAATGAAGTTGAAGCAGCAGTATGGAATTCCTTTAGAAACGTTTGCAAAAACTTCTTAGGAAGTGTCAAGGTTGAAAATTACCGAGACATAGTTAATGATCTGTTTCTTTCCTACAAGGCACTGGGATGTAACATGTCCCTCAAGATCCATTTCCTGCATTCACATCTAGATTTTTTTCCAGACAATCTTGGCGCAGTTAGCGATGAGCATGGTGAGAGGTTTCATCAAGCTATATCAAGCATGGAGAAGCGGTACCAAGGTAAATGGAGTCCCGCTATGCTTGCCGACGACTGCTGGGCACTCAAGAGGGATCTACCACAAGCAAAGTATAGAAGAAAATCCACTGTCACTGCTTTTCAATAATAAATATGTTTCGTTCATATATGCCTATATATTAACAATATTTCCAAATTCAAGTAGGTGTATCTCAGAAATATTGTGTAATAGAAAAAAACTTATGGTATATTTGGATTCAGGACATGTAGATAAGATGCTATTTCTTTGTGGACAAAGAAAAATATTTTTTGATAAATCAGTTACGCGACATTGTTTGCAATTTTTAGTGTATTTATCCCAATACTAAAAAAAGACCGTCACGCAAAAACCATACGTGATGGGAAATTTCTGATTAGATATTTGAGTTCAGCATGAAAAGTTACACTAGAAACATAATCAGGTTCTCTTGTGCAAAAATCTTGTTGACCAGTGTTACAGTTAAACCTTTTTATAGCGCCCCCTCTTTGGACTCACCAAGATAGAGTTCTATAGAGAGGGAGTGCTATAGACAGGTCACTTTTAACGTAAAATGTTTACATTTTAATGTTTAAAATCGGGCGCTATAGAGAGGAAGGCGCTATTTAGAGGGGGCGCTATAGACAGGTTTAACTGTATTACTTTAACGCGATTATTTATACATGTGGATACTGTCCTTACTGCGATGGGAAAAAAAAATATTGGAAGGGTGTACCGATACTGCTCTTCACCACGGAAATTTCAGAAGTTTTCTAAATAGAATAAAGGCAGTGGAGGATCCAAGTTGCTTTTGTGGTATGGAGGAACAAACCTCAAGACATCTACTAATCGATTGCCCAGCATTTCAAGACTATAGAATGAAGAATGAACTAGTTGTTTGTGAACTTAACGATTTGATTTCCGATAAAAAATCATATTTAAAGTTCAATTCTTTTTGTAAATACATTCTAAAATTTCTACAAAATCTGGATATCTAATGTTTTCATGCGTTGAATAATGTAAATAACTTGTGTAAATAAACTTTTCTCCTTGTTTGGCGCAAGTATCCCTTGCGGGATATAGCGCTTTGGAAATAAAATAATTGTAATTATAATTGTTACTGCTCTTCACCTTATCTATGACTGTCCGAACTTTACAGAAGTGAGACATCGTTTGTTCCCTGATCTAATTGATTATATTTATTGTAATTATTATTCTTTAAATTAAAGATGATTCGGCCAGTAGATATTTTTTATTATCTCGACCTTTCAACAAAAATCTATTGTCCTCGTCAGGAGCGAACAAAAATCAAAGCATTTGGCAAAGCGTTAAAAATTATTGTAAGACTGCAAGGGCGTTCTCACGCGATATTTCAAATTTTTTACAACATCTTTGCCAAATGGTTTGAAGTTTGACGAGGACAAAAGATTTTGGTCGAAACGTCGAGACAATAAAAAAGATTTACTGGCTGAAGTATCTTTATTTTGAAGAACTATGAATGCCGGCCAGGTAACCTCTATCTTTACGTTAATCTTTATTATCCCTTTATATTAATCGCTATTATATTTATAATAATAATTACTGACAATATACACCTATCCCCCGATTTACACGGTAGATACGTTCCTGAGAAAAACGTGTAAATCGGGGGATAGGTGTACACAGAAATAAAAATAAAATGCATTGATAGGTTAAAATATGTAGTCAGCACATAAGCTCGGGATTCCTCGTGAGATGTGTACACAGCGCATGTGTTCAATCACAGTAGCATTTAGTATAGTTGATAAAAACAAAAAAAAAACTTATTTGGAAAACCGTGTAAAAGCGAAAACGTGTAAAACAAGTACCGTGTAAATCGGGGGATAGGTGTATATAAATGTTTAGTTTAGCATTATAATCAAATAAATAAATTTAAAAATATATCAAATATCAAATATATTCGAAGTTGAAAAGTATTATGTGTAGAAATGAAATTTAAAATATAAGTTCAAAACTTTGCATTTAATATCGATTTATTTTATAAATATACGTTTTTATATCCACCTCCTTTGAGAAATATGTATTTTTATATCCTTTTTCCTTTATTAGATGTTTGTACTCTATTGGGATATTTTGGGACATCGCTTTTTCTTTTCTAGAATATTACTGTCGATTTTTTTCGGATTTTTATCATTCTAAAATAGTCTTAGGGATTTGTTTCTGATTCCTTTAAGCAGTATATGTTTGCTCTTTCACAGTCAACATCATGATTATGACTTAAAATTAATTTTCTTTAATTGCCGATGAATTCCTTATGCCTTTTAGAATTTTATTTTATGTTATTTTATTCTGTTCTCCATTGTTTTTGTGAATACCCTATATATACATTTTAATGCAACTCTCTAACCTTCTCTCTTTCCATTAAAAAAAGATTTACAGTTGAACCTGTCCATAGCGCCCTCTCTTTGGACTCACAAAAATAGGGTGCTATAGAGAGGGGGTGCTATAGACAGGTCACTTTTAATATAAAATGTCTATATTTAAATGTTTAAAATCTGGCGCTATAGAGAGGAAGGCGCTATTTAGAGAGGGCACTATACACAGGTTTAATTGTATTTTATTTTAATCTCATATATTTAACACTTAAAATCTCTCATTACTTGATACATCAGAAACACAAATCCTAAAGACATTTTAGAGGTATGGTATAGAGTGAACCTGTCACTTTTTATATAAGAAAAATGGTGGCCTAATGTAGTACAAAATCATAATAATGAAAATCGGGCAAAAATACAGATTTCTCAAACGAACTCAAACTATATAAAAACGAAAAGTTTCATCACTTAGCGATATAGAAATTCATTTTAATATATTTTCATCTCAATTTTTATATGCGTGTTTTCCTAATTTTATTTGTTTTAACTACGTATATACAGAGGATTTTCCATTTTAACAGAACGGTTTTGGTGAATTATATAAGAATGTATTTAAAAAATTCCTGTATAACATATTGTTTTTATGTGTAAGCTTCAACGTTTGGCAACAGCCCTGTATTGATGTTTCCAGCAAATGAAAGCTTCGTCTTATTATATTTTGATCAAGACCATCTAGCGTCTTCAGTTTTTTTTTTATATCGAAAAGCTCTTTTCAGCAAATCAGATATACAAAAATCCATAGGGGCCAAGTCTGGGGATTTAGAATGAATATGCTTAAAATAGATGTGCGAAATGCAGACTTTATCCTTTTTTTCATCCATGTATGGACGTGTTCAACGTTCGGTATGACTTATGGCATTATCCTTGTGCGGCCACACCGAGATCTTAAGTTACTTTATTCAATCTCATGGTTGAATAATGATTCTAATACAACTCTTTGTTAAATTTACGAATTTATCTTGTCATTGGGTACCACTTTCTATATTCGAAGCTTTACATTTTAGAAGAAACCTACAACAATCATGAGGCCTTTTAAGAATCTTTTCTTACATTGCTTGAAACAGTTATGAAAGGGATTCATTTGAGAGTTAGCGTTGTAATTTGATGTAGTGCTAATCTTCGCTCAGTATAACAACATTCTTTAGTTTTTAACCTCTCAATTACTCTTCATAAAAGACTCGGCTGCAGGTCTTGCCTTCCTTGGTGAAGAACGGCTTAAGAACATGAACTTCAGCTTTTTTTCAAATTACTATCCTGATAATACGGTTAACGTTAAAAGGTGATACTCTGGTTATTGTGGAAATGTTCCTTTAAGAAAATGGATTCTTTCTTACAACCTTTATCTTTCGGTTAGAGTGAAAGGTTTCTTTAGACCCCTATTTTCAGATAAATATTTTTTCTCTATTCCATGCACTTAGTAGGAACAATATTTTGTCTTTCATAATTTGAATAATTTGAGTGAATCTCTTCGAAAAGAGGTCTGAAACCTAACCTTTTATAAAATCACTAATAATTTAGGAATTAAAAAATATATTTAGGAATAGGTAATGCGATTAAATATATATATTGGGGTGCGAAAGTATGACACCGCGTTTAATTACGGTTAGAAAATCTGATGAAATTGAAACAAAATGGTTTATCGTAATGAATGGAAAGTACGAAATATCGAATTAAATGACAAACAAGCAAATTTCTTGAAATAAAGGAGTGTCATAAATATTGTATAGTTATAAAAATTTCAAACGTCATGTGCTAATAAATATTTTGAATGACTACTTGTGATAGCAATTATCAACGGTATATCTTCCAAAGGTGATAAGAATCTTAGCTATAGATTTATCACAGATCTGACTATTGTATTGAATAACACTCATTTCTGGAATTTTTATAGAGGACTTTCACACCGATATCTTGCCATACTATCATCACATACCTATCGTTACATCTATCTATTCCATTTGTCCTGAATTCAACGGAAAATCTTACCCAGCACAATTACAGGACGTACAAATGGGTAACGAAGAATTCTGTGCTTATTTTTTCACAGAGGTTGGGAGAGTTCATAATATCGACAACCGAACTATTTATTCCAAGTTTAATACGTTAACGAATCGAATGTAGGAAGCCATGACAATAGCGTGTATGTAGAGGGAGATTAGAACAGGCCATCCAAAATCAAACCATGGTTTGATAAAGAGTGCTATAATGAAAAAAAGAAATATGAAATCAAAATGTTCAAGATATATAAGGCGAATAATAGGGAATGGATTGCAATACTTGCGTTTGATACAGAATTAGATATACACATATAAACAACTCTATTAAATCTCAGAAAAAGGAATTAATTTCGAGAAATACACGTATTACTGGAGTATATTCGATATGCGACTACTTTCTGGAAAACCATAGCCGACTTCAAGGAAATAAGCTGTTTACAAGGAAATATCTCAAACTCTGTGTGGTGTTAGCACCATGTTAGATTAATGTCTTCGAAGATGTAAAGGAATGGGTAATTATTGCCCCCACATCAGCTAATTTAGGGCTTAATTATGATATATTCCTGACTGAAATAATCATGGAAATTTCTCACATGGCTAATAACAAGGATTGTGGCATGAATTATATCACCAATAAGGCGTTGAAGACTCTACCCATTGATTATATAATTGATTCAATAATATTTACAATAAAATTCTGGATTCTGGTTTAATCGAATTATCATCGTCTAAAACAATCAAACATCCTATCTATAAGAGTGTATGTGGTAACGGGATAATAATACAGTTACTTATCGAGGAAATGCACTTATTATTAATATGGGTAAACATTTCACACCAACTTTAAAATCACAACTCAGCAACTTTATTGAAACTAAAGGATTAATACCGGAAAATCAGGGCGGATTCAGAAAATAAAATTTACTCTTGCCTAGATCCTATATTTAGTTTAAAATCGTTGAACCACATGAAAATAAGACGAAAGAAAAGAATATTCTATGCCTTTTTCGTTGACTTAAGATATGCTCTCAATACAGTACCTCAGTCTTTGCTATGGAGGAAACTGGCTAATTTGGTTCAGGATTCTGGGTTCATTAGGCTAATGATGAATTATTAGGGAGAAATATCAGTTCAGGTAAGATGGAATGGCCAGCTCACTGATTTTATCAGAATTCATTCTGGAATATTGAAGGAGAGTCTTTGTCATCTTATTTATTTATACTTTTTAAAAAAGGATATTAATGATCTTTTCAACTATTCTTATCTTTCGGGAATTTATCTTCCAGATTGTAGAAATATACTTCTTATTTTATATGCCAATATAGTGCTAATATACGAATCCAAAATAAATTTGCAGCTCAAAATTAATGAGTTAAAAATAATTTGAGGCATCCCATTTTACTTTGAATGAAGATAAATCCAAGATAATGGTGTTTTGTAACGGAGTTCGACTGGCACAAACAGACATGGTTTTGGGGAAAAAGAGCTCTGAGCATCACGACTAAATATGCTTACTTGGGATACCCCTTACAATAACAAGCTCAACAAGTCAAGCTGTTTTTCACTTCAAAGGTAAATCACTCGCGGCTACCGGCGCTGTCTAGAGAATTCTAATCAATTCGAAGTTAAATTATTTTCCCGCATCAATGAAATTCTGGATTCAATGTTAACGTTGCTGTATGAAGCGCCCGTGTGGGCAAATGAGCAAAGAAAAACGATTAACCAAATACAGGATATTTTTATTTGTCGCCTACTGAACAAAGTTATATCTTTCAGGTGGAATCGGGACGGATTTCGCTGAGAGTCACCGCCATGAAGCTGACTCTAAAGTATTGGCTTAGAATCCTTAATTTGGATATAACTAGATTACCTGTGATCTATCTTGCACTATTATGGAAGACCTCATACACATCAAACAATCCCTAGGATTATTTTACTGGAAACCTGACTTGATTAATAGACTCTACTAGATTATTTGGTTGAAATATTCCACGAATGCTGAAACGTTAAACGGAAAAATACCGTAAATTATTAAAACAGCAATAGATCCATCTCTGCAAAATGATCAAACTAAGATAATTAATTCAAAGTTCTATTCCAATTATAAGTACCTTAATGTGTCATTTAAAATCTATTCAGAGAGAGATAAAATAGAGGTAAACCGAGTTCCTGGAGCGCAAACAATCAGTCATATATCCCTTATGACGATCCATTGCTCATTTGAAAATATTCTTAACCTTTTTCCGATGATATCATTCCAAAAAGATTAGGAATAGACGACATGGAATGTGGTGGTGCTTATCTCCATGGTTAATGTGCTTTATGTAAAGGGAAGATCACGACAATAAACTAGAACACTATAGGACCACAACAATACAGAATGAGAAGAATTTTACTATAGAATCGGCACAAAGTATTCATCCTCAATATATTCAACAATAGACAAATTAACTGAGGACATACTTATATATAACTAGCCGAATGACCCGGGCAACGCCCGTGTTTTACCCGATTGAATGTTTTTGATTCAAATACTATTTGTTACAATTATAAATTGGCGCCTTATATAAATGCATATGTTAGTTAATAACTATAGCCTATGTGCTTTATCTGTCTATGTACTGTTGGCTTCCGTAGGCGTCTCTTACTGGGAAAAAGAAAGAGAGGATTCCATTTGGTTATTAACTAATATATGCATTTATTTAAGGAGCGACCCGCTCCAACACAATGGTTACAAAACGAAAAAGCGAGTGGGGGGGAGGGGGGCATGATGGGGGGGGGGGGGGGGGCAAAAGTGGCGTGGTCGTAGCCAACCAATAGGAGGGCGCCATTCCAAAAAAAAAAAAAGCAAACGTGACAGAGATGACTGATTAAGAGATGAAGAATGACGCTCGTAACTGTATTTAGAAAAATGTATTAATGTAAACGACATTTGAAATTATCCCGCATGTGTTTCTTTTGAACGAAAATCGAAAATACGGGATAATTTCAAATTTCGTTTACAATCACAAGCCGCATTATATTGCATTATAAAATGTATTAATGTATTTTTAAAGGGACAGTAACCTATTTTGGTACATTTCATAATGTTTAAAAATAGACTGCCCTTTATGTTGTAAAGATGGCCAAAATTTTAATGTTTTCCAATGTCATTTCCTTGTTTGTTATTATTGTAGGAAGTTTACTCGGTTCAATATATTGTCATAAAGAAGGCATATTTTTCTACAAAAAGTTGGATTGAAGGTTAACAGCCACTTAAATTAATTTCCTGGAGCAAAGGTTAACTATATTTTTAATTTTACGTTCCAATTAACTATTTACATGGCATTTAGTTTTACGAGCTCGTTACTTCGCTCCCAATTTATTCCGTAACCCGGTAATTTCGCATCCCGGTAAATCTGCATCCCGGTAATTCCGCATCCCGGTAAATCCGAATCCCGGTAAATCCGCATCCCGGTAAATCCGCAGGATGCATCCATTGATTTAAAAGAAAAGGCACAAAATACAAAGTTCACATTACATAGTGAAATGTGAACGATACTTGTCATGGAATCTGTCATCGAAGATAATATCCTTCATTGCACCGTCTAGAATTACTTCAACTCTAGATAGAGAAAGTCATATCCTCATCATCAAAAAGGAAACCATTCACTGAAGGATTTGTGGAAATATGATATCTGATGAAATCTTCCACTATATCATAGAATGCAAATATTTAGGTGAAAAAAGAAATAAAAACTCTTAAAAACACCTTCTGGAGATCTAGAAACCCACTGAAGACGCTGAGAACTATTTCAGAAAAGAAAGCTATAGCAATAAAACTCTATAATTTCTACAGATCAATTGTAAATAGATTCATACACAAAAGAGGTAGTGAGGAAAGTTTTAAAACAGATGTGTAAATAAATCCCTTTTCAAACAAAGGCTCACGTGCTCATGGGAAAAGGGAGGAAATATTACTGTATTATTTTGTTGTTGTATGACGAATCCATACAGGGCAATGGGCCTGTTTTGTTTCCCACTTGGCAAATACGCAAGTAGGAAAATCAGAATGATTGTTTACAAAACAATTTGTTCTCGTTAGGCTTAATTGAATATAATGTTTATACTAGTTTAAAGAAATAAGTTTACTTATCTTGGTCAGGCAATCATCCCAAGCTTTACAAATGAATTTATTTTATTTTTCTTTACATTGAATATTTAAAGAATATGATTTAAAGCAGCAGCTATGAAAGGTATTGTTCTCTAGTGGCGACGTGGCAAGAAGAATATTCTAGAAGGTGGCGAGCTCCCTCTGGCAGTCCGCCAGCTGGCCTCCCATTGGTCAGCGATGACGTAGCTCTCCTTCACCGCCGAGCGTACACCGCCGCGTGCTGCCTTCTGCTACCTATGTTAGAATAAAACGAAACATACTCCCCTCCTGTGGACGTAGTCCACACACAAGGCAAAAGAAAAGGATCACATAGTGTAGAAAGTGTTTTTTTTTTTTTTTTTTTTTTTTTTTTTTTTAAGAAGAAGAAGAAGAATTAGAATGGCAGAAGTGCAATCTTCGAGATGGGTCTTATTAGATGATGTTGTTTCTCTGTTTGAAGTTCCACAACTCGGACATTGCCATCCGCTCCAGGTGACACCTTGGTGATGCGGCCAAGGCTCCACTGCATTGAAGGCATAGGAAAGTCTTTTACCAACACCAAATCTCCAACCTTCAGGTTGGAAGAGGGTTTTTTTCCACTTGGACCGTTGTTGCAGATTGTTCAGATATTCCCTGGACCATCTTTGCCAGAAAACATCCCTGGCCTTTTGAATTAATTTCCATCTAGTTAAGTAGTTGTCATTAGGGTGATAACTGGGCTCTGGGAGTGCTGTTAATGGTCTTCCAATCAAAAAATGTCCTGGAGTGAGAGGGTTGAAATCATTTGGATCCGAACTCATCGGATACAACGGGCGAGAATTCAAGCACGCTTCAATTTGACTTGTCAGAGTATTGAGTTCTTCAAAATTCAAAACTGCAGATTTTAAACACCTTAGGAGATGATACTTCAATGATTTAATTCCTGCTTCCCAAATGCCGCCGAAGTTTGGAGCAGATGGAGGTATGAAATGCCAAGTGATGTGTTCATTAGCGACATAACTTTGAATTGAAGAATCCTTTACAAGTTGATGTATATTATTCAAAATATTCTTAGCTCCTTTGAAGTTAGTAGCGTTGTCGGTGAAAATATCAGAGGGTTTTCCTCGACGAGAGATGAATCTTCTAAAAGCAGCGAGGAAGGCAGGGGTTGACAGATCTGAAACTATCTCAAGGTGAATAGCCTTCGTTGAGAAACAAATGAATAATGCTATATATGATTTTAATGTTACTTTTGTTCTTATGACATTAGGTTTAGTTATAAATGGTCCTGCGAAGTCTATTCCTGTTTTGCTAAAAGGGCTTGAGGGTATGATTCTATGGATAGGCAGATCTCCCATGATTTGTTTTGACACTTGGCGTTTCGTCTTGAAACATGTCATGCAACGATTAATGAGCTTTTTTACTAGAATTCTACCGGATGGAATCCAGTACTTTTGTCGGGTGGCACACAGAGTTAATTGGAGACCAGAATGAAGATGCTCTTCGTGGAATTGTTGAACAATCAATTCTGTAACGAAATGGTTGTGAGGAAGAATTATTGGATGCTTCTCATTGAATTGCAGGTTGGATTTGCGCAGTCGACCTCCTACACGTAGAATTCCTGATGAATCAATAAATGGGTTTAAGGATAAAAGTTTTGAGTTTGATGGTATTACTTTGCTTTGAATACAACATTGAATTTCAGTTTTAAATTCTGAACTTTGAATGATTTGAATAAGAGTTCGAATTGAATTATCGAGCTCATTAGAGGACAATTCTTTGTGTTTTATTTTGTCGCTGCTGTGTTTAGCATTGTGGATAAATCTTAGGAGCCATGCCGTAACTCTGCTCAGCTTCCTGAATGTTGAGAATTTAAAAATAAAGTCTAGAATAGGACAAGTAGTGAAATGAACAATCGGAACAGTCTTTCTTTTTTCATGACAAACTTCTTTTGGAAGTTCATATGTGATTGGTAGCGGATCTTGTAAACTTGAGTTTGATAGCCAATCAGGACCATTCCACCAAAGTGAATGGTTTACTAGCTCTGAAGAAGTTATACCTCTGGAGGCGCAATCTGCAGGATTATCCTTGGTAGACACATAGTACCAAGAAGATTGCAGAGTTAGTCGCTGAATTTCTGCAATCCGGTTACCAACAAAAGGTTTCCAATGTTTTGATTCAGATTTTATCCAACATAAAACAATCTGGGAATCTGTCCACAACATTACTCGGTCAATCTGCAACAGCAATGAGCTGCAAATAGAATCATATAAATTTGAAAGGAGAAGAGCAGCACAAAGCTCCAGACGAGGTATTGACGTTGCCTTCAAGGGAGCGACTTTTGTCTTGGCAGCAATCAATGTGACTTGAACATGACCAGATTTTAAACGAGATTTCATATAAACAACTGATGAATATGCAGATTCGGAAGCATCACAAAATCCATGGAGTTCTAAAGAATGTATAAGTCCCTTGCAGGAAATATATCTAGGAATTTTAATATGATTTAGCATGGCCAAATCCATTTTCACTCTCCTCCAATGAGAACATAACGCTTCAGACAAGGGATCATCCCAATCTAAATCCTGTTTCCACAAAGTTTGGAACAGAATCTTGAAGCTAATGATCACCGGTGATAACCATCCCAAAGGGTCATAAATTCGAGAAATGTCCGATAACAATTGTCTTTTAGAATATACGTCTTTTAGTGAATTGACTGTAATTGTGAAATTATCCGTGGATGGATTCCAATTTATCCCAAGAATCTTAACAGATGAATTATCTCCGATTTCATATGAATCATGTGCTTTCAGCGCTTCTGGTACCTCTGAAAGAACCTCAGGGACATTTGACATCCATTTTCTTATGCAAAAGCCACCAGATAAAAGGATTTTCCGGATATCATCAATGAGAACTTTTGCTTCTTCAATTGTTGTTGCGCCAGAAAGTAGGTCGTCTACATAAAAATCAGTTTTTATTATTTTAGATGCCTCTGGGAACAGGAGTTCTTTGTCGGTGGCAAGTTGCATCAAGGTACGGATTGCAAGATATGGTGCACATGACATTCCATAAGTTACTGTGAGCAATCTATACTCCAATAAAGATTCCAATGGACTATTTCTCCAGAAGATTCTCTGAAAGTCGAGATCAGAAGCGTTCACTTTTATCTGTCTGTACATTTTCTCAATGTCTCCCGTAAAAGCTATAGGATTAGTACGAAACTTCACAAGAATATTGAAAATATCATGCTGCAAATTTGGTCCAGTATGAAGAAAGTCATTTAAGGAGTAATTGTTGCTCGTTTTGCACGATGCATCAAACACTACTCTTAATTTAGTAGTGCTGCTCTGATCACGCAGAACGCAATGGTGAGGTATATAATAGCACTTGTCTGATGGTTTGTCACGTTCCTTTTTCGGAATGAGCTCCATGTGGTTGAGAGAAAGATATTCCATCATGAAATCCTTATATTGCTGAAGAAGATTCGAAGATTTGTGCAATTTTCTCTCAAGAGCAAGAAATCGTTTCATGGCATTCTGACGTGAGTCTCCGAGATTAGGCACAGATTTAAACGGTAGACCAACAGAATATCTTCCATCTGTTGATATGCAAAAGTTCTTGTCATAAATGTCCCCGCAACTCTTCTCCTCTTTAGTCAATGGAAGAGCGGCAGGAACTGATTCCAATTCAAAAAACTTTCGCAGATTATCATCTCCTTGGGATGTTGCGCATAATGAGATATAGTTGTTTCCAGTCTCAGAACTGGAAACATTTCCTGAAAGTATCCATCCTAACTTGGAACTACAGGCAGTGGGTCCTGGATGATTTTGGAATCGTAGTTTTCCTGTATATAAAAATGGGGCTAGGTCTGCACCAATTACTAAATCAATGGGACTTGTTTTATCAAAATTGGGATCTGCTAATAAAGTATTCTTAAGATGAGGCCAATTATCTCTATTTATCAGAAAATTAGGTAAATCAACAGTGATATGATCGAGTATTATGGATGAAATTTTGAATATTTTATCAGAAAAATGAGGCTTAAATTGAAGAAAAGTCTCACTAGCAGACTGCTGTATTGGTTGGTTACCAATTCCAAAAACTGTGAGTTGGCTCTTTTTAACAGGAAGATTCAACTTTTCACGACAATTTTCTGTTATTAGACTTCTTTGAGAACCAGTATCAATCAAAGCTCTGCATGGATGAAACGATCCATTTTCTGCTCTCACTCTCACGATAGCAGTAGATAATAAGATTGTCTCATTGGGCTTTGTTGTATCACTGAGAAAACATGAAACGCTAGATTGGGCAATTGGGTCTTCAATAGAAGTGGTATTCAAAGGTTCGGGTTGGAAGGAATGCAAAAGAGTGTGATGTTTTTTGTTGCATGATTTACAATGCATAGTGATTTTACATGATGTTACTCTGTGGTTGGATCGCAAACAATTGAAACAAAGGTTATTGGTTTTTACTATGTTCCATCTTTCAAGGAGAGAACTTTTATGGAACTTGTCACATTTGAATATAGGATGTGAATTTTTGCATAATAGGCATTTATCATCACCTTCTGAAATTGAATTATATACATGTGTTTGTTTCACTACAGATTTATCCTCCCTAGCATAACCTTTTATCGATTGCAAACTTTTTGCTTGTTTTTCAAGAAACATAATAAAATTTTCGTAGGATGGAAAGCCATCATCTATCAATGTCAATTCCCATTGCCTTTTCAAATCATCACCTATCTTCCTTTGTAGGAAATGTATTAGAAAGATATCAACAAGTGTATTTCTCTCCAAACCCAGTGATTTCAAATTTCTCATGGCTTCATTACATATATCTAGTAGTTCGAAAATGGCCTTGGAATTTATTAGTTTTAAAGGTTTTAAAGTGAATAATTTTGTACATTGTGAAAAGGCAAGTTCTTTTTTGTTATCATATCTGGAGACCAATGTGGCCCAAGCATGGGCATAGTTTTCATCAATAACAGGAAATCCCCTAATAAGTCGTTCAGCGTCTCCAGTAACAGCTGATTGTAAATATTGCAGCTTTTGTGAATCAGTTAGAGCGGTATTGGAATCAATAGACAGAGAAAACAATTGCTTTAAACTAAGCCATTCGCTAACATCACCAGAAAAGGAAGGTAAATTAAATTTAGGAAGTTCTATTTTACTTGTGGTTGATTGATTTAGATCATCAATTTTGCTTGAACTGGCTGTACAAGATACTTTATTGATATTCGCCACTAAATTTCTAAGATTATCCTTGTATTGCATCACTCTAGAAAAGTAAACTTCATCATCAAATTCAGAAAATGTTAAAAGATTACAATAAGTTTTTTCAATGTTAGATTTTATATCTAAAATATCTTTTTTAAATGTCTGTAAATTTGCATCATCCTTCGATTCAATCATCTTGAGCGAAATTTGCTCAAAATAATCCACTTGTTTGAAATGAAATTCAAGAATATTTAAAGTAGCTTTAAATTTGGCAGCCATTTTTAATTTGTGCTATTATTAATTTTAATAATATATTTCAAAAATGAATTATAATTATTTATATTTTAAATAATTATTTAATATATAGATTTATTCCCGGGTTTCGGCACCAATGTTTTGTTTCCCACTTGGCAAATACGCAAGTAGGAAAATCAGAATGATTGTTTACAAAACAATTTGTTCTCGTTAGGCTTAATTGAATATAATGTTTATACTAGTTTAAAGAAATAAGTTTACTTATCTTGGTCAGGCAATCATCCCAAGCTTTACAAATGAATTTATTTTATTTTTCTTTACATTGAATATTTAAAGAATATGATTTAAAGCAGCAGCTATGAAAGGTATTGTTCTCTAGTGGCGACGTGGCAAGAAGAATATTCTAGAAGGTGGCGAGCTCCCTCTGGCAGTCCGCCAGCTGGCCTCCCATTGGTCAGCGATGACGTAGCTCTCCTTCACCGCCGAGCGTACACCGCCGCGTGCTGCCTTCTGCTACCTATGTTAGAATAAAACGAAACAGGGCCCTAATAAAATCTTTTTGTTGTTGTTGTAGTGAAATGTAGTGGGATATGGACACACAAGGACACTCCATATATGGATCTCAGAAGAAAGAAATTAACAGGCTTAAAGATCATGATTATCCAGGCTTAGTTATGAAAAAAAGGATAAAGATAGAAATATCAATATGCAATACATCGTTCTTTTTTCTGTGGAAGAGCTTCCATGCCAAAAGCTAGAGAGAGAACGATTTGTGAATAAAAATATTAAAACAGAAACCCCACCCTGGAGTCTTGATATTTTGTTCACTTGCATTGTTCATTTGACTGAGTGTGTGTTAGAAGTTTCATACTTCTATGTGATCTGGAAGTATATTAATATTAATTTACAAAATATGAAAGGCAATTTGAAAATTTGTCCATTTCTGTCCACCCTAACAACTCCGATTTCTGAAAATTTGTCATCTTGCATTGTTATCGGGTTCTGAAAAGTGTACCAAATTTCAGATTCCTACGTGCTCCAGAAGTATACTAGAAATTTATTACAAGATTTGTGGACAGACAGACAGGGAAGCAAATTAAATAAAAGCTTTAAAAAAAGAAACGAATCCCTGGAGTCTTAATATTCCCATCTTAATATTGATACAAGGGAATATTTTATCGAATAAATAAAGATAAAATTAAATAAAACGTCCTATAAACATTCCCTATTATTATTTACTACCTCCCATGAGCGACTACATTTGTGTTATTTTGCTATTTAAATAATTTTCTAGAAATTTATATCAAACAAAAGATGTCTGCACTTATAAAAGAAAAAAAAAGTTTATTTCTCTTCCTTAAGAATATTTACATGCAAGCCAAGCAAAACTAAAATTAAAATTAAAATTGAACGAACAAAATTTACATATCTCTTGATAGAATGAATTTACCTTTTCTTGGTCAAAAAACAATAGAAAAATAAATTAATTAATATTCAATTATTATCTAATATTCAATCACTCATATTTAATTATTTTTTTAAGTTCATCCACATCAACTCCCCCTTTTTTAAGATAGCAATACTCATTAAGGTACATATCTATCCAGTGGTCTCCTCTCTCGTAGTGGATATCTCCGGGAAGGTGTAGATTCAGTCGGTGGTCCAGGTGTAGATTCTGCTACTATTGTAGCAGGAGTCAGGGGACTTGACGTCTGAGGCCTTGGGTAGCTTATTCCTTCTTCTGATGACGAAACATCCTTTCTCTCCATACTTCTCCTCATATAGTTAGTGTGTACTTTCCTTTCTATTCCATCAGTTTCTATCATACAGCTGTTGCTTCCCACTATTCTCTTTACAATCCCAAACATCCATTTCGGTTTTCCTCTTTCCATCCATCTGTATCTTACTCTATCATTTATTTTGTAGCTATTGTTCTGTTTTTTATTTTTCAATCTCCCCACTCTTACTGATTTCTTGCTCAACATGGAAATCTTCGTTCTAATCTCGCGATTTAAAAATATTCCAGCAGGGGATTTTTCCGTTCTAGTCAAAGGACTCAATCTATATGCATATAAAGCCTTAATCAAAGCAAACTCAAGGGGTAATTCTCTTTCCTCCGAAATAATTTTTTTCATAGCTTTTTTTATCTCTCTTACAGACACTTCCGCTAGTCCGTTGCTCTCCGGATGGTAAGCGGGGCTAAACATCGCATGTATGCCATTTCTTTCGAAAAATGTCTTTATTTCATAACTTCTAAACGGGGGCCCATTATCCATTACCGCCACCTCCGGGATACCATATCTCGCCAAACATTCTCTCAAAAAGTCTATGCAGAATCCCGCCGATGTATTTGGAGCCATTTGACATTCTATCCAATTAGAATGCGCATCCACCAATATCAAAAAAGTTTTTCCCGCAAAATAGAAATAGTCAAGATGAATTCTCTTCCAAACTTTGTTTGGGGGAGTCCACTCGGTAAATTCCTGTTTTGGCAGCTTTGATGTGTTTTCCATACAAGTGCTACAGCTTTTAGACAGTTTCTCAATTTGCTCATCCATTCCCGGCCAATAGACAGAACTTCTGGCCAGAGTTTTCATTTTATTTACTCCAATATGATTTTCATGGATGATTTTCAAAACATATTCTCTTAAGGAATCGGGGATGATCATTCTATTTCCGAAAAATAGGCAATTTCTTACTATTGTTATCTCGTTTTTAATTCTATTATAAGGTTTTATATCTACCTCTGAGTCAACATCATACTTATCGTACTTGACTAACTTATATAGTTTTCTAAGAGTCGGATCTTCTTGGGTTTTGTACGATACCAAGACGTAATCTAATATCGAATTTTCTATTAATAATATTTCTCCCATTTCCTCTTCCTTCTCCCCTTTTTCAGGATTTGGAAATCTTGAAAGAAAATCTGCAAGAGGTATTTCAGTTCCCTTAGTATATTTAATTTCAAAATTAAAATTTGATATTGAGAGTGACCATCTATGTAATCTATTTGCCACTAAGGCTGGTAAATTATTTTTATCGCCAAAAATGGCTAGTAATGGTTTGTGATCTGTATTAATAATAAATTTTCTTCCGTAAAGGAATTGTTTTAGCCTGTTTAAGGTAAAGAATATTGATAACCCTTCTTTTTCTATTTGGGAATATTTCTTTTCTGTGTCATTTAGTGTTCTTGAAACAAAAGTAATTGGTTTCTCAATGCCGTTTACAATATGGGAAATATATCCTCCAATACCATAATTTGATGCATCACAAGTAACATAAAGAGGTAAATCTTGCGAATAATGCGTCAAACAAGTTTTTGTACTAATCAAATTTTTACATTTTTCGAAAGCCTGATCATGTTCATTTTTCCAATTCCAATTATAACTTCTTTTCAATAGAGAGAATAAAGGATTTGCATGTATGGATAAATTTCTAACGAATTTACTGTAGAATGACAACATGCCCAAGAAAGATTTCAATTCTGAAATGTTACTCGGTTTAGGACATTTTTTTATACTGTCCAATTTATCCACAAGGGGATAGATTCCATTTTTATTTATTCTATGTCCCAAATAATTGATTTCATCAACAAAAAACAAAGATTTTTCTTTATTAATTGAAAAATTAAAATCCGATAATTTATTCATGACTGTTTCAATATCTGAAATATGCTCATTTACATCAGACGATGCTATAAGAATATCGTCTAAATATATTATTACATTTTTAAGACCGGAAAAAATATTGTCCATAGTTCTTTGGAAAATAGTCGCTCCGGACTTGATACCGAAGGGCAGCCTTTTATATTTAAAAAGGCCTTTATGGGTAGAAATAACTGTTAATTTTTGAGATTCCTCGTCTAGAAGTATCTGATGATATGCGCTTGAAAGATCAATTTTACTAAATATATTTTTACCAAAAAATGAATGTAAAACATTATCGATGTTCGGTATCGGATACTTAACATCCTCGATAAATGGATTTAAGGTTCTTTTAAAGTCCGCACAAATTCTAATTTTGCCGTTTTTCTTAGGGACGCATACTAGCGGTGAAGCTATTGGGCTATCCACTATATTTTCAATAATATCATTATTCAATAAAAATAATAGTTCTTCTTCAATTAAATTTCTAATAGCAAAGGGAGCAGGTCTAAATTTATAAAATTTTGGTGCAAAATTATTTTTTACATTAATGTGTACGGAAATATCTTTTATTGGCAAGACTATATCTTCGAAAAGTTTATAATATTTATTAAAAATAAAATTAGTATCAAAATTATTATTTTGTTGGACATTAATTTGTACCATATCAAAATATACTATCCAGTCTTTTCCTATGAGAAATTTATTATTTTCAATATTTGTTACTATTAAGTTTAAATGGCCTATTTTATTTTTATATCTTACTTTTACTTTACATTCTCCAATAGAGGAAATGCCCTTTCCTTGATAATCGGTTAAATAACATTTAGACGGAAATAATTTAACATGTTCAAAATATTTTTAAAATAGATCTTTTGACATAGTTGTTAAAGCCGCACCAGTGTCAATTTCTGCTAAGAATTTTATGTCGAAGACATACAAAATACTCTCAAATTTATTAGTCAGATATTCTATATTATTGATGGACTCACCATTCTTTCCCGAAAATGATTCTCCGTGGGCAGACGCTTCACTAGACACTCCTCTCTTTCTTGGTTGAAAATATCCATTCTTAGATTTTGAATGACAAACAGTCGATATATGTCCCAATTGTTTACAAGAATAGCAGAAAGAATTTCTAAAAAAACATCTGTCCGAATGATGATTCATTCCACAATGCTTGCATTTAGAATGTAATTTGTTTATTTCTTTAGTTTCAGCATAAGACTTCATTTTCAACACATTACAATCTACCGATTCTATTGTGGTAGCAATATTTACTGCCATATTAAAAGTGAGCTCAGGCTCTTGCAGTAATCTTTTCAAAATAACTTGATTAGAAACTCCTGCAATGAATTTATCCCTTAGGTGTTCTTCAATATTTAAGCCAAAATTACATTTATTAGCTTGTTTTTTTAATTTAAGGACATATTCTTCTATTTTTTCGCCATGTTCCTGAATCAATTGGCTGAACTCATATCTTTCAAAAATGATATTTAGCTTAGGTGTAAAATGAGTAAGTAGAACACTAACAATTTCTTCGAATTCTAATGCACAAACATCTCTAGGTGAGATCAATTCTTTCAGAATACCATAAGTATTTGGTCCAATAGACATAATAAAAAAAGGAACAATCTTCTTACCTTCAATTTCATTCACAAAAATGTACTGTTTGAATCGTTGAATATAATTTTCAAAAGGTTCTTCTTTCATTACATAAGGTTCGAACGAAAGTCTCGTCGCCATTGTTATTTTGCTATTTAAATAATTTTCTAGAAATTTATATCAAACAAAAGATGTCTGCACTTATAAAAGAAAAAAAAAGTTTATTTCTCTTCCTTAAGAATATTTACATGCAAGCCAAGCAAAACTAAAATTAAAATTAAAATTGAACGAACAAAATTTACATATCTCTTGATAGAATGAATTTACCTTTTCTTGGTCAAAAAACAATAGAAAAATAAATTAATTAATATTCAATTATTATCTAATATTCAATCACTCATATTTAATTATTTTTTTAAGTTCATCCACATCAATTTGTTAAATCATAAAAGACTTAAATTAACCTAACCTCCAATAAGAAACCACCTCCACTACATACCAGAAGTATCCATTTTCCAGCGTTTCCTCAAGAGAGAAAAGTTTTACTCTATAATGATTAACTCGAAGAGAAAACTAAATAAATTCGCATTTACAATATTTAAAATGTGTCAGCAAACATTCGATATATATATAGCTGGTAATAACAATTGATCCACAAAATATAAATAAATAGCTACATATGCTAATATACAAAGATAAAAAAGTAAACAATGAAGCTAATTTGACACCTAAGGATATATCACCAAGATAGAGAGAGTTAAAATACGGAATATTTAAGGAAACAAATGAGGAAGGGGGAAGGAAAGCTATAACATTTCTTAAATTATCATTTATTTATGTTATAAAGAACAATACCGTTTTACATTCCATTCTATCATAAATCATTTCCCCGTTAACAAAACGTGTTAGGGAAACACATTTCCACCAAAATATTTTGAAACTTTAGTTTCCACTTCCGTGAAAATTTATTACTTGGCTTTTATTTGCTTTTCTGGAATCCACAAATTAATTTGGGTTGTATTCCCTGTTTCCTTTTGTCTGAGTATTGGTCTTCTATTGCGCCTTAATTTGAGCTACCCAGCAGGACTTTTCGTACAAGTTGTTTTTTATCTCTTTAATTGGCTGTTTTCAATCTTTCTCTTAAACTCAATCAACAACCTTCTCTTGTGATCCTTGTATCGAATTACTACTTTGTTTGCTTCATTTATTCTCGTGTAAATTTGTTTAGAATTCGCCCGCGACACTCCGTACTAAATTGCTATTTATTTAGTAGCAAAAATCAATGATTTCCCCATTAACGGAATCAAAAAGGTAAAATACTATTTATACTCTGAGTTAAATGGCGATCTATTGAATATATTTACAGTAGATTATCCGAATCAATAGGGGAATGGGGGTGTTCGGATAATCGATATTTCGGATAACCGATCATTCCTCCCTTCAAAATAAAATACTAAACTACTCTACTACTCTATAGTAGTAATATGAAAAAAAAAGGAACAGTTATATTAAGCCTAAATTTGTTTAATACAGTTTTTCGCCCTGAATATCCAATTGACTAATTCCATGTCTAGATTTAAAACGTATAAGCCAGCCAGTAGTTGCTTTAAAATCAGGATTGCTACCTATTTTCTCGTTTATTTCTAGAGCCTTTTCACAAATCATCATTTAGAAGACATTGGTGGCAGGAAGAAAGGAGCCAGCCGAAAAGCCCGCTATGTTAGCTCGCGGTTTTGGTTTCGGATTAGCTTTCGGATAACTGATGTTTCGGATAATCGATACTCTACTGTATTTATAAATTCAATTCCCATCTATCGATAAAATTTATAACAAATAAATTTACTGGTGATTTGTTTCTTTTCAATAATATCATCGAATATTATCTCTACAGACCTTACTGCAATGATATACCATGGTAATACAGCGGTTTCGCCAAATTAATCTCTAGACCGTTCTACTATTGTATTGGATTGGTTTGGAGTATTTTTGGATAATTCAAATGAATATATTTTAAAATCTATTTTGTCTAATAATTTACTTCATATGCCAAATCTACTTATCAATTTTATAAAACACATTCAATAATAAAACGAGTTGAAAGTCAGCGATTTTGAGAAGCGTCAAGAATTCGCTGCATGGGTTTTCCGGCAAATTGATATTGATGAAAACTGGCTGTCAAATGTTCTAAGAACAGATGATGCTCACTTTTATCTAAAGGGAGAATTTAACATTCAAAACTGCCTCATTTAGGCAACATACAACCTTAGGATTTTTACAGAAATGCCACTTCATCAGCACAGAGTTACAGTTTTGTGTGGGTTCACTTCTACTTTTATTATTGGGCCATTTTTCTTTGAAAAAATGAATGGAAGAACTTTTAAAACCGTTTTGTAACTGGTGAACGTTATGTTCAACTTTTAAGAGAAAAGGTTATTCCCATATTGCAGGACAGACAAGCACTAAGCGAAATAACATTCATGCAAGATGGAGGACCTCCTCATATCTCCCGCGGTGCCAAACAATTGCTGAAGGATACGTTCAGTGAAATTCGTTGATGAGTCGCCACTTTATATATCAGTGGCCTCCAATATCACCAGACTTGACGCCTTATAATTTCGGTTATGGGGGTACATTAAGTCGAGTTTTTATCGATGCCGGCCTACCACATTGGCCATGTTGAAGGCTTCTATCAGATGGCACGTTTTATAAATTTCAACTATTTAATTGTGACCATTCTGTCATCTATCGTCTGAAGGCGGTTGAGCAAGGATTGTGACCTAATACAAGAGAGAAGGCAGTTACCTCATGTGTTATATTTTGCAGCTCTTTGTTTTGGGTTATGGGAATAATAAATGCTGTCCTCACATCTTGACCCTTTTTTTTTCTGTGAACAGTAATTTTTTTGTTTGTCATTTGCCCACATCTTATATTATGTCGTGCAGGCCAAAGTGTTATAACTTCTCGAATAACACTGGTATACACAATTTTACCCCTTATGTTTAGTTTATCGCTTTTTGCTCATTAGAAGAAACAGCATAAGGAATATTCTCTGTATCCCCCCCCCCAACTTTAGAAATTTTGCGCAAAAAATAATACAAAATTATTTTACTACCACGTTTTTCAACGCAAAAGGTCGATTTAAAAATGATTTTTTGAGGGGATTATTTTCAAAATTAGTACAGTATAATAAACAATGATAACATTTGACAAACCCATAGGATATTTGGAATAAAGTTCGAAAAATATATTTTGTCACTCCCCTCTATATTTCATTTTTGGATTATGACAAATATCCAGTTAAATAGTCAAGTGTCGCCAATTAGTCAAGAAACTACACATTGCTTATAGCAAGAAATCCTATTAGTAGTGCCATCATAATTTTTGGTACTATATTAACATTTCAAAAATCGTGTATTGATATCAGTAGTTATTTTCAAACATTTAATCTATTTCACAAAACTCCATCTAAAATATAAATATTTTTTGCTACATGTTTTAATTTGCATATACCTATTTTACATATCTCAGATTGTATTTAAAAATCGTCAACCAATTCTTCTAACTTTTGGCGAAATGGTGTTTTATTAATTTATCATTTGATATTATTAGGGTTTTTTCCTGGTATTCAAAAAGGAAAAATACGTGTCGTTTAGTTATATTTTTCAATTTATCAAACAATTTGGCCGCTGAATCTCTGATTCTGGTAGAGCGCCATCTAGCAAATAAAGTTGTAACTAAAATCAATTTCGAATTTTTCATTTTTTTGCCATAAAAATTCCCATTGCATCCTGAACACAATGGAGTTTACCGCATTGCTCTAGCGCAAATATTCGCGGAGTTATTATTTTTTAAAGTTGTGCGGGACTTTTGGATCACCCTGTATATTAAAAATAAAGAAGGCATCTCCTGACCACGAGCACATGTGTTTTTTAGATGGCAGAGCGCCATCTAGTGGAGCAAAAATAAACTAAACGTTTATTTAACTTGCTCCGAGATATTTGGACAACCCAATTTCTTGATAAATCAAGAAAAGTCATCCACGAACGCGTTTCGCGCTGTTGGCGCTCGTCAGCGTGGAGAAGGCTGTAACCACTGCGACCAAAAATATTTTTGGTCCCAATGGCTTCCCGAAAAATCAAGAAATGGGTATTTAAGGCCAAATTTGCGTAAAGACGCTTAATATATATATATATTATATTATTATTATATATATATATTATAATATTCGTAGTATTTAAAAAAAAAGTTTCACATATAAGAGGACCCAATTGTTTCCTTGTTTCCATTATTTTAATAAGTATTCATCACTAAGATACTGGGTACAGAGCCTTTCTTTGGCGCCATCTCCCTGACCTCCGCGGTGATGTTTGGCGCCATCTCCCTGACCTCCGCGCTGATGTTTGGCGCTTCTCTCCCTGACCTCCGCGCTGATGTTTGGCGCCATCTCCCTGACCTCCGCGCTGATGTTTGGCGCTTCTCTCCCTGACCTCCGCGCTGATGTTTGGCGCTTCTCTCTCTGACCTCCGCGCTGATGTTTGGCGCCATCTCCCTGACCTCTGCGCTGATGTTTGGCGCTTCTCTCTCTGACCTCCGCGCTGATGTTTGGCGCTTCTCTCTCTGACCTCTGCGCTGATGTTTGGCGCTTCTCTCTCTGACCTCTGCGCTGATGTTTGGCGCTTCCCTCTCTGTCCGCTGCGCTTATGTTTGGCGCTTCTCTCTCTGACCTCCGCGCTGATGTTTGGCGCCACTTCCCTGACCTCCGCGCTGATGTTTGGCGCTTCTCTCTCTGACCTCCGCGCTGATGTTTGGCGCTTCTCTCTCTGACCTCCGCGCTGATGTTTGGCGCTTCCCTCTCTGACCTCTGCGCTGATGTTTAGCGCTTCCCTCTCTGACCTCCGCGCTGATGTTTGGCGCTTCTCTCTCTGACCTCCGCGCTGATGTTTGGCGCCATCTCCCTGACCTCTGCGCTGATGTTTGGCGCTTCTCTCTCTGACCTCCGCGCTGATGTTTGGCGCTTCCCTCTCTGACCTCCGCGCTGATGTTTGGCGCTTCCCTCTCTGACCTCCGCGCTGATGTTTGGCGCTTCTCTCTCTGACCTCCGCGCTGATGTTTGGCGCTTCCCTTTCTGACATCCGCGCTGATGTTTGGCGCTTCTCTCCCAGACCTCCGCGCTGATGTTTGGCGCTTCTCTCTCTGACCTCCGCGCTGATGTTTGGCGCCATCTCCCTGACCTCTGCGCTGATGTTTGGCGCTTCTCTCTCTGACCTCCGCGCTGATGTTTGGCGCTTCTCTCTATGACCTCCGCTCTGATGTTTGGCGCTTCCCTCCCTGACCTCCGCGCTGATGTTTGGCGCTTCTCTCCCTGACCTCCGCGCTGAAGTTTGGCGCTTCTCTCTCTGACCTCTGCGCTGATGTTTGGCGCTTCTCTCTCTGACCTCCGCGCAGATGTTTGGCGCTTCTCTCAATGACCTCCGCGCTGATGATTGGCGCTTCCCTCTCTGACCCCCGCGCTGATGTTTGGCGCTTCCCTCTCTGACCTCCGCGCTGATCTTTGGCGCCATCTCCCTGACCTCCGCGCTGATGTTTGGCGCTTCTCTCCCTGACCACCGCGCTGATGTTTGGCGCCTTCCATCTCTGTCCGCTGCGGTGATGTTTGGCGCCTTCCCTCTCTGTCCGCTGCGCTGATGTTTGGCGCCTTCCCTCTCTGTCCGCTGCGCTGATGTTTGGCGCTTCTCTCTCTGACCTCCGCGCTGATGTTTGGCGCCATTTCCCTGACCTCCGCGCTGATGTTTGGCGCTTCTCTCTCTGACCTCCGCGCTGATGTTTCGCGCCTTCTCTTTTTGACCTCCTCGCTGATGTTTGGCGCCTTCTCTCTCTGTCCCCGGGGCTGATGTTTGGCGCTTCTCTCTCTGACCTCCGTGCTGATGTGTGGCGCCTTCCCTCTCTGTCCGCTGCGCTGATGTTTGCGCCTTCCCTCTCTGTTCGCTGCGCTGATGTTTGGCGCTTCTCTCTCTGACCTCCGCGCTGATGTTTGGCGCCATCTCCCTGACCTCTGCGCTGATGTTTGGCGCTTCTCTCTCTGACCTCCGCGCTGATGTTTGGCGCTTCTCTCTCTGACCTCCGCGCTGATGTTTGGCGCTTCTCTCTCTGACCTCCGCGCTGATGTTTGGAGCTTCCCTCTCTGACCTCCGCGCTGATGTTTGGCGCTTCTCTCTCTGACCTCCGCGCTGATGTTTGGCGCTTCCCTTTCTGACATCCGCGCTGATGTTTGGCGCTTCTCTCCCAGACCTCCGCGCTGATGTTTGGCGCTTCTCTCTCTGACCTCCGCGCTGATATTTGGCGCCATCTCCCTGACCTCTGCGCTGATGTTTGGCGCTTCTCTCTCTGACCTCCGCGCTGATGTTTGGCGCTTCTCTCTCTGACCTCCGCGCTGATGTTTGGCGCTTCCCTTTCTGACATCCGCGCTGATGTTTGGCGCTTCTCTCCCAGACCTCCGCGCTGATGTTTGGCGCTTCTCTCTCTGACCTCCGCGCTGATGTTTGGCGCCATCTCCCTGGCCTCTGCGCTGATGTTTGGCGCTTCTCTCTCTGACCTCCGCGCTGATGTTTGGCGCTTCTCTCTCTGACCTCCGCGCTGATGTTTGGCGCTTCCCTCTCTGACCTCCGCGCTGATGTTTGGCGCTTCTCTCTCTGACCTCCGCGCTGATGTTTGGCGCTTCCCTTTCTGACATCCGCGCTGATGTTTGGCGCTTCTCTCCCAGACCTCCGCGCTGATGTTTGGCGCTTCTCTCTCTGACCTCCGCGCTGATGTTTGGCGCCATCTCCCTGACCTCTGCGCTGATGTTTGGCGCTTCTCTCTCTGACCTCCGCGCTGATGTTTGGCGCCATCTCCCTGACCTCTGCGCTGATGTTTGGCGCTTCTCTCTCTGACCTCCGCGCTGATGTTTGGCGCTTCTCTCTCTGACCTCCGCTCTGATGTTTGGCGCTTCCCTCCCTGACCTCCGCGCTGATGTTTGGCGCTTCTCTCCCTGACCTCCGCGCTGAAGTTTGGCGCTTCTCTCTCTGACCTCTGCGCTGATGTTTGGCGCTTCTCTCTCTGACCTCCGCGCAGATGTTTGGCGCTTCTCTCAATGACCTCCGCGCTGATGATTGGCGCTTCCCTCTCTGACCCCCGCGCTGATGTTTGGCGCTTCCCTCTCTGACCTCCGCGCTGATCTTTGGCGCCATCTCCCTGACCTCCGCGCTGATGTTTGGCGCTTCTCTCCCTGACCACCGCGCTGATGTTTGGCGCCTTCCATCTCTGTCCGCTGCGGTGATGTTTGGCGCCTTCCCTCTCTGTCCGCTGCGTTGATGTTTGGCGCCTTCCCTCTCTGTCCGCTGCGCTGATGTTTGGCGCTTCTCTCTCTGACCTCCGCGCTGATGTTTGGCGCCATTTCCCTGACCTCCGCGCTGATGTTTGGCGCTTCTCTCTCTGACCTACGCGCTGATGTTTCGCGCCTTCTCTTTATGACCTCCTCGCTGATGTTTGGCGCCTTCTCTCTCTGTCCCCCGGGCTGATGTTTGGCGCTTCTCTCTCTGACCTCCGTGCTGATGTGTGGCGCCTTCCCTCTCTGTCCGCTGCGCTGATGTTTGCGCCTTCCCTCTCTGTTCGCTGCGCTGATGTTTGGCGCCTTCCCTTTCTGACCTCCGCGCTGATGTTTGGCACCTTCTCTCTCAGTCTCCTGCGCTGATGTTTAGCGCCTTCCCTCTGTCTCCTGCGCTGATGTTTGGCGCCTTCCCTCTCTGTCCCCTGCGCCGATGTTTGGCGCCTTCCCTCTCAGTCCCCTGCGCCGATGTTTGGCGCCCTCCCTCTCAGTCCCCTGCGCTGATATTTGGCGCCTTCCCTCTCTGTCCCCTGCGCCGATGCTTGGCGTCTTCCCTCTCTGTTTACTGCACTGATGTTTAGCGCCTTCTCTCTCAGTCCCCTGCGCTGATGTTCGGCGTCTTCCCTCTCTGTCCCCTGCGCTGATGTTTAGCGCCTTCCCTCTCTGTCCCCTGCGCTGGTGTTTGGCGCCTTCCCTCTCTGTCCCCTGTGCTGATGTTTGGCGCCTTCCCTCTCAGTCCCCTGCGCTGATGTTTGGTGCCTTCTCTCTCTGTCCACTGCGCTGATGTGCGGCGCTATCTCTCTTTACCCTGTGCTGATTTTTGCCCTAAGTCGCTGAAAATGGATTGTGTCTTCTTTTCCCGACGCTGAATAAATTGTTCGAAAATATGGTTGATTATGAATTGAGCCTACTTTTTCTGGAACTGAATATGTACCGTTCTTTCTGTGTTGGCGAATAAAGCTGTTATCGTCCTACTTTTCTTTTGCCAGAAGATTCAAAACGTCGTATGTCCCCAGCACCTATATTTAACATTTTACATCCTTTGCGCTGAGGCTATATTACACCTACTGTCCTAGGTGATAAATACGTTTCTACGGCGCTGAAAATGTATAACGTTCACTTTCCCAGGCATTGAAGATGAATAGCTCTCTTTGACCCTGGTGCTAATGTGCTGCGTCCTTTGTCTCTTGTATATAAAAATAAAATATGAATAAACATGGATTTGAGAGTCTTTATTATTTCTTTTCATGATTTAGAAATTTGAAAGATTCTTTAATATCTAGAGCATTATCTAAATATTATATTTTTAGTATATATAAAGTTAATTTTTTGTTTTAAATTGGAGTGAACAAAAAAAAAATACTTTTAAAGCTGAGCGTAAATGTGAAAAATGCTAACTCTGAAGGTGTCAGCCAACAGCAGCCTGTATGGTGAAAGGGAAACTGTGCGCTCTATGTTTCGAACGATTCGGATATCCTCTCTACTCGACATCCCTCTAGTATGTCCTGAACCGGTTTTCCATGTATGGGTACCATCTTGCCTCCACTACTCCCAATGCATTCGGATGATGTATTCAGAAAGATTGAGGTGAGGTGCCATTCCACAAACATTCCGTTTTCAGATCGAGATGAGAATGTCTGTTTGATCCACAAGAAATAATGTCATCTGTTGGGTTTACCTGGAATTTTACTATGTATTACTGAAAACGTTATGAGGTTCTGTTTTCTTTAATTGATCACAAATATGAGACCTTTTCTAAAACCATCACCAAAATCTGAAAATCCTTTCTAGAGTGTCTAGTCTTCCGCTTTCAAATTAAACAGGGATAATCAACAGTAAAGATTTATTCTTTTGCGGAAGAGCATTACTCGACGCAAAAATGTATATCTGATACTACTGTCCTAGATGTCCATGCCCATATAGCCTTTCTTAAATACCATAACAAAATTCCATCCTTCATTATAGCATATATTAACAGAATCGTACAATACAGTATTAGAGCTCTATGACACGGTCTGGACGATTGCATATGCGAAACCGATTGAAGACTTCCCCATTGATGAGCCAAGCCCTTCCACTATTTGAAATCGTAGTAATGTCATATATATAGGGGCAAAATACAGAAAGAGTTGATCCCGATTTGTTGTAAATCACCCATCTTTTGGTTTCCTTGTTCTACTCGCCTTAAGCCAGGCTATCTTTATCAAATTATGTTTTTCATATATTCCATAAGTTCAAATAAAGAAATATCTGATAAAAACTATTTTTATTATTATTCTTTCAATATTTTCAACCACGACTGCATTGATATAGTATGATCCTCAAAATAATCAAAAATCAACAGAAATCTTATATTTTTATTTATATATAATATATATATATATTAGTTGCAAAGTTAAGGTACACACACAAATTCCATTTACCCATTCAATAACTAAATGTACCAAATAATCCTTTAATATATTCCGTTTGCAGACATATACAATGTTTCCTTCTATTATTTACCACAGAATATTCGAGCTGAATGGTGAATTAGATGTGTTGGAAAATATTGCCTGTTTTTTCTATCAAACATTTCTTTGATGTACGTCTTTTGTTTGCTTTCAGGGTTAATTTGGCTGTGATTTTCTTTTGATGTCTTTGTGCACTTCTGATAAAGTTTTCTATACACTTCTGTAATTTGTATTAAATTAATGAAATATTTTCAATTTGTTAATAAAATAATTGTTGTATAAATCTATATTCAGTTGTAAATATCCACACTGCGCGCGTATGTATTTGTAAATATTTCTTGTAAGATATAGTCGATGTTTTATAAAGCCCGTTGAAGAGCGATTATCACTTGAAAGCTAGCGTTTTGAAATAAAAAGAAACTCATTGTGAGAAAATATTTTGTAATCTTAAAATAATTGTTGTATATACAGTTAAACCTGTCTATAGCGCCCCCTCTAAATAGCGCCTCCCTCTCTATAGCGCCCGATTTTAAATATGTAGTACGATGCGATTCACATTAAAAGTGACCTGTGTATAGCACCCCCTCTATATAGCACCCTATTTTGTTGAGTCCCAAGAGGGGGCGCGCTTAAGACAGGTTTAACTGTATATATATTTAGGTTTACTCAATTAATTATTACCACAGAGTATATATATGTAAGATCACAAGTAAATAGGAGCTAACTGTTAGAAGATAAGTTTATCTTTGTTTACTATGTTATAGGTTTTGTTCTCTCTCTTGTAAATCTATAAGGTTTGAATCATCTTCTTGGAATCTGCATCCTTAAAAAAAGTCTAAGCAAAGTCAACATTTTAATAACATTTAATTCTTATATAAAAATAAATATATTTTACATATCTTTATGTATAGAACAACTTTTTGATTACCATTACTATATTGGGATAATATAAAAGAACAAAAAGGAGCTTCTTGTATAGAACATGTTTATTCCGCTAGCTCTCGGATGACATAATTCTTCAACGAGCGTGAAGATAAAACTTAAAACATGATAATATCCATGATATATTGTCATACATTATGCTATATCTTCACGCCCGTTGATGAACGATGTCGTTCGAAAGCTAGCGGAATAAACATGTTCTATACAAGAAGCTACTTTTTGTCCTTTTATATCTTTATATCATTTCGTAATAGAATTTTTAACTTTTAATAGAAATGTTAATTATTGTAGATATGTAATTTTGTAGATAGTTTAGTTCAAAGAGATACTTTTATCATTGCAGTAAGGTCTGTAGACAACTAATGTATGAGTGATAGTGTGACGCTGCGGTCGAGTTGCAGCATCAAGAATCTCCTTAGTAAGGTCTGTAGAGATATAACATTTGATGATATTATTAGAAAGAAACACATTACCAGTAAATTTAATTGTGTTATACATTTTAAAAGTAGAAAGACGTTTATATATTGAGTAAAATATATCAGGCCTTCAGGGAAAAGTGTATTTTCAAAACATTTTTTATTTTCTAGCTTTCGGGTACGAACACCCTTCTACGGGAAAAAACATTTATATATTGTCCGTTTTATATCCATTTGAATCAACTAATATGAATTATTTCCATTTAAATTATTGCAGAGAGTATGGCCAAATTAAAACACAAACTGCAAAGCGTCAAATAAATCGATTAAATTACAAACGCTTTAGTTTGTTTTACCCTTTCTTACTTTCTTAATATCTCTATATTATTATATAAAAGTTAAAAAAAATGTCTATTTGTCTGTCTTTTTATAGATAAAATTCAATTATACTGGAGTAAATAACACATTATTTGACCCTGGGAAAAGTTATAAGCAATATTTTATATAAATAACCTTTTTTGCAATTTTGTTATTATTAAATTATTTTGAAAAACAAATGAAACATATCTAAGTTTTTTCCTGTTTGGATTTCCATCATATTTTCTTTTTTAACCTTCACACTTAATAGTTAATAACAGAAAACGGATATTTTAAGGGATATTTGTCAACAAATGGAGCTGTTAAGAAGTCAAGCCGTCACTGTGACAAGGAAACCCAGGACTCGTTGGAATGTCCATTTTCTATAACTTTTAACAACAGACAGTTACTAATGTTGAAGATCTGTATGAATTTGTAAATAGCAGAGAGGATTGTCAGATATTTAACCATTTTTGTAAACATATTTATGATTATATGTCTAACTTTAAAAGATCAGGTTCCTAATTTATCTTATCGTTTCTTTTTTTCTTGCATTATTATATATATAACGGCTTCTGTTTAACAATTGTAAATTGACGTAATTATTCTTAGCGGGAATATTTGTGTGTTGAATAAAGTGCTGAAATTGTAATATTATTTACGAATTTGTTTATCTAAGCGTTAATTTAACCAGAGCCACCCACGGGTTTTTTAGAGAGAGAGAAATTCATCCCCATCCCTTCTTCCCCGTTCCAATTAAAGTAAAATATAAATATCAATGTTTAGAGACATTTTATCATTATAAAATGTTCATGTGAACGTGGTCAGGATATGCTTCTTTTCATTTTAACACCAATACTTGTTTTTTATATATTTTTTATTTTTTAATTATTTTTTTTTTCACACACACATCTAAATAGACAATAGGCATATATATAACACTCCATTCGCAGAATTTAGAAAAAGCAAGTTTCACCTATAAAAGAAGACATTAATTGTTTCCTTATTTCCATTATTTCAAAAAGCATTCATCACTAAGATACTGGGTACAGAACCATTCTTTGGCGCCTTCTCCCTGACCTCCGCGCCGATGTTTGGCGCCATCTCTCTGACCTCCGCGCCGATGTTTGGCGCCATCTCTCAGTTCCCTGCGCTGATGTTTGGCGCCTTCTCCCTCTGTCCCCTGCGCTGATGTTTGGCGCCTTCTCCCTCTGTCCCTTGCGCTGATGTTTGGCGCCTTCTCTCTCTCAGTCCCCTGCGCTGATGTTTGGCGCATCCTCTCTCTGTCCCCTGCGCCGATGTTTGGCGCCTTATCTCTCAGTCCCCTGCGCCGATGTTTGGCGCCTTCTCTCTCAGTCCTCTGCGCCGATGTTTGGCGCCATCTCTCAGTCCCCTGCGCCGATGTTTGGCGCCTACATTCTCAGTCCCCTGCGCTACTGTTTGGTGCCTTCTCTCTCTGTCCCCTGCGCTGATGTTTGGTGCCTTCCCTCAGTCCCCTGCGCTGATGTTTGGCGCATCCTCTCTCAGTCCCCTGCGCTGATGTTTGGCGCCTACATTCTCAGTTCCCTGCCCTGATGTTTGGCGCATTCTCTCTCAGTCCCCTGCGCCGATGTTTGGCGCATTCTCTCTCAGTCCCCTGCGCCGATGTTTGGCGTTTTCTCTCTCAATCCCCTGCGCTGATGTTTAGCGTCTTCCCTCTCTGTCCCCTGCGCCGATGTTTAGCGTCTTCCCTCTCAGTCCCCTGCGCCGATGTTTGGCGCTACTCTCCCAGTCCCCTACGCTGATGTTTGGCGCCGTCTCTCTCAGGCCACTGCGCTGATGTTTGGCGCCTTATCTCTCAATCCCCTGCGCTGATGTTTGGCGCTTCTCTCTCTGTCCCATGCGCTGATGTTTGGCGCCTCCTTTCTCAGGCCCCTGCGCTGATGTTTGGCGCTTCTCTCTCAGTCCCCTGCGCTGATGTCTGGCGCCTTATCTTTGATTTTTGCGCTTATGTTTGGCGCAATCCCTCTCAGTCCCCTGCGCCAATGTTTGACGCTACTCTCTCAGTCCACTGCGCTGATGTTTGGCGCCTTCTCTCTCAGGCCACTGCGCTGATGTTTGGCGCCTTATCTCTCAAACCCCTGCGCTGATGTTTGGCGCTTCTCTCTCTGTCCCCTGCGCTGATGTTTGGCGCCTTATCTCTGACCTCCGTGCTGATGTTTGGCGCTTCTCTCTCAGTCCCCTGCGCTGATTTTTGGCGTTTCTCTCTCAGTCCCCTGCGCTCATGTTTGCAGCCTTATTTTTGATTTTCGCGCTGATGTTTGGCGCAATCTCTCTCAGTCCCTGCGATGATGTTTGGCGCTTCTCTCTCAGTATCCTACGCTGATGTTTGGCGCTTTTCTCTCTCTCAGTCCCCTGCGCTGATGTTTGGCGCCTTATCTCTGACCTCCGCGCTGATGTTTGGCGCAATCTCTCTCAGTCCCCTGCGCTGATGTTTGGCGCCTCCTCTCTCAGTCCCCTGCGCTGATGTTTGGCGCAATCTCTCTAAGTCCCCCGCGCTGATGTTTGGCGCCTTATCTTTGATTTTCGCGCTGATGTTTGGCGCAATCTCTCTCAGTCCCCTGCGCTGATGTTTGGCGCTCCTCTTTCAGTCGCCTACGTTGATGTTTGGCGCCTTTCTCTCTCTCAGTCCCCTGCGCTGATGTTTGGCGCCTTATCTCGGACCTCCGCGCTGATGTTTGGCGCAATCTCTCTCAGTCCCCTGCGCTGAAGTTTGGCGCCTTCTCTCTCAGTCCCCTGCACTGATGTTTCGCGCCATCTTTCTATCCCCTGCGCTGATATTTTCCCCTGAAAATGTATTATGTCTTCTTTTCCCTACGTTGAAGAAATTGTTCGAAAATATTGTTGAATATGAATTGAGCCTACTCTTTCTCTGGAATTGAATATGAACCTTGCTTTCTGTATTGGCTAATAAAGCTGTTATCGTCCTATTTTTCTTTCGGGAGAAGATTGAAAACGTCGTGTGTCCCCGGCACTTATATTCAACATTCTCCATCCTTTGCTCTGAGGCTATATTACACCCACTGTCCTAGGTGATAAATATGTTTCTACACAGCGCTGAAAATGTATAGCGTCCACTGTGCCAGGCATTGAAGATATATAGCTCTCTTTGACCCTGGCGCTAATGTGCTGCGCCCTTTGTCCCTTGAATATGGAAATAAAATATGTATAAACAAATGGAATTGTGTATCTTGATTATTTCTTTTCACGAGTTAAAAATATGACATTTTTTTAATATCTAGAGTAATATATAAATATAATATAATTTTAGTAAATAAAAAGTTAATTTTTCGTTTTAACTTGGAGTGAACCAAATTTTCACATTGTGTAGCGTCCTCACGCAATTCTGGCCTTAACTACCCGTTTCATGATTTTTCAGGATGCCTTAATGACCAATTTTTTGGTCGTTGAGGTACAGCTTGCACCACGCTGATGAGGGCCAACAGCCCGAAACGCGTCCGTGGTTAGCTTTTCTTGATTAATCAAGAATGGGTATTTGGCCAATTCTGGAATAATTAAAAATCAACGAGAATAGTTGATATTTATTCCGATAGATGGCGCCAGCCATCAGCAACTTTCAGTTGCACGATAAGGAGATGCCTTTTTCTTAATTTATGCACCTTATCCCAGTACAATGTTACATTTGTGCTATTTTTTCACATTGTGTAGCGTCCACACGCAATTCTGGCCTTAACTACCCGTTTCATGATTTTTCAGGATACCTTAATGACCAATTTTTTGGTCGTTGAGGTACAGCTTACACCACGCTGATGAGGGCCAACAGCCCGAAACGCGTCCGTGGTTAGCTTTTCTTGATTAATCAAGAATGGGTATTTGGCCAATTCTGGAATAATTAAAAATCAACGAGAATAGTTGATATTTATTCCGATAGATGGCGCCAGCCATCAGCAACTTTCAGTTGCACGATAAGGAGAGGTCCTGTCGACTTATCTGTGATGAGGGATCCTGTCGACTAGCTGTAATGAGTTGAAGTTCTGGTAAGCCTTGTAGAATCCTGTCGATTAACTTTGTGATGATAAAGTGTTGACTCTCGCTATACTGTGTTGACCAAGAGGAACAGTCAGGATGGGGAGTTTTCCAGTACCTCTCTGCATCTTGTAAGTCCTTTAAAAGTTCTCACAGAGTACAGGCAGTCGTGGTCGAGGCAGAGTGGAAAGCTTGGGAATGTCCACACAAAAAACGAAGACACAGTTGCACTAAGAAAGTTCCGTGAACAGATAGAGTTGAGCTAGGAGCGAAAGATGGGGAGGTAGAAGTTTTCTTACTATTCTACATGATGGATGAGATGGTTCTGAGGGACGACCGACGTGGGCTCACACAGATGGGCTCACACAGGGGGCTTTGCATGTCACCAGGTGTGAGAGGGGGCTTTGCATTCCACCAGCTGTGAACAGTGTGGGTGGTCTGTCCCATTTTTAGACCTTGTTGTGGGAATTCTAAATCTATCTCGATTTTGACGTTATGACTTCTATCTCTTGCTTAGCTCAACTCTTAATCTATTACAGATTATTATTTATTTATCCTCAGTTTGTACAAATTACATTACATATGATGATGTAAAGACACATGTCAATACTATGTATAATCATTTACAGATGTGTTTCTATTATACAACATTAAAATCTTATTATAAGTTATATACAATATGGGGTTGTTGGTTTAAATTACCATAGATGGGCCCCGGGAGTGAAAGGGTTTATCCGGGTTTAAGCGGGTAAAGCCCCTCTAACACAGGTAAGTAATTAAAATTTATTTTAATTAATTTAAACTGTGAGGGCTAAAAAGGGCTATAACAAGATGATTTGTTTGGATATATAAAAGTGAAATAAAAATGACATTTTTGTTTGATTTAAAAAAAAGATGATTAAAATAAAATGATGACATAAAAATTCACATTCTAAGAGAATATTGGCGGGCGTTGGAAAGGGTAAGTAGTTGAAGAATATGCAATTGTTAGGAGTGCACATGTAAACCAAATACTCAGATCCAGGTGCAAAGCGAGGATATAGACTTGAGCTGTATTCCTTGGCAATGTTTCACTTGCGATCCTATATAAGGGTTACAGTGTTTTGTCACAATTTTAGGATTATTGGGTTAAAAGTTGTTGAAGAAAAGTTGCTTATTAATATGATTGAGAAAGGAGTGAAATAGAGCCATGCGAGAGGTAGAATTGTAGCGACAGTAGGTGGTCTGACTTGACTCGAAATCAAAGGTTGAATGTGGTCCGCTAGAGCTGAAAAAAAAAAGTTGAAAGTTGAAAAAGTGAACGCTTTGTGAATGCGTTGGTGATTTGCTCTTCGGATGAAATGAAATAAACTCTTGAAGCGTGTTCAGGCCAGAAGTTGGGATTTTTAAATCTGGAGAACTGTGTTTTCAAAGAGTTTGTTGAATTACGAAATCAAAAAATAAATTGTCAAGCAGTGCTGTCGTTTTTCTACGTTGATGTGAGGCAATGACTGAAAAGATAGTGATGAAAAATATAGGGAATTGGTTAAAGAATATGATTGTTGAAAACGATTGTTGTAGATGCCCGATAGTGGATGATAAACATTGTCAGATAATAAAGGTATTTAAACAAATAAAATATAGTGAATAGAAATATAGAAATATGATTGCGGGTACCAAAAAGTGTAAGTGGACAAAATTAAACATGTAATATATAAAAGATATAATAAATAATAAAATAAAAATAATTTTTGAAACAATTAGATGTTTTGCAATACTAAAATAATATCATGAAAAATAAAAGTAAATTTGATTAAAGTTTTTTTTTTTTTGTTGGATTAAAAATTTGATTATATAATTGAAAGGTAAAAATAAAAATAATTATTCAAGATTTTATACAAAAATTCAAATATAATTAAAGGTTATTAATGATTGGATAAATTTTAAGTAGTGTAAAATTGAACAAAAATTGTCTCTTTTTAAGAAAAGTTACAACTGTTGTGTGTAGATCATATCCCATTGGTAAACATTGGTGTTTTTGACTCTCTGAAGCGAGAATATGTGAAATGATCCCTTCATTTGTCCACAATGCTGGTATGTAGAGAATGATTTTTCTTTTGCGTTATAAAGTCTATATAAGACTTAAACAAATTGTTTTAATTGGTGTTATCAATTAACATGTAAAATGTTTAATGTATGTTGTGTGTTGTGATATCTCGTTGGTGAAATTTGTGAGATTCTCGAGGAAATCTAAATGGTTGGTTTGAAACATTTGTTTAAAATGGCGATCATGAAGCTAGCGGTTAAGATCTGCCTTGAGCGGGGACATGCAACTTAAATAGATCGTCGTGGGTGGTCAATCATGGGGGATGTTTTGCTATGCTTGTCTTTAATTGAAACTGATTTTCTCTCTCTTCTTTTGTTAAAGTTTGGCAATTTTCTTGCCTATTTGTAAATATAGTTTTCTCGATGTTCGTAAATGGTTGTATTTTCGAAGTTGTTTAGACTTAATAAAAATGTTATACGATGATTTCAGGCTAGACGTGAGTGAAAGATATGACTTTCGACCTGGACACGCTTTGAGGTGAGATGTGGTGTCACAGGCGTGAAGGCGTCTTTGGCCTGAAAAGTGAAAAGGTTTTGTGGTGTGGCACTGTGACACGAAGTGAGAAATGTGAATGAAAAGGTGTCACGTGTGAAGTCTTAGATTGGTACAAATCTAACCTGTTTCACCATAAATAACAAATTTAATAGTCATGGGTGATGGTTGTACGAACACATATTGAGAATTTTTGACTGTTTGTGGATGTGGCACGCTTAATGTGAAATTATTTTATTGTGGCGACGATATAGAGCTAAGTGGAACTTGTGTGGCTCAAGATTTGGATTTGTGTGGTAAGTCGCGCACTAAAAATTGTTGCCAATTGGATAAAGTGATGTGTGAGTGTTGTAACGTTTGTTGAGAGAGATTTGTAGATGATTAAATATGCATGTAAAAGGAAAGATGAGGGAGTGTATTTATCCTCGAATATTAACGATTGTAATCGTTTTGGAAGGCTGTGACTTAAATTAGCTACTGGCGGTGAAGTGGAGTGAATCTTTATTTTTAACTTGTTTTGGGAAAGATAGTTGTTTTCCCTAGTGGTGTTTTTGAAGATATTGTATCTTCCGATTTTTGCAATTAAAAAAAATGCGTTTCACCTATGTTAATTTATATTTATAATTTGAATATATTTTTTAAATCACGTTGATTATGGCAGTTAAAATGATTCTTATAAAAGGGCAATGTCGTGATAGTGACAATAATATTTTGAATTGTGTGGCGTTTACTTAAAATGGTGGACATGACAATGATTTTTACAAAATTTTAAGAAATTGATTAAGAAATGGGTATATTTTGGTATGAAGATAACTAATAAGAAAAACCAAAATAAGTTTAGAATTATGATGAATGAGATATTTTTAAAAAATAATAATAATGGTTTTTTTTTTAAGTTGTAGATTTGGAAAATGCTATTTTAGGTAACTTTAGAAAAGGCATGTAAGATTAGTAAATTAGTAAAAATGCGTAATGAGCAAATTTTTTTTTAAAGTAAATTTGAGAGTAATAACATGAAATTTATAATTTGATTAAAGATTAAAGTAAATTTGATAAATGATAGTGTGAAAGTTTTAAAAATTGAATAAAAAATGATATAAAAAAGGAAAAATTTGATTTTAAAATGCTTAAAGTGAAAATATAAATACAAAATTTATGTTGACTCAAGTTGTGAACTTGAGGATAAAGTTATGTAAGATTTTAAAACTTACAGTTTTGAAGATAGTTCAGTCAGGAGACTTGGTCTTTGGTGGTCGTCCTGCTGTCGGGGAAGTCGCTCCATGTAGATCTTGTAGAAGCTTGTAACTTCTGGAAAGTTGTTTGTCGCTTGTTGCCTTGAGCATTGTCTCGATGATGTCAAGTCGAAGGTGGAGAACTTCTCACAGGGTTTGGGTACATCGCTGCTTGGTTTCCATGACTTGCGGGAATTTCGACTGTGTCGTTGGGGTGGTCAGACAGCTTGCTCCTGGCGTTGGCGATCGGTTAGCAGGTCTGCGGAGGTCCCTTGGGGCGGCGACGTTTCCTCTTCAAATGTCGTCTCTTGTTGGGGGGAGAGATTGCTTGGTTGTTTCGTTGGACTGGCGGGTTTGTTCCTCCATCTTCGCTTTTTCTCGCTTCCTATCTGGACAGTCTTCTTACCTCTTAGTTGTGTCATTCTTCGTTTTGGTCATCCTGTCGACTCTCTGAAATAAGTTGAAGTCCTGGTAGCTCTTGTAGAATCCTGTCGACTAATGTAATGAGAGGTCCTGTCGACTTATATGTGATGAGGGATCCTGTCGACTAGCTGTAATGAGTTGAAGTTCTGGTAAGCTTTGTAGAATCCTGTCGATTAACTTTGTGATGATAAAGTGTTGACTCTCGCTATACTGTGTTGACCAAGAGGAACAGTCAGGATGGGGAGTTTTCCAGTACCTCTCTGCACCTTGTAAGTCCTTTAAAAGTTCTCACAGAGTACAGGCAGTCGTGGTCGAGGCAGAGTGGAAAGCTTGGGAATGTCCACACAAAAAACGAAGACACAGTTGCAATAAGAAAGTTCCGTGAACAGATAGAGTTGAGCTAGGAGCGAAAGATGGGGAGGTAGAAGTTTTCTTACTATTCTACATGATGGATGAGATGGTTCTGAGGGACGACCGACGTGGGCTCACACAGATGCTGCACTCACTGTGAAGTGACTGTAAAGGGACTGTATTTATAGGTTAAGACGGGGGGGGGGCCTTATGCGACAGGGGCGGTTTCTGAGAAAGGGGGCTTTGCATGTCACCAGGTGTGAGAGGGGGCTTTGCATTCCACCAGCTGTGAACAGTGTGGGTGGTCTATCCCATTTTTAGACCTTGTTGTGGGAATTCTAAATCTATATCGATTTTGACGTTATGACTTCTATCTCTTGCTTAGCTCAACTCTTAATCTATTACAGATTATTATTTATTTATCCTCAGTTTGTACGAATTACAGGATGAACCAGGTAAATTGGGACTAACTTTGACAGTCCATAAAACAAAAACTACTTGAGATTAAAAACTTGTTTTTTTTTCATTACGTAGCCATATTCATGTAAAATGCAACAGTACATGTGTGCGCAGTGTAGTGATGAAGAGTAACCGAGAATTTGAAAATCGAGCTGCCATCATCGTTGCTCTGCGCGCCGGAAGGAGCCCCAAAGAGATAGTGGATTTTCTTAAGTTGCCCAAAACCACTATTTATCGTGTCAAGAAGCAGTTTGATGAGGCCGACAGTAACAAAGAGGGGATAGCTACAAGGAAAAAGCACTCGCGTCGATCGGACAGGGTAAGAGGCGAAGAATTTGTCAAAAATGTCAAGGAGAAGATTGATGGAAACCCTGGGAAGAGCATGAGGGCCATAGCCAAGGAAATGGACGTTGGCTCTATGACAATTGTCAGAAATATCCATGAGGACCTTGGTCTCAAGTCTTATGCCCTTCGGAAAGGTCAGTTGCTGACTGAGAATATGAAGAATAACAGAAAAGGAAAGGCTGCTGCCCTCCTCAACAACCTGAAACACGACTCTTTTGGCATGCTAAGGTTCTTCTCTGACGAAAAGAACTTTGACGTGGACCAAAAGGTAAATCCCAGGAATGATCGCTGGATCTGTAAAGACCCCTCAGAGATACCTGTCGTGATGCACACGAAATTTCCTGCCTCCGTAATGGTCCTTGGCGTTATCAGCAGTGAAGGTGATGTCATGCCTCCCCATTTCTTTGAGAAGGGCCTTAGGATGAAAGCTGACACCTACATCAATGTTCTGGAGACCGTTGTGAAGCCTTGGATGGACATGGTGGCCGCAGGAAGGAAGTATGTCTTCCAACAGGACTCAGCTCCAGCCCATAAGGCAAAAAAGACACAATCGTGGCTGACACTTAACGTCCCTAGTCACTGGGGTCCTGATATTTGGCCCCCTAATTCTCCAGATTGCAATCCCCTCGACTACTATGTATGGGGCGTTGTTGAGAGAGATGTCAACAAAGCTCCTCATACCACCATCCAGTCTGTCAAGAAAGCAGTTCACACGGTGATGACCCAAATGGACAAGGTCATCGTCGCCAAGGCCTGTGCTTCATTCCGCACTCGCCTCGAGACTGTTGTAGCTAATAATGGAAACTACATTGAATAAATAAAAACTATATCCTTTTATCTACTACTGTGTTAAATTTCATTCGGATATTTTAATTTTTACTTGCAAAAATTTCAGTTAAAATACCATTGTTGAAATTCCCAATATACCTGGTACACCCTGTACATTACATATGATGATGTAAAGACACATGTCAATACTACGTATAATCATTTACAGATGTGTTTCTATTATACAACATTAAAATCTTATTATAAGTTATATACAATATGGGGTTGTTGATTTGAATTACCATATATATATGGTAATTTAAGCCAACAGCCCCATATTGTATATAACTTATAACAAGATTTTAATGTTGCAAAATAGAAACACATCTGTAAATGATTATACGCATTATTGACATGTGTCATAACATCATCATATGTAATGTACTTTGAACAAATTGAGGATAAATAAATAAAACTATGTAATAGATTAAGAGTTGAGCTGAAGCAAGAGATAGAAGTCATAACGTCTAAAATCGAGATAGATTTAGAATTCCCACAACAAGGTCTAAAAATGGAAACTGCCACGGCGCCAGTGTCCAATTTCACCCGTGATCCACCCTCGTGTGCATCTGTTGAAATTCAACACTCCCTTTCTCGGAAAATATATAAAAGGCCCCCGTCTTTAGCCAAAATACAATCACTTGACAGTTACTTCACCATATGCGTGTGCCCTCGTCGGTTGTACCCCAGGTCCACCTCATCGACCATGTAACCCAGTAAGAACTCTTCTATCTCCATCTTTCGCTCCTAGCTCAACTTTTATCTGTTCACGGAACTTTCTTAATGCAACTGTGTCTTCGTGTTTTGTGTATGGACATTCCCAAGCTTTCCACTCTGCCTCGACCACGACTGCCTGTACTCTGTGAGAACATTTAAAGGTCTTACAAGGTGCAGATAAGTATTGGAAAACTCCCGTCCTGACTGTTCCTCTCGTTTAACACAGTATAGCGAGAGTCAACAGGACTTCATCACATATATATATGCTGTATAAAAATATTATTTTATTTAAAATTATATATTTCATAGAAACAAATATTCTGCTAAATCGACCGCCAGAGGTCACGCTTCCACTATATAAATATTCATTGTCGTTGTTCCCCGTTGGTCGGCCCAAAACTTTTGTACATTATGTAAATATTCTTTTGTTTCCTTATTTTACTCGCCTTAAGACAGGCATTACTTTAATTAAATTATGTTTTTCATATATATCATTTAGCACAATAAAAACAATTACTGATCAAAACCAATATTTATATTATTATTCAATCAAGAATTTAACCACGACTGCACCACCATAGCATAATCATCAATATGATCTAAATTCAAACAGAAAATCATCTCTTTTTTTTAAATATAATATATATATATACAGTTGTACCTGTCTATAGTGCCCCCTTTAATAGCGCCTCCCTATCTATAGCGCCCGATTTTAAATAAGTAGTAAGATGCGATTTACATTAAAAGTGACCTGTTGTCTATAGCACCTTATTTTGGTTAGTCCCAAGAGGGGGTGCTATAGACAGGTTTAACTATATGAATATATATATGGTGATGAGGTCTGGTAGCCTCTTGTAGAATCCTGTCAACTAAAAATGTGGTGAGGTATCCAGTCGACTTAATCTATGGTGTGAGTCCCTGTCAACTCTCGCTATACTGTGTTGACCGAGAGGAACAGTCAGGATGGGAAGTTTTCCATTACCTCTCTGCACCTTGGAAGACCTTTTACAGTTCTCACAAAGTACAGACAGTCGTGGTCGAGGCAGAGTGGAAAGCTTGGGGATGTCCACACAAAAAACGAAGACACAGTTGCACTAAGAAAGTTCCGTGAACAGATGAGAGTTGAGCTAGGAGCGAAAGATGGAGATAGAAGAGTTCTTACTGGGTTACATGGTCGATGAGGTGAACCTGGGGTACAACCGAAGAGGGCTCACGCAGATGGTCAAGTGACTGTCAAGTGACTGTATTTATAGGTTAAGACGGGGGCCTTATGCGACAGCGGCGTGGATCGTCTGGCGAAACTGTACACTGGCGCCGTCCTGACAGTTTCCAATCTATCTTTAGATGTTGTTTTGTGATTTCGATCTATCTCGAATTTAGACGTTTTTGACTTCTATCTCTTTAGCTCAACTCTTAATCTATTACAGAGTTTTATTTATTTATCTTCAGTTTGTACAAAGTACATTACATATGGTGATGTAATGACAAATGTCAATCATGCGTATAATCATTTACAGATGTGTTTCTATTATACAAATGAAAATCTTGTTATAAGTTATATACAATATGGGGTTGTTGGTTTAAATTACCATATATATATATATACGAATAGTGCAAAGTTAAGGTACACACACAAATTTCATTTACCCATTCAAAATAACTAAATGTACCAAATTAACCTTTAAAAGATTCCGTTTGCAGACATTTACAATGTTTCCCTCCATTATTTACCACAGAATATTCAAACTGAATGGTGAATTAGATATGTTGGTAAATATTGCCTGTTTTTTTCTATCAAACATTTTTTTATGTACGTCTTTTGTTTGCTCTCAGGGTTAATTTGGCTGTGATTTTCTTTTGATGTCTTTGTGCACTTCTGATAAAGTTTTCAATACACTTCTGTAATTTGTGTTAAATTAATAAAATATTTTATATTTTTTAATAAATAATTGTTGTATAAATCTCTATTCAGTTGTAAATATCCACACTGCGCGCATATGTATTTGTAAATATTTCTTGTAAGATATAGTCGATGTTTTTATTAAGCCCGTTGAAGAGAGATTATCACTTGAAAACTAGCGTTTTAAAATAAAAAGAAACTCATTGTGAGAAAATATTTTGAGATTTAAAATAATTGTTATATATACAGTTAAACCTGTCTATAGCGCCCACTCTAAATAGCGCCTCCCTCTCTATAGTGCTCGATTTTAAATATGTAGTACAATGCGATTTACATTAAAAGTGACCTGTCTATAGCACCCCCTCTCTAGAGCACCCTATTTTGGTGAGTCCCAAGAGGGGGCGCGCTTATGACAAGTTTAACTGTATATATTTTTGGTTTAATTAATTAATTGTTCCCACAGAGTATATGTGTAAGATCACAAGTAAATAGGAGCTAACTGTAAGAAGATAAGTATCTCTTTGTTACTATGTTATAAGTTTTATTTTGTTCTCTCTCTTGTAAATCTATATTGTTTGATTAATCTTCTTGGAATGAGTTTCTTTAAAAAGTCTAAGCGCAAAGTCAACACTCTTTAATAATAACATTTAATTATTTCATAAAAATAAATATATTTTACATCTTTATGTAGTGAACATCTTTTCTTTTAAATTACCATTACTATATTGTGATAATATAAAAGAACATAAAGGAGCTTCTTGTGTAGAACATGTTTATTCCGATAGCTTTCGAACGACATAATTCTTCAACAGGCGTGAAGATAAAGTATAATACAATATAATAGGGCTTGTGATTGTAAAACGACATTTGAAAATTATCCCGCATGAGTTTCTTTTCAACGAAAAATCAAAATTTATTTCAAGGAGAAACAACGACCATTTCTAACCTTAGGGATGAGGTATGAAAGGATGAATTGCGAAGAGTAATGATAAACGGAAAATTCTCATCCCTGGACTCTTTTATTTTTCCGTTTATCATTACCCTTCACAATTCATCCATTCATACCTCATCCCTAAGGTTAGAAATGGTCGTTGTTTCTCCTTGAAATAAATTCAGATTTTTCGTTGAAAAGAAACACATGCGGGATAATTTTCAAATATCGTTTTATAAAGTACTAGACGAATGGCCCGGGCAACGCCCGGGTTTTACCCGAGTGCGAATACACCTTGCTTCCTAGGGTTGTCGGCGCCCGTTGACTCCCGGCGAGCAAGCGACTGCTCCCGTCGGCCGCCGGCGTGCAAGTGGCTTCCCGGCGCATGCGCGCACCCGTTGACTCCCGGCGAGCAAGCGACTGCTCCCGTCGACCGCCGGCGTGCGAGTGGCCTCCCGGCGCATGCGCGCGCACAGGGAAGCCACGTGTCGCAGGCGGCCAATGAGCGCGCCCCGCCATCAGTTCCACCGCGTTCTAGATGAGCTATTTAGAATAATTTGAATATATAGTTTTAATAATTGATTTATATGTTTTTTAAAATAGCCTATCGTCATCCTCGTTATTTTTTACCTATGTATGGAAATTTTGGTTTGAATTAGTGAACTACTGCGAATTTGTATACCGGACATACAAACCAACCAACCAACCAACCAACAGACAAACATACAAACATTCATTTTTATATATATAGATAATGTATGATAATATCCATGATATATTGTCTTACATTATGCTTTATCATCATGCCCGTTGAAAAACGATGTCATTCGAAAGATAGTGGAATAAACGTATTCTATACATTGAGCTACTTTTTGTTCTTTCGCACCTTTATATCATTTCGTATTCGAATTTTTAACTTTTAATTGATTTTTAAATACTGTAGATATGTATTTTAGTAGATAGTTTAATTTGAAGAGATACTTTTATCATTGTAGTGAGGCCTGTAGAGATATAACATTTGAGATGTTATTAGAAAGAAACACATTGCCGTGAATTTAGTTGTTATTAATTTTTAAAATAGAAACACCGCCTTATAATTCCGCCTTTGCCGGTCCCAAGCCCGGATGAAAAGGAGGAGGGGGAGCAGTAACAAGCTCGCTAAAAATCCTGGGTTCAGCTGGCCCGGCTGATAGTACCCTGTAAGGGCTTCAGGATGAGCAGCCTCTCCTCAGCTTCTCCTCAGCGGCGAAGTACGCGATCTACGAATTCTTCGTAGATCGCGAACTACGAATTCTTCGTAGTTCGAGAAATGCGTGGTGTCGCTGGAGACCCACTGGCGATTCTCCACCAAACTCTGCAGCGCTGGCAGAGGCGCCATATCCATTGTACATAGTGTTTATATTCCTTATTATGTATTTTTTAAATAGTCATACTGTGCACTTTGTATGTATTGACAAGATGTCAATAAAATTATTTTAATTGTCAATTGTCCAGGATGAGCAGTGTTTGTACTCCATGTTAGGAGCGGCTGCACATGGTGTCCGTTCCTCATGTCAGAGGCGGCCATTTCTTTTGGAGCTAAGTCGGCCTGCCACTGAGTAGTGTCCCCACTCTTAATGACAAAGGTAGACGCATTCTATTTTACACAGTTATGATGTTTGTCAAACAAGCTTAATACCCTAATATGATTGAGTGGAGATAAGAAAAAAGAAAACAGAAACACGTCTATATATTGATTAAAAATATCGTTCTCCAGGTAAAAGTATATTTTCAAAACATTTTTTATTCTCTAACTTTCGGGCACGGACACCCTTCTACAGGAGAAGAGGTTTATATACTGACCGTTTTATATCCATTTGAATCAACTAATATGAATTAATTCCATTTAAATCATAGCAGAGAATATGACAAAATTAAGACACAAACTGCAAAGTGTTAAATAAATCAATCAAATTACAAACGCTTCAGTTTGTTTTACCCTTTCTTACTTTCTTAATATCTCTCTATTATTATATAAAAGTCAAAATTTGTCCTTTTGTCTGTCTTTTTATAGATAAAATTCAAATTTATTGGAGTAAATAACACATCATTTGACCCTGGGAATGGTTATAGACAATAATTTTTATATGAATAACTTTTTTTTGCAATTTTGTTATTAGTAAATTATTGTAAAAACAAATGAAACATATCCGTTTTAACTTTTGCAATATACAGTTCATAACAGACCACGGATTTTTAGGGGATTTAGGTCAACAAATGGAGCTGTTGAGGACTCTAGATTTCATGGGTGGCAAGGAAACCCAGGACTCGAGACACCTACTTTTGGAATGCCCACTTTTCTTTATCGCTAGACAACAGACAGTTAGTAATATTGTGGAACAGTATCAATTTGTAAATAACGGAGATGATTGTCAAAGATTTAATCACTTTTGTAAATTTATTTATGACTATCTGTCAATATATATATGCCCTCCCATTAATTTCTCCATTGCAGTAAGGACACTAGAATTTGTTTATTTAAAAAAAGAATACGCGTTTATAATAGTTTCGAATTTTGATAAAAGATGGCACGTTAATGCATCATAATGCCTCATCATCATGACTATCTATCTAATTTAAAGGATCAGGTTTCTAATTGATCTTATCGTCTCTTTTTTCCTTGCATTATTATCTATATAACTGCTTCTGTTTAACAATTATAAATTGAGGGAATTATTCTAAGCGGGGATATTTGTGTGTTGAAATAAAGTACTGAGGTTTGTAATTTTATTTACGAATTTGTTTATCTAAGCGCCAATTTAACCCTCGACCAGCCCCACCCACGGAATTTTTAAGAGAGAGAGAAATATATCCTCCTTCCCCATTCCAATTGAAGTAAAATATATGCATCAATTTTGAAAATAGAGCAATCCATAAATATATCCTTAATTTAAAAGGTATATATTGGATCAAAATATCATTTATTCTACCAATATTTCAGTTGGCGTATTTAAAATATTTTTAAAACTTAATGCTGTTGACGTTATGTGGCGCTGAGTTTGTTGATGACACACTTTAAAAATGTTATAACACCTTGATAAAGGTTGACGTTCAGCCAATATTGGTAAAATAAATGATATTTTGATCCAATATATGCCTTTTTAATTAAACATACATCAATTTTCAGAGATATTTTCTAATTATCAAAAAGTTCATGTGTACGTGGACATTTTGATTTTAATACAAATCATTGATTTTTTATATATTTTTTTATTATTTTTAATTATATTTTCACACACACATATATATATATTATTTTATTCGTAGTGTTTAGAAAAAAAAAGTTGAAAATATAAGAGGACATGATTGTTTCCTTGTTTCCATTATTTTAAAAAGCATTCATCACTAAGATACTGGGTACAGAGCTTTTCTTTGGCGCCATCTCCCTGACCTCCGCGCTGATGTTTGGCGCCGTCCCTCTCTGACCTCCGCACTGATGTTTGGCGCCATCTCTCTCTGACCTCCGCGCTGATGTTTGGCACTTCTCTCACTGACCGCCGCGCTGAGGTTTGGCGCTTCTCTCCCTGACCTCCGCGCTGATGTTTGGCGCTTCTCTCTCTGACTTCCGCGCTGATGTTTGGCGCCATCTCTCTCTGACCTCCGCGCTGATGTTTGGCGCCATCTCCCTGACCTCCGCGCTGATGTTTGGCGCTTCTCTCCCTGACCTCCGCGCTGATGTTTGGCGCTTCTCTCTCTGACCGCCGCGCTGATGTTTGGCGCTTCTCTCCCTGACCTTCGCGCTGATGTTTGGCGCTTCTCTCTCTGACCTCCGCGCTGATGTTTGGCGCTTCTCTCCCTGACCTCCGCGCTGATGTTTTGCGCCATCTCCCTGACCTCCGCGCTGATGTTTGGCGCTTCTCTCCCTGACCTCCGCGCTGATGTTTGGCGCTTCTCTCTTTGACCTCCGCGCTTATGTTTGGCGCTTCTCTCCCTGACCTTCGCGCTGATGTTTGGCGCTTCTCTCTCTGACCTCCGCGCTGATGTTTGGCGCTTCTCTCCCTGACCTCCGCGCTGATGTTTTGCGCTTCTCTCACTGACCTCCGCGCTGATGTTTGGCGCTTCTCTCCCTGATCTCCGCGCTGATGTTTGGCGCTTCTCTCTTTGACCTCCGCGCTTATGTTTGGCGCTTCTTTCCCTGACCTCCGCGTTGATGTTTGGCGCCATCTCCCTGACCTCCGCGCTGATGTTTGGCGCTTCTCTCCCTGACCTCCGCGCTGATGTTTGGCGCTTCTCTCTCTGTCCGCTGCGCTGATGTTTGGCGCCTTCTCTCCCTGACCTCCGCGCTGATGTTTGGCGCTTCTCTCCCTGACCTCCGCGCTGATGTTTGGCGCTTCTCTCCCTGACCTCCGCGCTGATGTTTGGCGCTTCTCTCCCTGACCTCCGCGCTGATGTTTGGCGCTTCTCTCCCTGACCTCCGCGCTGATGTTTGGCGCTTCTCTCCCTGACCTCCGCGCTGATGTTTTGCGCTTCTCTCACTGACCTCCGCGCTGATGTTTTGCGCTTCTCTCCCTGACCTCCGCGCTGATGTTTGGCACTTCTCTCCCTGATCTCCGCGCTGATGTTTGGCGCTTCTCTCTCTGTCTTCCGCGCTTCCCTCTCTGACTCTTGCGCTGATGTTTGGCGCCTTCTCTCTCTGTCCCCTGCGCCGATGTTTGGCGCTTCCCTCTCTGACCCCTGCGCTGATGTTTGGCGCCTTCTCTCTCTAAACTCTGCGCTGAGTTTGGCGCCTTCCCTCCCTGTCCCCTGCGCCGATGTTTGGCGCTTCTCTCTCTGACCTCCGCGCTGATGTTTGGCGCTTCCCTCTCTTACCCCTGCGCTGATGTTTGGCGCCTTCTCTCTCTGACCTCTGCGCTGATGTTTGACGCCTTCCCTCTCTGTCCCCTGCGCCGATGTTTGGCGCCTTCCCTCTCTGTCCCCTGCGTTGATGTTTGGCGCTTCTCTCCCTGACCTCTGTGCTGATGTTTGGCGCCTTATATCTCTGTCCTCCGCGCTAATGTTTGGCGCCTTCCCTCTCTGTCCGCTGCGCTAATGTTTGGCGCCTTCTCTCCCTGACCTCCGCGCTGATGTTTGGCGCTTCTCTCCCTGACCTCCGCGCTGATGTTTGGCGCTTCTCTCCCTGACCTCCGCGCTGATGTTTGGCGCTTCTCTCCCTGACCTCCGCGCTGATGTTTTGCGCTTCTCTCACTGACCTCCGCGCTGATGTTTGGCGCTTCTCTCCCTGACCTCCGCGCTGATGTTTTGCGCCTATCTCACTGACCTCCGCGCTGATGTTTTGCGCTTCTCTCCCTGACCTCCGCGCTGATGTTTGGCACTTCTCTCCCTGATCTCCGCGCTGATGTTTGGCGCTTCTCTCTCTGTCTTCCGCGCTTCCCTCTCTGACTCTTGCGCTGATGTTTGGCGCCTTCTCTCTCTGTCCCCTGCGCCGAAGTTTGGCGCTTCCCTCTCTGACCCCTGCGCTGATGTTTGGCGCCTTCTCTCTCTAAACTCTGCGCTGAGTTTGGCGCCTTCCCTCCCTGTCCCCTGCGCCGATGTTTGGCGCTTCTCTCTCTGACCTCCGCGCTGATGTTTGGCGCTTCCCTCTTTTACCCCTGCGCTGATGTTTGGCGCCTTCTCTCTCTGACCTCTGTGCTGATGTTTGACGCCTTCCCTCTCTGTCCCCTGCGCCGATGTTTGGCGCCTTCCCTCTCTGTCCCCTGCGTTGATGTTTGGCGCTTCTCTCCCTGACCTCTGTGCTGATGTTTGGCGCCTTATATCTCTGTCCTCCGCGCTAATGTTTGGGGCCTTCTCTCTCTGTCCGCTGCGCTGATGTTTGGCGCCTTCTCTCTCTGACCGCCGCGCTGATGTTTGGCGCCTTCTCTCTCAGTCCCTTGCGCTGATGTTTGACGCCTTCTATCTCTGACCTCCGCGCTGATGTTTGGCGCCTTCTCTCTCTGACCTCCGCGCTGATGTTTGGCGCCTTCCCTCTCTGTCTGCTGCGCTGATGTTTGGTATCTTCTCTCTCTGTCCCCTGCGCTGATGTTTAGCGCCTTCTCTCTCAGTCTCTTCCGCTGATGTTTGGCGTCTTCCCTCTTTCTCCTGCGCTGATTTTTGCCCTCAGTCGCTGAAAATGGATTGTGTCTTCTTTTCCCGACGCTGAATACATTGTTCGAAAATATGGTTGAATATGAATTGAGCCTACTTTCTCTGGAACTGAATATGTACCGTTCTTTCTGTGTTGGCGAATAAAGCTGTCATCGTCCTACTTTTCTTTTGACAGAAGATTCAAAACATCGTGTCCTCGGGACCTATATTTAACATTTTACATCCTCTGCGCTGAGGCTATATTACACCTACTGACCTAGGTGATAAATATGTTTCTACGGCCCTCAACATGTATAGCGTCCACTTTCCCAGGCATTGAAGATGAATAGCTCTCTTTGACCCTGGCGCTAATGTGCTGCGTCCTTTGTCTCTTGTATATGGAAATAAAATACGTATAAAAATGGATTTGAGAGTTGATTATTTCTTTTCATGAGTTAGAAATTTGAAAGATTCTTTAATATCTAGAGCATTATATAAATAGTATATTTTAGTATATATAAAGTTAAATTTTTGTTTTAAATTGGAGTGAATAAAAAAAACCTTTAAAGCTGTGCGTAAATGTGACAAATGCTAACTCTGAAGGTGTCAGCCAACAGCAGCCTGTATGATGAAAGGGTAACTGTGGGCTCTATTTGTCGAGCGATTCAGATATCCTCTCTACTCGACGTCCCTCTAGTATGTCCTGAGCCGGTTTTCCAATGTATGGGTACCATCTTGCCTCAACTGCTCCCAATGCATTCGGATGATGTATTAAGAACGATTGAGGTGAGGTGCCATTTCACAAACATTCCGTTTTTTGATCGGGATGAGAATGTTCCATTGATCTACAAGAAATAATGTCATCTGTTGGGTTTAACTGGATTTTACTATGTATTACTTAAAACGTAATAAGGTTCTGTTTTATTTATTTGATCACAAATATGAGACTTTTAAAAACCATCACCTAAATCTGCAACTCCTTTCTAGAGTGTCAAGTCTTCCGCTTTCAAATTAAATAGGGATAATTAACAGTAAAGATTTATTTTTTTGCAGAAGAGCATTACTCGACGCAAATATTTATATCTGATACTACAGTCCTAGATGTTAATGCCCATATATAGCTTTGGTTAAAATACCATAACAAAGATTCCATCCTTCATTGTAGCATATATAAGCAGAATCGTACAATACAGTATTAGAACTCTAAGAAACGGTCTGGACGATGCATTTCAAAACCGATGGAAGGTTTCCCGATTGATGAGCCAAGCCCTTCAACTATTTTGCATCGTAGTAAGGTCATGTATAGGGGCAAAATACAGAAAGAGTTGATCCCGATTTGTTGAAAATCACTCATCTAAAACTTTAAAAAAAGAGCGGGAAAAATGTTATTATTCCCTTTTAACCCTAATTTTTTCTTCTGAGAAATAAATTTATTCACAAATTTACATATTTTCAAAAAATTATGAATGTACAGAAATCCTTTATTTTAAATATAATTTCTGATTATTTTTTTATCTCGAGTGCTAGCTAACAAATGAAAAGAAATTTAATATAGAATATTAAATTGATTAAAGCTTATTAAAACAATGATTATTTTACTTTACATTTGCTCTTGATAAAACCTAAGGTTTAGCTGAAATCTTAAGAAAAAAACCTAATTAGGTTGAGATATTTCAATTGGCATTTCTTTTATACTTATCTTTTAATGACATCAAATATTAAAATATATTTCTTTATAATTTTTAGTCAATGTTTTAGTTCATCAAACAACAAAGTAATTAGTGCATTGAATTTCTCGTTGCTAATTGAAATTTTTGTGAAAATAATTTCGTTAAACTTTTCATCAAATATACATAAAAACTTATTGTATTTCTATTGATATTTTGATTACACACAAGTTTTTAAAATGGAAATAATAACATGTTTATTAGATATAAATATTTTAAATTTAATAAACACGTTCTCACGTGCTCTTTGAATATTATTTTATCATTTCGTCTTTCAAGTTAGAACAATTAAAACAGATTTTTGAATTTGTTTGTTTAGTATAGTTAAATGTGTATAGTTAAAAGTATAGCTAAAAGTGTATAGTTAAATACTCTCTCCAATCATATATTGGAGATATCTTAGAATTTTTCAGCTATGATTACTTGGAACTTTGTAAGATATGAGGTTTAAATTATCTAAAATTCTCTCTGTGTGGATGTGTTTATGAATAAATTATATGTATAAAATAGTACTTACCTTTTGAAACATCCTAGTAAAAATTGATACATGTGGTCTCCTCTTGAGGTGGTCCCTCATTGGAGGTTGGTTTATGCCGGATCAAGACATTTTTGATTTTACAAAGGTACAGAGGTGGTCGTTGATGGGGGATTTTTCATATTAATATATAAATACAAGGATATAGGAATCTCTTATGAGTAACCATAACCTAAAACATGGCTAAAGCAGAGAGATATTTTCTGAATGCTATCTCTCATCTGAGACTTTGTCATATCAGAGGTCAAATAATGAGGAGTCATCCAACTGAAACAGACTCTCTGATAATGGCTTCCTCCAGGAGATACTTGGCTTAGCCATGTTTTTAAATAGTCTCTCACGTGAGGCATTACTGTATATTACTGGAAAATATCATAAGACATCGCAACTCTTTTTATTGCGGCATCTTATCATTTTTGTAATTTGTTGAAATTCGCAGTCCTATAATAACGATTACTTTTATGTTTTTATGGTATCAGAACACTGCTGATGAAGAGATATGAGGGGAAAAGTTTTTCAATATATTTATTTATTCCCTCTCAGGAGGATTCTGTAGATTTGTCAGTAACTTCAACATTTTGATCCATTCTCGATGGAAAATAAATATAATCACCGATTGGGAATCTTGATTCTTCATGCAGTTCCAGTTCATCTTGAGACAAGGTATATTGAGTGGCTATATGGATGGAAGAATCCGGGTTGGTATAGAAGGTCTTGCTTGGCTTATGTTCGAGATGACTTTTCAAGAAATCATTTAGAGAGATTTCTGTCGCAAGATCCATTAATTCCGTTGGGTATTCGCCAGTAGTTGGGAAGGTCCAGTTAAGAGTGGCCATAAATAGGTCATCAACTGTCATCTTGAGGAAGATGGCAGGAGTAGGTTCCACTAGTGAACGAGCTTGTGTGGGATTCTGCTGGGAAGTAGCTTTGATCATCTTGGAAACAAGCTGGCTCAGAAGTTTCAACGGCTTCTGTTCTGTGGTTGGAGTCGTTGTGCCAGTTTCCTTCGTTCTGTCTTTATAGTTCTTTACGGCGTACAAGAGTACAGCATCCAATAGAGTCATCTCTTTCTGAATTCCGGCATTTTTAGTTGTCCCTGAACCTTTTACTGTCAGAAATCCCATGGGCATTGAGGAATGTCCAAAATTTACTAGGATCACCTCTTCCTTAGAGTCGCTATACAGTTTGGTGAATGTCACTTCAAATTCGGTCATGGTGGTTGATACGATGTTAGTAGTGATCATTGGGCTTGTAATAGTATTGATTGTAGTAGCTGTCGTAGTAGCTGAACCTGCTGTTGTAGTGGCGGTAGTGCTAGGTACTGTTGTACGCTTCCAATTAAGGAGAGGTGTACTTGTAGTTGATTTAGCTAGGCTGAAGTCCGGATAGCCAATCGTTGTAGTTGTGTCGACCAACATGCCAATGATCTGAATGCTAGGTGACGTATAGGATTTTACAGTAGTACTGGCTCGCAAAGAATTCTTCCCGGCTTTATATTTGGATATGTTCTTGATATTCTTTACTCTTGTGGTCATTCGTTTTGGCACCTATACAAACTAACATTCATTGTTCTCTTCCTTCATATGTACAGTTAAAATATTTACATTTTTGACCAAATTCATTGAAATAGGTATATGCATATATGTATTATCAAACACCATCATCAAGAATAAACCTCTAAATAAAGACTATGTAAGCAGGATGAACCATACAATATTGTAAATATCATCACTACCTTATAGCACCATCTAAAGCTGAAATTTATAACCATATTTTTTATTTAACGCTGCATTTCTTCTAAAATATGCATAATTAAAATTGATTTATACAGTCCTCTTATACTGAAATCAATAAATATTGAGAAAGTGGTGGAAGTTATGAAATTTTTAATTTTCATTTCAGGATAAGAGAGAGAGAGCTGTAAAAAAATAAATTTTAATTAAAAATTATTTAGAAGAAAAGTAGTGTTAAATAAAAAATATGTTTATATGTTTCAATACAAGAGTTATATCGAACTAGTGGATTAAATTGGTCAAATCTCTGGTAAGGTTCACCACAAATTGGCCAAGACTTCCAATAACAGTTTTTATCTTCAATTAACCAATTCTAAAACTTCGTTTTAAAGGATTAAAAGAGAGTTTTCATTAGAATATTATTTTCTCTTAAACTAAGTATACCTATGAAATTATAATATGATGCATTAGTGCGTCATCTTTTATAACTGTTATAGACGCGTATGATTCTTTTTAAAATTAAACGATTTGTCCTTACCGCTAGGAGGGTTCAAAACTGATGAGGCAGGTCCTCCCATTAATATTCGATTGTAATAAGGGCAGTATAATTTTTTTTAATTTGAAAAGAAATCATACGCGTTCTCATAACCGTTTCAAATTCTTATACCGATGATATATTGTTTATTGTAGAAGGAAATTTGACAATTATCCCGCAAATGTTTCTTTTGAACGAAAACCGAAATTTATTTTAAGGAGAAAAAACGATTATTTCTAACCTTGGGGATGGTTTTCTCGTATGTCTTCAATAAAGGTCACCGTGTATCAAATATCTTTTAGAGTTATTGTCTGAATCCCGTTATACATGATAAAAGGTACAACTTCCTTAAGTTTTGTCCATGAGTGTAGTTATATTATGGGTGTGTATCCCCCCCCCCCCCAATTTCAAATCTTTCACTTTTCAAATTCTAAAATAAATTGTTTCACAGACATTCTCTTTCAATGACATCTTATTTTTATTTAATAATTTTTGACCTCTTTAAAATGTTCTCCCTTTTATAATAGCGTTTTCTCGTATAAAAGAGATATTTGGACTATCGTATAAATGATTAGGAAAACTTATATATAACATATTATCCTAATATATAATAAACAAACACACCCTAGTTCAATAATTTTATCAATTTCACACAGCAAACCAAAGACAATAAATTTTAGGAAAATTGACATAAGGCCGAACTTTCCTGTCATAGAGAGAGTTATGGTCAACACAATATAAATGATGCACTAGCGCGCCATCTGTTATGAAAATTTGAAATTATTATAGACGCGTATGATTCTTTTAAAGCAATTTCTACTGCCCTTACTGCAATGGAAGGGGAGGGCCTGGCTTATCAGAATCGCTTGTAGAGTAACCACTAATGAGCCAGGCCCTCCCATTAATTTTTCCATTGCAGTAAGGGCAGTAGAAATTGTTTAAAAAGAATCATACGCGTCTATAATAGTTTCGAATTTCCACAATATAAATGGTTCAATCCATTGTATAGGTGAAATAATTATGGTAAGTAGTTTAAAGGTTTTAAGAAAATATTGGACGCAAATTTTATTATTGTTATAATTTATGTATTCAAGTGTTTATTTAATACCTTTAAATAAATTAATTGTTAACAGAGAGCATTGTGTCTTTTAATTCTTCTCAACTTTAAGTTGGGAGTAGAAAAAAGAAACAGAATTCACTTTTGGAATGTATTTAAACCAATGCATAGTATTTACAAAAGGTGATGGTATTTCATTGCTAACATTTGAATACGTATAAACATTTACAAACAAATAGATTGAAAATATGTATAAAGTTAAAGTAGATGTGATGTTTGTGAGTGTAAATTATTGTCAAAACAATATATGTAATATCGAGAAATCCTTTATTTAATTTAAATAGATATTTTATTCACAATATTTATATAATAAAATAAATAATTGGAAGAAAACCACGATGAGGGAAGAACTTCTACTTCCAATCGAAGCCCAAGAGGAATCGGACTCTAAATCTTTCGAGGCAATGTCATACGTTAGGACTCCGCCTTCTCCAATTCCATTTGGGATAAGTTCAAGAGAAGAATTGATTGGTCTTGTTCGAAGTTGGCTAGTTGAATGTTGTTTTGCCGTTTCTTTAGTCGCTTTGAGGAAAATGGCGATATTCTCTTTGGTCGTTCGATATGGACCCTTAATATTTGAAGCAAAGACATAGGTATGCGGTGCAGAAGGACTTGAGGATTTACTAGCTATTGAAGATCGAGATTTTGTCGTACTAATCGTTTGTTGAATAATGAAGAGTTTAACGGTTGATTTTACTTTGGGTTTAGTAGTTTTATTAGTTTTGTTTGATTTCGTGCATACTTGAGTATGAATAGTAGTCGTAGTATGGTTAGTAATCAAATTCGTAGAGCTTGTGGTAATCGGTTTAGAAAGTGTCGTGAAGGTGGTACCATTCACTTTGGACGTTTCTGTCGAAGAAATACTGAAATTGGAAGTTGACTTTGAGCTTTTTTGATGTTCAGCTGTATTTTCCATAGGGATATTACTTTCACTTGTCGAAATAAAGAATGTTGAACAATTTGAAATATAATGTATGTAGCTAATTGCAGAAGTATCTGTCATTTTAGTTGGCTTGAATGCTGATTTTGTGATGCTTGAGTGGGTTCTTAATGTTGTAACTGGAATATCTGAATCATTTGAACAAGTAACTGGCTTTTCGGTAGAGCTCATATCAGCTAAAATTTTATTTTTCAATATGGACAAATTCGAATTGGTGATTGCGTATGGAAATGTTGCACCAAAAAGTTCGATTAAACCTTGGGAAGCTTTTCCCGCTGTTGGTGTTTTCATGAAAATATTCTCAATAAACGTACCTGTTTTAGTTAAGCATTTATTAAAATATGTTTCGTTTAGGTGTGTAATGTCTTTGTCGATACATTGGGTAATGGTTGGAGTTTGAGATAAAAGTTCCATTGGATATTCAGAATAGGATCCTGTCATAGATGAAAAGTCGCAAGGTTCTTCAGTCAGCTCGTCGATGATTACACCATCAATGCCACAATCTGGAGGTATGCTTTGTGAGCTCGTTTGATTGAATATTGATTTGGCAGTACAATTAAATAAAACTAGATTTGGGTTGTGTACTATGGTTGGTCTGCAAGTTGAATGAGATGGAGTAGGAAAGAGATGGTCTAGATTAGAAATATTGTAACTTTCATTGTTTCCAGGAAGATACAACAAGATTGGTTTGGCAGTTGAAAGCATTTTCAAATTTTCTTCAAGTTCGGGAAAGAGCAAATCATCACTTTCGGTAGTTGATGAGCCTCCGGATAGCGTATTATCAATGTAGTTATTTATTGGAGTTGGGCCACAGGCAGGATTGGGCCAATCCAGAGTTTCTAAAAAAGAGGGCGCTTCACCCATACTAACATGCACCAAATCATTGTCTCCAGTTTGATAATCAGAACTATCATCTTGAGTATATTGCCAGGCACAATGTCTGCTCGTTTTGCCACTATAATAATCCGGTAAAAGAGAATATTGATTTTCTTTTGACGTTGTTTGATCCGTTTCGGTAATTTTGATTTGATATTCAGAGTTATTGAAGAAAAATATATTTAGAATGTTCGATGGAGGGCAGTAGAAATCATTTTCAAGAGAGTTTGGTAAGGCAGTTTCTGAAAAGGCTTCTGAAGGCGAAATTTTCAATGCGTCATTCGGGGCCATTGGCTGTTTTTTCTTTGGAATGAAATAATTCCGAATATCTACTGTAGATGTATGAAGATTGTCCTCGCAGTAGGTATCAGTAGGTACCAATGCTATCAACATGACATCATCTGGCAATGATCGAGCGTCATCCAGTTTTGGCAATGATATAAAATCACTGGTACTTTGTTCTTTGACTGGATCAGTAGGAAATCTAGTAAGGCTTCCAAAATTCATCATAGAAGAGGCCTTTTTGTAAAACATGATGGGACACTGTTTTGAAAAAGAGAAAGTTCTTTTCTCGGATCTCGCCAAGTTTTCCTTTATGTCATTCTGATCTTTTTGAAGATTACCTCTCTGGTTAATCAAATCAACATACTTAATAAATGTTAAAGAAGATGGATTATTATTAGTCAAAATATCCCACCATTCTTTTTTGAATTTATTTTGAATTCGATTCTTAGGCTTAAGTTTTCTTTTACGAAATGTTAAGAATATAGATGGAACTGCCATATTTGATTTATTTTCGTCATCTTTTTTATTTACCATAACTTCAAATCTTGATAGCAAATTTCCTAAATGAGTTGAATGGAAAAGATTTTGAACCGTCTTTCTTGAAGCTTTATTTTTATTATTCATTTGAAAAGAATGGTAATGATTAATTTTGGGGTTTCGAAGCGTATTTCTTAATCCTGAAAGTTCACTTTCTTCGAAGAGAATTTGAGCTGGTGAATCAAAGTTTCGTTTAGATGTTAATAATTTTGCATTCATTTTGGAGGTTTCTTCACATGCAAAGAGTGATGGATTTTTCTCACTTGGGAAGAAGTTCCATTCCAATTTAAGCTCGCTTAGAGGTCTTTTTCTTTCTAAGACCTATACAAAAATACTCCGCTATAATATTTATGTACTTTATATGAATATACAAAATAGTATTCTATTATATATAACACATATATACAGAGCAAAAGAAGTATATTTCAATAAAGAATTCAATTTTCTGGTTCCAAAATAACTTTATTGGGTGCCGCTCAAAAAGAACAACCTAGTTTATGATATTTACAACAATGAATAATATGTGAAGGTTATTCACATATTAAACAAAATGTTAACACGGGATTCGACCCCGGTTCATGGCTGTCAGGAATCGAGGGTTTTAACTATTCGTCCACCAACTTCTAATGTAGAATTTGATTTATATATAATATAAATAAGAATGATAAGATTTCTGTTGATTTTTGATCATCTTGAGGATTATACTATGTTAATGCAGGCATGACAAAAATCTTGAAAATATAATAAAAATAGTGAAGATTAGAAATAGCTTTAATTGAGCTTTTAGAATATATAAAACATAATTTGATTAAAGTACTGCCTGGCTTAAGAATAAAAGAAATAAACTTATTTACATAATGTACAAAGGTTTTGAGCCGGCCAACGGGAAAGAGAGAATATGGTTTTAAGGGCTATTAACCAAAGTGTATGATTTTTGAGCCTGCCAACGGGTAAAAACAACAACGAGTTTTTATATGCAAAGCGTGACCTCTGGCGGTCGATTTAACAGAATATTTGAATCTATGAGATATAATTTAAAAAATATATATTTTTTATATAAAATATCTACATAACTAAAATAATGAAATTGTAATTTTTCATAATAGAAAAAATTATTTCTTAATTTTTAAATGAAAGTGTCGTTATTAATTCAAAATTGTAAATTATTTAAATAGTCATAGATATTCTTTGTGATTTAGTCAAATTCAAAATAATATTAATATTATATCATTGTTTTAATTGATGTTTTATGTATATATAATTTATATGTACTTTTATTTCAAATTTAACATTGAAAATGTATTTTAAAAAACATTTTATATTTAGTTTAAACATGTTTCATTCAGAGGTTAATATTATCTGTTGAATTTAAATTCAAAATACAAGTAGAAAATGCTCGAATTTAAATAAAGGTTTTTCAGAAACAAATAGTATTTAATTAAAAGTCAAAACCCTTTATAAACGCCATTTTCTTTTTACGACTAGCAAATAGTTTCACTTACAACAAAACAGGCCATGTTGCAAAATATATTAGAACTGGTATTTTAAAATGTAAGCACGTTAAACACATAAATTTGGCAGAATGTATTAAATGTTATTAAACTGCTTGAAATATTTAATTTTTATATTAATAACTCACTTTATTACTTATAAATACTAAAATAATTATGTTTATTTCTGATGTTATAGATTTTTAAAAGTTTGCTTTGAAATTTTGCAAATACAAGTATATATTATATTTTAAAAACATATGGAAGTTTTAGATAATTTTTGTTTGTGAACTTGAAAAGGTCTCAAAACCTTAATTAAATAATATAATTTTTATCTTTTCGAGGTGTATATTAGCAATATTCTTTAAATAAATAATCAAATTTAATACATGTATTTTAAAATATTGTGCAACCCAGTTCTATTTTCATTTTTAACTATTCAAAAAATTGAGACCTAAATTTATTTTATTTTCAAAATCCAAAATGAATTTTGAATCATGCATTTCAAATTATAAAGTAACCCTTAGATTTATTTGATATTAAAATATGTAAATATTTTTCTCGTTGTAATGTATTTTCATTACTTCAGGTTATTTATTTTATATTATAATATATATAAACGTACTTACGCATTTTATTTGAACATATTCCCTCTCTATATATTTATTTATTTGTATTTTTTATTGTTTCCAAAGGTAAACAGTATAACCATTCTTTGTTTATGATCTTCTTCAGCTAGCGTATCTTTTGCAATATACGATGATGATAACCCAAATAGTTTTTCTAGATTAAATACAATTACAGAAAAATAATACAATTTTAAAAAAAGGAGAAAATTATATATGCATTATATACATATTAATAGTATATGTATTACATATATTTTATATTCGTTAATACCCGTAATTATAAAGGTTTTAGATGTTTTATGTATAAAGTATATTGTGTGCAAAGAACTATATAATCATGAATAATTTTATATATATAAATATATATATATATATATAATTCATATAGTAATATATAAATTTATATATATAATTCATATCAAATAATTATAAATATATTTGTGTTTTTAAATTATTTGCAAAAATGTCAAAATAATAAGAAACAACATTTTATTTATTTGATCAAATAATTTTATTAGCGGCAGATTCGTATCAGTAAGATTTTGACAAATCGAAATAAATCAAAGAATATAATCGATTTTTAAACGTAAACTTGAATAAAGGCAAATATAATCAACCATTTTAAAATGAATATAAATCTCGAATTATAATTGTTTGATTCAGATTTGTTAAACGAAACATCATTTCTATCATTTTCATTTGTTTCTATCAATTCATTTTCTTTGAAGGGTTCATTTTTGATAAAGAAACCTTCCTTTTCTTCTTGAGTTACAACCCTCTTTACAGTACCATCGGTTGTTATTTTATTATTTCCACGGGAATTATTATGGCCTATGCAAAATGCTTGATTACCTATAAATACAATAGGTGGGAGCCTTCGTTTATAGGTTGATGCGTTCCATGGTATTGTTGCTAAAAATGAATCTTCTGCTGCATATTTTTTGCTTCTTTGATCTGTTGAGGAAGGAATACTACTAGATTGGGATATAGTTACGGTTTCTCCTTTGAATATTTGACTTATTAGGAGTAATGCTTTTTCTCTTTCTTCAGAATATTGATCAGATGGTGATATGGTTGTAGTTGTGGTGGTTGTGATGATACGAGTTGTCTTGGTGGTAAAAAGAGTACCAATATCACCTTTTCCAGTTAGAATCAAATTTATAGAAGTAGTCAGAGCATCAGACTTTACTTGATACACCAACAGGGCATCCACAATCGAAAATAAAGGTCGACTTGTAGATTTCGAAATGGGGTTTTTTGTCTTATTGACCTTTGGGGCATAAGCAAGAATGGATGTGGATTTGGAAATTTTTGCTGTAGATATTGAAGGTCTTCTAGTGGTACTAATTGTACTAATGGTGCTGCTGGTATTCGCACCGTTGATCCTGATTTTAGCAAGTAGAGATGCTGAGGCAGTAGATTTTGGTTTTTTCTTTGTAGTGCTTGAGCTCTTTGTATTTATCTTTGAAGTTGTGACCACGTTAACTAGGAAAATTTCTTCATTGGCATCACTGTAGATCTTCCCGATGGTAACACGTGTTTCACTCTTTTTACCATTAGTTTCAGTTGTTGCTTCATCAATTGATGCACCATCTTCAGTGGTAGACGTGGGTTCTCCATTTGGCATCATCAGCATTCCAACAAGTTGAGTTGTGTTCCTAGGTTTGGCACCAATATTTGATTTCTCATTTGCTAAGGATGTTGGTAACATAAATACCCCAATAAGTTGAGTTGATATATTCCGTTTTTCAATTGAACTTGATTCTTCCTTTTTATTTGGAACTGATTGTATAAGAGAACTTGATCTTCGAAGTCTAATGGCCGGGGTAAAGATTAGCTTGGAATTTTCTTTAGTTACCTATACAAAAGAAAGTATTTCAATTTGAAGTTATAAATTATTATTCTTTATAAACATTGTGTGTGTTATTTGTGATGGTGAGAAAATTGACTGAAAACATATATTTCTATATATTCGATAATATATTACTATATCCAGCATATAACATATGCTTAAAATTTTAAATATAAAAATATTTCAATGCGAAGCTCATTAGAGAAGAAAGAGTTATTTTCTTTTCCAAAACACTAAATCAATCAGTAAGAAATATCGCATGTAGGTTGATGAGGATACATTTAAGTGTATAGGAAATCCAAAGACCTCTATGAAAATTAACCCAAACACCAATTTAATTGCATATGGATATAATCCAATATCCAATTTAGTTGCATAAATAGGAATATTGACCTCTCTGACAATTTGTAAATATAAGAAATTAATATCAGTTTAATGAAATATCAGATTTCCCCAGCCATGAAATGATTCTAAATTGTTTCAAGTCTTGTGTTTTATAAGACTAGAATATATTTACATATTTCACTAGTTTTTAAAATAGACCTGTATAAAAAAGATTTTTATTACTCGAATAAATTATAATTTTCAATGAAATAATTCTTTGTATCAATATTAAAGTGTAAATATCAGGCTTCTGGGATAGGTTTCTTTTAATTTAACTTTAATTAAATGAAACTTATTCCCGTAAGCCCCTTTGATATTTTGTTGAAGAGTCGTTATATAATTCGTATATTGGTAGATATATCAGAAGATGATGATAAAATAATGAATTCTCATCATCACAACTAATACTAGTATTTGTTGGGCAAATGATCACTCGGCCAGAGCCTGAAAGAAATCGGATATTTCTAATGAAAAATATTTTATCAATATTTCATACTTCAAAGACACCTCTATAAAAAAAAAAAATTCAGTTAATTTCTAAAATTCAAATAATTATCAATTGTTCAAAAAAAAAGATTCATAGAATTGTAAACTAAAGATTAATTCATTTCAGTTCTTTTGCTCTAAAAAAAAAAGATATTGACTGCATTAAATTTTTAATTTTTAAAATATTTTCAGAGGGAATTTTATCAAGTTTTTATCTTATCAAGATATTGAGAACAAGGATTCGTTGTGGTTGAGATAAATAAATATTTATTGATAAATAAAGATAGGTTATTATACAAGCCCAATCTATACTAGGAATAACAATAAGCATAAGAAGGTACTAGCAGTAATGGTGCTAATTTAAATCAGTGATAGATATAATTTATTTATTCAATGATAAAATGTTTAATTAATTCAATATCTCGTAGACAATATTAATAGTATCTCTCTAATTAATATATATTAATTAAATATTATTATAATTATGAACGAGTAATATCATTGAATAAATAAATTAAGCTATCACTGAATTGATATGAATATAACTTGGTAGGGTTGAAAATGTTCTCTTAATTATTTTATTGAGTAGAATTTTATTTTGAATATTTATCTAAAGTATTTATCCCCATCATATGTTTCTAATGTCTTAATTATCCATATTTTGTTGTGGATACGTTCCAATAATACGAGATATAAGAAACACAAAATGTATTTATAATATTTCAATTTTGAAAACTATCACATCGAATTATATCTCTCATTTTGGAAAACACTAATCAGATAGGTTTGTGAAATTTGTATTCATAATGATTACAAGCAAGTTTGTCTCCATAAGATTCTTTGTATATCTCCCAATATCAGACCATATTCTTCACAAAAAAAGGTTCTTTGATAAATTACTTGAAAATTACTTTTTTTATACGGGTATAGTCTTATAAGCTAATTATATACCTAGAACGCACTATAAATTCAAATTTGAAAAGTGCAAGTGAATTTGACTGATGCATATAATCTTTTCCGTAATTATTTTCAAATATTTACAATAAATTATTGCAGCTTTATTTTTTACTTAATTTTATAAGATATGTGTACAAATTTATTATTTAAAACCCGATTATTTTGTTCAGAGAATATAAAAATTTGTTTATATGACATTTGATACATCGTAATATATATATATTTATATTTTACGAAAGGCAAATAAAATAAAATTTAGCAAATATTGGACACTTGAAGCCTTTTTTTAGAAAATAATAGCATACAATGTTTGTGAAAAGGTTGAGTTTATTAAAAATAAAATTTAAAAAATATTTTCTAAAATTTTTTTTATTACTGCGTTAAATTATAGAATATTAGTTTAGCTTCTGTGTTTCAATAAACAATACTTGTTCATAGAGATGTTAATAATGATTCAAAAGATTAATTTTTTTGGTAAAATGAAAGGATAGAGTTGACAGTTTCTTTCTATAATAAGGTAATAGAAGTTCATCATCGTAATCATCTTCTGATAAATCTAAGGGTCTTTTAGATTGACAAATTATCGGTTGATTAATTGTAGTTGAAATTTCATCTGTAGCTTTTTCAGAATCATTGATCAAAACAACTGGTATTTCATTTGCATTATCACTTATATTCATATAGGTACTAAGGAAATCTTGAATGCTACTTAAAATTTGGTTAAGACAAGAATCATTCTGTTTAGTTATATCTATATTTTCAACCTTTATAAGATTATTCATCTTTGTTGATGGTATTTCGGCAATTGTTGTTTGCATATTGCTGATTGGTACTTTTTGTGGATCATTCTGTAATGGATCAGCTACGGTGGGATTAGATGGATGTTCCTTCACCATTTCAAAGAGTGATGTTGCACAAAATTCACCATTCTTTGAATTAAACATTTCATTATTTGGTTCCATTTTTGTAAAACCGACTTCAGTTGAATAAGGCCTCAAAGTAGTTTGAATTATTGGTTCTTTAATGTTGAAAAGCTCAGAATCGAAAGCGATATTGGCAAGATTCATATTTGAATTGTCTGGACACATTCTGTACAATTTTTTCTTACGATCAGGAAAATATGCATATACGATTATCCCATTATTGTAATATTTTCTCAAATCCCTAGTATTTTTGGCAGAGAACGGAGAAAGAGAAAATTGATGTTTTACCCTTTTACCATTATGATCTACAATAAAAAGTCCTTTATTTTTGTCAAAATTGAGCATCTTCAAAATAAGACCTTTTGAAAACAAAAAGTCAGAAGGTTTTGATCCAATGACGTTAGGTTGTGGTATTTGGCTCGTTTTAAACATTTTGAAATTTCGAGGAGCTTCTGTAGCAAATTTTCGAATTCGAAGTTGTTTCAGTATATTTGGGAATAGATCTATTTCACTTCGTATGTTTTCTTTATTATCATTTTCTAGATAGGTTTTCATCAATATTTCATTAGAATATTGTTTATTAGCTTCTTTATTTGTATTTAATGATTGGAATTTGAATGTATCTTCACAAATTTGATTTGAATTTCTCAATCTACTAGCTTCTGTTATAACACTCAAATGTCTTGGTCTAAATTTATTCTGTGCCTTCAGAGCAATCTTTCCAAGTTCTTGAAGGTAATCATCCATAGTGAAGATATAGGAATTCAATTCTGAAGCAATATTATCATTTTTTGTTATTTCATCCTTATCAAATGAAGGAAAATTTAAACCAAAAAGAATTTTCATATTTTTATTCATCTCTTCAAATGGATTTTCCGATTCTTCCATTTTCTTCAATTTAACAAAATGTCCATTTTTAAGCTTTTTCCAATTTATTGAAGAAAGAATAGAAGATAATTCTGCTTTTTGAAGAGTAGAGAAAAATCGATTCATCTTTTCATGGATAATTTGTTGAAAATCCGGGTGAATTTCGTTTGATTCTGGCTGATCGTGAGTTCGTGAGATTTTTCTGTATTTGTCTGCAGGATTTGCTTTATGGGACTTTATGATTGAACGATTTTTGAAAGTGTTTAACCTTTTTTTAGCTATGGAATTCTTGTATGGTTGAGGAAGCTTCGGAGACATGGCCAAATTCTTTCTTCGAATCACCTATACAACAAATAATAACTAGAAATCATATAGCAGCCTTTAGTATTTGGCATATTGTGCTAATTATAGTAATTCGTACATTAACAGGAATTATTCCATTTATATTTCATATGTTTTTACATACAGTAAGTTATTTCATTAAAGACTTCCACTTAGAATTTTAAAATGTGGCCTTTAATGATGAAATTATATCATTATCATCCCACTATTAAAAACAAAGAGTTTCTGATTTTAATTATAGATTCAGAAATATTTTTATAAATAAATAAGAATTATGTGCTTTTGGGACCTATTTTTATTTTAAAAGGTTGATTAAGTAGTTCAAAGATCAACTAAAATTACTCAATTACCTTTTTTAATTAATCAAAAATGTGGTGATATGAAAAGATAAGTAATCGGTTCAAAATCACATTAATAGGTACCGCTCATCAAGAGCAACCTAATTCATGATAATTGAAACAGTGAATAATATGTGAAGGTTATTCACATATATTAAACAAAATTTTAACGCGGGATTCAATCCTGATTCATGACTGTCGGGAATCGAGGGGGTTACCCACTCGTCCACCGACTTGTTTGTTTAAAGATATGTAAATATTACTTGTTGAAGGTTGAGCAAAAATGTAATTACTATTTTTGATACGGAGAAAATCAAAACGTTCAAGGATAAGAAAACAAAGATTATAGATTTTTTAGACTAAGAAATATAGCCATTCAAGATAGATAAGAAAATAACGGCCCCATCTATATATGAGGAATAAAATCACTAAGAACAAATGTTTACTTTTCCAAATAAAAAAAACTTTCTAATGTCCTTACTGTAGTGATAAAATATTGGTAGGGCTTGACTTATCATTGGGGAACCCTCTTAGCGTTTTCTCTAATTTAATCTACCAGACCGCTTTTAGAGTTCTAATACTGTATGGTACAATGCTGTTTATATTAGTAAACTGAATTTATAAATTCAATTGCCATCTATAGCCATATTTAGTGAGGAAGCTTACTCGTCTCTGGAAATCAAATCAAACTCTTGCAAGCATATATCCAATATTAAGTGGTGGAATGGGAATCTTGAAAAAAATGAAAAATGATTTTCATTATATGAGAAACTTATACTATCGGCATAGAGTTATCAATAAAATAACCTTTAAATTTGCAAGAAACAAGTACATTAACGCTATCGTAAGAGCTAAGAGGAAAAGTTGGAGAATATTCATTGAAGAAAATGAATCAAACAACCCATTTGAGAACGCCTATAAAATTTTTAAATCTCTGAGATCATCCAACAACAATATAGGACTTCCTATGATCGATAATATACCGGATACTTTAAAGAAAGAAAAAATGAAAAGTCTCTTGAATGATTTATTTCCAGATGATGATGTACATTCAGATAAAGAGGAACATGTTATTATTAGAAACTATAAGCCTGAATATAAAAACCAAAATAACATTTTTATAGAAATAAAAGATGTTGAAAATATTATTTCAAAATTAAATATCAAGAAAGCACCAGGTCCAGATTTTATCAGCAATAATATGACCAAACATGCAGATATACTCTTAATCCCGATTTTACAACAAATATTCAACAAATGTATTGAATTAGGTTACTATCCGGATATATGGAAAGGCTCTACTATAAAGATCATTCCAAAACCTGATAAAATGAACTATGAAACAAGCAAAAGCTACAGACCTATATCATTGACATCAAACATTTCAAAAATATTTGAAAACATAATTAAAAACAAAATCAATAAATATTATGAAGAGAACAATCTAATGAGTCCAAGGCAACATGGTTTTACTGAACATAAATCAACGAACAGTGCAATGGAAGATATAATGGAAACCATATTGAAACACAGACATGGATAACTGACTTCTTTGATTACAGTGGATATAGCAGGCGCTTTCGACAACGCATGGTGGCCAGCAATTATTAGAAGACTCGATTTGGATAACATTCCTTCCAAATTAATAAGAATTATACAATCTTATTTAAGCAGTGAAAGAAGAGCAAATTTCTCATATGAAGATACAAATGTCTGACAAAAGGATGCCCTTAAGGCGGCCCTATATCCCCAATATTATGGAATATTTTGTTAAACGACTTGCTGAAGAGTTTCAAACATCCGAACGCAGAAATAATTTGCTACGCAGACGACGTTTCTATCATTTGCTGGAGCAAGTCTGTCGAGGGTCTCAAAATACTAAGCGAATATATTCTATGCTACATGATTCAATGGTGTAATAGGAATAAATTATCATTAAGCCCAGAGAAAACGAATTTACTTTACTTACATAATAAACCTAAAATTCCAATTGAAATATCGAATATTATTTTAAACCCAGTAGATCAAGTTAAGATATTAGGCATAAAATTTCAAATCATAGAATAAAAAAGAAGATTAATTTTACCCCGCATATCAACGACATTTTGTGTAGGAGCGTAAGAATGAAAAATTTTCTGTTTTCACTTTGTTCAAAGATGTGGGAAATAAATACTAAAAAAAGAATAATTTTGTATAAAACAATTTTCAGGCCAGTTCTTACGCATGGTTCAGAAATATGGTACAGGTTTATAAATAGTCGATGCAAAGAAAAACTAAATTCTACTCAATATCAAATTCTTCTTTGGGTGAGCAGAGCCTACAAAACTACATCTTCCAACTGTGTCCATAGTCTTGCGAACATCCCCCCCTTCTCACAGATTATATTGAATCTAAAATTATTAAATATGATTTTCTCATCTTTCAATAGAGGATCAAAATACTTATAGACCACATTCTCCTAGTATAATTGGATCATTTTTAAGTGCAAAAATAGATGAATTATTTCTAAAAACAAATTAAACATTCCAAAGCTTTTTCCTGTTTGGAATTCCAACATATTTCCGCTCCAATTTTTATAATACCCAGTTTATAACGAACCATGGAAATTTTAAGGGATTTTTATCAAATATTGGCGCGATTGAAGACTCTATCTCTCATTGTGGCAACGAATTCCAGGACTCGAGACACCTACTGCTGGAATGCCCACTCTTCTTCACCGCTAGACAACAGACAATAAATAATGTTGTATATATATATCAATTTGTAAATAGCAGAGAGAATTATCATAAGTTTAACTATTTTTGTAAATAAATTTATGATTTTCTTTCAAACCTGAAAGGTTCAGGTTCCTAGTATATATATTTTTTTCTCCTCTTATTTCGATTACTTTTTTTTTGTGTAATATGTTTATAACTGTTTCTGTTTTAAAAAATGTAAATCGACGCAATTATCCCTAGCCGGGATATCGCGTTTATGTGTTGAAATAAATAAATAAATAAATCTATCTATAATATTTGTGACAATATTAAATTTACTGGCAATGTGTTTCTTTTTTCTAATGAGTCAAGACCTCTCATTCAACAACTTTTATCATTGCAGTAAGGTCAGTAGAGATAATATTTGATGATATTATTGAAAGAGAAGGACATTATCAGTAAATTTATTTGTTACAAATTTTAACAATTCACCTTATGTATGCGACAATAAGGATGAAATCTTAGTTATGGTATATAAGCAAACTATATAGATATGGGTTTTTATAACAATAGAATTACATATTGGCATCGCGAGCAGAGATCTTACTCAAACAATAATGAAAAGGCCAGTTAGGCATAAATTCAATATAAAACAATAACGCGCTGTCTAAATATACATTTTTTCATCACAGTAAGGACAGTAGTAAGTTTGTTTTATTTGGAAAAGAAGCAATTCATGCTTTATGGTTCAAGTTTTCGTATTGAAGAAAGGTTAGACGTTTATGGGTATGGCTACACTTTATAAAGTTAATTCAAAATCATTATATTGCTCTAATGTATTATTATAATAACTTTGTATATTATCATTTTGATTTATAAATTGAAATCGAATTGTAAATAATTTTTATATATGTAATTGTAAAAATTATTTATAATTATTTTATATATTTTGACACAAAGGTAGTACACTTCTAGGTCTCGGTGTGGAAGGGCAGGTTAGCACAAAAACTTGAGAAATAGAAGAAATGTGAAAAGAAACCAAACTCTTGATTCCTTATTGATTATGACAAAATGTACATGAAGAGAAGAATCTTTATTATATTTACATATATAAATATAATCTGCTACTCTGATCAAAAAGTTTCGACACTTTGTTCATAAGTTAAAAAAACTTTATTATTCTACCAAATTCAAATTGTCCCCGTTGGCCGCGATGCACTTCAGCCACCTTTTTTTCGAGTCGGCAAAACACCTCTGGTAGTCTGTTTTCGGGATCGCCTTCATGGCCTTCTTCGATTCCACTTTGATATCCTCTATGCTCTGAAATTTCCGAGCCTTTAACTTTTTTGAGCTTTCCAAAAAGGAAGAAGTCACAGGGGGCTAAATCAGGACTGTAGGGGGGTTGGGGGAATACAGAGGTTGAGTGGTCCTGCAGGAACTTCGAGATTTTGAGGGCTGTGTGCGCCGGCGCGTTATCGTGGTGGAGGATCCACGACTTGCTCCTCCACAGCTCCGGCCGTTTCTTTCTGATCGCTTCCCTCAATCGCCTCAAAACTCCCAGGTAGGAGTCGGCAGTTATTGTAGAGCCTTGTTGTTGAAATTCATGATGAACGATGCCCTGGTAGTCGAAGAACACCGTCAACATGACCATGACTTTGCTGGGAGCCTTCCTCGCTTTCTTTGGTCTCGGGCTCATTTTTGAAGCGCCACTCCGATGCCTGTTGGGTAGTTTCCGAATCAAAGCCGGATATCCATGTTTCGTCTCAAGTAATGACCCTCTTCAGCAATTCAGGGTCGTCGGTTGTCGCTTCGAGATTGAGACTGGCCGTTTCTTTCCGGGCGTTCTTTTGATCAAAAGTCAAATCTTTGGGAACGAGAACGGCGTTGAGTCTTCTCACTCCCAAAATGTCCTTCATTATCGATTGAGTCGACCCGAATGATTTTCCTGCTTCTTCGGTGACCTCCCTGACAGTTATTCGTCGGTCTTCACGCACCAGTTCCAGCACCTTGCCCCCTTTTTCAGGCGTGGTTGATGTGGACGGACTCCCGGAACTCTCGTTGTCGGCGGTCTCTTCCCGACCCTCCTTGAAGCGCTTGTACCACTCGAAAACTCGTCTTCGGCTCATGACGGCATCCCCGTGGGCTGTTTGCAACATCCAAAAAATGTCGGCACCCTTGAATCCGTTTTTCACACAGAACTTGATGCAAATTCGTTGATCCTCCATTTCGGTGACTAACGAAATCGAAGCACGGGCAAATGGCTTCACTTCGAACAGCCGCTGCTCGCGCTGTTGTGGCGCGTGATTTTTGAAAATTGGCAGGTCTCCAAGCCAAGGGCGACGCTTGCGTTTGCCACAAACCAGGAGAAAATATATTGAGTTTTCAGGATTTTATGAGCAAAGAGTCGAAACTTTTTGATCAGAGTAGTATGTTCTAAAATTATTTCATTTTCTTTTGAGAAAGTTCTTCGAGAATATTCTGGAACAATCCACGGCTGTACATAAACCGTTAAGCCGGTCAGCAAAATGGAGTTACTTTCTGAATCTCGCTCTTCTTAAAAGTAATTAGCTCTGATTTAATTCAAATATAAACATTAAAAAACATTGCCACTCGCTAACTGCCTTTTTCATCGCAACAACGCTACAATAATTGGAGAATTCGTTGTAACTAGAACGCTATATATACACTCATGGACAAAACTTAAAGAAGTTGTACCTTTTAACATGTTTATCGGGATTCAGACAATAACTCTGAAAGATATTTGATACACAGTGATCTTTATTGAAGCCACACGAGATAACCAAGTGTGAACAAAATTGTCTCTGTCTAATTAAAAAAAACAGATGAATCAAAGACGTTCCATTTTCCTTAAGTTTTGTCCATAAGTTTACATGAAATGATATATCACCATCATCTTAAAGCCATCAATAGCTGAAAATTTTAAATCTTTATTTTTTTTAAATGACTATACCCTCCCTTTTTCAATTTTTATTCATTACAGGATAAGGGGTTATAGAAATAAATGTTAGTTATATATATTTCAGAAAAGTAGCGTCGAATATATATGTCATAATTTGTATATAATTAAATGCAACCCCGACCCACTATGTATGTACCATGTATGATTTTCGAAGACTTAATAAAGAACAAGGTAACTGGAGGGAAGCAAGTAGCATTAAGATATAGGAAGTAGACCTAAGGCTGGCACGACTATTCTGGGCACCCCTGTGTCAATATTGCAGGGGCAGAGACCGGACGTCTCTAGTGACCGCAGAAGTTATTTTAGCCAAGATACACTCAATACTTCCTGACAAAACAGGACGTCTCTAATGACCAGAAGTTATAAATGTTAAAGCTAGCATTCAATACTTCCTGACAAAGCAGGATGTATTTTGATAGCCGCGGAAGTAAATAAAGTCAAATAAACACGAGACTTCCTGACCCAAGCCGGGCGTAACTAATATCAAAGGAAACCGCGGGCCAATCAAAAGACAGTACCTTAAGTAGGTCAACCAATAGGAAAAGATCATGTGACATCTCTCGACCAATCAGAGAGAAACTGAGGCTTGGTGTTAAATCGGAAAACAAGAATGAGTAGTTACGCTTGAGCTCTCATAGGAACAACACCTACAGGGTTCACTGGCTCTCGCCGAGTTCGGACAGTGCTCCTTCGCTTCCAACAAGGTAACATCTACTCTAGAGATATCTCTCTCCGCTCATTTCATCATCGCCATGTGATCAACTAATTAATAAGTCAAATCGCTCAACTCTTCTCAAGCTTTCTTCCCTCCAACGCAGTTGCCTCTTATTTTCCAACTCAATCACGTGTCCTGATTATTCCTAACTGTGTGCTTCACTTACCACTCAACGACTGCGCTTCAACCAAATCTCACCATTCGCATCCAACAACAGAAACCCCGCAACGATATTGCCACAGAACGGTTAAGTCGACAGGATTCTACAACAGTGTAATACATCAAATATTATAGTGTAATAACAACAATATCATCATATTACATATATATATGTTATTATGTATATAATTTTCATACATGAAGTAGTTTATAATTACAAAAGTTATTTAAAAATGATTATTTTTTGTTTAATTAATATAATATTGTGATTGTTGAGTAAATATTCTTTTGGAAGAACATATAAGTTATGAATAATATGTTTTTGTTGTAAAGATGAATAATTGTAGGTGAAGTCGTGATAATATAAAAGCAGAAATCCCAAATAAATATTCCTTTCATAATTATACTTGTCGAAGGGCTGTTATGTTCGGCAGCTTGTATTATCGTGATAAAAATATATAAACTTTTGTCTTTTATATATATATTTATTTGCTTATTCCTAGTACACGTGGTACAGGCCATGAAAATCATGGTGGGTAGAAGTTGGCGGCTGCTTTTACTGTAAGTGCACCACATGTCTACACATGTGAGAAGCAGTTCGACTTTGCACTTATAAATGTGCCAGAATCCCGTTTGGTTACTTGTACTCGCTAGTGGGGTTGGACTTTTGCAATAAAAGGGGGCCAATGGAGCATTTCTTTTTAAATCAGAAAAAAGTGCCCAATGCGAGAATCGAACCTGGGTCGTAGCGGTCAAAAACTAACGGTTTAGACCATCCTTCCACCGACCCCCATTTATAATTTTTAAATATGTTTGTGCTTTCTATCGCTTTTTGTGGCTATTGGTGACGTATGATTTGAAGGAGAAGAATTAGCATTTTTGGACATCTTGTCAAACACCCGGATTGGATAATGGGATTTATGGAGGAATGTATTTGCATAGAATACCAGGAAGAATGAGAATTGAATCAATGTATAATTTCTTTATACCTTATTATATCAAAAAAAAAAGATTTGTTCACAATAATAAACTCTAAGAAAAGATGTTCTTTGGTTAAAAAAAAAAAGAAAAAGATGATTGCTTATTAAATTTCCAATCCTGATAAAGGTAAGGGAGATATTCACAGACACCTCAATAAAAATAAAAGATTTTCTACTGTTCAAGGTAATATCATGTTACAGAATACGATTGCTGTCCAGGTAATATACATTTTTGATTTTTTAAAAATTCTTGTAATGTAGGAAGGGGCAATATGGTTCGGCTTTGAGAAAGAGATAGAAGCTTTCGACGTATGCATTCATGAAGCAAGCCAATTCACACTGCTTCTATATGTTGTTCAATTCGATATGGCCTAATTTCTGGAAGCACATTGTGGTCGGTTCATTTGTTGCTCGTCGAACTGAGCTGTTTGATTGTCGACATGTCGAAGAGACGTCGGTCCATTGCACTGGACATCGAAGAACATTGAACGTTGAATAACATTGGACATTGAACGTTAGGTGTCAGGTAGAGTTTTGAATCGTCCCGTTGACAATTGGCAATTAAAATAATTTTATTGAAATCTTGTCAATACATGCAAATGCACAGTCTGCACTATTTTAGAAAAAAGATAATTATATATATGCATCATACTATGTACGAAGAACATGGCACCTTTGCTAGCGCTGCAGAGTTTGGTGGAGAATCGCTAGCGGGTCTCCATCGACACCGTTGAAACATAGCAGCAAACAAATCTTGAAGGTGCAAAATGGTAACAGATTCCAAAACTTCAAAGATATAACGATTGCTATTGAATATGCCAGTAATACATATTAGGCTATTTCGAGAGTTAAAAATTAGGGGGAAATTAAGAATCATAAGTTCAGGTATGATAATTCATAATGCAAGAGCCAAGCTTTTTATCTTCAATGTAGTCATACATAGATAGAACCGTCATAATGTTGCAGACAAAATATTTATTCGTCTATGAAGACAATATTGTGCAAGTCTTTTGTCCATATTATACGTTTATTTACAATTTTATCCATATAGGTTTGAAGAAAGGTAATTTCGTATAAATAGACGAATTCTAAAGATTCATTTTTCCAGAAGATGACGTCAAATGGTACGTTTATGCAGTATTTTTAGAATTTATGTCATGATATAGGGTTATTGAAGCTGCAGTTCAATCCAACATTACCATGTTGTGGCTTGAATCTCTAAATACATTTCAAGTCTAGAGGTAAGAGGAGTTCAGGGAGATCATTGTTTGGAGGAGGATTCTATGTTTGTAGGAGAACCTCCTAGTCCAGGGATCGGCAAACTTTTGAGTTAGAAAAGTCAAAATTTACAATTTATAAAATTTCAAAGTTTTTAAAGAGCCACAAAATTGTTTCTTGCCAACAATAAATAGTACTCGCATAAAGAGCCGCAGCTTCACATCCAAGCATGTGGCTCGAATTGAGTTCATGATCGTATATTTAATAAAGAAATATAGTTGTTGATATCTCTGAGATAAAGAAACACTGGGCGCTGATTGGTTAGTGTTCCAATTCTAGTATATGTATGGCCGAACAAGCGTGTACATTGGCTAGTGGATTCAATACAAATTGGCTGATTATGGTTATGTGACTGAAACAGCTAATCAGTTTACGAATAAAATAGACATACATATAAAGTTGCGGAAGGATGGTATTCATGTACTAAAAAGAAATATATATTCCTTTAAATACCATTGTTATAATGCACTTTAACGGGAGAGGTACTTATTTTGGTACATATATATATACGCCCATGGACAAAAATTAAAAAATATTCATATTTTGATGTCGCGCCGGTTGTCTATTTTTAGTTCAAGAAGACAGAGGTTGTTCACACTTGATTATCTCGTGTGTCTTCAATAAAGGTCACTGTAATATTTTTCAGAGTTATTGTCTGAATACTATTATGCATGCTACAAGGTACGACTTCCTTAAGTTTTGTCCATGCGTATAAATTAGAGCGTATATTAAAGTCAATTTCAACTTTAGGAGTATTTTAGTCAATAAGAGATTTAAAATAATGGGGCAACATAGCTATTAGTTGACATAATAATATAATTAATAATTATTCGATAAAATAACCCAATAATAATCCCATAACAATGTATCAATATTAAGATGAAAATATTATCTTAGTATCATGTGTTTCTCCTGTTGAAGGTGTTCCATGCCGAAAGCTAGAGAGATTTGTATATTTAAAAAAATTAAAAAGAAACCTATCCCTGGAACCTTCATATTTCCACCTTAAAATTAATCATAATATAATTTTTGAATGATCGTACAATTTGCATGAGATAGTGTATAAAAGGTAAACAGGGCAACGAGTTTGTAAAAATAAGACAAAACTATTAGAAATAAACACTTTCTTATATCGCGTATTAATAGGGCAAGCTTTCTTAAGAAATACCAGAGGCACCTACCAGATTACTTGCTTTCTCACGATTGCAATAGTTTAAAACAAAAGGTAAATGTATTTACTCTATCAGTTTCGGCATATTCATTCCAGGAATTAATAGTATAAGTAACATACATTCCAAAGTCACTGGCAATTCCCATTTCATGTCTTATAACTTGTATCACAATTTTTTAAACATGAAGATAAAGGTTAGCTGGCCGACATTTATAATTCTTAGAATTAAGAGAAACATCGGTTATAGTGAATGTTCATAAAACATTTACTGACCGAAATGTATTATATTTCTAAGTACCTTTTATTTAACTTCATAATCCTATATATAATGTCTCGTAGTTGCATATCAGCGATGGGAATCTATTCTAATATATTAATTGTATTATAATTCAATTCATACTCTTGTTATTAATGAAATTGATAATATATCTTTAGAACGATACCTTTTGGAACAATAACCCCAACCAACAAATGATCTTCAGAAATATAGTTATAGTGCCAAGTTTCATTACTGGTAAAACATGTCAACACTTAATGTAAATATATAACTACTATAATAATTGTATTGTGGTTTGTTTTCACAATTGAATTATGGACATCTCCTTTGAATTTGTCATCTGTATAAATATTCTTAAGGTAATAATTAAAAGAGGATTCATAATAAAGGGTGAAACACCATTTTGTAATGGTAAATTGCTTTTAAAAAGATAAGATATTTGATAGCTTAGAGGGTGTATGTGTGTACCATTTCTATTTATTCTTTAAACATTTTTTGCTGCGTTTTCTCTCTATATATAGCATAATCTCTCATATTCTAAAAGAAATTATAAGAATATCGCTATAATTAGTGAATATGCAATGCTGAAACACTTTAAAACTGTTGGAATATTCTGCAATTTTTATTCTCAATAAAAAAAATCGTGTTATTGATGAATTACTGGATCGAATTAAGATAGCCATAAAGTCTAAAGCAGTTTAAAAGATTTTGGATGAGTATTTTGTCATATATTGTAATAACTACAGCAAATCTTTCAGCAAGAGCTATCTTTCAACTATTTTTTATCAAACCATGGCGAGATTTCAGGGAAGGAACTATTTTTCATACCAAAAACGAGACACAGTAAAAATCAGATAAACATGTAAATCCAAAATTCAAACTTAAAATTTATCTTATTTAGATTCTAAATGATAAGGCAAATTTTGGATTATAAGTTATAAACACAAGGTAATAAGACTAAATCCAATTAAATAAATAGTGTGTGATGTTCCGGTAACAGCGTTGTTACAGAAATGTTACACACTATTTATTTAATTGGATTTGGTCCTATTACCTTGTGTTTAGATCTTTAAACTTCGTTTTTATTCTTAGTTTCTTCTATCTTGAATTTATCTGTTTAATCTTCTGTCATCTTGTGTCGATATTTATCCTGAAAGAAAGGATTATTCCCTGAATTTTCAGTAATTTTATTGAAGAAGAATATTTTGAGTTGTCTCTCTCTCTCTCTTATTCTGTTTTTCTATTTATTCTGTTATTCTATTTATTCTGTATTTAACCTTATATAATCTTATATGGACATTGTAATAAATCAGTTTCAATATCTCTCTCATATGATGAATTTGTATGATTTGAAATAAATTTATATTAATTGATCTGATATCTAAGAAATATTTGAAAACAACACGTACCTTTCTTCAAATTTGTAAAAATATAAGAAAGAGATTAGATGAAAATTTATATTCTCTTTCTCTTCTATTACTTGACTGGATGAATCCATGATCAGATTGTGCTTGTTATAGTAGATAGAATGTTGTCTTGAATACTTTATGTCTTGGTTGACTCTCTTTGGCAAAGTCTTCTGTTGAATTCCGAATAAGTTTGTATATATTTGAATTTAATTCTTGTCATTCTTGATATGTTCGTAATTCCTATGTAATTGATAGAAATGGCGAAGAATTGTTTTGATCCTCACAGCTATATATGATAATAGAGTGAAGTTTGCTCATTCGTATAAGAATTCTGATAGAATTCTGTGAAAATATCCCCAGATATGGCGAAGAAAATGTCAAGATTCGATGACCAAAATGCTTATAAGTTTCTCATCATATTCGAAAAACATCACGTTGACTTTTGATGGAAATTTGACTAGTATTAACATGGAAAGATTCCATCATAGTTGTTTTGTAACGAAAGGTATCTTTATTCTAAAATTTCTATTTATCTCGTACATGAGGGTTTTGTAATTCAGTAGGACAGTTTTCTCTTTTTCAGGAAAATTCCCAATTCTTGATGATTTCCAGTCTTCAAAAAGGTATTTTAGCTTTATTATTGATCCCCATGAGATATATTTGTTCCATATCGGTCGACTTCATGGTTTGAATGGTAGAATTTCTGAAAGGACGTTGAATAAGACTTTCCAAATGAAATTGAATATATTTTAATTGGATTCTCATATCTCTCTCGATACGTTGATGATTGATAAATATTGATAGAAATGGCGAAGAGGTGTTTAGGATCTTCACACAGATAAATTTGATAGTAGATCTTCAATTTTTGACTTCTTTCATTTCCAACAGACGTCTGAAAATCTCATTCCATGGATCGTCTTGGAATATGAGACCAATGCTAAGTAGAATTCATGCTTTCTTTATCAATGGTTGGTTCTGACATCTTTGTACATTTCTATTACTGAAATGTTTTTCACTCTGTAATTCTTTGTACATCTTCTCAATAATAAAGTAAGAGAATTCTGTTCACATGGTAATATGTAAAATTTCTTGGGTTTTTGTTTTTGCATATTGGCCAAATAAGGACGTCGACTTTCGTGATCAAAACATTCTTACTTATTTACATCCAAATATGTAAATGAGTATGTATATATGTAAATGAGTGTGTATATCTTTTTACAAATTGAAGTAAACCAAAGGTATCATAGTGTTTGTATTTTGTATATATCAATAATTATAATTTTGATTACTTGTCTTGATGAAATTAATTAGTATCTTAGATATGTATGAGACAAAATGATTAACCGTCTGTAAAAATTAAGAAAAGGTCATCTCCTGATCGTGTTACTAAAAGTTGCTTATGGCTTGCTCCATCTATCGGAGTAAATATCAACTATTCGTTGATTTTTTAATTATTCCAGAATTTCAATTTTGTACTATTTTTTAAACATTTGTAATACGTTTTAAATTTAAAAGAAATAATTACATTCAAGAAATAAGTATATAAAAGCCAAATCTGACAAATTAAATCTACAGACAGTTAATATATGTTTGATAGATCACAGAGAGAGAGAAGTCAGCAACATTTAATTGCAAGATCAAGAAGTGTCTTTTTCATTATATAATTTTGTATATTTTACCAGGATCCGTTTCTTTTTCTTTGAATTCAGTATCATTTTTATATACACTCATGGACAACACTAAGGAAGTGAAAAGTCTTTAATATCGCCGGTCATCTATTTTCTTTAAGGAGACAGAGGCAATTTTGTTCACATTTGGTTATCTTGTGTATCTTCAATAGAGTCACTGTGTATCAGGTATCTTTATGTGTTATTGTCTGAATCCAGATATACATGATAAAAAGTACAACTTTCTTAAGTTTTGTCCATGAGTGTAAATTAAAGTCAATTCATCCTTTTACCTCAATATCTATTGCTGCTGCTGTGATAGAGATGTATGGTCACATCTGAGGCTCTTCATTGAACACGACAACAACAACCTCAATATCTATTGCTGCTGCTGTGATAGAGATGTATGGTCACATCTGAGGCTCTTCATTGGACACGACAACAACAAAAACCTCAATATCTATAGCGACTGCTGTGATAGAGATGTATGGGGACATCTGAGGCTCTTCATTGTACACGACAACAACAAAAACCTCAATATCTATCTTAATTTTATATTGAATCGCATTTTAGACCAAGAAATTATCTTATATACTTAGTCATTCCAAATATAATTTTATTATGAAAACTAATACAACACTAATCGTATTTAAGATGTTAAAACACCTTATTGCAATTTCATATTTAGAAATGATTGTATTACAGATAAATATATTTTTGTTTCTAAATTGATCATTCATTTGTACAGAGTGAGATAGGAGAGAGTATATGTACTAAGCATTGATTTATTTCTATTCAAGATATTGATCAAGAAAAGCCTTAAAATTACGTACGACTTTCGAGCTTTTGGCCTTCATCAGTATGGTGTAATTGTGACGTTCAGTTGCACGATCAGATATCTTCTAAATCACCACAAGCGTTCTAGAGCCTGTTGAAGAATAGCATGTACCCGAAAGCTTGCACATCACTTCCAACAACAAAATTAAGAACTACTGGATAAGATTACTCTGTAAGTATAATATGGCCAATCTTCTCTCTAATCATTTTGAACTACAGACGAATGTATATAGATAACTTTATGACAATAGTTATAATCGAAATTCTCAATTGCCAAAACGCATAGAGATACAAAAGTACATATATTGTTGTTGTTGTTGTCGTGTCCAATGAAGAGCCTCAGATGTCTTCATACATCTCTATCACAACGGCAGCAATGTCCACTATCTTAGGTGTGTAAAGCTGCTGCTCTGGATCCATGTCAATTTTCTGTTGTTGTTGTTGTCGTGTCCAATGAAGAGCCTCAGATGTCTCCATGCATCTCTATCACAACAGCAGTAATGTCCACTATCTTGGGTGTGTAAAGCTGCTGCTCTAGGTCCATGTCAATTTTCTGTTGTTGTTGTCGTATCCAATGAAGAGCCTCAGATGTCTCCAAACATCTCTATCACAGCAGTCACAATGCCCACTATCTTGGGTGTGTAAAGCTGCTGCTCTGGGTCCATGTCAATTTTCTGTTGTTCTTGTCGTGTCCAATGAAGAGCTTCAGATGTCTCCATGCATCTCTATCACAACAGCAATAATTTTCACTATCTTGGGTGTGTAAAGCTGCTGCTCTGGGTCCATGTAAAAAAGTACCTATCAAAATTACAATAGAACTTGCATGGAAGAAGACATCCATCCTGTTCCCATCTCAATAAATGAACGTAGATGCTTCTTAAATAAACTGTAGGTATTTGGGCGACAACACGTGTCTTTTATAAAAGACGTTTCGCATAGCGTCCTATTGTCTTTATTTAAGAAATACCGGGTATTCATTATGTATACAAAATATAATACCCCTGATCTATCCTGGAGGTGGTTTCTTTTCGGAGATTGGAGTACGTCAAATCGTTTTGGATTTTACTAAAATGGTCGCTCAGAGTGGTAGTTCTTGAAAGATGAGGCGCTTATAGAAGACTACTGTTTGAATGTATGTTTATAGATATTTTGTATTATAATAGAAATTTATTCTGATGTGTTTGTGTGTGTGGGTGCGTTTCCCAACTGAAATATACACTAGTAGTATAAAGAAATAATATACTATGAAAGAATTGAAGAAAAAAGCTGGAATTTGACTCAACTCTTCTTGTGACGATTGTTGGTATTTAAAACTTCAAAAAAAGTGTTAAATGCGTACATATACATTCATGGACAAAACTTAAGGAAGTTGTACCTTTTAGCATTGAATATCAAGATTTAAACAGTAACTCTGAAAGATATTACAGTGACCTTTATTGAAGACACACGAGATAACCAAGTGTGAACAAAATTGCCTCTGTCTTCTTAAAAAAAAAATCGATGACCGGCGATATCAAAGATTTTACACTTCCTTAAGTTTTGTCTATGAGTGTATTTTAATCCTTTTGTCTATGTAATAGCCTGCAATTCCATGCCAGGTTTCATGATATTCCACTAAGTTTCTTTTGGGTATAGCAATTTCTATCTCCACTAGTTCTAATACACCCCCCCCCCCCCCCCCCCCCCCTCTCCAAATTCAAGAACAAACCTGAAATTAAAAAATATATTAAAAAATATTTGAGAAATAAATTTTGCCAAAAAATGGGCATAAAATTTTTGAATAATATATAAATGAGGAATAATAGACCGAAGAGCAGGCATGGTATCAATTATATATGCAAAACGGTCATTCTATAAAGGTGTACTCTATTTGCTTAGTTATTTTGTCAATTTATATTTGAAGGAGACAATGTCAATTTCGTTCACAACTTGGTTATCTCGTGTGTCTTCAATAAAGGTCACTGTAATATCTTTCAGACTAAAATAAACTCTTCGAGTTAAAATAGAAAAATAAAACGGAGATTGAAGATTTTACTTCAAAGAGTTTATTTTAGATCGTTAAAAAGCCTGTAGAAGGACGTCCCAAATCTTGCTAATAAAATTCGCACAAGATAGTCCTCTTCAATCTCCGTTTTATTTTTTTAATATCTTTCGGAATTATTTTTTAAATCCCGATATAAATTTTAAGATACAACTTCTTTAAGTGTTGTCCATGGGTGTAAATATGTAAAAAGAGCGTTGAAATAAAAGTTTGAAGTTTGTTGAAGGACGAACGCTGAATCAATTAACAAAGAAGAAGAATTAAGAACCAATTCGTTGATTAGAAACAATTAAGTAGCTTCATTAATGAATCTCGATCTAATTAAGGAAGTTTTTTCACTGAATTAGCACTATGTTGTTTTTATGGTACTAATTCTTTGGAAGGTTACTTCCGTATTGGCCTGATCCAACAGATGGAACTTTCAAGAGAACACGGAAGAATGTATACAAAAATGTAATGCCTCGATAAAGGTTGGCGTTCAGCCAGCCGAAATATTGGCAAAATGAATATTTTATTAAATCCAATATATGCCTTTTATTATCTAATATGTAAAAATGCATTGAATTATGTTTGAAATGTAATAGCAATATGAATGTAAGAATAAAAATAGGTTTTATATTTTGTACGGTGTTTATTTATCTTGAGAGTTGACAATTAATACACGTTTTAAAGAACATGAAGGCACAATTTTCAAATTTCTCTTTTCAAAGAGAATAACATACTGGATATATTTGGCTTTTAATTAAGGAAATAAAATTTATGTGCTAAAAATAGAGGGGAACTTCTCCCTTTTAAAATATTTTACAATAATTCATCTAGTTTTTTTGTCATATCTGTGTGAATAAAAGGCTCAATGAGTATATATATAAGATGGATTTTCTTAAGAGCTGTTTTATCATAGCTATGATCATGAAGAAGAACCTTTCTGCTCGAAAGCTTGCCGAGTTTTATCGGAATAAAGAAACGCATCGTTATACGTTCAATTATTTGTTTTCTGAGGCGATTTTTATAGTTCGACCTATTAGGTAAATATTTAATAACTGTACACAGTATAACCTCCCATAAACGACTATCTAATGTATACTGTACACAGTATAACCTCCCTGAGCAACAAGCTTTTAAAATTAAAATATATATATATATATCCTCATCTAAATTAATCTCCTATGAGAGACCACATCCAGAAAAGATATATGTTCCATACCAAATTACAACCTCGAAAATGACAAAAGCTTCTCCTGATCCATACAAATGAACGTTTAAAAAAGATATTACTATTAAATAATAGCTTTTTCATACTGAGGAAGGCCATAACACGAAAGCGCAGTCTTCAAATGGGCTTTCCGAGTTTACCAAAACTGATATGTCGATAATTCTATCAATAATAATATTCTATTTTGACGAGAGATCACTTGTTTTACCTTCAACTTTCACCTTTTCAACCTGGCGTATTAATTTGAGGTCCTACAACAGCTCACTAGCGTCGCAATCTGGTGTTACAATTCCGGATATTTTTTTAAATGTTTCCCCGTTATAAACATAGTTTTATGTAAACATCTCAATGTTTATTTATGCAAGTATATTATAAAAAGGATTTATAATACTTAATCGGATATAAGACCGGGGGAATTTTCTTTGACTCCCTATTTTCGAACTCATATCGTAAATCTTGACACTACATATAAATTATAATTTACATATTCTTCTTTTGAAAAATTAGCATTTTATATCTCTAATAGTGGGAAAAGTCGACTCTATATATATTTATAATGACCAATCTATATAAAAATTTTACTTAATTTTACCATATATAAAGAAACACCACACAATGGCACATATGTAAATTTGTTTTTGCACGTGTAGGCTACCCTGACGTTTCCACATTATTTGTTCTATCCGGATTGAACTTATCTGTGATATAATTAGGTCTGGTCGTAATTTTCATCTTCGAAATATGCAAATTTAGTCAATATGGGACAAATTTGCATATCTTAATATGGAAAATTATTATTAAATAGAACCTTCATGAGAGTACATTCTCAGAAAAATTACAATTTTTAATTAATATTGGCAACTTTCCGGTAAAAGGACACTTCTCTCTCTAAATGACGATTCAGCTATGCAACTAGGTATTGTCTTTTATAAATAGAGAGTTATCTTACTGTAATAATATTATCAATGAATTTTTTTCATCATTAATATTACTAATAATGATCATTTAATAAATATTAATCAACATTTTTTATGTTAAGAATAGTGTAAGCATTTGATCGGGAAGAATTCAGGCGAAGCCCGGTGATTTATGTGTTTAGTCAATATGATTAATAATTATTATTATAAAGTATTTTATTAGAAACATGAGGTAGAATCGCAATTACACTCATGGACAAAACTTAAGGAAGTGATAAGTCTTTGATAACTCCGGCTGTCTGTTTTTAAGGAGACAGAAGAAATTTTGTTCAAACTTGGTTATCGCGGTTGTCTTTGAAAAAGGTCACTGTGTATCAAATATCTTTCAGAGATATTATCTGAATCCCGATATACATGCTAAAAGATACAAATTCCTCAAGTTTTGTCTATGAGTGTATTTTATTATCTTAATTATCTGGAGGCTTCGTGGAATCTCTAAGGAATAAAGTTAATATAATTTATCTAGTCTGCCATTCGGATCAAAAACATCTATCAGTAGAAAACTCTGCCCATATGTAAATATGTAAATAGAGAAGTGATGGGAACTCACCGATGAAATCTCGCGACTGTGACGATGCCATCCGACTGCTCTAGTAAGGCCACCTGCAACAAGAACGTGTTAAACCTGAGACATGGCTACACTATATTTTCCATAATTCAAAATATTTTGTTTTTCAAACTGAAATAATATATTTTTTCTCTCAATATATAATAAGTATTTAAAATATGTATATAATAATGTGTATATAAAAATTGTATTTATTATTAAGTTGTTAACGTGATAATCCTGTTGAAGGACTGACAAGTCCGAAAGCTTGAAAATAAAAAGTAGCACGAGAAACTTAACCCTGGAAGCTTCATTTATTTTATAATATCCCATAATATATTTGTATATAGCATAAAGAGTTAGAAAAGGGTGCCATTCATGTACCAAAAGAGGCATCTCTATTTTGTTTCGATGTACTAGAGCGCCATCTGTTATCAAATTATAAAACTATTTTAGAGGCGTAATATTCTTTTTAAAATAAAACAATTTCTACTGTCCTTACTGCGATGGAAAAATTAAAGGGAGGGCCTGGCTCATCAGTGGTGAACCCTCCCAGCGGTTTCGCCAGTTTAATCTACCATACCGCTGTTATATTGCTTTTTTTGGAACTTCCTTTTTATAGGTGACTGTTGTAAGACTCTTGGAATGGGTATTTTAGAAGAACTATGGACATAAGTTTGTTTTGTTTTAAAATAATGATTGTTTTAATCTCCCAGTACAGAATGAAAAGGTGGCGATAAAGAAGTTGCCATAACATCAACTTTGGAAATTCAGACAAAATTTCAATCAGTATACCATAGATAAGTGATTACTTAGATCACTGAGAATAATTTCAATGAAAATTATTTGCTTTTAGATACTTTTTTAAAGAATAGAAATGTCATATCAACCTAAATTATATTCCTTAATAATGGCTATACCTTAAGTTTCTCTGTCACCTTTATCAGGGAAATTTGGCTTGAAATCCTGCTCTTATATACATATAATACAATACAATATAATACGGCTTGTGATTGTAAAACAACATTTGAAAATTATCCCGCATGTGTTTCTTTTGAACGAAAAATCAAAATTTATTTTAAGGAGAAATAACGATTATTTCTAACCTTAGGGATGAAGTATGAAAGGATGAATTGTGAAGGGTAATGATAAACGGAAAAATTAAATCCCTGGATACTTTTATTTTTCCGTTCATCATTACTCTTCACAATTCATCCTTTCATACTTCATCCCTAAGGTTAGAAATAATCGTTATTTCTCCTTAAAATAAATTTTGATTTTTCGTTCAAAAGAAACACATGCGGGATAATTTTCAAATGTCGTTTTATATACATATATTCTCATTAAATAGATATAAAGCATCAATAATCGTGTGTATGCAGATAAAAATTTCGATAAGAAAATCTTAAGTTGAAGATATTTGAATACGTATATTTGAAAAAAATGAAAGAAATAAGAAAATATTTAACTTTTGATTTTATTACATTTAAAAATGTTACTGATATATGCAAATTTTGACACACTTTACATATAATTTAGAAATATATGATAACTTTTTCTAGAGTTAAAAAGAAGCAATGAAACTCCCCTTGATGGGCCTGCAAAGTACAACCTCGACCGCATCAACGAGGGACAACATTCCGAAACGTGTATATGGTTTTTTTTCTTGATAATTAAATAATGCAACAGAGATTTCTCCGCCCTTGCCCGTCCCAAGCCCGGATGAAAAAGAAGGAGGGGAAGCAGTAACAAGCTCGCTAAAAATCCTGGGCTCTGCTGGCTCATTCAGTGATACAGGATGAGTAGCATCTGTACTCCATGTTAGGAGCGGCTGCACATGGCATCTGTTCCCCATGTCAGAGGCGGTCATTTCTTTTGGAGCTAAGTCGGCCTGCCACTGAGTAGTGCTCCCAGTCTTAATGACAAAGGCAGACGCATTCTACTTTACCCAGTGTGGAGATAAGAAAGAAGAAGAACAGAGATTTCTGGAGATGAGTTTCTTTTCATAAACCTAGAAAGGTATTGGCTATCTCTCTCAGGAAAATAAAAATCTACAGATAGCTATATTTCTTGAAAATAAAGATACTTCGGCCAGTAAATCTTTCTATTACCTCGATGTTTCGACAAAAATATTTTATCCTCGTCAGGAGCAAACAAAAATGAAATCATTTGGCAAGGCGTTAAAAATTATTCTCTTAACGCCTTGCCAAATGTTTTCATTTTTGTTTGCTCCTGATGAGGACAAAATATTGTTGTCGAAACGTCGAGGTAATAAAAAGATTTAATGGCCGAAGTATCTTCATATTCAAGAAATATGAATGCCGGCCAGGCAGCCTCTATCTTTAAGATAGCTTTATGTTTTCTGATAGATGGCAATGTGCCATCCTCAACATAAAATTTGCACGATAAGAAGATGTCTTTTAATTATTTTTAATATATTACATACATAAATAGAATATAAATTCGCTAACTATATTTCCCTTGATAAAGGTGACATAGAGTAACCGAAACGTTAGTAAAACATTAAAAAGAATTTAATTGGTGAAACATTTCTTCAGGGCAACAAGAGTATATTCAACTAGTGAGGACAAACAAGAAGAAAAGAAACTAATAATATATCTTATATTCGGGGTGAGGGAATAAAAAAAGTAATTAATTATTGAGTAATATTTAGATTGTCGAATGTAAATTTTACTTACAAAAAAAAAGAAGAATGAAATATCAATTATTATCAAATATGCTTATTTTATTTTAAACAAATTTAACTATTTTTTGAAAATAGAGAAATCCATATTTAATTCATTAGATAATAAAAAAGGCATATATTGTATTTAATGAAAGATTTATTTTGCCAATATTTCGGCTGGCTGAACGCCAACCTTTATCGAGGCATTACATTTTTGTATACACAAACTCAACGCCGCATAGTGTATACAAAAATGTAATGCCTCGATAAAGGTTGGCGTTCAGCCAGCCGAAATATTGGCAAAATAAATATTTTATTAAATCCAATATATGCCTTTTTTTATTATCTAAATTTAACTATATAATATTATATTTTTTGGCAAATGAGTTTTTAAAAAAAAACACATTTAACCAACCCAAAAGGAAAAAAACGAATCTATTTACAACAGAACAAAATAATTTTTAAAAAGCTTTTTGTTTTTGGTCAAATTAGAAAAATATTTATATATTAAAAAAAAGTTAAATTGAATATAACATATATATGATATTTTAAAAAAGTTGTTTTTAGTGAGAAAGAGATTAAAAGAATCCCAATAAATTAATTTATCAAAAGTTAGGAATCAAAATTTTTCAATTGATTTTTAATTAATATATCAAATTGTGTTATTTACCAATCTTCCTATATAGATTTAAATAAACCCTATCACAAACATTTTAAAATATGCCAAACGAACTTCCGCGTCTTTTTGTTTGCTCGCCAAATATAGAATTTATGTATATAACAAATTATGTATAAAAGGGCGTACCTGGATCTGTAAAGAAAAAAAAAAAAAAAGAACAATTTTTTTCTTAAAATATTTGAAGAGATTGCTCCCTCTTTATCAATTTATTGCACAGTGAATTTAATTTACAAATTATTGTAGATCACATGAAAACAAATTTTTCATTGGTCAAAAACATTCTATATACAAGTATCAGAGTCATCAATTCTGTCATCGTTTGCTTTTGTGAATGTATGTAAATAATGGATTTCATTAATTTTTGTTCTGGCGTTTATTAGTTTAAATCTCTTTTTAAAAATCGTTTAAAATGCAGTCGCAATAATTAGCGAACACATATGTTTGCCTAATATTTCCATATGCTCTTTCATTTTTTTACAGAAAAATATTTACATGCCAGTATTTTGGATTAATTTTTTTATAAACCTTTTTTTTTTTTATTCTTACTGAGAAGATGGGCATCGCAGTCAGGATTCTTTACAGTCAGTCACTCAACTCAGGCAATTTCAAAGGTTAATGGGGGTTTGGTAGAAAAGCTGCCGTCTATTTAAACTATATTAATTTTGAAACAACTAAATGGATTGCAAAAAATAATTAAATCAAATACCCAAACACTAATATAATACAATTTTTGACATTACATACTTTTTTTTCCTGTAGTTTATGTGTTTCTTCTGTATTGCTATTCTATGGCACTTCTACTATTTATTATTGATGTACTTTCAGTATGAAGGCTACTTCACTCGGGGGATTTCTCGGGCGAAGCCGGGTCATTCTTCTAGTTATAACAACAAATTGATAAAGAGGTAGCAATCTCTCGAAATATTTTAAGAAAAAAATTGTTCTTTTTTTTTTCTTTACAGATCCAGGTACGCCCTTTTATATAATCTTAATTAATGGATCGCCTTTCGACTCAAAGTATATAACAAAGTTCCAGGAAACTGGTATTCATGTACAAAAAGCACTCACTTCAAATATACATTAGAAAAATGGATTATGTTTTCATAAAACTGTTCTAATGTATATTTGAAGAGAGAGGTGTCTCTTTTGCTACATATTTTTTAAATATTGAAATCCATAAGATTTTATAATTCAAATAAAAAAGGCACAGCTTGAATCGAAAATAAACTGCGTTTTTATTGCATATTATTTCGACGATTATAGCGTTCTATCTCTTTTTCAAACCTTATACAATGAAAACCTATTTTATATTTTCGATTTAAGATGTGCCTTTTTTCACACAGACATTTGAATATTTAAAGAAAAAAGCATATATTGGATTAAAATAGCATTTACTTTAGTTACTTATTAAAATACAATAGTTACTTATTAAAAATTAAAAATTCTTACTGCTAAGTTATAAAAATTGTTTATTATGTAAATCATCCCTTGTATATAGGTCGGTCTCTCGCCTTAATTTTCTGTCAAACCTGTAGAAGGGCGTTTGCCCGAAAGCTCGTAACGTTTACAAATAAAAGATACCTATCTTCCAATTAATGATACGTTTTTTCATAAGCTGTACACCGGAAGAGTTTTAAGTTTTTACTTTACCAATATTTCAGTTGGCTGAACGCCAGCCTTTATCAAAGTATTATAATATTTTAATGATTTATATTTTAAAATGTGTGTCCACAACAAACTCAGCGCCACATAACGTCAATAGAATTAAGTTTTAAAAAGTTGAGCCAACAGAAATATTAGTAGAATAAATGATATTTAGATCAAATAATGCCTTTTTATTGAAATATTTATGGATTTCTCTATTTTCAAAAAAATTTGAATGTATATATGAAATTATTTTATTAAATTTTCTGTGATTCTCAAAAATGAAATATTGCCTGTTCCTTAACTCTTTTTCTAACCAGTGTAATTGATATTATTTGGTTAGACATATATTGAAATTGGACAAAACTGACCTATAAATAAACAGTATAGACAATGTCTCTCTACAATACCTTCTTTCAGTAGATGAGTAGATTGATGGTCTACACCAGCCCTTGGCCAACCTAAATGACGCCACGGGCCGTTTTGATTAGGAGCAATGTTACAGGGCCGAATTTTAAGGAAACGTGCTTTAAGAAATGTAAAATAAATAAAAAACAAATTAAATATAAAACACATATACACAAACAATAAAATAAAAAATATATTATAATTATTTCAATATATTTTCTGTTTTTAAATATACAGACGAGAAATGAAAGTTACAAAAGAAATATAAAGTTAAATGGCGAGCCGCAAAATTTTTTTACAGCGGGCCCCGGGTTGGCCAGGCCTGGTGTACACGGTATATGTAGTGATTATCTTTAACTCTTCAATCGTCTCAGAATGACTCACCATGACTGGGTAGATGTCTGTACTCCACCAACTGGTTAGCTCCAGGTTTCCAGTCGATCAAAGGCTGCATCATCACCAACTTCATTTATAGAACATTTCAAACCTTTGACAGAAGAATAGATTTTCTAGAAAATATTACTTATGATCATAGCAAGAAATATAAATGAATAGCTTTTTGTTAAGCTCTATAAGGAACGAGAGTTAACTCCGCCTTTGCCAGTCCCAAACCTGGATGAAAAAGGAGGAGTGGGAGCAGTAACAAGCTCGCTATAAAACCTGATCTCAGCTGGCCCGACTGATAGTACCCTGTAAGGGCTCCTGATCTAGGGATACAGGAAGAGTCTGTACTCCATGTTAGGAGCGGCTGCACATAGTGTCTGTTCCTCATGTCTGAGGCGGTCATTTCATATTGGAGTTAAGTCTGCCTGTTATTGATTGTAGTGCTCCCAGTCTTAATGACAAAGGCAGACATATTCTACTTTCACACAGTCATTATGGTTGTCAAAACACCATCATAAATCTCAAGCTTTCAGACTTGATACCCAAATATGGCATAGCTATGCCTGTAGAAGAATTGTCAAGATCCGAAAGCTTGCAATTTTCACGAATAAAGAAACGCATTGCTACCGTTTATATTTTATACTTTATAGCAATTTTCTTTTTTAATATTCATACATGTCAAAGATAACCGAATTATTCATTATATATATCTTGAAGATTATTAGAATTTTTACTAGGAATTTATAAGTATATAGAATAATTTAAACATATTATATTACCATTAGAGAATATGGAACCGGGATTCTTGATAAAGTCGGATTAGCGTCGGTCGACAATTTCAATTTCTCAGCATGGCATTTGGCAACACGAACACCAGACTCCGCAGCCCTGAAAACACAGGCCGAACAAAATATGGATTCTCAGGAACCCTGTAGTGTATCACACTTCTCTTTCCATCATCTCTGATGTATTTTACTGAGGTAAATATTGACCGAACATTCCAACCAGTTTTTCACTGTTTTTTTTTTCTTTTTACTTCACCAACATGTAAAGTTTTACTACTAGATACATAGGCTGATTCTAAGAACCTCAGCAGTGATAGCATGTTACTGCGTAAAAAGGTAAATGAGTTTTGGCTAATAGTCTGGGATAAAATATTCAATGGTTATGTTATATTTTATTCCGAAAGATGGCATAAGACACCAACAACGTTCAGCTGCACGATCAATAGGTGTCTTTTAATGAACTCTAGCACTTAATCTAGTACATTCTTCCCTTTGTTTTCATATATATTTAGACTATGCTTCCAAACTTTCTAGATTATGTTCTAGACTCCTTTCTAAACTATCTAAATCATTATTTTTCCCACGCTTTTCATGACTTGCTAGATTATGTTTTGACCTATGATTTCAGACTATTCTTTCTAAACTATTACTAGATTATACTTTTGCATACGCTTCTATATATTTTCTAAAATATAAATTTTCATATGCCTTAAGGCTTTTTAGATTATGCTTTGACATATTCTTCAAGATTCTATGCATTCTGAATCATTTCTAGATTATGCCTTTGCCTATGCTTTTATATTTTCTGGATTATACTTTGAATATGCTTTCATATCATTTCTAAGCTCTGTGTGTGCTTTTGCAAATACTTCGAAACAATTTCTAAGTTATGTTTCTGCCTAAGCTTCTATACTTTCTCAACAATGATTTTAAATATATTTCTAGACCCTTCCTAGATTATGTGTTCTTGGCAAATTCTCCTAGACAATTTCTATATTATGATTTTTTCCTAAGCTTCTATTATTTTTCAAATTTGATCTACATATCATTCTATATCTTCCCTATATTATGTATGCTTTGGAAAATACCTTTAGACAATTTATAGGTTATGTTTACATTTCTAAGCTTCTATACTTTCTCAACAATGATTTTGCATATAATTCTAGATCCGTCCTAGATTCGGTGTGCTTTTGCAAATGCTTCTAGACCATTTCAGGATTATGTTTTTACCTGAGCTTCTATACTTTCTAAACTATGATTTTATATATGATTCTGGATTCCTCCTAGATTGTGTGCTTTTGCAAATAATTCTAAACCATTTATAGATTATGTTGTTAACTAAGTTTCTATACACACACACACTATCTAAACTATGCTTCTATATATGATTCAAGAGCCTTCCCAAAGAAGAGAGTTGTATCTTGGGCATCAACTTACTGTGAATTTCTTACTCAGCTCCAGCAGTAGCCGCGGTCTTCTAACAACATCTGCAACAACTGAAATGTTAGCATCCATTCCTTATAATCCACCAAATCCTTTTGTATATATAATAATGGGGAAACTATTTAACAATAGTTTTTCAATATTATTACTGTCTTCACTGTAATGTAAAATTATTGGAAGACTTGGCTCATCCAGCGCTTCATACCGTTCTCATTACTGTATTCGGTTGTTCTGATTATATAGTAGAAAATTTATAAGATTTCTTGGTTTAGGAATTCAATATATCTTTGAAAATAATCTCTGCGCGCGAATATTATTACATATAAGTACATGTATCGAGCATTGATCTTTTGCAAAAAAAGTCAACACTAAATTGTTTATATTTTTTCATTTAGAAAAGGCGTGATAATGCTTTATATATACAATTCTTTATACACATTCAATTCAAATATTCACCTTCCTAAGTTATAAAAAGGTTAGAATTCTATTTAGTTTACGGCAATAAATATGAAACTTGAATAAAAGGGGAAAAGCGTCATAAAGATAATTTATGTTGACTTTTCCTTTGTACAAATATATATTTCCATCTTGTTGATATATTATATTGTGAATACATCTTTTACCTCTCTTTGTTTCTCTAATTGTGTTCTTTGGTGCAAATATATGGTGATAATAAGGATAATGATGCTATATTTGACTATAACTTTTGTTGTTTTATAAAGCATATATCAAATTAATATTTTTTTTGTTAGCTTTTATAAATTTCAAAAGGTACTATGCTCATCTTCTTCAGAAATGTTCAGAATTTGTGACGAAAAAATTAGAAGTTGCTGATTCTTCCTTCAAATAAGATAAATATATTCCTTTCGAACTATATCCAAATTAAAATTTATTTTCAAATCTAATATATAGTTCGAATAAATGGTCATACAAAATTGACCTCAATATACTTCTATAATATACTTTCTATTATAATATATATATAATATATAAGAGATATCGATAATGAAAAGATTTGTGTCTTGAAAATAAAAACAATTTCTTCTCTGAATGAATTATTCTTTGAATTATAATAATATTTTCACTATGAAATTTGAGGTAAGAAAATTATTTTAGAAAAAGTGAAGTTGGTTCCAATGAACGAAGGTCTTTTATCCGGTTGAAATTAATGAAAATCGCTATCAAAGGTTAATGAAACTGTTAAACGGAAATCCATTTATATTTCATATGATCATTTCTTCTATATATATTCTAAATTCCAAGAAATCCCATGGAGATAATTTAGAGAAGAACATTTCAAGAAAACCTCAAACAGAATTGTTCTTTTTATCGGTGATTTTAAAATACGATTCAGAATTTGTATACATCCTGAAATGATTTATCAATGGGAAAAGGAATTATTGCATGAAGAACATTACAAGAGAATCCCAAACAGAAAGGTTCTTTTAAAAAAAGTATTTTAAAATACGAATCAGAGTTAATCGGATCTTATCCGGCCTCTTAGAGGAATTTTACTATATAATGGCAGGCCTCATATTCAGAAAGGTATTTCAATATATATTCTCATGTAAATTTTGTTGCTGTTTGTAAATGGGTGGAGAAGTGATCATTTTATCGATTTTCTCGTTTAGAATCGTTAACGGTTTGTTGGAATCAAAAGTTATGCACTTTTTTTAAAAGCAAAGCTTTTTAAATATATGAAAAATTCTCATCGCTATGAACGGAAATCCATTTAGATATTATATGGTATCGATATTTCATTTCTTCTATATATCTTCTAAACTCCAATAGATCACATGGGGAAGAACCTAGAGAGGATCATTTTAAGAGATTCCCCCAAACAGAATTGTTCTTTTCATCGATGATTTTATAATACGATTTAGAATTTGTAATCATCATGAAATGATTTATCATTGGGAAAAAGATTTCTTGCATTAAGAACATTACAAGAGAATTCCAACAAACAGTAGAGTTATTTTCAAAGATGATTTTAAAATACGAATCAGATTTCATATACATCCCGAAATGATAGATCATTGGGAAAAAGTATTTCTTGTATTCCTGACCGGATTATCAAGAATATCTCAAGTTTTTGTGAGCGCGTACTTTGGACTTCCTCGTGCCGCAGCAAGAAGGTCGGGGCGGCCAGGCCGAGGGCCAGAAGCACTCTCAGCCATTCTGATACCCGCATGCCCCCGGGATTCTGCCGCACCAGAATACAGCCTGCCGGCCACAACTAACAATGGTAGCTGCTGCCTTCTGACCCCGCCTGTCTCTTCAGCTAGTTAACCCGTCCCTCTCTCTACTTAACAAGTCCTTCCATCTTCTTGACCGATCCTTTCGCCCTATTACTTCATCCCTCCATCTACTTGACCGATCCTTTCATCCTATTAACTCATCCTTCCATTTTCTTGATCGTCTTTAGATCTTCTTTATTCCTAACATCGTGTTACACCATCCCTTCATCTGTTTAGCCCTTTCCATCATCTTGTTAGAGCATCCCTTCATCTTGTTAGACCCATCCTTTCATCTTGTTAAAACATCCCTTCATCTTGTTAGAGCATCCTTTCATCTTGTTAGACCCATCCTTTCATCTTGTTAAAACATCCCTTCATCTTGTTAGACCATCCCTTCATCTTGTTAGACCATCCCTTCATCTTGTTAGACCGTCCCTTTTCTTGTTAGACCATCCCATCATCTTGTTAGACCATCCCTTCATCTTGTTAGACCATCCCTTCATCTTGTTATGCCCATCCCTTCATCTTGTTATACCATCCCTTCATCTTGTTATACCCATCCCTTCATCTTGTTATACCCATCCCTTCATCTTGTTAAACCATCCCATCATCTTGTTGGACCGTCCCTTCATCTTGTTATACCCATCCCATCATCTTTTTATGCCCATCCCTTCATCTTGTTATACTCATCCCTTCATCTTGTTAGACCGTCCCTTCATCTTGTTAAACCATCCCTTCATCTTGTTAGACCATCCCTTCATCTTGTTAGACCGTCCCTTCATCTTGTTAAACCATTCCATCATCTTGTTAGACCATCCCTTCATCATGTTAAACAATTCCTTCATCTTGTTAGACCATCCCATCATCTTGTTAGACCATCCCTTCATCATGTTAAACAATTCCTTCATCTTGTTAGACCATCCCATCATCTTGTTAAACCGTCCTTTCATCTTGTTGCATCCATCCCTTCACCTTGATATACCCCTTCCTTCATCTTGTTATACCCATCTCTTCATCTTGTTAGACTGTCCATTCATCTTCTTAGACCGTCCCTTCATCTTTTTAGAACATCCCTTCATTATGTTAGACCATCCCTTCATCGTGTTATAACGTCCCTTTCATTTATTAGATCACCCTTTTTAGCCCCTCCCTTCATCATGTTTCACCATCTCTTTATCTTGTCAGACCTCCCTTTTCAAGCTTCTCAACCTGTACCTTCAACTAGATAACCTGTCCGTTTGACTTCCACTTCACCATCTTGATATATATTCTCTCTAAATGCCCAGACTGTTCCATCACACCTCTGGTGGTATTTTCCTTATTGCAAAGAACTGTCGGAAAGAACAACGTATATTGTCCAACCACCTTTCCATATCAATTTTACCATGATCCAGATACAATACTATAGAATGTGATAAAGATTTTAACACTGGTAGATCAGTGTGCGAATAAAGGAATAGTGGAGTTCTTGCCAATGCTACTCTAATCTTGTAATTTGCCTCATTTAGGAAGGCTTTGGAATAATCACACGACCCTATTGATATGTTTTCAATATAAAATATATTAATATAAACCCAGAAAGAGAAAGAGATTTATTATGAGTTTCACGCTTCCAAAAAGGTTGAAAAGAGGTAAGCGATGATCAACATACTGGGCTACCAAGAACATTTACCCACCGAAGAAAACAAGCTCAAAATAAAGGAATTAATCAAAGCTAACAGAATAATTTCTATTAAATGCTTATCTTCACAGACTGGGCTATCTACATTTTGAAACATTTTAATCTTTAAAATCAATTTCCTAAAGTCCTTAATGCTTTGAGAAAAATATAGGAGAGTTTGGTTTATCAATGGTGAATCATTGAGGCATTCATTTAGTTTTATTCAAAAGATTTTAATCTTCATAATACAGTTGTTGTTTTGTTAAAGAAAAATGTCTGCTTCACTTCTATAAAGACTATATTTTGCTTCTTAATCAAGACTGGATGATGTTTAAAATGATTAAAGTATCGCGACTTTTGAATTTTCGCGGGTTACGTATATTGGAATTTCGATCTTTTTGTGGCTTTATGTTGGTACTCATGTCTCTCACTTATGCCGACAAGCTCGGCCATTTTGAATGTTCACTTAATTGTTGACAGCTGCTTTGCTTGCAGGTGTTTTGGATCGTCTTCGATTTTTACCTATTAAAAAAATGGATCAAAGAACCTGTATCAAATTTTGTGTGAAAAACAAAATTGAGTGCGCGGATGCATTCCGAATGTTGACTGTGGCATACGCGGAGAAGCTACCTTGGACCGAAGCAACGTTTATCGGTGGTACAAAATGTTCTCAGAAGGCCGAGAAGATGTGAACGACGAAGAGCGTGCCGGACTCCTGAGCACTTCAACAACAGACGAAAAAATTAATGAAGTGGAGAAAATGATATTGGCCAATCGTCGAATCACCGTTAGAGAAGTTGCTGAGGACCTAAACATATCGATTGGCTCGTGCCATTCGATTTTTATCAATGATTTGGGCATGAGACGGGTCGCCGCGAAATTCGTACCAAAATTGCTCAATTGCGACCAAAAACAGCATCGCATGAACATTGCTAATGAGATGTTGGACTCTGCCCGCGACGACCCAAATTTGCTCCAGAGAGACATAACTGGTGACGAAGCGTGGGTTTATGGTTATGACGTGGAAACCAAAGCTCAATCATCTCAATGGAAGCTGCCGCACGAACCAAGACCGAAAAAAGCGCGCCAAGTTCGGTCGAATGTGAAAGTTTTGCTGACAGTTTTCTTCGAATGCAGGGGCGTGGTGCATCATGAGTTCTTGCCACAGGGTAGAACGGTCAATAAGGAATATTACCTGCAAGTTATGCGCAATTTGCGCGAAGCAATCCGCCAGAAACGCCCGGATTAGTGGATAAATAAAATTGGCTTTTGCACCACGATAACGCCCCTGCTCACACATCGTTGCTTGTGCGCGACTTTTTGGCCAAAAATAACACACCAATGATGCCGCAGCCACCGTATTCCCCAGAACTGGCCCCCTGTGACTTTTTCTTGTTCCCTAAACTGAAGAGGCCCAAAAAAGGACGACGTTACGCTACGCTTGACGAGAAAAAGACGGCATCGAAGGAGGAGCTGAAAAAGATTTTTTTTTAAATGATTTTTTGAAGTGCTTCGAAGATTGGAAAAACCGTTGGCACAAGTGTATAATATCTCATGGGGATTACTCTGAAGGAGACAAAATAGGTATTCATAAATAAATAAATAATTTTTGAAAAAACACAAAAGTCGCGATACCTTTTGAACACACCTCGTATATTGCTACTCTCTCTGTACACTTCCCTTATTGCTTCTTTTGAATTTTATAAATTTTAGTTTGTGCCTTAAATAAATTGTTGAGCCTACTTAAGTTTGTCTATCCAAATTGTCTACGATACATGACAATACATGAACTCTCTAGCAATAAACATTTTTAGGAAATTAAGCGATAAATCACGAATACTCCTTTTACAAATAAAAGGAACAATTTGCTTTATATAAATAAAGGCCACCTCTCCCGTCAAAGTCTATTGACCATCGAAGCAAACTAGCGGTCTCGGGTCGGTGACAAAGACAAAAAGGTGATCTTTATTTTTTATAAATCATCAATATGCTCTCCTGGCAAAATTTCTATCTATTAACACTCTATCGCGTTTTGTGTGCTGAAATAAATAAATATAATATATATATTGAAAATAGAGCAATCTCCATATTTAAATCATTAGATAATAAAAAAAGGCATATATTGGATTTAATAAAAGATTTATTTGCCAATATTTCGGTTGGCTGAACGCCAAACCTTTTGTAATGTAACGCCTTGATAAAGGTTTGGCGTTCAGCCAACCGAAATATTGGCAAATAAATATTTTATTAAATCCAATATATGCCTTTTTACTATCTAATATATATATATGCTAAAAGGTAAAACTTCCTTAAGTTTTATCCGAGAGTATAGGTATTGGTATTTTTTGTCAAAATGACGTTTAATATAGCTATATGCTATAGCATATATATGCTAAAAGGTAAAACTTTCTTAAGTTTTGTCCATGAATGTACGTATTGGTAGTTTTTGTCAAAATGACGTATAATATAGCTATATGCTATAGCATATATATGCTAAAAGGTAAAACTTTCTTAAGTTTTGTCCATGAATGTACGTATTGGTAGTTTTTGTCAAAATGACGTATAATATAGCTATATGCTATAGCATATATATGCTAAAAGGTAAAACTTTCTTAAGTTTTGTCCATGAATGTACGTATTGGTAGTTTTTGTCAAAATGACGTTTAATATAGCTATATGCTATAGCATATATATGCTAAAAGGTAAAACTTTCTTAAGTTTTGTCCATGAATGTACGTATTGGTAGTTTTTGTCAAAATGACGTATAATATAGCTATATGCTATAGCATATATATGCTAAAAGGTAAAACTTTCTTAAGTTTTGTCCATGAATGTACGTATTGGTAGTTTTTGTCAAAATGACGTATAATATAGCTATATGCTATAGCATATATATGCTAAAAGGTAAAACTTTCTTAAGTTTTGTCCATGAATGTACGTATTGGTAGTTTTTGTCAAAATGACGTATAATATAGCTATATGCTATAGCATATATATGCTAAAAAGTAAAACTTTCTTAAGTTTTGTCCATGAATGTACGTATTGGTAGTTTTTGTCAAAATGACGTATAATACAGCTATATGCTATAGCATATATATGCTAAAAGGTAAAACTTTCTTAAGTTTTGTCCATGAATGTACGTATTGGTAGTTTTTGTCAAAATGACGTATAATATAGCTATATGCTATAGCATATATATGCTAAAAGGTAAAACTTTCTTAAGTTTTGTCCATGAATGTACGTATTGGTAGTTTTTGTCAAAATGACGTATAATACAGCTATATGCTATAGCATATATATGCTAAAAGGTAAAACTTTCTTAAGTTTTGTCCATGAATGTACGTATTGGTAGTTTTTGTCAAAATGACGTATAATATAGCTATATGCTATAGCATATATATGCTAAAAGGTAAAACTTTCTTAAGTTTTGTCCATGAATGTACGTATTGGTAGTTTTTGTCAAAATGACGTTTAATATAGCTATATGCTATAGCATATATATGCTAAAAGGTAAAACTTTCTTAAGTTTTGTCCATGAATGTACGTATTGGTAGTTTTTGTCAAAATGACGTTTAATATAGCTATATGCTATAGCATATATATGCTAAAAGGTAAAACTTTCTTAAGTTTTGTCCATGAATGTACGTATTGGTAGTTTTTGTCAAAATGACGTATAATACAGCTATATGCTATAGCATATATATGCTAAAAGGTAAAACTTTCTTAAGTTTTGTCCATGAATGTACGTATTGGTAGTTTTTGTCAAAATGACGTTTAATATAGCTATATGCTATAGCATATATATGCTAAAAGGTAAAACTTTCTTAAGTTTTGTCCATGAATGTACGTATTGGTATTTTTTGTCAAAATGACGTATAATATAGCTATATGCTATAGCATATATATGCTAAAAGGTAAAACTTTCTTAAGTTTTGTCCATGAATGTACGTATTGGTAGTTTTTGTCAAAATGACGTATAATATAGCTATATGCTATAGCATATATATGCTAAAAGGTAAAACTTTCTTAAGTTTTGTCCATGAATGTACGTATTGGTATTTTTTGTCAAAATGACGTATAATACAGCTATATGCTATAGCATATATATGCTAAAAGGTAAAACTTTCTTAAGTTTTGTCCATGAATGTACGTATTGGTAGTTTTTGTCAAAATGACGTATAATATAGTTATTGTGATAGTATTTTGTGATTGTAGAGAAATAGTATAGGGAAAATTCTCAACTGACTTTCCTTTGATATAGATTTGCTCTCTTACAAATAGAATCAATTTATTATAATTATAGAGAGGAGGAATTATGGATTGTTAGCTTGTTGGATTTGCCATGGGGACTATTGGTAAGTAGAGATTGCTATTGTAGTTATCATTTCACCATTCGTACAGTACTGTGTGTGAACTCTATGCTGTGAACATTTATCTAATATCTACTCACTCATTGTCTTTTATATTAAATACTAGCCGAATGACCCGGGCAACGCCCGGGTTTTACCCGATTGAATGTTTTGATTCAAATACTATTTGTTACACAATTATAAATTGGCGCCTTAAATAAATGCATATATTAGTTAATAACTATAGCCTATGTGCTTTATCTGTCTATGTACTGTTGGCTTCCGTAGGCGTCTCTTACTGGGAAAAAGAAAGAGAGGATTCCATTTGGTTATTAACTAATATATGCATTTATTTAAGGAGCGACCCGCTCCAACACAATAGTTACAGAAATGGGGGGGGGGGGGGGGGGCATGATGGAGGGGGAGGGGGCAAAGGTGGCGTGATCGTAGCCGACCAATAGGAGGGCGCCATTAAAAAAAAAAGCAAACCGTGACAGAGGCCACGCATGACGCTCGTAACTGTATATAGAATCATTTAAAAATTATTTCAGAAGTATATCATTATAATATCTCTGATTTTGATACAAGTTATTGACTTCTCTATGCTTAAGAATTAAACATTATTGAAAATTTCTAGATCCTTGGTCAAAAACTTTCTTTTTATTTTGAGGTGTTGCAAGCTTTCAAGCAAATTTTGCTTTTAAATGGGAAAATCTAAAAATAAATGAAGAGGGATGTTATCAAAATTCGAAACTATTATAGACGCGTATGATTCTTTTTTAAAATTAAACAATTTATACTGTCCTTACTGACTATTTATAAATTGTTTAAATTCAAAAAGAATCATACACGTCTATAATAGTTTCGAATTTTGATAACAGATGGCGCGCTAATGTATCATAATAGAGATGTTATCGGGGGTGGAACACATACAAATGCAAAATTCCCCAATGGATTTTCAGTATTTTTGATTGAGAAAGGTTACAAACATCAATTTATTTTGACAAGTATAGATTCAGTAGTGGGAGTGGATATTTGTACTGTAATAATGTTTTAACAAATGTTCGTTAAACATTTATTCTAGGGAAAACCAGGCGAAGCCGGGTACTTTCGCTAGTAAATTAATATACAAACATTGACTTTCATATAGATAGATTTATTCCGACAGATGACGCAAGCCATCAGTAACTTTTATTTTCCCCATCAGTAGAAGTATTTTTTCTTAATGATCCAAAATGTTCAGTAATTACAGAAATTTCATATCGCGTTGAAAATTACAGAAAATAGTTTAAATAGTTAATCAATTACACCGCAAGAAGTTTATTTTCTAATTTATTATTATCATTGGCAAGTTTTTCAAGTTAAAGAACTCTTCCTTAGGTGTTTCTTCCGAATTAAACTTGTGTTACAAGCGAGCACAGCTAACCTAGCGTCATCTATTTACACAGGATAGACTGTTAATATGAAGGGTTTGTTTTCAATCGTTTTTAACGCCTTTAAGACTATTAATGATATGAGCCAGGCCCTCCCATTATTTTTTTATTGCAGTAAGGGCAGTAGAAATTGCTTATTTTTAAAAAGAATCATACCTGTCTATAATAGTTTCGAATTTTGATAACAGATGGCGCGCTAATGCATTATAATGATATAAGTAACGAATACACTCATGGACAAAACTTAAGGAAGTTATACCTTTTAGCGTGTATACGGATATTCAGACAATAACTCTGAAAGTTATTTATGACAGTGCGCATAGATTCATATGAATATATTTGCATTGTTGGCCGGAGAGCGAAATTAGAAAGACAGCTTGCTCCCAGGCGTGTGAACTCGCCGGCAGGCGCATGCGCAGGCAGCGCGTGCTGCTTGTTCGAAAACTTTTCAAAATAAACAAAGTGTGTTTTCTCGGCTGCAATTTTTGATAAGTTTATAAATAGGGAGTAAGCCCTAAATTAAAAAATACTACACTATTTGATACATAGTGACCTTTATTGAAGACACACGAGATAACTAAGTATGAACAAAATTGCCTCTGTCTCTTAAGAAAAAAAAAATAGACCACAGACGAAATCAAAGACCTTCCACTTATTGATTGAAATTTAATATCTACGACCTGTGTACATGGCAGGAAGGGTACTGCCTGAAGAGGTGGGAGTGGTCCATGGCTGGCAGCTGCCCACCTTCGCCGCCATGTTCTGGAGCGTGGTGCAGTGTGAGGGTTATAAGCCTGACCTAGCCACACCTGCTCTAGCTTACTCCCCTCGACGTTTCCTACAGGTTGTTGCTCTGGTCCGACATCACAACCATGGTGAGTGCTAACACTTTAGCTCCAATAAATGTATCAACTCTAACCGCGATCTTTCGAGCTCTCGCTTTTAACAGGCAAAATATCATAAAAGTGATCGTGGTAGTGAGCTATCTATTTGTTTTATTCTTGCCATGTTATATAGTGTATGTCTCTGTTTGACGGTGACTCTGGGTTGATACGATCTCTATTTGAAACGTTATTTTTAATGAAAATGATTTTATCAAATTTGTCATGCCAATTTGGTACCTGTGGGGGTTATCGAGTTTTTTTCTTTTCTGTGTTAATGATACTGTGTGTATAAAAAGGCAATACTAGGCTGGGATGATGGAAGGCGGAGTTTATTGAGAGTGGTGAAAGAGGTGTCAACAATCCTTGAAATATTAAAGATTCATCCGGGGGCGGGTTTGAATAGTTATGGACGGAGTTGGTTAGAATAGGAATGACCAAAAAAATGGTTGTAATATTTAAGGCGGGTGCTAAATAGTTATAAGCGGGGGTTGGTTAGAATAGAGATGCTCAAAAGAAGTGTTTTAACCTTGAAATCTGAAATATTAATCAATAAGTGGGTCTAAATAGTTATAAGCGGGGCTAGTTAGAATAGGAATAGTCAAAGAGGCGTTAGCGATTCCTGTAAAATTAAAAATTCGTCAGGAAATGGAGCATAAATAGTGATGGGCGGAGCTTAGAATAGGATTGGACTCAAAGAAGTACTAATACAATCCTTGAAACATTAGAGATTCACCAGGTTATGGATCCACTCTCTCTTTTGGGTAAAAGAACTCGAGGAGAGTTGAGATGTCTTCATCACCAAAATAATCCATTGTATACAAAATATCCAATTTGATAATAATAGTATATAGTCTGGTAGTTGGCGTTTTGGGCTCCAGAGGTGGGATCTCTATATCATTTTAGAATTGTGTAGAGAACTTGAAATACATACAGGCGCCATTTTCTACCCATCATGATTACTATGATTTTCACAAGATTTTTAACTTCAGAATTTTTTTATATTTAAATATATAAAACGATTGAGTTGTGTTGGGCAGCCAGGGATTGCAGAATCAACAAATTCGATGAAATTGCAGCCGAACATTTCAACTATAGGAGAGTGGAATCCTGGAAGTTCTGTGCGGCAGGATACTGTGACACCAAGACGAAGGTATGTTAGGTACTGTACAGACGTGGAGATGTCTGACATTGTGGTCCAGGAATGTATCTGTCATACCCACTTCGACGGTCCACGCTGCGAACGCTACTCGGGTCCTGGGTGCTGGCTGGTGTACTGCTTCCTGGTGGCTTGTACGGGGTCGCTGGATTCCCTGGCCTGCGTGTGTAACTCCTCGCTGCACGGTCGCACGCCGCTCAGTACGTACTGGCTATTATACCCTCGTTGCACGGTATGTACTGGCTGTTACACCCTCGCTGCATGGTCGCACGCCGCTCAGTACGTACTGGCTATTATACCCTCGTTGCACGGTATGTACTGGCTGTTACACCCTCGCTGCACGGTCGCACGCCGCTCAGTACGTACTGGCTATTATACCCTCGTTGCACGGTATGTACTGGCTGTTACACCCTCGCTGCACGGTCGCACGCCGCTCAGTACGTACTGGCTGTTACACTCTCGTTGCACGGTATGTACTGGCTGTTACACCCTCGCTGCACGGTCGCACGCCGCTCAGTACGTACTGGCTGTTACACTCTCGTTGCACGGTATGTACTGGCTGTTACACCCTCGCTGCACGGTCGTACGCCGCTCAGTACGTACTGGCTGTTACACTCTCGTTGCACGGTATGTACTGGCTGTTACACCCTCGCCGCACGGTCGCACGCCGCTCAGTACGTACTGGCTGTTACACTCTCGTTGCACGGTATGTACTGGCTATTACACTCTCGCTGCACGGTCGCACGCCGCTTAGTACGTACTGGCTGTTACACCCTCGCTGCACGGTATGTACTGGCTGTTACACCCTCGCTGCACGGTCGCACGCCGCTCAGTACGTACTGGCTGTTATACCCTCGTTGCACGGTATGTACTGGCTGTTACACCCTCGCTGTAGGTGGACGCTTTTCAGTTTTCCAAAGCTGGTGTTCTGGCTTTGTCATTAACGTGAGTCCGCTAGTCAATAGATAGCCTATTTTGACGAGAGAGGCGACCTTTGTCTTTGTAGATCATTATCCTCCCGGCAAAACTTCCATCTATATAAAAATGTGTGGATGTCTGTACAGCCGGGACGTGGTGGTACGACACCCAGGACCGAGCAGTCTTCCAGCCTCCCCCACATGACTTCCCTGAGTCCAGTTGGCCGTTCATTCTGCCCAACATGAAGTACGCCTTCGACTTCCCTCCCAGCTTTACACAGATGGGTGCGTTGTAGTGTCACATTTACAGACATGCTATGTGTCCCAGCAATGACATCCTCCTGAAAATTGATACAAAATTGTAACACTACATTAAATATATAACTAAAATGCGCGAGGATGGTTTTCATGTACCAAAAAAAGTACCTCTCCCTTTAAAAACACATTAAACAATGCATTCGGTGTACCACCCTAGTACAAAACAGAATGAAGAATGATGAACGATGAATGAGTCAAATTCTTTGTTTTTAGGTGTGTTTAAATTAAATTATCTATGTATATAGTATGCTTGTTTGAAACCAATTTAATGAATATGGTAAATGCCTTTGTGCATATATTTTTGGATATATAAATATATTCTCCCTCACTCTCTCTCTCTCTCTTGTATTGCTTTCCTTTGGGCGCCAGTGTCCTTGGCGGGACATCGCGCTTTGTATTTATAGTTGAATAAAGTTGAATGAATGAGTCAAAACACCAGTTTCGGCAAATTCAGACAAAACCCAACTTATATACCATTTTAAAATTAGTACAACTGTTAAATTGTACTGGAATATAAGGTGGATAAATTAAGTAAAAGGCATCTCCTTATCGTTAAACAAAATTTTTTGATTAATCAAGAATTTGACCAATGTATGGAATAAATCAATGAATAGTTGATACACATCAGCAACTTTCAGTTGTACAATAGGGAGATGTTCTTAATTTATATATACCATTGTTTTTGTCTGAATTTTCCGAATCTAGTGTTGTGGCTCATTTATTATCGCTATTCTACGTTTTGTACTGGGGTGATAGACATTGTTTTGATGCATTTTAAAAGGGAGTGTTGCCACTTTTGGTACATATGTATATATTTGATTAAAAGGTATTACCACGCATCTTATGCTATAATTATTTTTTTTTAAGGAGGGCATGGCTTCATAGTGGTAATCAACAACAACAACAACAAAAGCCTTTATTTAGGGCATTCCGCTCCATATAAGATTCGCCGTATTTACACATCCCATAGTGGTAATCTCTCCCAGCGGTTTCGCCAGAAACTTGAAATTAAACTGGCCAAAACTGCTGAGAAAGTTCACATCACTGATTAGCCATGCCCTATCCTTTTCAAATCTCATTTATCATAGCATAAAGCTTGTTGTAAAGTTTTTTAATTATACAAGGGGTTGTCTCAAAAGTTCATAAACACTTGCAAAAATATTGAAATACCAATATTATTGGCTGTTATGTATAATGTCTTTGTATTATGTATAATGTAATTGTATTTTATGTATTATTATGTATTCGCTGTAATAATATCATTCGCCAAGTAATAAGAAAAACAAAGTTTTTAAGAAAAATTCCAACTTTTGGGACAACCTTATATTATTTAAAATAATTTGAAAAACTGGATAAACCGCTGGAAGAGTTCAGTAGAAGACAGTGGAAAATCATTTATTCGCATAGAAAAAACATGCGGGGTAAATGGTTATAACTTAATACAGTTGGTGCGCTCTTATAAATGTAGTTAACATTTGTACTATAGAATAAAGCGTTAGGAGAAAATAATTTTTAATAATCGACTACACGAGCTTTCGGGCAGTCACGCCCTTCAACTGGTAATGATACATGATGGCAATAGGCCTTAAATAGGATTCCGTTTTTTAAGATATATTTACATATGAGAAAAATAATATAGGACGGCTAAAAAACAATTTAGTTAAAAAATATTTGCAAATCTAAGCTATTGTATAATATATTTATGTAACTATGCTAATCCTGTAATGCCGGTTGACAAATAAATGGTAGGTTTGTAATTGGCTAAAACATGTGACTATATAATGAAGAGAGACTAGTATTAGGATATCGACTGTTCAACCCGCCATCAGCGGCCATATTGGAACTATACTGGGGGAGGGGGGGTTTAACGGTTATTCAAGTTATTACATATATCCTGATATTGTGCAGGTAAATCTATATGTCGGTTAATGCTATTTTTTCATATGGATACAATGGCCTCTATGATCAGTCTTTGGTATTTATTGGAGATGTTATTGTATAAGGTGGTGGGTGAAGTTAAGTCGAAAGAGTGGCCTGTGTCAAGAATATGGCTGTAGATGAGGGATTTGTTGTTTTTATTATTATTGACGTACCTGCGTGCGTTAGAGTTATATAGAGTTAAAAATTAGTTCCAATTTTAAGCGATAGATGGCGCTGAGAAGATAATATTTTAAATTTCAATCAGACAGAGCTATGAAATAACTTTATTTTCTATCTGTCAGAAGTAGGAACTCAGGTTCTAATATTTACAACGGAAGTTTACATGCTAGAGTCTTCTTCTTTCTTATCTCCACTCAATCATATTAAGGTATCAAGCTTGTAGAGCCTTGTCAACCATTATGACTGGGTGAAGTAGAATGTGTCTGCCTTTGTCATTAAGACTGGGAGCACTACTCAGTGGCAGGCCGACTTAGCTCCAAAAGAAATAGCCGCCTCTGACATGAGGAACAGACGCCATGTGCAGCCGCTCCTAACATGGAGTACAAACGCTGCTCATCCTGTATCCCTGGATTAGGAGCCCTTACAGGGTACTATCAGCCAGGCCAGCTGAGCCCAGGTTTTTTAGTGAGCTTGTTACTGCTCCCCCTCCTCCTTTTTCATCCGGGCTTGGGACCGGCAAATGCGGAGTTACGTGCTGGAGTAATGTACCAATATATCTTCATGGGGTTTGTTCGTGGAGTAGAAATCATCGAGTTAAGACAGCCATGACCCCGGGATTGAATCCCGCATTGGGTACTTTTTTCTGAAGAAAGAAAAATGCTCCAATCCCATCAGTGACGCAGAACTCTACGTCTCTGTAAAAGACAAACACCTATTTGCAACAAAAAACAACACCTATTTGCAGAAACAAAGTTTCACAATGAGTAGTTATCATTACTAAAATTATAATTTTTAATAAACCTTTGGTTTTAACTGTTACGACCCGGGATCGAATCCTGCATTGGACACTTTTTTCTAATTAAAAAAATGCCAATGGCCCCCGATTCTTGCAAAAGTCCAACCCCACCAGCGAGTGCAAGTAACCAAACGGGGCTCTGACATATTTGTAAGTGCAAAGTCGAACTGTTTTTCACATGTGTAGACATGTGGTGCACTTACAGTAAAAACAGTCGCCTACTTCTACCCACTATGATTATCATGGCCTGTACCACGTGTAATAGGGATAAGCAGAAAAAAGTGCCACTTTTAGAGAAAGGTGTCCTCTTACCGGAGAACTACTAATTAGTATAAATGGTAATTTTATCGACGAGATAATTGTGCCTTGTATATAAATGGGCCCTCTTATCTGTGAATTGCTAATTAGCAAATATTGTAACTTTAGCTATGAAAATTGTCCTTTGTATAGAGATGTCATTTTACCGGAGAGTTACTAATTAACAAAATGGTAATTTTAGCGATGAGAACTGTCCTTTATAGAGAGGTGTTACTTAGAGAGAATGACCTTTCATGGAGGTTCTACTGTATAGTGTTCAACAATCCCACTATTCGGAGGTATTTCTGTTTGTTTAAATGAACTCTAAAGTAATAAATCCTTTTTATTTCTTTACATTTTGACACTAAAATTACTTTTAACATAAATCATTAAAGGCTGTTTCTGTAGCCCTCACTGTCATTTTATTTTTTATATTTATTTATTTATTACAGACCACACGCTATATCCTATGTGGATATTTGCATGTAAATGTTTAATCTATTTTATGTACATAGTTTTAAATATATATACAAATTATTTATAGTTTTAGAGAGAGAGAGAGTGAAAGTTATTTAAATTTACATTTTAGAGCAATAAATTTAACAAGAAATAAAGATTATTTACATACATATTATCAAAAGTGCAATATATCTTTAGAATTACAACCACTAAACCAATGGCACAAATATAGAACATTCCAAAACAATAACAGCAATAAAAAAAAAACTATACTAATTAAAACTAGAAATTTCAATTCTTAATGTAATTCAAGTCCACGGCATTTGAGATAGAGTCTAGAGAATTTGTTAAATTTTCTATATTCTTCTTTAAGAACGAAATACTTGATGAGGAAAGAGTATAAAGAAACTCTTTCCTCATCAAGTATTTCGTTCTTAAAGTTTAGTGAAGGAATTATTACTTCAATATTCTTCTTTACTCGAAAAAGCCCTCACTGTCATGATAGAAAAAGATTATATGAGGGCTTGGTTCATCAGTGGTGAACCCTCTTCGCAGTTTCGCCAAATTATTCTCCAGAGACACTGCTCATATATAGTGAACATTCTTCTTAAAAGGCTCATTATACAAATCTATCATTTTAAAAGATTTATTTGGAAAGAAATTAGTGTCAAAAAAAAAAAAGAGAATGTATAATTAATATATAATATTTAATATTTTGTTATTATGTTTTTAAAAAATAAATACAAAAGATTTTATTAATATATCCAACCTTATATACGGATTCACTACAGTGGCTGAAAAGGAAAAAAATAAAAAGTAAAAGGTTTTTTCATTTAATGAAAGAGAAAGATAAAAAAGGCAGACGATATATACACAAAGCCTTAATTAAGATAATCAGTATCGTACACAGATTTGTAACATAAGTCTGAACAAAACAAAAAAATATATATATATTATTTTTTGCTTATCCCTAGTACACGTGGTACAGGCCATGATAATCATGGAGAGTAGAAGTAGACGAATGCTTTTACTATAAGTGCACCACATATCTACACATGTGAAAAGCAGTTCGACTTTGCACTTACAAATATGCCAGTTTGGTTACTTGCACTCGCTTGTGGGGTTGGACTTTTGCAAGAAACGGGGGCAATTGGAAATTTTTTTTTTTGTAAACATAAAAAGATAAAAATAATAAATAAAAACAAAGTTATTTACATATGATGCATAAAATGGCGTGTAGAGTTTGCATAAAGCTAATAGTGCATGCGGAAGAAATAAATTTTAATATGTATATGTATATGAGCCTTTATTAAGATTTTTAGTCTTAAGCTAATATTACGTAACTGAAGAACGAAGTCTTTATAAATTTTGAAGCAGGGCTTGTATACTGAATTTGCATATTTATTTTGAAACGAATATTTTAAAATTTGATGCACTAGCGCGCCATCTGTTATCAAAATTCGAAACTATTTTAAAGGCGTAAGATTATTTTTTGTGTATAAGAGCAGTGTCTCTGGAGAATAATTTGGCGAAACTGCGAAGAGGGTTCACCACTGATGAGCCAGGCCCTCCCTTTAATTTTTCCATTGCAAAAGAACAGTAGAAATTGTTTTATTTCAAAAAAGAATCTTACGCCTTTAAAATAGTTTCGAAATTTAAAAATTTTAAATGTTTTAGCGGTATCACCAATTTAAAAAAAAAAACACTAAATTTTCGTACAAAATACTGTGTAGTTTAACAAGAGTTGTTACCTCTGAAGATAATCCAATTCGAAACATTGGCTTTTTAATATAAATATAACTTTTTTATAATAAACTAGCCGAATGACCCGGGCAACGCCCGGGTTTTACTCTATTAAATGTACCCTATTCAAATACTATTCGTTACAATTATAAATTGGCGCCGTGGATGTCACTCTTATGAAACGTCCCGCTCCAAACTTTGTGTCTAAGAAGCGATATTTTTATAGAAAGATGATCTGGCTTTTGTTTTCTGCTCGAATGAATGTTTTTGTTAGAATTTTGTTCCTGCATACAAAATAATGAACTGGTTTCACCCGTGGTCTCTGCTTTTTTGAATTTTTCCCGATATAATTTTGTATCTGATAATCAAACATGATACAGCAATATCGTCATCATCATTTTCTGACTAAAAATATATAGTTTTAATAATTGATTTATATATTTTTTAAAATAGCCTATCGTCTTCCCCGTATTCTTTTACCTATGTATGGGAATTTTGGTTTGAATTAGTGAACTACTGCGAATTTGTATACCGGACATACAGACAGACAAACAGACAAACATACAAACATTCATTTTTATATATAGAGAGATATAACTGTTTCAAAATATAAGCTAATTTAATATTTAATAGAAATATTTTATTATATTGATCATAAAAATATATTTTAAAATATTGATATTTGAAAGTATTATTATAGTTTTACTCAAGATAAAATATAAAAATTTAATGATTAGTTATTTAAATCAGCTTTATGGACACAACGAACCCTAGACTGTGGCGCTCAAGTGGCAGTAATCGGAACTAAAAATTTATTTTTATTATTTAAGTCAATTTTAGGTATTTTTAATGCAGAATGGGTTAAATAATTATTTATTTATATTTATCAACCCTCCATATATATATTTATTGTCTTTAAATAGGGATCGTAAATAAAAAATAAATTAAACTTATTTTAGTTCCCACTTTCGCCACGCTAGCGCCACCATCGAGCTAAAATTAGGTCCATGAAGCTCGTTTAAAAATGAATATTAATTATCTCATATCCAATATGTTTATTATAATTCTAATTAATATAGTCGATAGAATAGGAATGTTATTATCATTTTTCAATACAGTTAAACCTGTTTATAGCGCCTCCATCTCTATAGCGCCCGATTTTAAATACGTAGTACGATGCGATTTACATTAAAAGTGACCTGTCTATAGCACCCCCTCTCTATAGCATCCTATTTTGGTGACTCCCAAGAGGGGGCGCTATAGACAGGTTTAACTGTATATAAACTTTTAAGATAAAACTATTATTTTTATTTCTCTTTATGTGATTGTCGTGTTATCTACCTTATGGTTACCTCAAATCTCAAACACCATAAAAGATAAACTTTTATTTTGACAAATTCAACTCTCTTCCGTACCTTCAGTTAATAGGATTCTATCATTACATGTTTATCTTACACCATATAGAACAACCATGTAACAACCTTGTAACCTTGTCAAAAAAATAGTACAAATGTGAAATTTTACTGGGATAAGGTGATAAATTAAGAAAAAGGCATCTCCTTATCGTGCAACTGAAAGTTGCTGATGGCTTGCGCCATTTATCAGAATGAATATCAACTTTTTGTTGATTTTTAATTATTCCAGAATTGACCAAATACCCATTCTTGATTAATCAAGAACGTACGTGGTTAGCTTTTCTTGATAAACCAAGAATGGGTATTTGGCTAATTCTGGTATAATTAAAAATCAACGATAATAGTTGATATTTATTCCGATAGATGGCACAAGCCATCAGCAACTTTCAGTTACACGATAAGGAGATTCCTTTTTCTTAATATACAACCTTGTATCTTAAACCTTTTTAGACAATTGGAGTAAGACAGGTGGTAACGTGTAGATATTGTATAAGAAAGCGAATGGTGCACGCGGGAGAAATAAATTTTGATTTAATTCGACATTGTAATGTTATAGTTAAGTGGGTTGGTGGAAGGATGGTCTAAATCGTTGGTTTTCGGCCGCTACGACCCGGGTTCGATTCCCACATTAGACACTTTTTTTATTATTAAAAAAAATCTAAAATGGCCCCATATTCTTGCAAAAGTCCAATCCCACTAGAGAGTGCAAGTTACCAAACAGGGTTCTAACACATTTGTAAGTGTAAAGTTGAACTGTTTTTTATATGTGTAGACATGTGATGCATTTACAGTAAAAGCACTCACCAACTTCTACCCACCATGATTATCATGGCCTGTACTATGTGTACTAGGAATAATTTTATAAATGTTATAGTAATAAAAATTAATATAGTGATACTAATACTCAACTAAAATTATAGAATACCTAGTATAGTGAAAACATAACATAACTAACGCTGACGAGCTCCAACAGCGTTCGTGGATGGCTTTTCATGATTTATCAAGAAATTGGGTTGGCCAAATATCAGGGAACAGGTTAAATCAATTAATAGTTGATTTCTGTTCCACCAGATGGCGCTCTGCCTTCTGAAAATCATATGTGCTCCTGGTCAGGATATGCCATTTTTATTTTTAATAACATAAACTATTTGAGCATATGTTTCTTTAATGAAAATAAACCCCTACATACGTCAATAGTACATAGTTTTGGATACAGATGGCGCTGTTATATCATATTTATGTTAGTTTTCATAATTTATATTTAAATAAATATATATATGGTTAGTCTTTCTCTAATTTGGATTTTCCTGTAGTTCTCTTTATTTTACGTCAAATTAGCGATTTTTAAAACATATTTAAAAATTGAAACTTATTTTTAATTAAATATATAGTTTTGTTATATTTAATTATTAACTTTCTATTCAAATTTTTGTTTCCTCGGTAGTATAGTGGTTAGTATTCCCGCCTGTCACGCGGGCGACCGGGGTTCGATTCCCCGCCGGGGAGTTTTTTTTTTTTTTTTTCTTCTTCTTCTTCTGGGCGAAAGAAATTTCAGAGAGAATTGAGATGCGTTGGACACTAAAAAAAGACCTACTATACATAGACCCAATCTGTGAGTAGTGTCTTGTCCATGGGGCAAATCAGATAAGTCCGTGCACCCTGATCACGATACCGGCCAACTAAGTTGCCTTGTCCGTATGGATGTCCTCTTCTGAACCAACTCACTCCGGACCATATATACCCCGATCATCCTTTCAAACCCAATCTGTACAATATTTGAAACAATAAAATTATTTGAATATCGAGATTTGGTCTTTCAGTCGGTAGTAGATGTGATTTTAAAATGTACTTCTACAATATTTCATACTTCATTGGATACGTGGCATGTACAATCATAGACAAAACTTAAAAAGTAGAAAGTCTTTGATATCGCTGGTCGTCGTTTTTATTATTATTATTATTTTTTTTTTTTTTTTTGAAAGAGTCAGAGGAAAATCTTTTCACCTTTTGTTATCTCGTATGTCTTTAAATAAAGGTCACTGTGTATCAAATATCTTTCAGAGGTATTGTCTAAATCCCGATTTGCATAAGTTAAGCATATATTATATGATAAAGAATGAACCCCAACACCAATTTTGGCAATTTCAGACAAAGAGTCAACCTTGTATCACATGGTATACACTGTATAATATACAGGTTAGCTTTTTGTCTGAATTTTCCAAAACTGATATTGTGGCTTATTCTTTATCAACACTAGTAAAGTTTTGTACTGGCTAATAAACCAACCGCATTGTTTAAATACAAGGTGCGTTCATCAATTTCCAGGACTGGTTAAAAAATAAAATAAATGAAAAATCTAAAGAAAAAGATTTTTTACGGAGTTAAATATTGGACATTCGACCACACCTGACTGAAAGCACGAGTCTCGTGGCGCACGCGCCGATCTAAAAATAGAACAAAACAACTTCCTTGTAAGGTTCGCATTTCTAATTTTAAAATGGCCATTTTCGAAGAGCAGAGAATCTGCATTAAGTTTTGTTTTAAATTGAAAAAAAATTGCTACTGAGACCCATGAATTGATTAAAGAAGCTTTTGGCGATGCAGCTTTATTCGTTCAAGAACTTTTTAATAGTTTTCGCGCTTCCTAAAAGGTCGGAAAAAGGTAAACGATGATCAGCATACTGGGCGTCCAAGATCATTACGTTGCGAGGAAAACAAGCTCAAAATAAAGGAATTAATTAAATCTAACAGAAAAATTTCTATTAAAGACTTATCTTCAGAGACTGGACTATCTGTAGGACTGTGTCATCAAATTGTAACAAAAGATTTGGACATGATCCGGACGTCTTCAAAAATTGTTCCCCGGATTCTAACAGAGGAACAAAAGGAGGTTAGAATGGATGTCTGCAAAAACATGGTTGAAATGACTCGGACCGATCCAGAATGGATGCAAAAAATCATTACCGGGGATGAGACATGGGTGTATCAGTATGACCCGGAAACCAAACGTCAATCCAACCAATGGATTGAAAGAGGGGAACCGAAACCCAAAAAGGCAAGATTTAGAAAATCCAAAGTCAAGACATTGCTTGTTACATTTTTTTAAATATATATTAATGGTTTGGTTCACCATGAATTTATTCCTTTCGGACGTACAATTAATCAAGAGGTTTATTTGGGGATAATGAGGCGCTTAAGGGAGGCAGTGCGCCTTAAAAGACCTGAAAGATGGCAAAACAATGGCTGGATACTTCACGTCGATAATGCGCGGCCGCACACAGCCCATGTTGTTTTGCAGTTCTTGGCCAAGCATTCAACCATACAGATCCCTCTCTCATCCACCCTATTCCCCCGACTTAGCCCCCAATGACTTTTTCCTCTATCCTTAATTGAAAATGAAGTTAAAAGGAAAGAAATTTGACAACGTTGATATGATACAAGCTGAATCGAAGGCAGCCCTGAGGAACCTCTCAAAAAGTGATTTTATCTCCTGCTTCGACAATTGGAAAAAAAGATGGAACAGGTATATTGAAGCAGGAGGGGCATATTTTGAAAAATATTAAATTAGTTTTTTGTATTTGTTTTATTTTTTCAAAGATACAGAGCAGTCCTGGAAATTAATGAACGCACCTTGTACATTTTTAAAGGGAGAGCTATAACATAAAGTTACGGGAGGAAGAGCTATTCATCTACCTAGAGGGGTACCTCTCCCCTTAATTATACAACAGAACGTAATTCATTTTGTTCATCATCCTAGTAAAAAACTTTACTAGTGATGATAAAAAAAATGAGCCACAACACCATTTTTGTAAAATTTAGACAAATTTGACCGATTTGATAACCTATCTTGTAGGATGTTATGAAATTGAAGCTATTACTGTACTGATGAGGGCCAGAGTATGCAACAATAGTTTGACAAATTCAAATTTTAATACATTATAAAGGACTGCGGCGTATGATTATAAAACAACACTTAAAGTTTCACTGCATAAGTTTCTTTTCTGTGAAAAATCAATATTTATTTCAAAGAGAAATATTTACTATTTCTAACTTTTTTGGATGAAGTATGAAAGGGTGAAAATATGAAGAGTAATGGCGAACGGAAAAATAAAATAAAAGTGTCCAGGGGCGGGAATCGAATCTGCCCGGTAAGCGAAACGTTGTGGGTTCGATTCCCGCCCCTGGACACTTTTATTTTTCCGTTCGCCATTACTCTTCATATTTTCACCCTTTCATACTTCATCCAAAAAAGTTAGAAAGAGTAAATATTTCTCTTTGAAATAAATATTGATTTTTCACAGAAAAGAAACTTATGCGGTGAAACTTTAAGTGTTGTTTTTTAAATTCAACTTTCTTCAACACCTTCAGTTAATAGGATTCTATCCATTACATGTTTATCTTACATCATGGTGCGCGCGCGTTTGTGTGGCTTGTGGAAAGGATGCTAATAAAAAAATACACCTATCCCCCGATTTACACGGTACTTGTTTTACATGTTTTCGCTTTTACACGGTTTTCCAAATAAGTTTTTTTTTTAATCGCACTATACTAAATGCTACTGTGATTGAACACATGCGCTGTATACACATCTCACGAGGAATCCCGAGCTTATGTGCTGACTACATATTTTAACCTGTCAATGCATTTTTTTTTTTATTTCTGTGTACACCTATCCCCCGATTTACACGTTTTTCTCAGGAAGGTATCTACCGTGTAAATCGGGGGATTGGTATATATATATAATAGCCGCTGGGAGAAAGCCTTGTTGTTTGAACCGCGCATGCGCCAAGCGTCCCGGGCTGAGGTGTTCTCTAAACTCACATGCTGGCTGAGGCATGGTGTGGCCTCCGCATTTATATAATTTAACAGTAATTTTAACAAACCATGATGAGAATATCCCAAACCTTTACACAGAACTAATGTCCAGACCAATACCTGGACCATCTCGGTGGACCATGTCCACAGACAGATGAATGGGAACCCAAGTTCTTCCCTGAGGATCCATTCTCCACAGAAATCACCACAGAAGAGGATGTGGAGGAAGAATATACCGCACCAGAAGAACCGGGTGAGTTTGAATAAGCACATTGTCACCAAATTTACTTTTTATAATGAATTTAAAATATATATTTAATGCATTATGTTTTGATCTGGAAATGCTGGGTAATCAGAGGATGCTTGTGCTGTGCTCCTTTTAGGTAAACAAGATAAAATAATCCCTTGTATCTATCAATATTGAGTCAAAATATTAGGCCTCCAGGGAAAAGTACCTTTTTAGAAGAATTGATTTGACTTTGAAAGAATTTGAAAAGATACTTTTCCCTGGAGGCCCGATATTTTTACTCAAAGAGCTATTATTAGTCCCAATTTTTAATACAATTCTATATGTATCATTGAAAAGAATCATACGCGTCTATAATAGTTTCGAATTTTCATAACAGATGGCTCACTAATGCATCATAATTCAATTCTATATGTGCTGAATGTTTTTTTCCTTGCAATTAAAAATTTGAAAGCTTGTGCCATCTAGCAGAATCGCTATCAACCAAACAATGATCATGATAAGGCACAATTTGGATTATAGATTATAAACACAAGGTAATAAGACCAAATCCCAAATAAATAAATAGTGTGTGACATTTCGGTAACAGTGTTATTACCATCTTCAGATAAAAGTACTGAAAAAGAAATTTTATTTATTTGGGTAACCCGGATTCCTGGAGCATAAAAAAAAAAAAAATTACCACAGCATGTTTTAAATAGTTACTGTTATCAAGTGTGTAAACAAGATAACAGATAAGAAGAAGATAGTTTTCTGAGAAACACTGAATATTATTCTTAGAATTAAACGTGGAAAAAAAAACATTTTTTTTTCAATATAATTAAAAGCATATCTATAAATATAATTGATATTTATTGCAATATATATTGCATATATATATATATATTACAAACAATGATCAATTTCATTCCAGAATATTGGCTAAAACAAACAAAAAGTTTAATGAATTTAGAACTGTTGGTTCTCTTTAGTGTAGTGCAGGCTGTACCTCAATGACTGAACAAAGTGGTTATAAAATAATGTTTGTGTTCCAGTCTGTACCTAGGGTACTGTACCCTCCTATTAACAAATATCATAGAGGGAGGATCCCCAAGACCCCAAATTATCCAAGATATTTCCATAGACTCAACAACAGTTCCTGGTAAAATTAAAGATTTCAGTAAAGTGCTTCCTTGTGACTACGTCTCTTTATTAACCACATTTCAACAGTCCTAAATCATCTTCAACCTGCAAATCTTGGACAGAATTTTAACCCCAACACACACACAAGTTAAATTGCTTTTGTACCATACAAGTTTATACACAGTAGAACCTCCCTGTAAAGGACACCTAATTGCAGAGCCAAAGTGTCCTTTAGGGAGAGGTGTCCTATTAATGGAGAGTTGTTAAATAGTAAAAATAATAATTTCGCAAATGAAAACTGTCCTTTGTAGAGAGGTGTCCTCTAGCGAGAGTGTCCTCTCATGGAGGTTCTACTGTATGCTATAATTTTAACTATGATATAAAGGTAGAACATATACACTAGAATCTTGTCCTCATTTTTAATGATATTTGGCTATTTATTAGAAGCAATATCCAGATGGCACAAGAACATGCTAAAATTGTCCTGGCGTGGAACTAAGGCCTATCTACACACATATTCTCATTATAATACACTGCGGCTTGTGATTGTAAAACAACACTCGAAGTTACACCGCATGAGTTTCTTTTCAATGAAAAATCAAAATTTATTTCAAGGTGAAATATTGACTATTTTTAACCTTTTTGGATGAGGTATGAAAGGGTGAATTATGAAGAGTAATGATGAACGGAAAAATAAAAGTGTCCAGGGATGGGAATTTTCCGTTTATCATTACTCTTCACAATTCATCCTTTCATACCTCATCCAAAAAGGTTAGAAATAGTCAATATTTCACCTTGAAATGAATTTTGATTTTTCATTGAAAAGAAACTCATGCGGTGTAACTTCGAGTGTTGTTTTACACATATTCTCATGTCCAGTAATGGCCGCAGCCTTGCAGAAAATTTACATAAACCCAGAGTGGCAGCTTTACACACCCAAGATAGTGGACACTGCGACTGCCGTGATAGAGATGTATGGAGACATCTGAGGCGGCTCTTCATTGGACATGACAACAACAACAGAAAATTAACATAGACCCAGAACAGCAGCTTTACACACCCAAGATAGAGGACACTGCGACTGCTGTGATAGAGATATATGAAGACATCTGAGGCGGCTGTTCATTGGACACGACAACAACAGAAAATTGACATGGACCCAGAACAGCAGCTTTACACACCCAAGATAGAGAACATTGCGACTGCTGTGATAGAGATGTATAGAGACACCTGAGGCGGCTCTTCATTGGACATGACAACAACAACAGAAAATTGACATGGACCCAGAACAGCAGCTTTACACACCCAAGATAGAGTACATTGCGACTGCTGTGATAGAGATGTATGGAGACATCTGAGGTTCTTCATTGGACACGACAACAACAGAAAATTAACATAGACCTAGAGCAGCAGTTTTCCACACCCAAGATAGAGGACACTGCGACTACTTTGATTTAGATACATAGAGACATCTGAGGCTTTTCATTGGACACAACAACAACAATAACATTAGAAGCAATAGAATAATCAAAAATTGGGAAGTAATCAGTAAAACACTTTGAATTATTGAGGTATCACTAATGATGGAGCATTTATTGCCAACGAGAAACATCATGGCGGATGTAGCAGTCTGTGATGGCAGGAATTATAGAACTTTATTGCCTGCAAGAATCATTGTGGATGTTATAGCAGCCTGTTATGATGAGCAGATATAACTTGGTCTACAAGACCTATTCTTGATGATGTAGCACCCTGTGAAGGCAGGAATTATAGAACTGTATTGCCTGCAAGAATCATAGAGGATGTTATAGCAGCTTGTTATGATGAGCAGATGAAACTAGGTGTACGAGATGACAGGAGTTTATTGCACATAGGAGCCATCATTGAGGATATAGTAGTCTGTGATAAAGAGGAGAATTGAGACACTTGTCAGGAAAAGGAGCAGGAACAGGATGTTCCGGTTCTCCCTGTAGGCTGAGATGTTCATCAGGATCCTGGACTTCTTCCCGTGAGGTTTCGTGGCTTCTGGAACACATTCAGTAACAAGGATTCAAACAAGAATTCTTGCTGCAGTATTGTCCTACAGTGGCAGTAAGGTTAGGTCATATGCTGAAATGGTTGATCGAAGAGTATCTCAAACTCTTTTATTCTTCCTTGGCCCCAGCAAGAATACATTTTTAGCACTGAAGACAATCCCACATGAAGGCTTCCACTAGGGATTTTCAACTACATGATGATCTTCCTTTGCAGTTTCAACAGGCCCAATAACTGTTCCATAACTGTATTTATTATTATTTCAAGTGAATTAATTCAAAGGCCAGTTTTTATTTATGGACAAAACTTTTAAGGAATTTGTATCTTTTAGCATGTATATCGGGATTCAGACAAATAACTCTGTAAGATATTTAATACACAGTGACCTTTATTGAAGACACACAAGATAACCAAGTGTGAAAAAAATTGCCTCTGTCTCCTTAAAAAAAAAAAAATAGACAACCAGTGACATCAAAGACTTTCCATTTTCTTAAGTTTTGTTCATGAGTTTACCTCCTCAATTGTTCCCCTCCAAGATGATGATTGATATATATTCCTAGTTTGGTGACATTACTTTGGTACAGCTAGTCCATTGAATGAGGATTTTTAGGAAAAAATAATGTAGAGATTGCCATTTGCCTTCTGCATCCATATACTATTGACCAAAGAGTAAGTTTATCCACCTTACAATCTTAAATCTATATATACGAGGGTGAGTAGAAAAGTAAGGTCTCCTTTTTTTTTTTTTCATAGAAAAACACATTTAATCACAACTTTTTATACATCATTGGAAAGGTTGGACACTTTGCTATTTTTCTACATAGTCGCCTTGATGCTCAATCACTTTTTTCATCCTGTCAACCAACTTTGTAATTCCGGTGTTGTACCACTTTCCCGCCGCCTCTTTGAGCCATTTGTCGACCCACCTGGCGGACACCTTTCTGTAGCCAAGGGTCTCAGACACAATCTTGTGCACGGAGAAGTGGCTGCAATCTTCATTCAGGCCATCCTCGATCTCTTCAAGGGTTATCCGCCGGTTTGCGCGCACCATTTCGTCGATTCGAGCCACGGTTGATTCCGGCAAACTCTGCCGCCCAGACCGCTGTTCATCGTGGACGTTTATCCGCCCCTCGTTAAACTCCCGGCACCATTTCCGCACATTTTTGATGTCCATGCACTTCTCACCATACACTTCCACTAACTGACAGTGAATTTCGACCGGATAATTATTTTTCGCATTTAAAAAGCGTATAACTGAGCGCAACTCGCACTTGGCGGGAGAGCTAAGGGGAAGCTCCATCGCGAACGGCTGCCAGACAGCGACTGAGCGTCCCAAGGTCACCGGGAAGGTTCTAGACAGTAGAGGGGGAACCAAGGAAGGCAGCGGTGTTGTCGGATTTCACCTAGCAACGCGCGTTCGGAAATTATCTCGTAGAAAACCTTACTTTTCTACTCACCCTCGTATATAAAAATGAATGTATGTGTGTGTGTCTGTTATTTATGCCAGACCAAACCACTCATTGGAACACCATGAAACTTTGGGAAGTTATTTAGTATAGTACTAGGAAGGTTTCTGAAAATTAATTTCTTGAATATCCTTAGTTATTTGCAGATTTGTATATTTAACTCGCAAGCAGCGCCACTATTGCGATGATGATAACAAGTTTTTTATCTAGTTTTATTATCACTAAGTTTATTATCTTAAAGATTATTTATCAAAAGTAAGATTATCTCAGGATGACACGGCAATTTATTTGAGACAAGAATAATGATACAATTCCAAGGCAAAGATACTATTCCTTTAACTTCCAATTACCGAGGGAACCAATCAATATTGATTTTATTCAACTTATTGAGTATTTTTCAAGGGACCGGGAAAAAATGTTCACTAGATAAAATGATGATTTTGTAATGTAGAAAATTAGGAAAGACAAAATTCAGGATGACACGGTACACAGGAACCGGGAAAAAATGTTCACTTTATCGAGAGATTCAAATTTAAGAGTTTCAAATTATCAAAATATATCTTTTTTTTTTTTATAAGTTTATAGAGAATTGTTTTAACAAATGTTCGTTAGACAAACCTTTACTTGGGTAAAACCTGGGCGAAGCCGGGTACATCCGCTAGTTAAAAATAAATGTATTGCTATATATTTTAGCCTTTCCTTTTGAAAACTTGTTGTTTATTAGCTTCAATTGAGGGTAGAGGTCTTTCAGACAGTTCTAAACATAGCTCTTGCAGATGAACCAGCTATATAGGAGGGGGGGGAGTTTAGGCAAGGGTAGTGTCTTCAAAAAATAACAGCGAACATCTCAATTAATAAATGTTCTGTCTATTGACAATATTAAAGTTGCAAGTAAAGAATTGAGAGACTAACCTGTTTGTGCAACTGCTTCCAATGGATACTTGCTAGCAAGTGCTGAAACATGCAGTCAAACAAGCTTGTAAGTCACCTGAGGAAGAAAGAAGATACTGTATTTGTAAGTGCGAAATTTGAACTGATTTCAACATGCATCCACTTGGTCCACTTGCAGTAAAAGCAGTTGCTTGCAATCCACCATGATTATCATAGCCTGTACTGCGTGTACTAGAGATAATAATAATTAAAAAAAAGAAAGGCAACAATGTTTAACAAGAAGTGCAAAAAGATAAAGGTCAATGGTTTCTATATTCAACTAACTTAAACCACAAGCTTTTATTATAAAAATACTTCTTCTTTCTTATCTCCACTCAATCACACTAAGGTGTCAAGCTTGTAAAGCTTGAGATTTTGTATGGTGTCTGCCGGGGAAGAGTAGAGCTCATCAATGGATGAGTCAATACAGTCAATAATATGTCTTGGGGTTGCAGGCTGAGAATTGCACTTAGTACATAGTGGGAAAACCTTGCAACCATTCTGGAAAGTCATTGTCAGTAGATGACCAGACTTAAGTCTAGAAATCAAAGACTGTTGTTCTCTTGGGAGGACAGAACCGGTGCTTGTCCCTCCTGCTCTGTACCAGTCATGTGCAGCATCAGATTTCCATTCTTGCAGGCATTGGGTTTTGATGGTACGGAGGAGGTCTCTTTCGTCTAGTTGGGTGGTGGATTCTCTTGCTTCAGGTAGGCCAAGAGCTCCAGCCTTTGCCAGAGAGTCTGCCAGCTCATTACCAAGAGTTCCAACGTGAGCTGGAAGCCATTGCACTGTGACTGAGCTGTTGGCTGGGAGTCGGTTTACAGACTTAGCAATGCTCTTGAGGAGAGGTTCTTGACTGGAGAAGCAGCTTTGAAGGGTATAAATTGCTGCTCTTGAGTCGAGTAGATTATTATTTTGCTTGGCGAGTTGATGTTGATGTCTTTTAGAGCCGTATCTATAGCAGAGAGTTCTGATTTATAAACTGAAAGATGTCTAGGGTGGGAGAGGGAGATTTTTTCCAGGATCTTATCTTTGTAGATAGCAATTCCACTGCCAGACAGTCCAGTTTCAAGTTGGCTACCGTCAGTGTAAATTGTGATGTCAAAGAGGGAGCTATTTTCCTCAATGATTTGGAGGCCAAGAGCTTTAAGTAATTCTGGCTGAGTTTCATGTTTGTGGGGATTGTCTGGTAGATGAGGGAAACAGATGAGTTTGTTGCGAGTTTTGTGTGGGGGATAGGAAGTTCTGTGTTTGGGATTAATTGGGATGTCTAAAAGATTAGAGTTGTGAGCCATGTTGAGAGGAGTGGGGCGTTTTAATCTTTGGTTTGGGACCCAATTTCTAATAAATTTTCCTGTAAGATGTTCTTTTGGAGAGTTAATCTTTTTTGTTATAAATTTTGAAAAGCAGATTTTTCTCCTTAGGTGCAGGGGAAGAAGGTTGGATTCGAGTTCAGCAATGCGATTTGGGCAGGATCCTCGAAGTCCGCTGATGATTTTAGCTGCGCTTGCTTGGATTCTGTCTATTTTGGATAGGTTAGTTTTACTTGCATTGATCCAGGCTGGTGTAGCATATTCCAAAATAGGTCTTACGAGTGCAAGGTACGTTGTGCGTAAGATATTGGCATTTGCACCCCAGTTTAAGCCTGATATATTTTTTAGGATTTTGAGCCTATTTTTGGCTTTGCTTATCATGGTGTCAATATGTTTTTTAAAAGTGAGCGCAGGATCGAGTGTGACACCAAGATATCTTGGGGAATCTGAATATTGAAGTTTTGAATTATTTAAGAAAATATTTGGGGTCCAGTGGCGAAGGTGGTTGTTGATGGTGAAGAGGCCGATTTCAGATTTGCTGATGTTGATGGATAATTTTAGTTTCTGAGTTACCTTTTGTAGATTTTTCATGGCTTTATTCAGAGATTGTTCTGCATCGGAGAGGTTGTTTTTGGAGACCCAGATGATTATGTCATCTGCGTAAAGGGCAATTTTAGCTGGCGGTTTGATAAAAGTATGTACATCATTTAGGTAAATATTGAAGAGAATAAGGCTTAGGATTGATCCTTGGGGTAGACCTTGGTAAATACGAGTGGTTTTTGATTTGATGTTGTTGAAGTTAACCTGTATGGTGCGTTTGGATAGAAAATTGCTAATCCAACTCAGCATACTTCCCTCTATTCCAAGTTCCTCGAGTTTGAGAATTAGCTTTTCCTTCCAGACTCTGTCGAAGGCTTGGGAAAGGTCGATGAAGGCTGCTATAGTAGACTTTGTAGGTTTATGATGGAAGCTGTCCTGGATTTGTTGAACAAAGTAAAAGATTGAGTCTTCTGTGCTTTGATATTTTTTAAAAGCTCTTTGATGAGGGTCTAGTAGGTTGTTGAGGTTAAGATAAAAAGTTAACCTATTGAGAATCATGTGTTCCATGATTTTGCAGGAAATAGAGGTCAGAGAGATAGGTCTGTAGTTGGTTGGGTGGTTCTCAGGCTTGCCTGGTTTGTGGATGGGGATAATTGTGGCATGTTTCCACTCTTTAGGGAGGGTAGACGAGCTCCAACTGTGATTGAAAATGCTTAAGAGTTCTAGTTTGGCCTGGGAGCTGAGGTTTTTCAACATGGGTCCAGTGATGTTGTCTGAACCAGGAGCTTTTGTAGGGTCAAGATGACTTCATGCTCTTGAAAAGGTTTACTGAAAATGTTGTGGCTAGGTTTGGATTTTGCAAGGTTTCTGGTGAGCCTAGATTTTCTACCTATTATTATATCCTGTAAATTAAAATTAAGTTTTGTGATGGAGCTGTAATGGTGGGCAAAATGATTTGCTATGCTGTATTTGTCTGTGAGGGGATTTCCAGAATTATCCTTGAAGGTATTTGAGCTGCTGTGAGATGGAGTGTCCTGATTGAGGGCATGTAGTAGTCTCCATAGTTTCGTGTCGCTGGTTTTTGGGTCAATTGAAGAGCAGAGTTCAATCCACTTATTCTGTTTGATTTGGTCGGCCTTAAGCTTAATTTTTGCAGCAAAGTGATTGTAATCTCTGATGAGGAGGGTGTTGTTGTTCTCAATGAGGTCTTGGTAAACTTGGTTCCTATCTTTTATTTTATCTTTCAAAAAATCTAGTACCTCTCTATATCCAGGAATGTAGAATTTTCTGTTTGCTCTGGGGATATTTTGTTTGGCAGAAATTAGGACTGCAGACTTCCAGTTCTTCCACCGGTCTTCCAAAGAGGAATTTGGTGGGATTTTGCTGAGAAGACTATTTATTTAATCGTAGAAACTTTCTCCTTGGAATATTAAAAATATAAAGTTAAGTGCCAGGAGAAAATGTTTTTTATTAATCGAATACACGAGCTTTCGGGCAGTCACGCCCTTCAACTTATTTAATCGTAGAAACTTTCTCCTTGGAATATTAAAAATATAAAGTTAAGTGCCAGGAGAAAATGTTTTTTATTAATCGAATACACTAGCTTTCGGGCAGTCACGCCCTTCAACTTATTTAATCGTAGAAACTTTCTCCTTGGAATATTAAAAATATAAAGTTAAGTGCCAGGAGAAAATGTTTTTTATTAATCGAATATAGGCTTTCTTATAGTTCCAGAAAAGTCTTTGTGAAGATTTTGGGAGGGAAGTGGAGGTGGAGATTTCTGTTAGCAGAGGAAGATGGTCACTTCCGATGCTTTTCAGGGTGCTGTTTTTTATTAACTGTTGCATAGATGGGGAGGTGATGGTGAGATCTAGTGTTTGCGGAGTTCCATAGGAGTGAGAGATGTAGGTAGGATCATGGGACACAATTGTGAGGTTGTTGTCATCAATGAAGGTGCTGAGGATAGAGCCCTCAGTGTTGTTGAGGGAATAGCCCCAAGATTGATGCTTGCTGTTGAAGTCTCCAAGGATGAGTATATTGGGGTCAAGTAGGTGTGCAACTAAGTCTAGTTCTGGGCCTGGTTTTTGGGGTGGGTGATAAGTATTCACAATTGTTAGGGGTCTCTGATTGGGTAGGTTTATTTTGAAGGCCTGTAGTTCAGTATGGGTTGTTGAAGGAGTGTCAATTTCTTCAAAGGAAAGGTCTTTGATGAGGGTCAGGAGCCCTCCTCCTCCATCTGCTGAAGGCCTGTCTTTTCTCAGTATTTTGAAGCCCTTTACCTTAAAAAGGTAGTTGGGCTTAAGCTTGGTTTCTTGCAGACAAATGATATTAGCACACTTGGAATCCGCCAGTGATAATATCTCGTCCAGTTTAACCTTGCTCTTAGTAGTAGATATGCCATTGATGTTGCATTGAAGAACATTCAATTTGGCATTGGGAGACTGTAGGGAATTTTTTGAATGAAGCCCTCTGCCTAAACTCCAGATGCGGCCCTGATTATTCTGCGCGATGGCCGATGCAGCATAGTGGGGAGATTTGACGACCATCATGATTGGGTAAAGTAAAATGTGTCTGCCTTTGTCATTAAGACTGGGAGCACTACTCAATGGCAGGCTGACTTAGGTCCAAAATAAATGGCCGCCTCTGACATAAGGAACAGATGCCATGTGCAGTCACTCCTAACATGGAGTACAACGCTGCTCATCCTATATCCCTGGATCAGGAGCACTAACAGGGTACTATCAGCCAGGTCAGCTGAGCCCAGGTTTTTTAACGAGCTTGTTACTGCTCCCCCTCCTCCGCCAGCAAAGGCGGAGTTGGCAACCTTTTGAGTCGGAAGAGTCAAAAATTACAATTTACAAAATTTTAAAGTTTTTAAAGAGCCACAAATTTTTTTCTTGCCAACAATAAATAGTTTAGCCAACAAAAACTTTATTTATGTGAGTACTACACACAGCTTCACATCCAAAGAGCTGCATGTGGCTTGCTAGCCTCAGGTTGTAAAACCCCTGTCCTATACTTAAATCTTCAAATACACAGACTAGGTGAGCAGCAGCAGAATGGATGACAATACAATAGCTGTATAGAGGGATCTTGTGTATCATTTAATTGACTAAACTGCTGGGGAATTTTATGAGGCAGGCCTCTCTTCTTTTTTCCTTAATCTTTAGTTCAACTTCCATCATTGTAGAGAGATATAGAAAAAGGTGCAATTAATAAAAATGGGGCTCAAAACCCAAAATAAGTTTCAATAGATAGATAGAGAACTAACCATCTCCAGCCGGTGAGTGTC
>CP092876.1:23794793-23844774 GCA_030710605.1 Cordylochernes scorpioides
TCAATTCTTTTAACTTTCTCAATATGCAGCTTCAAAATCCAGCGGCAAGATCTTGCAAATGTGGGGCTCCTCTTTAATAAATTTGTTAAAATTACCAACGTGTGGTCTCTGTGACCAAATATTGAGGATCTGTGATCTGTTCATTTTCTTGAACCTATACAACATGCAGCTTATAAAGCTGCAGCCAAATTTAGCATCTTCGATGTTACCCTGACCATTTTCTTGAGTCTTCTTGAAGTTTAGCTTAATACAAGAGATAATTATTATCTTGTGCTGAATTTTGAAACTTCATTATATGAATTTGGAGCCAACGTTTCTATCCATTTCCATACACTCTATAACTGTTTAATAACTTTCTGCTAAAGATTCATTTATTGACCTCTCCATTGTTGTGCTATGTTCACTTTCACCATCATTACTTTTCAAATACATTTATTTTTGATAATTTATATAATACACACTAACTCCTAAACATTTTATCAAATTTACTCAGGTATCTATAGAATAAAGAATTCCAAATAACGCTTAATTTATCTTAATTGATCCATTTTTTTTTCAAAACACAGCACTAAAAAGTTCCTTTTTTTTATATAGGATATTTTTCACGTGTATAGAAATATTCAAAACTTAATTTTTTTTCGTAAATTCAATTACATTTCGATATAGAGAATGGCGTAATTTCACTAATAACAAAAGTCAAAAGACACTTCTTTTAAAAGGCATCGATATGGACTTAATAACAACTCGACCATGACATTCGAATAGCCAAAGTTGAAGATGAAATTACGTCGCATTTATAATGAAAAGAAAAATAAATGGTTTCAGTGTAATTTTTGATTATCAACTCTTCTCATGTGGCCTCACTTTAAACAGGACGTGTGTGTGTAAAAATACTAAGATAAAGCTTTAGTTAAAGTTTCTGCCGCTCGAGAGTCACCGTCGAGCTGAGAGAAAAGGATAGAGATAAACCGGGTTACTCGAGCGTAAATACACGGGATGTAGAGCCACAGTCTAGAAGAAAGTTAGAGTCATAGGGAGATCTGCGGTGAACCAGATAGTTCCAGGCTGGGTCAGGGAAGTAAGGCTAAAATCTTGTACTCAGGGAAGTGTTTGTAGCCTCCTGTGTGATAGAAAAACTGGACAGAAGAAGAGGAGGTGATCTACAGTTTGTGATTCTTCTCGGTTGTGAACTACGGTAGTCAGTGTTGGGCAAATATTAATTAAAATGATTTATTAAAGATTAACATTTGATTAATTGTTAATTGTAATTTTCACAATTAACAATTAATTAATTGTTAATTGTACTTTTCTAATTAACAATTAATTAATTGTAATTGCACTTCAATTTAATTGAAAAATATTTTTTTAATGCCCAACACTGACGGTAGTATATGGACCATGTACCAGCTCGACTGTGGTGCTCGAGTGGTCAAAGTTGGAACTAAAAATAGGCTTTGTAATATTCACGGCCATTTATATAAAGTGAGAAATAGAATCAGTCTTATATAAATATTTATTATTATCAGCTCCATACACTGGTGATCTGTATTTAAACAGAACATAAATATAAATATCAGGATAAAATTTTAGTTCCCATTTCTGCCACTCGAGAGCCACTGTAAAGCTGATATTTGGTCCATAAAGTTTGATTAATTGAATTTGTTTCCTTTATTTTTTTAATTATTTTCGTATATGTTAAAAATATCGCGAAATTCATATTATATATATTCTTAAATGTTCTGGAATTTTGGAAAATTCTTTATTTAAAGACAATATATATTTTTTACGCATTTTTCAGATTTGAGTACATTTATGAATTTTCTCTTTAAATACGATTTAGTTTAACAAATAAAAATATTATTAATTTAAGAATATATAATTGAAATATAAAGCTATGTAAAAAATGTTTATTATATATATAAAATTCAAATTTATTTTTTTGGGCTAACAATTTCTATAAATAGTTCAAAATTTTCATCATAGATGGCGCTACAATACTGTTGTCCATGATTTCTGTTAAATAGTGCGTGTAGGGAATCATATCATTTTATTTCATATAATTTTATTTCTTATTATTTTAAATCAATAATTGTAAATACCAAAATAAAAAACAACAGCTTAATTCTAAAAATATTATCATCATTAATTCTCAGAGAGAGATAGAAGTAACCCGGGCTCCTGGAGCGCAAAACGCCAACTACCCGGGCTGTCCAGCAGTCTAGTTTAGAATACTAGTCACGTCCTGTACGGGTTGCTGAGCTAAACCAGTCCACCAGGAAGTTCCATGCTGGCAGAGTTTCTGGTAGGCGGGCCAGTGATGAGGAATCGAAGTCTGCCTGTCCAAGCAGTAAAGCCGTTTGCGTCCTGTGCCTCAGGAAAGCAGGGCAGTCGAACAAGAGATGATCCACTGTCTGGGGACATTCAAGGCAGTGAGGACAGGTTGGGTCTGTGCCAGGATACCAAAGTGCAAAGTCCGCCAAAACGTGGCCGTGGCCAGTAAGGATGGTAGTAGTGATCTCCCCGTGTCGGATTTTGGGAAGGAATTTTAGGAGTTGACATGGAGTAGATGTGATCCTCCTTAAGAATCTGGTGACGTGGTCTTGTGTGTATATGTCCGTCCAGGCAGCAAGAGCAGTGTCACGAGAAAGGTTCCGGGCATGACTTCGTGGCAAGATAGAATAGGAGGAAGGTAGGGTGGAAGAAGCAGCGTTCCTTGCAGCTCTATCAGCCCTTTCGTTTCCGTCGATCCCACTGTGGCCGCGAACCCAACAGAGGTTAATGTGAGGAGCACTGTCCAGGGCTAATATAATTTCTGCCGCTAGAGCAGACTGGGCTGGCCCAGAACTGCAAATGGTCGCCAGAGCAGATTGGCAGTCTGAGGCAATGGTTATTCCCAAGCCCGTTGAATCATTCCCCGCAATGCGAACGGCCCAAAGTATTACAAGGAGTTCTGCCTGGAAGGCTGTACAGTTTGGATGAAGCCGAAGAAGTACTGGAGGCTGTTCTGGTGAAGGAAGGACTACAGCGGCCCCAACTCCTATGTCACTTTTTGATCCGTCCGTGTAGATAATTGGGGTTGTAACCTATTCAAAGTTCAGGCTGAAAGAAAGAAGTCGTCTAAAAGGAGGGTAGGGCAATGCAGCCGGACCAGGTTTGATCTCAAAGCCTCCCTCATTGATCTGCTTGAGGAAAGCCATCCGGCTCCTGATGATGATGTCGAGAGGTGGGCTTCCAGTGATGGATATGGCTGGGATGGTTGGGGTGCAAGGACCCCCTCTCAAAATACATCTTGCGAAGGTGTAATGGAGGCTTCTGAGCTGCCGGATTCCTTCATTGGCGGAAGCACGACTACCCCAGGCTGAAACTCCGTATAGGAAGGCCGGGATGACAACTGCAGAAAAAAAAGTTTCTTCCAGCTAAGAAGGAAAGTCCGTATTTACCTTGAATGGCGTAGGCGAGACGTGGAATAATGTACTTACATCTACGAGTCAGGTTACGTAGGTGTGCGACAAACCGGCGAGTTTGGTCGAATTCCACTCCTAGGATGGTGATGGATTTACCAATGTTGATTGGTTGGCCCTCAATTTTCAGTCCCGGATCCGGGTTCGGGCGAACCCTTCTCCACTGGAAGATACAGGCCTGTGTCTTGCTGGGGTTAAGGTGGAGACCGTTGTCTAAGCACCACGAGGCCAGAATATTCAAGAAGTCATTGGTTGCTCTTATTGGCAGCCGACCACGAACTTGAATGAGGAGGGTGAAGTCGTCCGCGTAGCCAACTAGTAGACTCTCTCTGATGAGGAAGTGGGTAAAGAGGTGCCTAGCTATCACATTCCACAGGAAAGGACTTAAGACAGAGCCTTGAGGAGTGCCGAGCTGGGAAAAGGTGGAGGCTACGACAGACCATGTAGAGTAGGAAGTCTCTCTATCTTCCAGGAAGCTCTGAATCAGACAAATTAGCAGTCTTGGACAAGCGAGACGTATGAGGCTCTGAACAATAGCAGGTCGCCAAACAGTGTCAAAAGCTCTGCTGATGTCAAGACTGATTGCTAGGGTTTTCCTCCAGTGTGACAGTCTGCTGTCAATGAACTCGGTAATTTTGGTCAGAGCATCTTCTGCAGAACGGCCATGAAGAAAACCAAATTGGTTGTCGGAAAACCAGCCATGTCGATCTGCCAGCCATTTGAGTCTTTCCAAAACACACCTCTCAAATACTTTGGCCAGAGTGTTCAAGAGTGTTATCGGCCTATACCTATCTAGCTGGTTTGAGGCTGTGCTAGAGGCTTTGGGGATTAGAATGAGGCGGCCTTCTTTCCAGGGACGGGGGAAGTGACCCATCTGGAGGCATTTGGTAAATATATTCGCCAGTAGTAGATGTAATGGAGTGTCACCCAGGATCAGGCAGAGTATACCGAGACCATCAGGACCCGGAGCCTTCCTTTTACCACAACGATGAATAGCTCTGGAGACTTCCCAAGGCTGGAAGTCTGGTTCGTCCGAGAAAAGAGGAATGTTGACTCTAGGTGGGTGTGGCCGATTATCTGGTGGAAGTAAATGTTCCAAAACTGCCCGGCACGTCTCTTCTGCCGTGAAGGGGGAACCGTCGTTACGTTTGAGAAGGGGAGGGCCCCTGTGAGTACTTCGCCCTTGAGATATGAAGCGGTGGATGGCGCTCCATGAAGCAGCAGAAACCTCCTCGCAGAGGTTGAGCCAGGATTTACGCTTGGCCTTCCGGATCGCTGCTTTTAGTCTGTTGTGGAAGGCTCGGTAGACGCCACGGAAGAAATTCCTAATCGGACTCTGAGTGTGCTGAGAGCAGCGGCGAAGGGAAAGGACCAGTCTTCTCAAGCGACTCAACTCGGGAGTCCACCAAGGTTTAGATGGTTTGGATGAGTTGGAACGTCTCCGCATGGAGGAGTCGCAGGCACCTTGTAGGATGGAGGTTAGAAGACGAACCACTCTATCAATTTCTTCAGGAGTAGAAGCTTCTTGAAGTCGTGAGACCGCTTGATTCAGCGAGGAATCGAGGAAGGCGATGAACGAATCTCGCTTACATGAAGACTCGACCCATGTGTTCCTGTGTTCAGTCACGACCATATCTGGGAATTCAGAGAGGATGGGGATGTGGTCAGTGAAGGCCAATTCTACCAATAGGCGTCTGGTAGCATGTATAGTCAGAGAATTGGTCGTCAGAGTGACGTCTATGGAAGACGAGAGGTTCCCATTAGACCAAGTTAACTGCACTGGGGGCCCTAAGATATGGAGGTCATTAAGCCTAGAAAAGTCTTCAAGACTTTCACCTCGTGAATCAAGTCTCGCCCCTATACCCCAGCATGGGGAGTGAGCATTGGCGTCCATTCCTAGGATTAACGGAAATTGAAACCTGTTGTTGATTGACTCAAGGTGAGGAAAAAATTCGTCCGCCTCCCTGAGACCGTGCCAGTAGACCGAACATATCAAGACTGGCTGGTGTCCCTGGCTGACAGCAATGCATATGATATTGGAGTCGGACGTATCAATAGGTATGGATTGAAGGTTTGAACGGGCTATAATTCCTGATGGGATGTAGGGTCCGGGGGCACAGAAAGTTTGAAAGCCCGGAGACGGCCAGTTGAAACGAGCGGGGAGTTCTTGAAGAAGCACGATGTCAGCTTGAGTCGTATTGGCAAGATCAGCAAGCTCCAAGATGGCGGAAGGAGACCTGTGGGCATTGGCCTGCAAGATTCTTAGGGGTCTAGACATGATTCTTGGATTGGGCGATTTTCGCCTTCACAAATGGACACAAGGAAGATGTAGCCAGATGGTTGATGGCAGCACCAGCTTTTTTACTGCAGCGGCAGCAGCGTGCCTGGCTTGCCTCGACGGCGCACTGTTTGCCTTCGTGCTCAGTAGACCCGCATTTGTAGCAAGTCGGATGGGCAGCAGTGCAGTAAGGGGCTCGGTGTCCAAATCCGCAGCAGCGGAAGCACTGTTTCATTAATTCTCATGTTATTGTGGTAGACGAAGAACACGCTATTTCCGTATAAACAGAATAATAAAATTACTAGCTAAATTTAATGTGATTTAGTAATTAATTCTTGAATTATAAATATATTGTAACACGCCTGCAGCCGCCCCAACAGTGTGCATTTGACGTAACAAAAAATGTGTGCGACAATTGAAAATAATTTATATCAAAGATTAACACACCTAAACAATAAATCCCTAGCAATATCATAAAAATTCTCAAAATATTTTTAAAATAATAGGAATACACTTTCATTTTACACACTCAAAAACATAAAGGCAGCAATTAAAATGTACCATAAGTTATAAAGAAGCATAAAATATAGAATAGAATAGATTTAAAAGAAATTTAATATTAATAATAAATTCGAAACTATTTTAAAGGCGTAAGATTCTTTTTGAAATTGTTTAATTTCAAAAAGAATCTTACGCCTTTAAAATAGTTTCGAATTTTGATAACAGATGGCGCGCTAGTGCATCATTGATAATAAATGTTTTCACAGAGACTATATAAAGGGGAGTCTCAGAGATTGTGGAATTTTCTTCAAATATATAAATTTATTATACCGTATTGAGAAATGAGAAAGGACTTGGCTAAATGTTTCTTCTATTAATAAAGAAAAGATGCGGTATATAATCACAATTTAATGTTTGCGGAAGAGCGATTGCTCGAAGCATATTATATATTTATAATTGCATGTAATTCTACTGTCCTCAAAGCTTATATTCATAGTTCATCTAAAATACCCATTTCAAGAGTCTAGCATCAGTATCACTATAAAAGGAAGTTCCAAAAATGCAATATAACAGCGGTATGGTAGATTAAACTGACGAAACCGTTGGGATGGTTCACCACTGATGAGCCAGGCCTTCCCATTAATTTTCCATTGCAGTAAGGGCAGTAGAAATTGATTAATTTTTAAAAGAATCTTACGTGTCTGTAATGGTTTCGAATTCTCATAATCACTTTTGTTTTGATGCTAATAGAAAAGTGTAAGGAACGAATATGGTTGTTATGATAAAGTGGGATAAAACATTTTAAAATTAACCAACAGATTATTTACATATTTTGTTACTTTGAATCTTTCATTACCACTGTTCTTTCATGTAAATAAGTTGGTAATTGTTTTGATAAAAATAAATTGCGCTTTGTCATTCCACGTTTCTATGTGACAAAGAGTCTTAGAATTCTCTGATGGTCTTCTCAATTTGAAAAAAAAAAAAAAACTGGAGCTTTATATATTAATTGTTAAATATTCTTTTGTAATTTTGGCTAACCGTATTGTGGTAAAGTTTTTGGGTTGAAATAGTAATTATATTTTGTGAATAATCACCCGTTATTTCTTCAATTGAATTCGGAAATCATTTGCCAGATCTTGTAGCCGTGGTGCAATCCTAATCAATTCCTTTAGCCTTTACGATGTGGGGCCTTTAAAATCATCGGCAGAACTTGCAATCGTGGGGCGCTTCTTCTCTGATCAATTATTTAAAACTTAACCACGTATGGCCTTCAGAACCATTGACCAAATTTTGACGTCTTGGCGCTGGTCAGATCATTTTCTTAAGCCTACACAACATGCAGCCTCTGAGCTGCATCCGGATTTTGTATCTTCTGCGTTGCTTCCGATCATTTCCTTGAGCCATTGTAGAATGGCCTTAAGTAATTATAGAAAGCTACATAAAAAACCCACAAACACATTTCTCCATTTCTATGTACTATAGCTGTCCAATAACTATCGGCGAAAGATTCATTTAATCATATTTATTCCCATTGTTGATAAATTCGCTCACACGATTTCTACCTTTACAAATATATATTTATTTTTCACAATTTTATAATATATTCACTACCTCCTGAACATTTCATCCAAACTACTCACCTATCTACGTATAAAAGAAAGCATTCTACAAATGAAAAACTTCATTTCTCTAAATAGATTTCTTGTTACAAGACACAAAACTCTTAAAAACACCTTCTGGAGATTTAGCAACCCACTGCAGACGCTGAGAACTATTTCAGAAAAGAAAAATATAGCAATAGAACTCTATAATTTCTACAGATCAATTGTAAATAGATTCATACACAAAAGAGGTAGTGAGGAAAGTTTTAGAACAGATGTGTAAATAAATCCATTTTCAAACAAAGGCTCACGTGCACATGGGGAAAGGGAGAAAAAAAACTGTATTATTTTGTTGTTGTATGGCGAATCCATACAGGGCAATGGGCCCTAATAAAAGCCTTTTTGTTGTTGTTTGTTGTTACAAGACACAGCATTCAAAACAATTTTAACTTTCTTGTATAGAAGACAACAACAACACACACGGGGAATATCACTTAGCAATCTTTATTCAGAATTTTTACACAATTTTCTATTTACAATTTGAAAGAAGGCTGGTATTCATCAGTGAAAAAGACATCTCTTCATTGATAGTAGTGCATTAAAACACAATGTATTTGATGGAACATCTCTGCACACAGACTCACATCAATGTCTATACCACAACACCAGACAAGTTCCAACAAGGTAAAAACACAGGTTGGTGGAACTCCGCCTTTGCCGGTCCCAAGCCCGGATGAAAAAGGAGGAGGGGAAGCAGTAACAAGCTCACTAAAAAACCTGAGCTCAGCTGGCCCAGCTGATAGTACCCTGTAAAGGCTCCTAATCCAGGGATACAGGATGAGCAGTGTTTGTATTCCATGTTAAAAGTAGCTGCACATGGCGTCTGTTCCTTATGTCAGAGGTGGCCATTTCTTTTAGAGCTAAGTCGGCCTGCCAATTTTCATCTAATTTTCATACATCGTTCTAACCAGATTCAACTTGTGTAAAACAGACGACAAAGAAAAATAAACAAACTAAATAATAGAGGGTAAGTTCCTATTTTTTACAAGCTTTCATATTCAAAGAATAATCATTTTCTTGTTTCAAATAGTCGTTATTTATCCTTAAAATAAATTACGATTTTTCGTTCAAAATAAACATTTGAGGTAAAATTGTCAAACGTCGTTCAATATTCATATCTATAACAATAATCTGTCCATTTCTATATTCACTAAGTTCTTCAACCGTTTCATAGTTTGTTCTTCAAATATTTACAATTATGTAAATTCCTAAATCCTATATTTACATAGATATATATCTTTAAAATGCTATATATCTCTCTCTAAAATTTTACACAAATAAATTTACTGGCAATGCGTTTCTTTAAATATCATCAAATATTATCTCTACAGACCTTACTGCAATGTTATGAGTTATTGAATGAGAGGGCTTGGCTCATCAGTAGTGAACCCTCTCAGCGTTTTCGCCAAATTATTCTCTAGACCGCTCTACTATTGTATTGGATTGGTTTGGAGTATACCCTGTATTTTCTATGGAAGGCAGCTTAGGGGTGTTTAGTGAACTATGGACATAAGCTTATAGGTCTGTAGAGGTACATACATATAATTTCAAGGTATTGCATCGAGCAAAGCTCTTCCGCAAAATATGTTTTCATAACCAACATATTTTGCGGAAGAGCTTTGCTCGATGCAATACCTTGAAATTATATGTATGTACCTCTACAGACCTATAAGCTTATGTCCATAGTTCACTAAACACCCCTAAGCTGCCTTCCATAGAAAATACAGGGTATATAACAAAACCAGTCCAATACAATAGTAGAGCGGTCTAGAGATTAATTTGGTGAAATCGCTGAGAGGGTTCACTACTGATGAGCCAAGCCCTCTCATTCAATAACTCATAACATTGCAGTAAGGTCTGTAGAGATAATATTTGATGATATTTAAAGAAACGCATTGCCAGTAAATTTATTTGTGTAAAATTTTAACGATAGATGGCAATAAAATTTAATTTACTATATCTCTCTCTATTACTTTTGTTATGTTTCAGTTTGCCGAGGAAGAACTTGTCTGAAAGCTACTTTATACAATTAATAAAAATAGGCATCTTATATCTTTTTATAATTTATTGAAATTCGCAAAACCTGTGATAATGATGTTCATTTTTATTCAAATAACGGTAATTTTAAGGATTGTTATGAAGCCAACACTTTAGGGAAGAGGTCAGCAATAACGTCTATTGGAGCCTAAGGTATGTATGAAATAATATTTTTGATTATTTTGAAAATAGAGCACAATCCATAAAATAGATATTCAATTAAAAAGGCATATATATTAGATTAAAAATAATTTATTTAAAAATATTTTAGTTGGCTGAATGCCAGCCTTTTTTCAAAGTATAACAACGTATTTCGTATTTATTAAATACATTGTTATACCTTGAAAAAGGTTGGTGTTCAGCCAACTGGAATATTGGTAAATAAATTATTTTGTATATAATATACAGTTAAACCTCTCTATAGCGCCCGATTTTGAACATTAGAATGTAAACATTTTACATTAAAAGTGTCTATAGCACCCCCTCTCTATAGCACCCTATTTTGGTGAGTCCCAAGAGCGCGCTATAGACAGGTTTAACTGTATATGCTTTTTTAATCAAAAATATTTTATTGTATAAAACCTTCACATCGAGATGAAACAATAAACAGGGTTGAAATTTCTTGCACCAGTAATATAAGGTTGTCCCAAAAGTTCGTAAACACTTGTAACAAATTCCAAATATATATTCATATATAATATACTAGCCGAATGACCCGGGCAACGCCCGGGTTTTACCCGATTAAATGTTTTTATTCAAATACTATTCGTTACAATTATAAATTGGCGTCGTGGATGTCACTCTTGTGAAACGTCCCGCTCCAAACTTTGTGTCTGAGAAGCGATATTTTTATAGAAAGATGATCTGGCTTTTGTTTTCTGCTCGAATGAATGTTTTTCTGATAGAATTTTGTATCTGATAATCAAACATGATACAGAAATATCGTCATCATCATTTTCTGACTAAAATATATAGTTTTAATAATTGATTTATATATTTTTAAATGGACTATCGTCTTCCCCGTATTTTTTTAACCTATGTATGGAAATTTTGGTTTGAATTAGTGAACTACTGCGAATTCGTATACCGGACATACAAACAAACATTCATTTTTATATATATAGAAGATATATCCAAATTCTATATTTTTTTTGCAAGTGTTTATTCATATTTGGGACAACCTTGTATATCACATTATCAACTAAGATCACATATTGAAGTTTAGGAGAAAAATCAAATATCTTCTAAGCTTTCGTTGACAAGAAGATAGGAGACCATGACCGAAGAGGCCTTGTACCATCTAAGAAAATGATGCCCTCTTACATACTAGAAGATTCTAATATTCCAAAGTGTGAAACTAATGTAAATTAAGAAAGAGGAACTGAGTAAAAGGAAGTCTACAAGAGAAACAAACAACGTACACACATGGACAAAACTTAAGAATTTGTACCTTTTAGCATGTACTCGTATATCGGGATTTAGACAATAACTCTGAAAGATATTACAATGACCTTTATTGAAGACATATGATATAACCAAGTGTGAACAAAATTTCCTCTGTATTTAAAAAAAAAACAGACGACTGGCGTCAAAAAGACTTTCCACATCCTTAAGAAGAATATTAAACAAAGATTTGGTCTCCAAGAACATTCGTTATCATTATCGCATTTCCTATGGATTGCACTAAATTTCGTATTTAAAGTATATTTAAAATACATTAATAGACAAAAACTTAAGAAAGTGGAAAGGCTTTAATGTCGCCAGTTGTCTGCTTTTTTTTAAGGAGACAGAAGTAATTTTGTTCACATTTGGTTATCTCGTGTGTCTTCAATAAAGGTCACTGTGTATCAAATATTTTTCAGAGTTGTTGTCTGAATCCCGATATACATGTTAAAAGGTATAACGTCCTTAAGTTGTTTAAACTTGGTTATCTCGTGTGTCTTCAATAAAGGTCACTGTAATATCTTTCAGAGTTATTATCTGAATCCCGATATATATGCTAAAAGGTACAACGTCCTTAAGTCTTATTCATGATTTTGTATAAATAAATTCTGAAACAACCAATAAAAAGGACGTTTAAAAAAAGAAAAATATTAAATATTATTAAAGCACAAAACATACGAATCGTCTAAGTATCACTTATCAAATGACGCTCACTTTACATATTTACAACAATTGGGTTTATGTTGTTGTTGTCGTGTCCAATAAAGAGCCTCAGATGTCTCCATACATCTCTATCACAGCAGCAGCAATGTCCACTATCTTGGGTGTGTAAAGCTGCTGCTCTGGGTGTATGTTAATTTTCTGCAAGGCTGCGGCCATTGCTGGGCATGAGAATATGTGAGTAGGTGTTAGTTCCACGCCAGGACAGTTGTTGCATATCCTATAGGTTCTTGTGCCATCTGGATGTATTGTCATTCCTTTATAGTGTTTTGTTCTAAGTTTGTTTTATGCAAATCATATATGAAGATATTGAGATATAACAATTTTTAGACATAAAATTTTGATCAATTATTTATTATGTATTATTTTAATTTTTTCAAAAAAAAATCAATTTTTTTCCCTTTAATTTAACACATCAGTGCATGTTGATTAAGGTCTCTTTTCAAACATAAAGGTAAAGATGTATCTGAACGAAGTATGGTCCATTAAGCTAGTATTAACTATTAAGACAAAGAAAGACAGTTTTTTTTCGAAAAACACCGTTTCTAAGATATTCAATTTAATCTAAAAAAAAAAAAGTTCGTTTTTTTTTTCTGAAAAAAAAAAAAAAAATCGAGGATTATTGTGAAGCCATTGGCTAAAATAAATGCAGAAGAACATCCCTCAAGACAATCAATGCGACCTACGAACTCCATTAAAAGATTATAATAACCCCCCCATCATTAAAAAAAATGCAGAAGAATGTTTAAATAGAGATTATACATTCTTCCTGTGTATTTATTGATTGTTGTAAAGAGTGTGTGTTCTAATGAAAGTTTAACAGAATAATTTTTTATATTGTTTTTAATTCGTAAAAGCTCTCTTGTTTTTTTTTTCGGTACCTAGGTATAAAAATATGATTAATTATTTAAAATATTTACATTAGTTGGCTCATTTTTACCGTTTTAAATTATTCTCTATTTGATGATAATACTTGACGTTTTTTTTAAATAATTATTTTTTGTTGTTGTTAAATGGAATTTATAATTTAGAGCGCTTTCAAATAAATGAAAGAGGGAATTTTTAGTTGTGTCAGAGAGAATTGTATAAAATTGATATTTTTGTTATTATTTTGTTCTCTCAGTCTATTTGATATATTTTGTTTAAGAAATGACTTTATATTTGGTAAAGTTTTCAACTAGCAATAATTGTGGCTACGGCCACAACGCCGATAGGTGCACCAAGGCTACAGTCACCTGCTTCCACTGCGCTTCTGGTGACCACCAAGGCCGAAGCTGTCCAACTCTCGCCAACCCGCGCACGGCCAAGTGCGCCAACTGCTCAGCCAAGGGCCTCTCTGCCGACCATGAAGCAAGATCAATGTCTTGACCAACTGCCAGAGCTAGAGCTGCAAAGTTCTAGTCCTCCCGCCTTCTTCCTGCCTCTTGACCTCCGCGGACCCAATCCGGCCTAACCTGCCTCTTCCCTAACGGAGATCCTGTCCCTAGCCTCTCCAACCTGGTCATAGTGGTTTTATATATTCCGCCTTACGCGGCCATTGGGGCTCAAAAATCATTTTATTTTGGTTAGCAGCCCCGTAAATAAAGATATTTTCTCTAGCAATAATCGCGCCTCGTAAGTTCCTCATGGGCTACGATATTGCCTCAGAAATGACTTGCTATCTGTGCAAACATTACGTTGATTTCCTTCATATCTTTGATCCCAAATATATATCTTTATATTCACATATCGTAAAGATAGAGGCTACCTGGCCGGTATTCATATTTATTTAAAAATAGACAGTTCGGACAGTTAAATAGAACAATTTTTAACGCCTTGCCAAATGCTTTATTTTTATTTACTTCTCCAGACGAAGACAAAATATTTTTGTTAAAACGTTGAGAAAATAAAACTTGAACTGGCCGAAGTGTCTATTTATAAAGAAATATATTAGATAGCAAAAAGGCATATATTGGATTGAATAAAAGATTTATTTGCCAATATTATTCAATATTTATTCAATCCAACATATGCCTTTTTACTATCCAATGATTTAAGTATGGATTGCTCTATTTTCAGAAAGAAATACATATTCTCATGTCCAGAAATGGTCGCAGCCTTGCAGAAAATTGACATGGACCCAGAACTTTACACACCCAAGATAGTAGAAAACATTACGACTGCTGTGATAGAGATGCATAGAGACATTTGAGGCTCTTCATTGGACACGACAACAACAACAACTGAAAATTGACATGGACCCAGAACTTTACACACCCAAGATAGAGAACATTACGACTGCTGTGATAGAGATGTATGGAGACATTTGAGGCTCTCCATTGGACACGACAATAAAAACAACAGAAAATTTACATGGACCCAGAACAGCAGCTTCACAGACCCAAGATAGAGGACATTGCGACTACTGTGATAGAGATGTATGGGGACATCTGAGGCTCTTTATTGGATACGACATCAACAACAGAAAATTGACATGGACCCAGAACAGCAGCTTTACACACCCAAGATAGAGGACATTGCGACTACTGTGATAGAGATGTATGGAGACAATCTGAGGCTCTTTATTGGACAATACAACAACAACAGAAAATTTACATGTACCAAGAACTTTTTACACCCAAGAGAGAGGACATTGCGACTACTGTGATAGAGTTAAATGGAGATATTTGAGGCTTTTCATTGGACACGACAACAACAAGAGACAATTTACATCTACCTAGAACTTTTTACACCCAAGATAGTGGATATTGCGACTACTGTGATAGAGAGATGCATGGAGACATCTGAGGCTCTTTATTGGACACGACAACAACAACATAAAATTGACATGGACCCAGAACAGCAGCTTTACACGCCCAAGATAGAGGACATTGCGACTACTGTGATAGAGATGTATGGAGACATCTGAAGCTATTCATTGGACACGACAACAACAACAACAGAAATTTGACATGGACCCAGAACAGCAGCTTTACACACCCAAGAAGGAGGATATTTCGAATGCTGTAATAGATATGTATGGAGACATCTGAGGCTCTTCATTGGACACGACCACAACACATCTATATTAATAAAATGGAAATTTCATAAGTGTTGTTCACTAAAAACTTTCGTTACAATGCATCAATTTCGACCAAATTTTCAACATTTATGTAAAACGAGATGGAGCAGGTTTTGCTTAACATCAAAATATTTTTCCTAACTTTAACATACATAACTTTGCTGTTATCGATAAAATACAAAAAAATTCAACAGAGTTAAAGTGTTTACACTTTCAAAAGTGTTTACACTTTAGCGCTTCTTTGAAAATTAGTTTTAATCTTTTTTATATATATTTTAATAACTTTTATACATGGTAAGATACTTTTATTTTATAGTTTTCATATTTTATACCAAAAAAAGTTGAAGCCTTACTTGATGAGATCAATTTTATTTTTTAGATAAATTTTTAGGCTTTTCGAAAGTGTTTACACTTTTGAACTTCTTGGAAAATTAGTTTTAATCTTTTTTATATATATTTTAATAACTTTTATACATGGTAAGATACTTTTATTTTATAGTTTTCATATTTTATACCAAAAAAAGTTGAAGCCTTACTTGATGAGATCAATTTTATATTTTAGATTAATTTTTAGGCTAATTTTAATTTATTTCTTTTTTATTTTATATACAGATTATATATGCTATTTCTAACTTACGTGGTTAGTATTTTTATAAGACTAAGGTTATTTATATTATTTTTTACAAAAAAAGATTGAAATTTCATTAATGTGCTCAATTTTATGTCTTTTTTGAGGACCTTAACAAAATTTTTAATTAATTGTTTAGATATTTTAATAACAGATTATTTATGGTGTTTTCCACTTATATGGGTTGTTTTGTAAAAAAAATTTGGGTTATTTCTATTTTTATTCACTAAAAAGCTTGAAATTTCATTAATGTGCTCAATTTTATGTCTTTTTTGAGGGGGGGGGGGGGGGACCTTAACAAAATTTTAATTAATTGCTTAAATATTTTAAAAGTAGATTATTTATAGTTTTTTTAACATATAGGGGTTGTATTTTGTATTTTAGAAAATTATTTATATTTTTTAGCTCAAAAAAGCATGCTTTTTCATTGCCGTATCCAGCGGTTGGTCTATTTTTGAAGCTTTTAATGTAAACTGGTTTTGTACATTAATTTTTTGGTAATATAATATTATGATTTTAGTTTTTTAAAATCTTTTTAACATATCTGAAGGTTATTTTGAATAAAAAATTTAAAAATTTTGATTTTTACCTCAAAAAGACAGGAAATTTTTATGTTTTGTTTAGAAATTGCTGGTTTTGAAGCTTTTGTTATTAATCTCAAACAAAATTTTTTTTCAGCATATGCCATACAGTTTATTTATTATATTTTCTACATATATGGGTTGTATCTAAAAAATAGGTTATTTATATTTTTAAATAAGCAAGGGATTTCTTTTACGGATTCATTTATTTGTCTTTTTGAAGTCCTTTTTCAATTTTTTTTAAAAGATATTTTAATTTATTTGATTAAATATTTTATATTTAGATTATTTATAGTTTTTTTAACATATAGGGGTTGTATTTTGTATTTTAGAAAATTATTTCTATTTTTTAGCTAAAAAAAAAACATGCTTTTTCATTGCCATATCCAGCGGTTGGTCTATTTTTGAAGCTTTTTAATGATAACTGGTTTTGTACATTAATTTTTTTGTAATAATATTATGATTTTAGTTTTTTAAAATCTTTTTAACATATCTGAAGGTTATTTTGAATAAAAAATTTAAAAATTTTGATTTTTACCTCAAAAAGACAGGAAACTTTTATGCTTTGTTTAGAAATTGCTGGTTTTGAAGCTTTTGTTATTAATCTCAATCTTTTTTTTTTCAGAATATGCCTCGCCACAGCCGACGTTTACTTGGTAGGAATACGGCTGCTTCCAGGAGATATAGGAATGCTAGAGTTATTGAGACACCACTTCAAAGTGAGACGCGTCGTGCGCTTCGCCGTCATAGGTATTCTGAAGCCCGCGTCGCAGCTACACAAACTATGCAAGTTCCTGTTCAGCGTATTCAGCTTTGTTATCATAAGCCTTTTTCAGGTTTGCAGTATAATGCCCATATTGATTATAAAGCTGATTCATCTGTCGATATAGGCCAAATGTCTCGGGTATGCCAAACTTAAAACTATATATTCAAATTATTCTACTTAGCTCACGAACAGCGCCCTCTATCAAAGATTAGATTAAATTAGGCTGATGCAAACAAATAGATAATGCTAATAACAAACAATTATGAAAAAAAATCTTATCTGAATATATATCACTCGCGTAGATATGCACACGGGTCAATCCCGGGGCGAAGCCCGGGTCACCCGTCTAGTATATATATAAATGAATGTATGTGTGTGTGTGTCTGTCTGTCTGTCCTTTATGCCTGACCAAACTACTCATTGGAACGCCATGAAACTTTGGGAAGTTATTTAGTATAGTACTGGGAAGGTTTCTAGCAAATACAATTTTTGAAATAACTTTTCGCCTAGAAATAATCAAGATAAATATTCTAATTTATCTGTTATAATTCAAAAATCTGCTCTAAATATTATCATGATGATACAATGATTTTGTAATGTAGAAATTTAGGAAAGACGAAATTCAGGATGACACGGCAATTTAATTGAGACAAGAATAATGATACAATTCCAAGGCAAGATACTATTCCTTTAACTTCCAATTACCGAGGGAACCAATTAATATTGATTTTATTCAACTTATCGAGTATTTTTCAAGGGACCGGGGAAAAAATGTTCACTTTATCGAGAGATTCGTTAAACAAACCTTTACTCGGGTAAAACCCGGGCGAAGCCGGGTACATCCATACAAGAATAATGATACAATTCCAAGGCAAGAATCTATTCCTTTAACTTCCAATTACCGAGGGAACCAATTGATATTGATTATATTCAACTTATCGAGTATTTTTCAAGGGACCGGGAAAAAATGTTCACTTTATCGAGAGATTTGTTAAACAAATCTTTACTCGGGTAAAACCCGGGCGAAGCCGGGTACATCCATACAAGAATAATGATACAATTCCAAGGCAAGATACTATTCCTTTAACTTCCAATTACCGAGGGAACCAATTAATATTGATTTTATCCAACTTATCGAGTATTTTTGAAGGGACCGGGATAAAATGTTCACTTTATCGAGAAATTCGTTAGACAAACCTTTACTCGGGTAAAACCCGGGCGAAGCCGGGTACGTCCGCTAGTATTTGCATATAATTCTACCGTCTTCGAAGCTCATCATTAAATTCTATAATCAAATTTCAACCCTACAGTTTCAGATATATAAGAAGAGTCATCCAATACATTAGTAGAGCTCTAAAAAAGTGATATAGTGGATTAAACTGGCGAAATCACTGATGGATAAAACTAAAGGAAGTTTTACCTTTTAGCGTGTATATCAGGATTCAGACAATAACTCTGAATGATATTTGATACACAGTGACCATTATTGAAGACACTCGAGATAACCAAGTGTGAACAACTTAAGGACTTTTTACCTTTTAACATGTATATCGGTATTCATGCAATAACTCTGAAATATATTTGATACACAGTGACTTTTATTGAAGACACACGAGATAACCAAGTGTGAACAACTTAAGGACGTTGTACCTTTTAACATGTATATCGGTATTCATGCAATAACTCTGAAATATATTTGATACACAGTGACCTTTATTGAAGACACACGAGATAACTAAGTGCAAACTAAATTGTCTCTGTCTCCTTAAAAAAAAAAAAAAAAAAAAAAAGAACGATTTATTGCATTAAAATTTCTTTTCTATTTCCTTAAGTTTTGTTCTTGAGTGTAAAAGAGGTTTTCCACCATTTAGAGGCATTTAATCAACCAATAAGCGGCTCTTTGTAACGTATATGTAAATAGATATATATAAATAAAGTTTAGTTCTATCTGTAAACAAAATATACCAGATGTAAAGTTTGCCGGAAAGAAATTGATCTATAAAGACATAGGGCGCCTCTCCCGTCAAAATAAACGTCAAAATTAGACGCCATCTATTGATGGTCGCTGCAAATTAGCGACCTCGGGTCGGTGACAAAGCCACAACACCAGTTTTGGCAAACTGAAAAGCGTTCACCTAGAGACCATGTTTTCGGGCTAAAGGCCCTTGTCAGTCTAGGGCGAACTTTAATCCATGAGATCCAAACGGGATCTAATGGAATCTTCACAATCTACTAAAGAGGTGTTTAGCTGGCAAAGTGGCTGGACCAGATCTATGGCCAAAATATAGATGGACATTTTTTCCGGGTATAAATTTATCTATAAAGCTATAGGGCGCCTCTACCGTCAAAATAAAGTTGGTGTTGTGGCTTTGTCACCGACCCGTTGGTTTGTAGCGACGGTCAATAGATGGCGTCTAGTTTTGACGGGAGAGGCGACTTTTGCCTTTATAGATAATACCAGTTTTCTTATTTATTAACGAATTGGTATTTCATCTATTAATGAAACCATTATTAAGGATTGCAAATTTCAACAAATTTACAACCAATTATAAGACTCCGCAAATCTTTATATTTACATTAATTAAAGGAAGCTTTCGGGAAAGGTCTTCTTCAGTTAGCTAAAACGGGTTTAGTTATCTAGAGAAGAGCTTGCCTGAAAGCTTCCTTTAATTAATGTTACTAAAAAGATCTAAAGAGACAAATGTCACCTCTCCCGTCAAAATAGACGTCAAAGCTAGACGCCATCTATTGACCGTCGCCGTAAACTAGCGGCCTCAGGTCGGTGACAAAGCCACAACACCAGCTTTGGCAAACCGAAAAGCGTCCACCTAGAGACCATGGTTTCGGGCTAATGACCCTCGTCAGCCTAGAGCGGACTTTATTCCATGGGATACACAAGGAATCTAATGAAATTTTGACAATCTGTCAAATGGCGTCTAGCTTTGACATCTATTTTGACAGGAGAGGTGATATATATATATATTTTTAAATCAATATCCTCTCAGCAAAATTTCCGTGAATAAAAATAGTTGCGGAGTCTTACAATTTGTTGTAAATTAATGGAATCGTTCGCCTAAATTCGAATTCTTGGCTATTGTGATATATCTCTTTGATTCACATAGATAGTATTAATTACATATGAAGTTATATTCAGTGCATATTGTAGCACCAGGTTGCGGCTTGGCAGACTCTTCAACCTTAATTCTCTCCTATGCTGGGTCTTGTATCTTACCAGAGCGTGTTTCAACCATCCTACAAATTTATATAAGGGAATAATGAGATAACTCTACTTTAAGTAGCCTCCATAATATTTTATTTATTTCTCACATCAAAGAGAACTGTGAAGTCACACAGTGTACAAAAATACAAATGGTGATTTTATAATACATAAATCTGTTTATAATATATATTCTGTTTAATAAAATAAATAAATATTGTAACAAAGTATTTATTAATTTTATTATTTTTATTAACAGAATGGTCATATTTATGTTTATATTTTGCTACTCTGTAAATTTCCCTCGTGGCCTATCTTTTGTTTATGATTTCATAGTTTGTTCTTGCCTGAAATAAATTGTTGTCTCATCCCGAAGTTGGTCTTCCCTAATTTTCCACGTGGCAATATGAAATATTAATTTGAATTTAAAATATAGGAAAAATAAGATTACAAATTAAAATAAAATAGGTGCATTTGCCATGATGCAACAATATATATCATGATAGCTATAATATTTACCTTATGGATATAACTTCACTTAACCTCCAATAAATACTTACCGAATGAGAGGTCACGAAGACCAGTAATAGGAAATAACTGGGGAAAATGTTAAAGATTTTAATTCCATTTATCAACAAGAGATGGCAGCACTGACCAGCCAACCAGGGCGTTAAGAGATGTTTCAATGTATTGTATATAGATCTCTGATTTCTTTTCAATAATTTCAATAAATTAATCCCCAATATTGATTTAACGTGGAAACATAAAGTTCCCAGGGATACGTTTCTTCTAAAAATATTTAATAGGAATCTCTAGCTTGTTGTCGTCGTGTCCAATGAAGAGCCTCAGATGTCCCCATACATCTCTATCACAGCAGTCGCTATGTCTACTATCTTGGGTGTGTAAAGCTGCTGTTCTGGGTCTATGTCAATTTTCTGTTGTTGTTGTCGTGTTCAACGAAGAGCCTCAGATGTCTCCATACATCTCTATCACAGCATTCTCAATGTTCTCTATCTTGGGTGTGTAAAGTTTCTGGGTCCATGTCAATTTTCTGTTGTTGTTGTCGTGTCCAACGAAGAGCCTTAGATGTCTCCGTACATCTATATCACAGCAGTCGCAATGTCCTCTATCTTGGGAGTGTAAAGCTGCTGTTCTGGGTCTATGCCAATTTTCTGTTGTTGTTGTTGTCGTCGTGTCCAATGAAGAGCCTCAGTTGTCTCCATACATCTCTATCACAGCATTCGCAATGTTCTTTATCTTGGGTGTGTAAAACTGCTGTTCTGGGTCCAGGTCAATTTTCTGTTGTTGTTGTTGTCGTGTTCAATGAAAAGCCTCAGATGTCCCCATACATCTTAATCACAGCAATGTCCTCTATCTTGGGTGTGTAAAGTTGCTGATCTGGGTTCATGTCAATTTTCTGTTGTTGTTGTTGTCATGTCCAATGAAGAGTCTCAGATGTCCCCATACATCTCTATCACAGCAATGTCCTCTATCTTGGGTGTGTAAAGCTGCTGTTCTGGGTCTATGTCAATTTTCTGTTGTTGTAGTTGTTGTCATGTCCAATGAAGAGCCTCAGATGTCTTCATACATCTCTATCACAGCTTTCGTAATGTTCTCTATTTTAGGTGTGTAAAGCTGCTGTTCTGGGTCCATGTCATTTTTCTGTTGTTGTAGTTGTTGTCGTGTCCATTGAAGAGCCTCCGATGTCTTCATACATCTCTATCACAGCTTTCGTAATGTTCTCTATCTTAGGTGTGTAAAGCTGCTGCTCTGGGTCCAAGTTATATATATATATTTACGACGTTGAAAATTTCTGATTTTGAATTCAGATGGCGTGCTATTTCCTTACAAATAAAAGATGTTTTTTTTTCTTATCCCTGGTACAAGTGGTACAGGCCATGATAATCATGGTGGGTAGAAATTGGCGACTGATTTTACTCTAAGTGCACTACATGTCTACACATGTGAAAATAAGTTCGACTTTTGCACTTACATATTTGCCATAGCCCCGTTTGGTTACTTGTACTCGTTGAAGCATTTTTTTGGTAATCAGAAAAAAGTACCCAATACGGGATTCGATTCCAAGTCGTAGCGTTTGAAAATCAACGGTTTTGACCACCCTCTCCAACCAACTCCCATAAATAAAATATGTATTTATAAATAGAGAAAAATAAATGATAAAATGGGTTTACAGATCAGAAAGTCCACAGATATATTAAATCAGAGTTTCAATTTGGTTTGTTGGTGGATGAATGGTAAAAACCGCCAATTTTCTACATATATACAATACACACACACAGGATCGAATTGAGCATTAGACAATTCAATGGCTCCCTATTCTTGCAAATTCACAACTTCACTAGTAGGCGCAAGTAGGCAAACGGTGTTATGGTACTCTTGTAAGTGCAAAATTCGATATGCTTTCCACATGTGTAGAACGCTTCACGATTTTGCGTGTCATCCTTGCGCAGGGGCCATGCTAATCTTCTCTGTATCGTTCCAATTTTAGTATATGTACCGCCGAAAAAGCGTTCCACATGTGTAGACATATGATGCATTTGCAGTAAAAGAAGTTGTTAACTACTAACCACCATGATTATCATGGCCTGTATAACGCGTAGAAGGGGAAAAAAGAGTATCAAATAAAGCTCTCCATCGGTTGACTGGAGGGGGAGTTAAGTGCGCGCTGAAGTTATGAAGCATTAGATGTCCCAGGAGTACGGTGGGAGGGAGGTAATGGGTGCGTGACAGAAGCTGCTCTAATGGGAGCGGTTGATTGTGGCGATCCATCTATCGACTGGCCCTCATCGCAGCCGTGTAAACATCGCCCTGTACTCCCCGAGCTTCATCTCCCGCTGTATTTGCATGGTATAAATCTTGTCTGAAAGGTTTCTATACTTCTGTTGTCTGGCTTCATCTCCCATTGTGTTTTGATTCTTATTTGAAAAGCTTCTAGATCTCTGTTGTCTGGCTTCATCTCCCGCTGTGTTAACATGGACTTGATTCCTCTCTGAAAGGTTTCTAGATCTCTGTTGTCTGGCTTCATCTCTCGCTGTGTTAACAAGGTTTCTAGATATCTGTTGTCTGGCTTCATCTCCCGCTGTGTTAGCAAGGTTTCTAGATCTCTGTTGTCTGGCTTCATCTCCCGCTGTGTTAGCAAGGTTTCTAGATTTCTGTTGTCTGGCTTCATCTCCCGCTGTGTTAGTAAGGTTTCTAGATTTCTGTTGTCTGGCTTCATCTCCCGCTGTGTTAGCAAGGTTTCTAGATCTCTGTTGTCTGGCTTCATCTCCCGCTGTGTTAGCAAGGTTTCTAGATCTCTGTTGTCTGGCTTCATCTCCCGCTGTGTTGGCAAGGTTTCTAGGTATCTGTTGTCTGGCTTCATCTCCCGCTGTGTTAGCAAGGTCTCTAGATATCTGTTGTCTGACTTCATCTCCCGCTGTGTTACCAAGGTTCCTAGATTTCTGTTGTCTCGCTTCATCTCCCGCTGTGTTAGCGAAGTTTCTAGATCTCTGTTGTCTGGCTTCATCTCCCGCTGTGTTAGCAAGGTTTCTAGATATCTGTTGTCTGACTTCATCTCCCGCTGTGTTACCAAGGTTCCTAGATTTCTGTTGTCTCGCTTCATCTCCCGCTGTGTTAGTAAGGTTTCTAGATCTCTGTTGTCTCGCTTCATCTCCCGCTGTGTTAGTAAGGTTTCTAGATATCTGTTGTCTGACCTCATCTCCCGATGTTTTAATAAGGTTTCTAGATCTCTGTTGTCTGGCTTCATCTCCCGCTGTGTTAGTAAGGTTTCTAGATATCTGTTGTCTGACTTCATCTCCCGCTGTGTTACCAAGGTTTCTAGATTTCTGTTGTCTGGATTCATCTCCCGCTGTGTTAGTAAGGTTTCTAGATTTCTGTTGTCTGGATTCATCTCTCGCTGTGTTAGTAAGGTTTCTAGATTTCTGTTGTCTGGCTTCATCTCCCGCTGTGTTAGTAAGGTTTCTAGATTTCTGTTGTCTGGCTTCATCTCCCGCTGTGTTAGTAAGGTTTCTAGATCTCTGTTGTCTGACTTCATCTCCCGCTGTGTTAGTAAGGTTTCTAGATTTCTGTTGTCTGGATTCATCTCCCGCTGTGTTAGTAAGGTTTCTAGATTTCTGTTGTCTGGATTCATCTCCCGCTGTGTTAGTAAGGTTTCTAGATTTCTGTTGTCTGGATTCATCTCCCGCTGTGTTAGTAAGGTTTCTAGATTTCTGTTGTCTGGCTTCATCTCCCGCTGTGTTAGTAAGGTTTCTAGATCTCTGTTGTCTGACTTCATCTCCCGCTGTGTTAGTAAGGTTTCTAGATTTCTGTTGTCTGGCTTCATCTCTCGCTGTGTTAGTAAGGTTTCTAGATCTCTGTTGTCTGGCTTCATCTCCCGCTGTGTTAGTAAGGTTTCTAGATCTCTGTTGTCTGGCTTCATCTCCCGCTGTGTTAGTAAGGTTTCTAGATCTCTGTTGTCTGACTTCATCTCCCGCTGTGTTAGTAAGGTTTCTAGATCTCTGTTGTCTGGCTTCATCTCCCGCTGTGTTACCAAGGTTTCTAGATCTCTGTTGTCTGACTTCATCTCCCGCTGAGTTAGTAAGGTTTATAGATCTCTGTTGTCTGGCTTCATCTCCCGCTGTGTTAGTAAGGTTTCTAGATCTCTGTTGTCTGGCTTCATCTCCCGCTGTGTTAGTAAGGTTTCTAGATCTCTGTTGTCTGGCTTCATCTCCCGCTGTGTTAGTAAGGTTTCTAGATCTCTGTTGTCTGGCTTCATCTCCCGCTGTGTTAGTAAGGTTTCTAGATCTCTGTTGTCTGACTTCATCTCCCGCTGTGTTAGTAAGGTTTCTAGATCTCTGTTGACTGGCTTCATCTCCCGCTGTGTTAGTAAGGTTTCTAGATCTCTGTTGTCTGACTTCATCTCCCGCTGTGTTAGTAAGGTTTCTAGATCTCTGTTGTCTGGCTTCATCTCCCGCTGTGTTAGTAAGGTTTCTAGATCTCTGTTGTCTGGCTTCATCTCCCGCTGTGTTAGTAAGGTTTCTAGATCTCTCTTCAACTTTTAGGCTAGAATTCAGCCTGTTTAAATACTCCAAGAAGAAAAAGCAAGGGATGCTCTGAATATTCTATAATAAAAATAGAAAGTTTGTGAAGTTTTTACAGAAGGATGCTTTATATCTTGGAACTTATGATGCTCCTATAAATACCTTATATGAGATATCTGTCCATTCAACGAACAAATCTAAAGAACGACAACCAACAAAGTATTACCTTAATAACGATTTAAACTAAAATCATCATTATTAAGAAAAAGGTATCTCCTTATCGTGCAATTGAAAGTTGCTGATAGCTTGCACCATCTGTCTGAATAAATATCAAATTTTTATTCCGTTGATATTGATATTTATTGAGATAGATGTCGTAAGCCATCAGAAAATTTAAATTGCACGATAAGGAGATGCCTTTTTCTTAATTTATCCCAGTACAATTCCGCATTTGTACTATATGTATTTTTGATATTATCATTATTGGTTATCACACATACATACATACAGCTTTATTAATTGTCAATTGTCACACATACATACAGCTTTATTAAGACCACCGATCTTATACAGATTCACTGTAGGAAGGAAGCATAGATGAAGCTTCTATACTCCAGTCAGCACAGAAACCAACAACAGCCTCAATGTCCGACGCATGTCCAGTAGCCACATGTTACACCGTGCATACATCAAGGTTAGCTTATATCACCGAAAAAAATATTATATGATACATTAGCGTGCCAGCTGTTAAGAGGATTCAAAACTATTATAGACGTGTATGACTATATTTAAAAATTAAACAATTTTCTACTGCCCTTACTGCAATGAAAAATTAATGGGAGGGTCTCTGACTCATTAGTGGCGAACCTTCCCAGCGGTTTCTTCAGTAAGGGCAGTAGATAATTGTTTAATTTTTAAAAGAAAGCTACGCTTCTATGAAAGTTTTTATGGCTCGTTGGTCTAGGGGTATGATTCTCGCTTCGGGTGCGAGAGGTCCCGGGTTCAAATCCCGGACGAGCCCTCTTTTTTTTTTATATAGTCTCAACTTTTGTACATAGATATTCTTTCCTTTTCTTATTTTCCTCTTTTCTGAGCAAAAATTAAATTTATTCCCCTGCTTCTCATTTCTTTTTAGATTCATTTCTAACAGGAGAATCGTCTGTATAAGACGGAATGTTTTAATAAATGTTTGTATGTGTGTGTCTATAATAGCTTTGAATTCTAATAGAAAATATTATTGAATTTTATGATATTTTTTCGTCTTTATACCGAACGGTAACTCTTTTATATAATACTAGCGGATGTACCCGGCTTCGCCCGGGTTTTACCCGAGTAAAGGTTTGTCTAACGAATCTCTCGATAAAGTGAACATTTTTTCCCGGTCCCTTGAAAAATGCTCGATAAATTGAATAAAATCAATATTAATTGGTTCCCTCAGTAATTGGAAGTTAAAGGAATAGTATCTTGCCTTGGAATTGTATCATTATTCTTGTATGGATGTACCCGGCTTCGCCCGGGTTTTACCCGTGTAAAGGTTTGTCTAACGAATCTCTCGATAAAGTGAACATTTTTTCCCGGTCCCTTGAAAAATAATCGATAAGTTGAATAAAATCAATATTAATTGGTTCCCTCGGTAATTGGAAGTTAAAGGAATAGTATCTTGCCTCAAATAAATTGCCGTGTCATCCTGAATTTTGTCTTTCCTAATTTTCTACATTACAAAATCATCGTATCATCATAATAATATTTAGAGCAGATTGTTGAATTATAACAGATAAATTATAATATTTATCTTGATTATTTTTAGGCGAAAAGTTATTTCAAAAATTTTATTTGCTAGAAACCTTCTTAGTACTATACTAAATAACTTCCCAAAGTTTCATGGCGTTCCAATGAGTGGTTTGGTCAGGCATAAAGGACAGACACACACACATACATACATTCATATATATATGTTATATAAAAGTATTATTTGAAATGTTATATAAAAGTGTGTGTGTGTGTGTGTGTAGTGTGTGTGTGTGTGTTTGTGAGACAATTTTGACAATTAAAAAATATTTATTGTCATCTTAGACAATATTACAACATCCAATCAAAGAGAGAGAAGAAATATATTACAAAGGAAAGAGAGAAAGAAAGAAAAAACATATATGACACATATATTACATGATGGTAATTGGAGATGGAGGAAAGAAACCTCGACGCTGGAGGGTCCTGGACCAGGCGATGAGCGGGTCCTCCACCGCTTCTCCGAGCCCAACCTGGACAAAGAAGCGATAAATTCGCAACTTTGCCGACGCCAGGATGGAAAGGGCGTCGTCCTCAAGGCCGGACCCGCCGAAGATCCAAGCCTGCAGGTCAGGGGGCCGCACTATGATGTTGAAGGCCTCTCTAACGAGGGGCCTGATGGAGGGACAGCACCAGTAACGGTGGCTGAGGGAGCGGTCGATGGACCCACAGGCAGGACAGGAGGGGCCGACCGAGGCAGGATGGGCCGGATGGGGCAGGGCATGGAGGGCCAACTTGAGGGCCGCGTCGGCCTCGTGGCCCGAGTGGGCGCAGCGCCGCAGCGAGGCCCAGTCGATCCTGGATGGTGGTGGACCGATGGTGGGCGACCATCTCGAGGTGAACCTTGAGATGGGCGTGGCGCGGGCGATCCAGGGCCCGTCGGGCCGAGCGGGTCGTGAGGCCGTTGAGGAACGGCGTAGCCGTCCCACGCAGCACCACGGCCGCAGCAAGGGAACTGGATGAAGGCGTGGACTCCGCCCCGAAGCCCACGGCGTTCTCGGAGGTCAGCCTCCGACAGAAGGCGCCCAGGGCCGCGGCGTCAGCCAGGGCCGAGCGCGTAGGGCGGGCGATGAGGTTTTCCTCCTCGATCAGGTCCCGGACTCGGGATCCGCTCCAGCGGGCGGGGGCCAGGAGGTCGGGAGGGCGGAGGAACCGGCAGCCGCCGATGATGGGGAGGTCCAGCAGCTGAGCCGTGGGGAGCGCCCGGTGGTTGAGGCTCAGGATGTTGGAGGCCTCCTCCCAGAGCTTCAGCAGCCGTAGACGGCGGGGCTGGAGACGGGTACCGTCCGGTGGAGGGTGGATCCAGGCCTCACCGCTTTCTACCAGCCAGCTGAAAGCATTTTTGCCTCCGCGGAGCGCGACCTGCATCCCCTTGAGGCAGGCGAGCTGGAGCTGGGTCGCGAGGTCGTGGAGGCCGAGGCCTCCGATGGTGACCGGCCTCGCCATGACGTTGGCGGGAAGCCACGCCGTGTGGTCTGGCCCCCAGACGAACCTCGCCAGTCGGGCCTGCAGCTTGGCGATGGTCGGGGGTGATGGGAGGTATCCATGCAGGTGGTGCTGGATCGTGGACCCCACCAGCGTGTTCGCCGCTCTTGCTCGTCCGACGAGGGAGAGGCCGCGGGTGAAGGGCGTCCATTTGAGGCATGCAGTCTCCAGGAGGGCCAGGAGATGCTGCTCCCGGTGGATGAAGGTGCTCCTGGGGGCGATGTCGAGCCCGAGGACCCTGATGGAGGTGGTCGACCAGGAGGCGCCGAGAGGGGAGTCGCCGCGGTTGCGCCAGGCGCCGCACCAGAGGCCAGCGCTCTTCCGGAGGTTCACGCCAACTCCGGAGGCCTGCTTATAGTCTTCGAAGACGGTCGCCACCCGCTCGAAGTCCTCGTCGCGATGGAACAGGAGGACGATGTCGTCGGCGTAGGCGGTGACGTTGCCCACGCCGAGGGTCAACTCCAGGCGACGTAGCAGCGGCCCCGTGGCGATACTGAAGAGTGCGGCGCTCACGGCGCAACCCTGTCTTAGGCCGTTGAGGAGGGGGAAGGCGGTGGTATAGAATCCTCCGGCCCGGATCGTAGCGTCCGCCCCGGCGTATAAGATGTTGATCCATGCCAAGAAGGCCGGCGGGAGGCGGAGGGATATCGACAGGGACTCCAGGAAGCCGCGGTCCAATGAGTCAAAGGCGGACTCCAGGTCTACGCCCATGACAGCCAGCGGCGAGCCCAAGGCGGTGGCCTCCTCGACGGCGTCCGTCACCATGGCGATGTTCCATGACGGGTGTCGCGTTCAGCGGCGCAGCGCCCAGGCTCTATTTTGCCCAGACGCCCGAAGTCTCTTATTCTGGTCCCGGGGAGGAAAAAATCCGTGGAATTTCAAGGGTAGAGAAGAGCGATTCCCAAGAAGTCAAATCCGCGGAAGTGTCTAAGGCAGGTATCAACCAAGGCGTAGACCTCTCGAGAGCGGGCCGAGAAACCACACGACTCTAACCAGTCAACTACTTTATTTTTTGTCACGAATATATATACATATAAATATTTACATATGGCAAATATGTTTCTTATAATGGATTAAATTTACATATATTTAAAAAAATATAAATCTATAAGAAAAATAACATTCTTTTCCCAACATACTCCCACCTTGAGTTTTTCTACAGAAACTCAACCAATAGTTGGGAAACGACCGTTCATTCCAGTTCTTTAGGATTGGGCTATCTTCGTAGGGTCTTTACTGGCTTCTCCTCGGGAGCCTCCCCGGCGTGGTTCCGATTGTATACTCCTCAAGGTACTCCCCAGATCGGCAGGTATCTCTAAATTGTAGAGCCGTTGAACCGGCCTAATCTGGACGCCCTTGCTGGTTCTCAACTTGGCGACCCTCACAGGTCCATCTCGGCCAGGGTAGACCTCCACAACTCTCGCCAAAGGCCAATTGACTCGCTTAGCATTATCTTGTCCAATCAACACCAGATCTCCCACCTTGATAGGTCTTGTCTTCGAGCGTCTTCTAGTCTCTTGCCTTAAGAATCCAAAATACTCCGTCTGGAATCTCTTCCGCAGATCTTCTCTTAACCTTTGTCTAAATCGGTATCTCTTCTGAAGACTAGCCCTTTCAATAGAGTCCAGATCTGGAACTCCTATTTCTTTGAGGTCGTGTAAGAACAAGGCAGGGGTTAATGGACTAAGATCTTCGACATCTTCAGACATGTAAGTCAATGGACGTGAGTTCATCAAAGACTCTGTGTCACAGATAATGGTGTAAAGTTCCTCAAATTCCAAACGAGCTTGACCAAGAATCTTCCTAAGGAGTTGTTTCAGCAAACCAATCAATCTTTCCCACCATCCACCCCACCATGGAGCCGACGGAGGGATAAACTTCCAATTAATATTTTGCTTGGTACTCTCTGATTGGACTGCCGCATTGTCTAGATTCCCTAGAGCTCTGCTCGCACCACGAAAATTGGTACCGTTGTCCGAGTACACTACATAGGGGCGTCCTCTCCTTGCTACAAAACGTCTGAAAGCTTGCAGAAAGTTCTCGGTTGAAAGAGAAGTCACCAGTTCCAAATGGACCGCCCGATATACGGCACAAGTAAATATAACAATCCACACCTTTCGCCTGTTCCTTAAAACAAGTGGTCCAGTAAGGTCTATCCCCACTACCTCAAATATTGAGGCATCCCTTACTCTATTTTCAGGTAATTCCACGGATTCAACAGAACCCGATTTAGCCGTGAACCGTCTACACTTAACACATTGATGTATGACCCTTCTTACAGTCCTCCTGAATTTCAAAATCCAATAATCCTCTCTTAATAAATTCATCAGAGTTTGAAGTCCCACATGCCCCCAAGTTTCATGCTTCCATCTAATGAGTAAATATACCAAGTCATGATCAGAAGGCAACAATAAAGGCATTCGAAAACTTTCCAGATCTTGTCTCCTACTTATTTTAGTTTTGACCCTCAACAATCCCAAAGAATCGCAGCATAACTTGAAATCCTTCAACCTCTTGTCCTCTGGTCCAGTGAAGGATTCCCGTTGGATAACTCTCACCAGCATCAGTTCCGCCCTTTTAATTTCATTCACAGTAAGATCACCTTTCACTCGCTGACCTATTGTTCCTCTCGCATTTGTTAAAAACCGGTTCATCCAGGCAGTTACTCTCAATATCTTGTAGTAGTTTGAAAAGCGATAGTAGTACTGATCTTTTTCCCTTTCAATACATGTTGATGTTAAAACAATCTTTCTCTTTTCCGAGTTCACAATATCTGGGTCAGGGTATATTTCCCTATGGGGCCAATCTCTTCTTGGTCTTCTCAACCAACTCGGGCCCTCCCACCACTTCGATCTCTCCAGAGAATCGGCTAAGCACCCCCGTGATGGTAAATCCGCTGGATTCAAACATCCTGGTACACGATACCAATCCTCTGTCTCACTGAGAGATCGGATCTCCATAACTCGATTCATTACAAAAGTCGCCCAGTTATCTTTTCCCTTGATCCAATGGAGTGCATTCATGGAGTCTGTCCAATAAAATCGCTCCATGTCTTCAAATTTTAGGTCCCTCACAACGTTGTTCACCAAGCGGGCCCCAACCAAGCATGCCAACAGCTCCAAACGAGGAATGGTAGTCCCCTTCAAAGGAGCCACTCTCGACCGAGCCTGTACTAGTTGACACGTTACTTCCTGTTCGCTCTCGATGCGTAAAAAAATACAAGTGGCGTAGGAGGCCCTAGACGCATCACAAAAGACATGAAGAGTAGTTCCAATCCGGTGTTCTTCTCTATAGCAAAGCCATCTCGGTATGGCAATGGATTTCAGAGACTCCAATTTGGCCAGCCACCTCAAAAACTCGCAAGACAAGTTTTCAGGCAGAGGCTCATCCCACGACAATTTTAACAGCCACGTTTCCTGTAGGATAAGTCTCGGAACGAGGGTCACTGGACAAGTGAAGCCCACCGGATCGAAAATACGGCTTGCCAAGGAGAGTACCTTTCTTTTGTTTATTGGCCCCTGTATTTCCAAAATCTCCAAAGAACAAGCCAAAGTGTCCTTTTCTTGATTCCATGTCATGCCCAACAACCTTCCTCTATCAGACCTAGGACCATCACACATTATACTGGTAACATTGCTTGTCCAATCACGCAAGTTGAAATGAGCAGAAGCCAACAATCTCTGTGCTTCGTCCACAAATTTTTCCATATCTGTGACTTTTGAGAAACTAGCCACACAGTTATCGATGTATAAAGACTCCCTCAATAATTCAGCTGTTTCTTGCCAGTGTTCAGGAGCCTTGTTCAAGTGGTGAAACAGCGTGGCAAGCAGGAGATATGGACTCGTCGTGATTCCGAAGACAACTCTCGCATGACGTAAAACCATCACATTTCCCTCTTTGTCATACCAGAGGAATCTTAGATAATCTCTGTCTTCCTCCCTAATCCCAATTTGGAGGAAGGCCTTCTCTATGTCCGAGGAGACTCCTATCTCGCTCTTCCTAAATTTATTCAAAATTCTTGGGATCGTTTCTATCATATTCGGACCTCTTTCCAGACAATCATTCAGTGAAAGCCTTCCCTTCTTCTTCGCCGAAGCATCAAAAACTGGTCTTACTTTGGTGGTTGGACTATTCTCTTTAAAAACTGGTCGATGTGACAAATAGTGCACGCCTTCACGTTTATATATATATATTGTCTATAACCCTTTCTATTATTTTATTCCTTAGCCACTTTTCGAGAATATCTTCATATTCTGCCAAATTTCCGGTATTCACAAGATGTTTCCTCACGTTTGCTAATCGTTTTTCGGCAACATCTCTATTGTCCGTGAGTAGTTCTCTTTCGCGAATCCAAGGAAGGGCAACCTGGTAACGCCCCTCACAATCCTGTGAAATAGTACGTGCAAAATATTCTTCCGTTTCTTTTTGTATCGAGTCGTCTTGACGAGCATCTGAAATACCAATAGCCTCTAATCTCCATAAATTCTCCAAATCGCTAGTCAACAGTGAAGTTGTGCAAAGTCCACTAACGCTAGTTTCTTCTTCTGTGGCCGGAATCTTGCCCATTAAAGTCCAGCCCAACCTCGTTTGCACCGCCACAAGCCCAGAAGGAAGTCTTCTATGCTCTCCGGTTAGTAATTTTCCAGCAATATCTGCTCCTATAAGAATCTCAAGAGGTCCCCTGTGTAGATCAGTTAATTCTATGTCATGAGCACTAAGATCTTGCATCCATTTACCCTGATGGACCCTGGGCACGCTGTCGCAGATAACATCTTGGCTCAGTGCTTCAAAATTACAGCCATAAGATCCGTCTAAATTGCTCAACCTGATATCATAAACTCCATGTTCGTACAACTCTGTGTTCGATCCACCAAACAAAGAGTGGCGAAGAGACTCTTTTTTGGAACATTCATATCCCATTTCTTCCGCCGTGTCCTGGAGTACATAGGACCTCTGAGATCCCGTATCAATCAAAATTTGTCCCATTCTTTCTTTACACTTTCCTCTGATAGTCACTCTCAGTGTGGGCAACAACACCACAGGCGTCGTCAGATTGGTCAAAGTCTCATCCCTCATCATCCCTCGGGCTGGAGTAGCATTCTGGTTCTTCCTGGGGCACATAATCCTTGAATGTCTCAATTCCCCACAGCTGGTGCAACTTGTCTTAACTTTGCAGAATTTGCTCAAATGACCATATTTCAGGCATCTGAAACAAGCCCCTTTCTTCTTTAATTTTCCCAATTTATCTTCCAATGTCAAATTTTCCGCGAATTCGCACTTTGTACTTTCATGATCTCTTTCACAAAAGGCGCAATTCTTCCTCTTATTCACTGCTTCAGAGGCATTCAAAAAACCAGCAGCCGTGGGCAGGGGATTCCTCTCATTTCTTCGATACTTCACGATAGAGCTTTGTGACTGAGGGTGCTCATTTGATGGTTGGCCGGCTGTTATTTCGTCCCGCGTACCGAACGTGCTTTCTAATGCAATCAATTGTCTCTCCAAAAATTCAATCAAATCTCCAAGAGAAAAAGCTCCTGTGAATTCCCGGTGTAATTCAAGCTTTAAGTCTGATGGCAATAGCTTGAGGAGTAAAGGGCACAATAAGTTACCGTAGCTTTCAACGACAACACCCAATGACTCCAAACTTCTAATCTGCACCAGGATTCTGCCGTACAATTCTCTGAAAGCCCTCACGTCCTTTGTCACTCTAAGTGGTTTCAAGGCCAAGAGGTTGTTCATATGCACGTCGATCAACCTTTCCCCTTTTCCGAAGCGTTTCTTCAACAATTCAACGGCCTTATCGTAATTTTCCTCAGATAGGCAAAATCCTTCCACAGTTTGGGCCGCCGTTCCACCCAAGTAGGCTTTAAGATAGTTAAATTTATCTATCTTGGTCAAGTGTTCATTCCTATTGATTGATGAATCGAAGGCATTCCAAAAATTTAACCACTGGCTAATTTCCCCGTTGAATCTTTCCATTGTCAATTTGGGTAACTTAACCATCCCAGTTAGAGTCGGTCGACCGATTTCTCCTGGATATTCCTTCTTCGTGGCAGTTGCAGTTTCCCTCTGCATTCCTTCCGCTACCACCAGACTTCTTTTCTTTAACAAATATTTCCACGCCACGGCCTTTTCCCGGTATTCCTCTACCATCTTTAGATCTTTCTCTAGATCTTTGATGTCAATCAGCTTACCGATTTCTTCGTCTACCCGCCTCAGTTCTTCGTAGACATCCGAAAGCTGCCCCAGCAGTTCCTCGTGGTCACACTCCTTGTGCACGTCATATTCCTCTATTCTTTTCCCGTACTTGGATAAAGACGTGCGGAGTATGGTTATCTTCTTCTTGAGTCTCTCTAGCGCTTCTTCTCTCTCCATCTTCTGATCCAAAAGGGTTCCAAATATAGGCACGGCTTTCTCCTCGCGTCCCGGCTGGGATGCCAAATGTCGCGTTCAGCGGCGCAGCGCCCAGGCTCTATTTTGCCCAGACGCCCGAAGTCTCTTATTCTGGTCCCGGGGAGGAAAAAATCCGTGGAATTTCAAGGGTAGAGAAGAGCGATTCCCAAGAAGTCAAATCCGCGGAAGTGTCTAAGGCAGGTATCAACCAAGGCGTAGACCTCTCGAGAGCGGGCCGAGAAACCACACGACTCTAACCAGTCAACTACTTTATTTTTTGTCACGAATATATATACATATAAATATTTACATATGGCAAATATGTTTCTTATAATGGATTAAATTTACATATATTTAAAAATATATAAATCTATAAGAAAAATAACATTCTTTTCCCAACAACGGGGACCTCCCGGGGACGGCGTAGGTCTGGCATTCCGGCACAAGGGTTCGCAGGTGGGGCTTGAGGCGCCGGTGAAGGATGGCGGCCAGGACCCTGTAGTCGGCCGAGGGCAGCGCGACGGACCTGTAGCCATTAAGGCCGCGACCTCCGCGGGCCTTGGGCACGAGGCAGATGGAGCTGCGCCGCGTCGACGGAGGCAGGGCACCGCGGAGCCGTGATGCCGCGAACACCCGGTCCAGAGCTTCCGCGAAGAAGTCCTCGCTGAAGGCGACGAGGAGCTCGCACGGCAAGCCATCCCAGCCGGGGGCCTTTCCGCGAGGGAGGTGCTCGATAGCGTTGGCGATCTCGCTGGGGCTGATGTCCGGCCGGTGGAGCGGGTCCTCCTCACTCAGCTCGCGGGTGGTGGTGGGCGCGCTGCTGGCGATGAAGGCAGCTCCCGCAGCTGGATCGCTGGTGGGACGGGCGAAGCGAGGCTGGAAGGTCGCGAACGCCCTCCGCCGAAGCTCGGGGCCCTCGATGATGTTATCTTGTTCGTCCCTGATGACGCTGACCGGGCGTCGGAGGCGGATGGCGCGTGCTAGGTCCGGCAGCGAAGGGTAGTCGGCCCGGATGGAGGAGGCCTCGAGCTGCGCCGCGATGTAACGTCTCGCCCTGTAGACGTAGCTGTCGCTGGCAGCGTGGCGGGGATCGTGCAGGGATCTGGCCTCCGCCAGCAGTCCCGCCTTGATGGTGGTCCACCTGTCCCAAAGGATCCCGTCGTCGTCATCGTGCGCCGTGTCTTCCTCGAGCTCCCGGATGTAACCAGCCAGATGTTCGAGAACGAGGCCGGAGCGGAGCATCGCGGCCAAGCGAGGCTGGGTGGGGGAGGAGACGCGGAGGTGGGCGGGCCCACCTGGAGCAGCACGAGGCGGTGGTCCGAGAGGTGGTAGTGGCTGGTCGCGTAGATGGACACGCGATCCAGGACTCCAGCAGGGACGAGGATCCGGTCCAAGCGGTTGGATTCGACTTGGTCGCCGTGCATGGCGACTCTGGTGGGCAGGTGGGCGGCGTCGAACTGGGTGGCCACGTCGACCAGCGCGGCCAGGTCCAGAAGAGCGGCGAGGGCATCCGATGATGATGATGATGAGGGGCCCCGATCCCTGATGTTAAAATCACCGATGATCCAGCAGGCTCCCTCCTCCTCCTGTGCCGCTGTCGCCGCCAGGAGCTCCAGTTGCCGGTTTCTTTCCCGGGGTTCATGCGCCAGATGAACGGCGATGGCCGTCATCTCCTCGCCGCGGACATCTATTGTTGCCAAGGCGATGTGGCCCGGCCACAGGATACGCTGTCGTAGCACGGCGACGCCTGGTCCGAAGACGCAGGCGAGTCCGGATCCCGAGATGGCTACGGGATGGGCCAATATAACAGCGCTGTAGCCGAGGCAGAGGTCTTGGCCGCTGCCGAGATGAAAAGCGTTTGTCTCCTGGACAAACGCGATGTCCACGTGATGTTGTCTGAGGAGATGACAAAGGGCAAGGCTCCTCCCCCGAGTGGCGAGCCCTCGCGCGTTGATGCTGGCGAGACGGTAGCTCATTGTTGCCGTCCCTTATGCAGCACCCCCTTGGTCTTCTGGAGGGTCTTGCGGATGGTGTGGTTGGAGTCTGGGATCGAGGCCTTGATGGTTTCGGCCACCTGGTCGAGGGCGGCGACCTGTGCTTTTGACAGCGAGGCCACTCGCTTCTCCATTTTTCCTTTAGATGTGAGTAGCCGCTGTGCGTCCTCGCGGTCTAATACCGGGCAGCCCGTCCCAGTCGATGGAGAGGTTGGGGGACTGCTTGAGGTGCTCCTGCAGCTGGAAGAGTGCGGGTTTTCCCTTGGAAGGCGTGGAGGGAGTTGAGGTCCGCTCCTCCTCCGACATCTCGATGTCGAGCGGAAGGATCGCGGGCTCGAGGGGCCGCGGGGCAGCCACAGGAGCAGGGAGGGCAACAGGGGCGGGCTGGGCAAGATCTTTTGGTTCGGCAGGATGGGGCGCCGAGGGGATCGCCGGAGCCTCTGTTGATGTCTTCGCCGGTTGGACAGGGGACGCCGGTGTTGCGGGCGCCGGTGCCGGCTTCCTTGGCTGCTGAGGAGGAAGAGGAGGAGGGAGGGGAGTCCTTGCGTCGGTGGTATACGCTGCTTGCCTGGGGCTGCCGTTCCCTTGCCTGGCGAGCGCTGGGCAGTTGGCTCTGCGGTGGCCTTGCTTGCCGCATTTGGAACACTTGATTCCAAAAGAGAGGAAGGCCGATAGGGTGTCCCCCCTTGGACTGGATGGTCAGTCGGGTGGGCAGCGTCTCCAGCCTTACGCCCTCGTGGAGCAGGATGAACGCCTCCCGGCGGCCGTCGCTGAAGGCGTACTCCCCCATTTTGATCATGATGGGGGCGATGGAGGTGATGTCTCCATATTTACGCAGGGCCTGCACGATGGTGGCGTCCTCTACGAAGCCGGGGAGATTGGCCACGATTATCCTCTCGGCCCTCTTGCGGAAGGGGAAGACCTTGAGGAGTGTTCCCTCGATGTTCAGGCCCTCCTCCACCAGACGGCTCGCAAGGTTCTTGCTCGCGAGGCCCACGATGTAGTGGCCGTTCATCCTGTTGAATTGTGTGATATTTTTGGGCCCTCCGACCAGGTCGTCCATTGCCCGGAGGTAGGAGTAGTCCGGGATGTCAGGGCACAGCTCCACGAAGATGTAGTTCTCGTGGTTGGTAGTGGCCTGCCTCGCCTTGGCGTCGGCGATGTTCGCGCGTGTTGCCTTGATCTCCTTAGGCGGCACTGTTCTCGGCCCTGTTGGCCGCTTCTGCTGCTGGGAGTTGGGCTTCTCAGCATGCCTGCTTGGCTGTTTAGCGGCGTGGTCAGGTGACGGTGAGATACGGCGCCTTTTCTTGCTCTTCACGACTGTGTAGTCGTCGCTGGCGTCCACCTCCGCCATCTCGCTGTCGGCCCAGTTGAGCGAGGCCGGGCTGGCTGTTGTAGCGCTGGTCGTAGCAGCAGTCTTCGGCGCCGTGACGTCACCACGCGCGGCGGCCGGATTTACATGCATGTCGCCTGCCGGCGAATTTGCATATTTTTGATTTTCAGAAGAAATATCAATTGTTTTCTTCATATTTCCTTCTTTTGGCGATAATTCTTCGCCTGTTTGTAGCAGGATGCTGGGCCTTTCAGGCACTTTTTCAGCACATCCTGGGCTTTCCGCCAATACCACACTTGCCAGATTAAGCGCCTTTTACACGCACTCAAAAGGCGAAAACGGCGGAGCTCGCGAAAGCGTGGCCGCTCGCTCGAGTGTGTGTGTGTGTGTGTATTATTCAAAATGTTATATAAAGATATTATTCAAAATGTTATATTAAGATATTATTTAAAATGTTATATTAAAATATTTTATTAAAAAAAAAAATTATAATTTCATAGTTATAAATACTCTGTATAAATCGACCGCCAGAGGTCACGCTTTCCCTATAAATACTCATTGTTGTTGTTCCCCGTTGGTCGGCCCAAAACTTTTGTACATTATGTAAATAAGCTTTTCTTTTTTTATTCTTACGCCTTAAGCCAGGTAGTACTTTAATCAAATTATGTTTTTTATATATATCACTTAGCTCAATTAAAACAATTTCTAATCTTTACTATTTTTATTATTTTACTTTCAAGATTTTAGCCACGACTGCATCACCAATACCATATAGTGCTAAAGAGAATCAGCAAATAACTGCATTACTATAATCCTCAACATGATCCAAAATACAAGCATCAAATCATCTCTTTTTTTTTAAAAATATTATATATATATATATATATATAGGGATAACCCTTCTTACACTTCTAAATTAAGAATGATTATCATAGATGTTAATCTCTCTACTGGATATAAATTGAAATAATGTAACAGAAGTCTCTCTGGAGATGAATTTCTTTTAATTTTATTATTGTAATCTCAAGCTTTCGGGGATTTCCGCCCTTCTACAGGACTACACAACGAACAATAATGAACGCCTTTTTGGGGGGTCGGTGGAAGGATGGTCTAAATCATTGGTTTTCGACCGCCACGACCCAGGTTCGATCCCGCATTGGGCACTTTTTTTTAAAAATCAAAACATGCCACGATGGCCCACGATTCTTGCAAAAGTCCAACCCCACCAGCGAGTGCAAGTAAACAAACGGGGCTATGGCACATTTATAAGTGAAAAGTCGAACTGCTTTTCACATGTGTAGAAATGTGGTGCACTTACAGTAAAAGCAGTTACCTACTTCTACCCACCATGATTATCATGGCCTGTACCACGTGTACTTGGGATAAGCAAAAGAAAGAAAAATGAACGCCTTTAGACACTAACCAGATACTAAGAGTTAGTATTTAACAGTCTTCATTATTGTTCATTTAGTACTTCTGTAGAAGATCAGAAATTCCCCGAAAGCTAGCTTGAGAATGCACTAATAAACTGATCTCCAGAAACTTGTTACCTTATTTTAATTAAGAATAATTATCCAAAATGAACTTACATCTAATTAAAAGGTGTTTTGTATTCGTGGTATTTCAAATATCATTGTTGAGATTGCGTTTGTTTATTTTTCTTTTTATTTCTTAACTGTGAGGAATGTGTTTCATTAAAATTTGATTAAGTTCAATTTGTAAATCAATATATTAGGGTATAGAGAGAAACGCAAACATCTAGAGTAGGTTGTGTGTGTGTGTTGATTAGAGACAAATAATTTCACTAATTTGGTATAAAAACAAAAGAAACAACAGATTCAATGTTAATTAGATGATATTGATGATAGGAGAAATCGCACATAATTAATTAAAAAAAAAGGCGCGTTAATAAATTAATTAGTGCAAGGTATTTTTCAATTAAACGGACAAAATTGTGTTGAAGCGAGATTCTAAATAAATTGCCAATTAGATTTGATTGCCTTTTTAAATTTAATCTATTAATTAGATATTTAATATTTTAGCTTTAAACTTCTTTTTTTTTTGGACTCTCTCACTGAATTTCTAAAAGTCGTGGATCTCAAATTATAAAGCAATGTGATTAAAATGTAAAGAGAGAAAAAAATAGTTGAATTTTTCAAATAGTCACTTAATTGGAATTTCTACCAATTTTGATTGGTATTTGAATACTTTTAGAGATGGATGTATAATGAGTTTTGGAATTTTATATATATTTTTTCTATTTTTTTGAGAGAATTTTGTGTTTTAATGTTATTAGTAAATACAAGTCACTTTACAGAATTCTTTATCATCAGTATCAAGTCCTATCTTTGAACTGAAGGCTGTCAATTACGGAGTTCCACCCTCCTGGACCTTTGTCTTTAGCAACATGTAGAATACCTTACTCCAGTTCTTGGGATCATTGTACTACAGTATTCTTGGTCTTCCCCTTTTACTGTGATCCTCTTATGTGTCCTTCCAAAGTCATTGGTTACTATTCTTCTTGGTCTTCCCCTTTTACTGTGATCCTCATATGGGTCCTTCCAAAGTCATTGGTTCCTATTCTTCTTGGTCTTCCCCTTTTACTGTGATCCTCTTATGTATCCTTCCTAGGTCATTGGTTCCTATTCTTCTTGGTCTTCCCCTTTTACTGTGATCCTCTTATGGATCCTTCCAAAGTCATTGGTTCCTATTCTTCTTGGTCTTCCCCTTTTACTGTGATCCTCTTATGGGTCCTTCTAAGGTTATTGGTTTTTATTCTTCTTTGTCTTTCCCTTTTACTGTAATCCTCTTATGTATCCGTCCAAGGTCATCATTGGTCTACAGACTTCTTGGTCGTCCCCTTTGACTATAATTCTCTTATCTGTCCTTCCTAGGTTATTTGTTCACATTCTTCTTTGTCTTATTTTACTGTGATCCTCTTATGTCTCCTTCTCCAAGGTTATTGGTCTACAGTTCTTGGTCGCCCCTTTGACTATACTTCTCTTATGTATCCTTCCTAGGTCATTGGTCTACAGTCTTTTTGGTCTTTACCTTTTACTGTGGTCCTCATACTGATTTAGTGTTTTAGTGCTAACAAAGACATATATGGTCAATACATTTTTATTATTGATTTTGAAGAAGATATGCCAATATTTGATATATATATTTTGGGATATGAAGGGGATGAAGGCTGGTACACGGTCGGGTCACTGAGGCCGCCGGTGGGGGACCGGAGTGTCCACGGACAGCGGGGCGGGAGGTGGATGGCGAACTGAGGCGCTGGCGAGACCAGGGGTGGGCAGGCGGGGCCAGTGAGGAGGGCTTGACTTGTCCCCAGAGGTGGTCCGCGGTGTCCTGTCTATGGTCACCGATGGCTGCTCCTGCAGACAGCACGTCGATGTATTGTTGAACAACAATATTAGAAATTTTTTTTTGGAACAAATTTGAACAATATTTGAAGTTAGCTTACCTCGTTGGATTAATTTGGTTAATTTGACCGAACTTATCTCAATAATATTATGAAAACCAAATCGCCACATATAATGATGAGGGCCAATAGTTCGAAATTATAGTATACAGGTTGGCTTTTGTCTGAATTTGCCAAAACTGGTTTTGCGACTCATTCTTTTATCGTTAGTTGTGCGTTTTACATATGGCTGATTAACAAAATGGATTTTAAAGTTGAGATGTCCCTTATTGTTATATCCTCTCGCAATATTGTATAAATGTTTATATTCTTTAAAAAGTATAATGTCGTTATTGGAGAGAATGGCAATGCCATATTTAACGCCTGTTAAAAGTCGTAACATACAATATGTAAATATCCTTTTTTTGAGTGTATAACCTGGAATGTAAATTTCTTTTAAATTAATTATTATTATGTAAATATATATTTTGAATGTTTGACTGGACATGTAGATTTTCTAATTGAATGTATAAATTCTTATTATGTAAATTCCTTGAATGTATATAACTAAGCCGTGTTGTCAAAATAAAGAGTTTCTAAGTAGAAGAGTTTCTTAGAGTTTTTCTTAGAGTTTCTGAGAGTGTCTTACTAGAGCGAGATCTTCTGCGTGTAGTAGCCGCTGGTTTCTGCCTGCGTTGTTTTCCTTCCTGACTTGATCACCCAAGGCAGTCCAAACTGATATCTAGACTCTAGGTGAGGGTCTTACTTGTTGGGAGAAGGTTCTTCAATTCTTGACCTCTCGTAATCTCAACATATAGTGGCGTCCCCGGGTGGGCTGCGTGGCCTGGTCAAGTGGGGAAGACGGGAAGACCTGTAGGCGCTGTCTCCCGAGGAACACAAGGCGGGAAGACCTGTAGGCGCTTTCTCCCGAGGAACACAAGGCGGGAAGACTTGTAGGCGCTGTCTCCCGAGGAACAGAAGGCGGGAAGACCTGTAGGCGCTGTCTCCCGAGTAACAGAAGCTCAAGAAACAGGAGGCTCAAGGTACAAGAAGCTAGGGAAGCTCAGGGTACAAGAAGCTAAAGAAGCTCAAGGTACAAGAAGCTAGGGAAGCTCAGGGTACAAGAAGCTAAAGAAGCTCAAGGTACAAGAAGCTAGGGAAGCTCAGGGTACAAGAAGCTAAAGAGGCTCAAGGTACAAGAAGCTAGGGAAGCTCAGGGTACAAGAAGCTAAAGAAGCTCAAGGTACAAGAAGCTAGGGAAGCTCAGGGTACAAGAAGCTAAAGAGGCTCAGGGTACAAGAAGCTAGGGAAGCTCAGGGTACAAGAAGCTAAGGAAGCTCAGGGTACAAGAAGCTAAAGAAGCTCAAGGTACAAGAAAGCTAGGGAAGCTCAAGGTACAAGAAAGCTAAGGAAGCTCAAGGTACAAGAAAGCTAAGGAGGCTCAAGGGTACAAGGAAGCTAAGGAAGCTCAAGGTACAAGAAAGCTAAGGAAGCCCAAGGTACAGGAAGCTAGGGAAGCTCAGGGTACAAGAAGCTAGAGAAGCTCAAGGTACAAGAAGCTAAGGAGGCTCAGGGTACAAGAAGCTAAAGAGGCTCAGAGTACAAGAAGCTAAAGAAGCCCTTTGTTAAAGGTTCAAAGGAGCTCAAGAAGCCCTTTGTTAAAGGTTTAAAGGAGCTCAAAAGGCCCTTCGTTAAAGGAAAAAGAGCTCAGTGAAGCTCAAGGTTTAAAGGAGCTCAAGAAGCCCGTGGTTAAAGGTTTAAAGGAGCTCGAGAAGCCCGTGGTTAAAGGTTTAAAGGAGCTCAAGAAGCCCTTTGTTAAAGGTTCAAAGGAGCTCAAGAAGCCCTTTGTTAAAGGTTTAAAGGAGCTCAAAAGGCCCTTCGTTAAAGGAAAAAGAGCTCAGTGAAGCTCAAGGTTTAAAGGAGCTCAAGAAGCCCGTGGTTAAAGGTTTAAAGGAGCTCAAGAAGCCCTTTGTTAACGGTTCAAAGGAGCTCAAGAAGCCCTTTGTTAAAGGTTTAAAGGAGCTCGAAAGCCCTTTGTTAAAGGTTTAAAGGAGCTCAAGAAGCCCTTTGTTAAAGGTTTAAAAAGAGCTCAGTGAAGCTCAAGGTTTAAAGGAGCTCAAGAGGCCCTTTGTTAAAGGTTTAAAGGAGCTCGAGAAGCCCTTTGTTAAAGGTTTAAAGGAGCTCGGGAAGCCCTTTGTTAAAGGTTAAAAAGAGCTCAAGAGGCCCTTTGTTAAAGGTTAAAAAGAGCTCAGTGAAGCTCAAGGTTAAAAGGAGCTCAAAAGGTCCTTTGTTAAAGGTTAAAAAGAGCTCCTACCTACAAGGTGAAAGGCTACCTACAAGGTAAAAAGGATACCTACAAGGCGAAAGGATAACTACAAGGAGAGATGGAGGATGTTAGCAGAAGGCGTAGAGAGGCGATAAGAGGCGTTTTTACCGAAGTGGTAAATGATATGAATGCAGAGTTAAGGAATCCTCTTATTGACAAAAGTGGCATATATGCCAAATTTGATAGATTGGAAGCTCTCTATTTGGAGCTGGTGGTATTGAACGAACAATACCAGGAAATTTTATTAGCCAAAGCTGAGGCGACTGACGATGAAATTGATAAAGAATTTGAGGAGTGTGAAGTCTACATCATGGAGAGATATTATTTAAAGGCCAGAATTCGCGAAATGCGTGAGCAGGATAGGGATGCTCAGGCCAAGACTTCTCAAATTCCACCAGGGGCGTCTAGTGCCTCTCCGAATTCAGAAACCAATAATCAGAAAGTTATCAAACTTCAGACTACTTCTACGTCTCTATCGAAAAGCCCGGAAGAGTCCATGAAAAATGAAATTGAAGGCGTGGAAAAAGAGGATTCTGTAAAACCTGCTAGAGCTACGGAGGTGAAGCCTGCTCAAGCTAAAGCTAGAATGCTAAAGGAAGCTTGTTCAGCTCCCTCTATAATAGATATTGAATATGAGGGCAAAAAGGGTGCTATGAGTGCTATTAAAGAAAAGGAATTGAATGTGGCAGTTAAATGCAATAAAGTGAAGGATTCTGAAACTGCAGTTGATAGCTATGTAGGTGTGAGGGAAGCTGAGGCTAAAAACAAAGCAAATGAAGCGAAAGCAAAACCTGATAAAGCTAATCTTAAGGGCGACGGAGTAAATGATTCTGAAGCGAAGCCTAAGGGCGAAGGCGTAAAGGAATCTGAAGTGAATTCTAAAGACGGAGATAAAGGAGATCAAGTAAAAGAATCTGAAGGTCAAAAAGCAGGAGATGAAGGCGACGGAAAAAAGGATTCTGAAGATGAGCCTAAGGGCGACGGAGTAAAGGATTCTGAAGATGAGCCTAAGGGCGACGAAGTAAAGGATTCTGAAGATGAACCTAAGGGCGACGGAGTAAAGGATTCTAAAGATGAGCCTAAGGGCGACGGAGTAAATGATTCTGAAGCAAGACCAACTGGAGATACGGAATCTAAGATAAAGAATAGGGGAGATCTACAAAAACTTAAGGGCAACCCAGGGGATTGGCTCTCAAGGTGGGGGCAATTTGGTAGAAATAATGCCAATGAAAAATATGAAGATGCAAATTTAAAGGATAGGGAAGATTCTGAAGCGAAGCCTAAGGGCGATGGAGTGAAGGATTCTGAGACGGCAATTAAAGGTTATGAACCGGTAAACAATTCTAGAGCGGTAGCTGAAGGCGCTGACCAAGTAAAGATTTCAGATGAAACTGAATCGATTGATGATAATGAGGAAAATGAGGAAGGAGTTGTCAGAGTTCCAGCATCGAGGAAATTGGTGAAAGTAGGACCAACGAGAGATGCGGAATTTAAAATAAAGGATAATTATAAAGAAACAGAATCCCAAGATTTGAAAACCATAAATAAATCTGATTTTGCTAAGAGTAAGGACGATAAATACAACAAGGGAACAGATCATGATAGAAATGAAGCGAAAAATATAGATGCAGAACAAGGTACTGATTCGACGGTGGGGGAAAAGCTAGATGCAGAACAGGGTACTGATCCAAAAGTGGAAGAAAAGCTAGATGCAGAACAGGGTACTGATTTAAAGGTGGAAGAAAACCTAGATGCAGAACAAGGTACTGAATCAAAGGTGGAAGGATACTATTGGCCTCGTCACCTTTTGTTTAGGAATGGGTCCAGGGCTACGCCTATGCGGCCAGTATTTGGCGACGCTTCCTGTCGAGAACACGGCGCACTCGCCTTAAGACGGTTTTTGAAGAGGAGACCCATTCTACTGAGGAGAATCCCGGAAATAGGGATAAAACTTCGGAAAAATAAGTACGGAGTTTTGGCCGACATGGGGAGATATTTCCAGGTGATGGCCATCAAGGAAAATGATTGGGACTACCTCCGATTTCTTTGGAGGAAGAAGATGGACGCTTAAGAGGCAACCTCCGGTAGTGTGTATGGAGAGGGTGCCGCAGTATGCCGGATTTTTTCTTTTTACAAAAAAGAAAGGTGGGGGTATGTTAAAAGTCGTAACATACAATATGTAAATATCCTTTTTTGAGTGTATAACCTGGAATGTAAATTTCTTTTAAATTAATTATTATTATGTAAATATATATTTTGAATGTTTGACTGGACATGTAGATTTTCTAATTGAATGTATAAATTCTTATTATGTAAATTCCTTGAATGTATATAACTAAGCCGTGTTGTCAAAATAAAGAGTTTCTAAGTAGAAGAGTTTCTTAGAGTTTTTCTTAGAGTTTCTGAGAGTGTCTTACTAGAGCGAGATCTTCTGCGTGTAGTAGCCGCTGGTTTCTGCCTGCGTTGTTTTCCTTCCTGACTTGATCACCCAAGGCAGTCCAAACTGATATCTAGACTCTAGGTGAGGGTCTTACTTGTTGGGAGAAGGTTCTTCAATTCTTGACCTCTCGTAATCTCAACAACGCTTGTGAATATTGTGGATATTATTATAAATCATTTTATTATAATGATCGAACGTTGTGGCCCACTGTACCAATTACATCCTAAACACGATGCGACACCAGCCTATGTCTTGAGCTCGATGCACCATCTCGGTGACCGTTAAACCAGTGAGCTTCAATGTGGATTTGGTGCTGTAAAAATATTATTTTTTTGGAAGCATGGAGATTAGAAATCTGTAAGATGACTTCACTCTTCTGAGGTATTTTGTGAAGTTAGATCAATCCATAGTAGGAGAAAACTTTCTAGAAAGTATGCCAAAGTGTAAATTGGACTTGCAATGAAGTTTTGAGAGTTGATCCACTTTCCCATTTCCTTCGATGCCACAGTGACTCCGGACTCATCAAAGAAGAATCTCAATTAAAAACCCCGCGTCATTGGATACCATAATTTTCAATATCACTAGCAATCTTTAACTTGATCCTTTACTGTACATAGCAAAGAAGAGAGAGTTTTGAGAAAAAAAAACAACTACATTCTGTAAATTATTTAGAATATTATCAAGAAATTTCTTCAGAGTCCTACAGACCTAGATGAAACAAGAAGCGGTGATTCACCAAATAGACTCTCAGAAAGTTTAAAAAATGAATAGGATATAAAATATTCCTGCATCATTTTAAAAATGGACAGAAACAAGATTTTTATGCGAACATTCACTAGAGCAGAACACGGGCGCGCTAGGTAATATATATATAGATAGAAATTTTGCCAGGGGGGATATTAACTTTAAAGATAACGGTTACCTCTCCAGTAAAAATACACGTCAAAACTAGACGCCATCTTTTGACCGTTGCCGCAAACTCGGGTCGGTGACAAAGCCACCACATCAGCTTTGGTAAACTGAGAAGCGTCCACCTAGAGACCATGGTTTCAGGGTAATGGCCCTCGTCAGCCTAGGGCGGACTTTATTCCATGAGATCCACACGGGATCCAATGGAAACCTCACAATCTGCCAAAGAGGGGTTTAGCTGGTAAAGTGGCTAGACCAAACGGGAGAGGCAATCTTTATATATATGTTGTAAAAAAAAAGAGATTTCTGTTGATTTTGATTATCTTGAGGATTATGCTATGGTAATGCAGTCGTGGTTAAAATATTGAAAGTATGATTATAAAATTAGTTTTGATCAGTAATTTAATTGAACTAAAGGAATATATAAAAACATAATTTGATAAAAGTACTGCCTAGCTTAAGGCGTAAGAATAAAAAAATGAAAAACTTATTTACATAATGTACAAAAGGTTTGAGCCGGCCATCGGGAAACAACAACAATGCGTTTTTATAGGGGAAGCTTGACCTCTGGCGGTCGATTTAACAGAGTATTTGAATCTATGAAATATAATTTTAAATAAAATAATATTTTATATAACATATATAAGTGACCCCTCCCTAGAGACAATGGTTTCGGGCTAATGGCCCTCGTCAACCTAGCGTGGACTTTATTCCATCACTCAGGAAAGAACCTGGCGAAGCCGAGTACATTCGTTAGTTTAAAATAATTAAAAATCAATATTATAAATTCATTGACAAAAATAAATAGCTAAATCATGAGATACAGTAATGTATCTAGATTATAAAAACCATTATCGTTATTTTAAAAACGATTTATAAGGTGATTCTAACTCTATCTATTGTTATGAAAAAGGCATCTCTTTATCGTGCAACTGAAAGTTTCTGATGGCTTGCGCCATCTATCGGAATAAATATTTACTATTCTCGTTGATTTTTAATTATTCCAGAATTGGCCAAATACTCATTCTTGATTAATCAAGAAAAGCTAACCACGGACGCTTTTCGGGCTTTTGGCCCTCATCAGCGTGGTGCAAGCTGTACCTCAACAACCAAAAAAAAAATCTATCTATTGTTGTTATCTCTTTTTACACTTCTACTTCAATGTTTTGGTGACACATAAAAATTAATATTCCTCTTTTTTTTTTCTTCAAGATGTCCCATTGTTGGGACTACCGTTGTGAATAAAACGGCTCCCAAAACAATCAATTAACTCTCGAAAGATCAAAGAGAATAATTTGAAGGCCCAATTAGCAGAATTTATTAATTAATATAGAACTCAATAGTTGTGGTGTAGGTGAGGTAATTATGACATGAAATTGTCAATTGGCAGTTAGCGTAAGTGAGACTATGTCTTATTGAGGTAGTATCTTAGCTTTCTTTACCTTTATAAAAACAAACGATATATATTAATTAAAAACAGCAAATTTTGAATAAAAAATATATCGCGCAATTTAGAACCCTTTTTCAATTTTTTTCAGAGAACACCATCTGATTTTAATGAGGGGTTAAGCCCTGAAATGCACTTTCTGTGGATCAGGAATAACAATGGAGATGTTGCACTACTTATTTGATTGTGCTGCTCTGTCTGAGGAAAGACGAAAACTAAATGATAAAACGGGGCAACTTTGTCCTTTATTTCTGGCACTAATTAATGAAATATGAAAGAATAGGTATATAGCGGTGGCGATATTTGGATTCCACAGGATTATATCCCGGAAAAAGGCCACACAGTGTTCTCCCCATCCCTTGTGAACTGGCGAATCCTGTATAGGGCGAGAGGCCCTAAATAAAGGCTTTGTTGTTGTTTGAATAAAAAATAAAACCTATATATGTACCAGTCTGTATCAAAAGTTCGTACCATAAATAAATTGTTAATACACTTTATATAATTAACGTTCTTTTCTGATTTGTTTTTAACACACAAAGAATGTAATATATTTTTCTTTCACTTTCAATATAATAAATATTTAAAATATGTAAATAATAATTTGTAAAACAATATAATGCGGCTTATAATTGTAGAACGACATTTTAAAATTATTCCGCATGTGTTTCTTTTGAACGAAAAATCTAAATTTATTTTATGAAGAAATAACGATTATTTCTAACCTTAGGAATGAAGTATGAAAGGATGAATTGTGAAGAGTAACGATGAACGGAAAAATAAAAGTGTCCAGGGATGGGAATCGAACCCACAGTGTTCCGCTTACCGGGCAGATTCCATGTCCACTAGCGTAATACTCCTGTTGAAGGACTGACAAGTCCGAAAGCTTGAAAATAAAATTTTGCACAAGAAACTTAGCCCTGGAAGCTTTATTTATTTAAAAATTGTATAATGTATAAACAAAAATATTTATTCATTGAAGTAGAGACCGTCATATTCAATAACAGCGAGTCATCTTTTTGCCAGGTTTTTAATTTGCTGAAGATACCATTCTTGGGGTTTGGATC
>CP092876.1:23844874-24076437 GCA_030710605.1 Cordylochernes scorpioides
CGAAAAATTCACGACAGACAATTTTGACGTCTTGGAATGTTTCAAAGTGTCTTCCCCTTTGAAATGTAGCCATGAACCGAAATAGTGCATAATCAGATGTCGCAATATCCGAGCTATCAGTAGAGCTGAAGGTAGAACTTCAATACCCTCTAAATCCTTTATTCTATTCGTTGTTAACCTATCTCGATGAGCTGGGGCGTTGTCATGTTGCAGGAGTACTCTCTTTCGGTTGATCAAAGCAGGGTATTGAGTTTTCAAAACTTCATATACTCGGCTGAGTTGTTCTGAGTCGAGATCGGATTTAACTACACGATCATCAGAAACAAGTTGGTAGTGTACAATACCATCGATGTTCCACCATACAGACAACATCACTTTATGGCCAAAGCGATCCTGTTTAACTACAGGTTTAGCCTCTTGATCAAATTGTACCCATTGTCTTTTTGGGTCGAGGTTACGAAGATATATCCTCTTCTCATCCCCAGTTACAATCCGCTTCCGAAGATCTTGCGGATTTTCTAACAATCGTTTACAGATATCGACTTCCCTCTGGGACTGGGCTATAGTCAGGTCGTGGGGATATTTTTTTGGGCATTTGTTAACAAAGTACAGTTTGTGCAGAGTTCGGTTGATCATATCTTTGGATGGTCCAAGTCTGGATGACATTTCACGCGTAGATTGTTGTAGGTTGTCCATCACCAGAAGGCGTAGGGTCTCAATATCTGTCCCATGTGGTCGTTCCATTCGAGGTTTGTCCTCAAGGCTGATGTCTCCTTCTCTAAAAATCTTGAACCATTTTGAAGCTGTTTTTCTATTGACTATTGTTTTCCCTTCCACTTCGCATATTTATTTTACCGCCATATTTGCATATAGCCCTTTTTTTTTTTCAAAGAAGCGCAATAGTACTCGGATCGTTATATTTTGATTACATATTATTTAGCTTTTTAATAGAATACTTAAATGTTATTCTAAACCCAAAAAACTTAAGAAAACTTATGGATAAAACTTGAGGAAGTGGAAATACTTTGATGTCCCTGGTCGTCTGTTTTTTTTTTTTAAGGAGACAGAGGCAATTTTGTTCACACTTGGTTATCGCGTTTATCTTCAATAAAGGTCACTATGTATCAAATATCTTTCAGAGTTATTGAATCCCGATATACACATGGTAAAAGATAAAACTTCCTTAAGTTTTGTCCATGAATGTGTTTTACAATTTATATGGTATCCAGGAATTTTTGGCTTTAAATATCTTTAACCTGATTTAACAAGAAGCTTCAATATATAGCAACTTGTTCTGTCAATGAAGTACACCCCGCTAAAGAGGATCAACAACCTTAATATTGTACCTGGATAGTTGAATAGTATTCCGATAGATGGCGCATGTCATCAGCAACGTTGATAATATGATTTTTTATTAATTTTAGTATACAGAGAATATAAATTCTTCTGTTTGTTTTAATTTTTAACAACATACAGTAGAACTTCCATAAGAGGTCACTCTCGCTAAAGGACACTTCTCTAAAGATGATTGCTTTCATCTCCAAAATGTCTATTTTCACTAAATAGCTGCTCTCAGTTGAGAGGACACTTCTCCCTAAATGTCACTTTGGCTCTCTGCAACTAGGTGTCTTTTATAAAAAGGTTCTAATGAATTTTTATTTAATTCATGTTCTAATAGACATCAATGTAAAATATATACACTTTAAGAGAAATATTCAAGTAAATGTAATTTTAAAAATAAACTCTTAAAAATGTGTTGTTTTCTGTATTCCATAATGTAAAATTCCAGTCTCTAATATTTTTAGAGCTTTTCTTAAATTACAGCAAAGAAATGCTTAAGAAAGATTTTGGAAAATAGAAATGGCTTTCTATAAGGATTTGTTATGAAGGGCTTATCAGCTGTTATGTTTTGTTTAGAAAACTTGAGAATTGAGAGGATAATTTATTGGGACTTGGGCTGAATGTGGGTGATCGAAGATGTTATGGATAGAGGACGGACTTCGTGGAAACGTTTAGACAAACTTAGAAGTTTTTTGGGACGTTGGGGACTTCTGGTTTTAGTAATAACGCAGATATTGAGTTTGGGACTGGAGCGTTTAAATTCTTGTGTATGGGGCATGTTCATATATTTAAAGTAACATTTAAAATACAATATACCGCGGCTGATGATTGTAAAACGAAAATTAAAATTATACCGCGAATGTTTCTTTTAAAAATCGAAATTTATTTTCAAAGAGAAATAGCGACATTTCTAACTTTGAGGATGAGGTATGGAAAGGTGAAACATGAAGGGTAATGGAGAACGGAAAAATAAAAAGTGTCCAGGGGCGGGAATCGAACCCACACCCTTCTGCTTACCGGGCAGGTGCCTTGTCCACTCGGCTACCCTGGACGTATTTTTCCGTTCATAACTCATACTTGGTTGGAATTCCCATGATTGCAGGCTTTCTTTGTTATATGGAGATCTACCCTTGTTGTAAGCGTTGGAGTCTTCTTTGGGGCCAAGAATCAATAGAGTTTCTTGTATGGATCCTTCTCTTGTTGGGGGCTAGGGTTAAAATAGTTTTTTGTATGGATCCTTCTCTTGTTGGGGTCAGGGATCAATAGAGTTTCTTGTATGGATCCTTCTCTTGTTGGGGTCAGGGATCAATAGAGTTTCTTGTATGGATCCTTCTCTTGTTGGGGGCTAGGGTTAAAATAGTTTTTTGTATGGATCCTTCTCTTGTTGGGGTCAGGGATCAATAGAGTTTCTTGTATGGATCCTTCTCTTGTTGGGGGCTAGGGTTAAAATAGTTTTTTGTATGGATCCTTCTCTTGTTGGGGGCTAGGGTTAAAATAGTTTTTTGTATGGATCCTTCTCTTGTTGGGGTCAGGGATCAATAGAGTTTCCTGTATGGATCCTTCTCTTGTTGGGGGCTAGGGTTAAAATAGTTTTTTGTATGGATCCTTCTCTTGTTGGGGTCAGGGATCAATAGAGTTTCTTGTATGGATTCTTCTCTTGTTGGGGTCAGGGATCAATAGAGTTCCTTGTATGGATCCTTCTCTTGTTGGGGGCTAGGGTTAAAATAGTTTTTTTGTATGGATCCTTCTCTTGTTGGGGTCAGGGATCAATAGAGTTTCTTGTATGGATCCTTCTCTTGTTGGGGGCTGGGGTAAGAGGGTTTTTTGTCTGGAACATTCTCTTGTTGGGGGCTAGGGTTAAGAGAGTTTCTTGTATGGATCCTTCTCTTGTTGGGGCTGGGGTTAAGAGAGTTTCTTGTATGGATCCTTCTCTTGTTGGGGTCAGGGATCAATAGAGTTTCTTGTATGGATCCTTCTCTTGTTGGGGGCTGGGGTTAAAATAGTTTTTTGTATGGATCCTTCTCTTGTTGGGGGCTAGGGTTAAGAGAGTTTCTTGTGTGGATCCTTCTCTTGTTGGGGGTTGGGTTTAAGAGAGTTTCTTGTATGGATCCTTCTCTTGTTGGAGGCTGGGGTTAAGAGAGTTTCTTGTATGGATCCTTCTCTTGTTGGAGGCTGGGGTTAAGAGAGTTTCTTGTATGGATCCTTCTCTTGTTGGGGGCTAGTGTTAAGAAAGTTTCTTGTATGGATCCTTCTCTTGTTGGGGGCTGGGGTTAAGAGAGTTTCTTGTATGGATCCTTCTCTTGTTGGAGGCTGGGGTTAAGAGAGTTTCTTGTATGGATCCTTCTCTTGTTGGAGGCTGGGGTTAAGAGAGTTTCTTGTATGGATCCTTCTCTTGTTGGGGGCTGGGGTTAAGAGAGTTTCTTGTATGGATCCTTCTCTTGTTGGAGGCAGGAATCAATAGAGTTTCTTGTATGGATCCTTCTCTTGTTGGGGCTGAGGTTAAGAGAGTTTCTTGTATGGATCCTTCTCTTGTTGGGGGCTAGGGTTAAGAGAGTTTCTTGTGTGGATCCTTCTTTTGCTGGGGCCTAGGGTTGAAATAGTTTCTTGTATGGATCCTTCTCTTGTTGGGGGCTGGGGTTAAGAGAGTTTATTGTATGGATCCTTATCTTGTTGAAGGCTGGGGTTAAGAGAGTTTCTTGTATGGATCCTTCTCTTGTTGGGGGCTGGGGTTAAGAGAGTTTCTTGTATGGATCTTTCTCTTGTTGGGGGTTGGGTTTAAGAGAGTTTCTTGTATGGATCCTTCTCTTGTTGGGGGCTGGGGTTAAGAGAATTTCTTGTATAGATCCTTCTCTTGTTGGGGGCTGGGGTTAAGAGAATTTCTTGTATGGATCCTTCTCTTGTTGGGGGTTGGGGTTAAGAGAGTTTCTTGTATGGATCCTTCTCTTGTTGGGGGCTAGGGTTAAGAGAGTTTCTTGTATGGATCCTTCTCTTGTTGGGGGCAGGGGTTAAGAGAGTTTCTTGTATGGATCCTTCTCTTGTTGGGGGTTGGGGTTAAGAGAGTTTCTTGTATGGATCCTTCTCTTGTTGGGGGCTAGGGTTAAGAGAGTTTCTTGTATGGATCCTTCTCTTGTTGGGGGCAGGGGTTAAGAGAGTTTCTTGTATGGATCCTTCTCTTGTTGGGGACTGGGGTTAAGAGAGTTTCTTGTGTGGATCTTTTCTTTTTGGAGTTTGGGGTCTATAGACCATTTTGCGTGGATATTTTACTTGTTGGAAGTTAAGGTTCAGAGAGCTTTATGTGGATCCTTTTATATTTAGGGTGTGGGTTCTATAGGTTTCTCGGATGGATGGGGTGGAAGTGGGGGGTCTACAGAGTTTCTAGTGCGTGAGAGCAACTGCTGGCTATTATTAAAATCTTAATTTGAATAGAGAATGGCGATATTTTATTGCGGGATAAGGAATTTCAATTTGCACTAGAGGAAACAGATGGCTAGTATTGACGTAATTCAATATATGGGAGTGATAACTTTTGAGGCCGGGGTGTTTCAGATAGTACGAGGGTAATGGCGGGCTAGTTTGAGACACTTGAGTTGGAGGTCGCATAATGTTGTTGGGAGTGAGTGTCTCAAATCAGCAAGGAGGGGGATGATGGTTGGCTAATATTGGTGCCTTAACTTGTTGGGGGAGAGAGCGATATCTTGTTGAGAATGTGGCGTTTCAGAGAAGTATGGAGGTGAAAACAGACTAGTTTGAGGCACTTGAAGTGACGAAGCAATATGTTGTTGGGGAATGGAGTGCTTCAAATTAGAAGGGAACAAGGATTATCTTGTGTTGAGGACGTTAACTTGTTGGGGACGAAGGTGGTATCTTGTTGGGAGTTGGGGCGTTTCAGATGAGTATGAAGGAGTGGCAGGCTATTTGAGACACAAGTTGGAGGTCGAATAATGTTGTTGGGGGATGAGTGTCTCAAATAGGAAGGAGGAAAGGGTTATTTAGCATTAGGTACGATAATATTCTAGGGGCAAAATCTTGATGGGGTTGGTGCGTTTCAGATGGGTATGAAGGAGATATCGGGCTATTTTAGACACTTGAGTTGGAAGTCGCATAATGTTGTTGGGGGATGAGTGTCTCAAATTAGCAAAAGGAGAGGGGGGCTAATGAATGGCTAGTATTGAGAAACAGAATTTGAAAGGGCGGGGCACTATATCTTGTTGGGTGCTGGGACGTTTCAAACTAGTGTACTGAGATCAGCTGTCTTGTGGTGGGGATTGATAAGAGCAATAGTACATTGCTCATAGGATCCAGGTGGATGGCTGAGGAGTGGTCGGCCCTGGAATGTTCCTCTTGATATGGAGCCGTGGTGGATGGCGAGGTCGATGCATTGTTCTTGATGGACCCTGTGGGAGGCTGGACGTCCCGAGCCGGTGTAGATGGACGTGGCGAGCTAACAGTGTCGTAGGTGGAAATCTTGTGTGGTGAAAGGTTAGGAATGCTCGGACGTTGTTCTTGATAACGCCTCCTCGGCCAATGCATTGTTTTTGATGGACCATGAGGGAGGCTGGACGTCCCGAGCTGGTGTAGATGGACGTGGCAGGCTAACAGTGTCGGACGGTGGAAGTCTTGTGTAGTGGAAGGTGAGGAATGCTCGGACGTAGATCCTAGGACCTCGTGCTGTACACTCCTCTTGCTGGACCCTGTGGGAGGCAGACGTGTGGGGCAGTGGAGCGCCTTTCTTGTATCCAGAAGATGGCTCAGTTCATGTCACGTGGTGTTTCTAGACCTCCCTCTATTTCCCGGAGCTCCTTATCTTCCGGAAGTCTAATCTCCACTGCGCATGTTCATTATTGCGTCACCATGACGTCACTTTCCTCCTCCCAATATGGAACCAAGCTTACAAAACATTAAACAGAATTTAACAAATTTACTACACAGGAAACATGTTTATTTATTTTTTATTATGAAATGATATCTCAAGGCCGCGTATTAAAAAAATGCATATTATAAAATAGGTATATAGCTTTTAATATACAAACGAGCTTCTGGAAGCGTTCACACACATATACTGGCAGAAAGTTAAAATAAACCTCAACACTTCGTTTTTAACAGATATAGACAATGTCTCATAGGATATGGCTACATCAAAACTGTCTCCCTACTGCTAATGACCATTATCTATAAAATTTGACTTTTCCAAATATACATTTTTTACTCATCATATAGTACAGGTTATGATAATAATCATTTTAGGAATTTGTGATAAGATTCATCTCATGTGTGTGTGCGTGTGTTTCTATATATTAAAGATTTCAAATTTCACATTTATACACTGTATACTTGGTTGCTTGTATTCACTATAAAGGATAGCAAGTATGGCCTTTGGGGAAATTCCATTTTAGAAAAAGATGCTCCACATTCGGGATTCGATCCCGAGTCGTGGTAATCAAATATCGAGAGTTTACAGTACTAAGTCTATCTGGTGTTTTGTCAAATTCTGAAAATTTGATACTTCACGATCTGAAAAAGAATACCAGAAAGGGGAGAGAGGCACAAAATATTTTAATCTTTCATAATATTGTTACGACCCTTCTCAGCCGTTGATGTTTGCGTTCAAGGTTTCTAAGAAAACAATGTGGATTCTTTGTGGATACAGCTTAGTACGGTATATTTATTATTAGAGCTTTAAAAAGTATATTAATAGCTATATACAGTAGATGGACTTGCCTCCATTGTCCGCCACTAGAGGGATCCTCCTCGTCTTCTCCTTGCCGCAGATCTCGATGTCACCAGACTGACGTTCCTTCCCAGACTGTCATGTCCTCTCGGCACACAAACCTCCTTCAAGCCGACTGCTATCTCGGCTCCTTCCTTAACTACGGCACCAGCTGGACTGTTTATCTCCCGTCCCCTTCTCTGGAATCTGTCAATAAACACTTCCAAACACTTCCTTGTGGAGGGGGCCCTGCATACCCTCTTTTCTTGGCTTGTCCACATCTTCTCTTCATCTTCTTTGCTGCACCGCTTCACTATGAAATGTACTTTAGATATGCAGATAAGAATTTATATGCAACTATGTTATATCGACTTGGAGTCTAATATAATATATTGTCACGGTGAATTGATTAATACAACTTGTAACATAAACCTTTTTTTGCATAACACGTCTAAAGAGCACTAAAGCAATAAAACAGACAAAAATATAAATATCAATTTATTTAGCATAATTTATATTTAAATATATTAGAAAAACACAAAACTGTTTTAATATTATAAAAAAGGCATCTCCATATCGTGCAACTGAAAGTTGATGATGGCTTGCGCCATCTATCGGAATAAATATCAACTATTTTTGTTGATTTTTAATTATTGCAGAATTGGCCAAAAACTCATTCTTGATTAATCAAGAAAAGCTTATCACGTACGCGCTTCGGGCTGTTGGGCCTCATCAGCGTGGTGCAAGCTATACCTTAACGACAAAAAACAAACAAACAAACAAACAAACAAACTGGTCCTTCAGGCATCTTGAAAAATCAACGATAATAGTTGATATTTATTCCGATAGATGGTGCAAGCCATCAGCAACTTAGCAACTTTCAGTTGCACGATAAGGAGATGCCCTTTTCATAATTTATGCACATTATCCCAGTACAATGTCACATTTGTACTATTTTTTAACAATATTTTAATATTGTAACGTAGAAAATCAAGAAAGACAAACTTCAGGATGTCTGCTTGGTGCTTAATCTTGATTTTAGAAGCGGTTGTTGATGACCTTTAGAGTGACTTAAATCTATTGTAGCGATTCTCAATTTTAAACAGTTTAGGTATTATTGGATGAAGACTATCATATTTCAAACCATCTCCATGCTTCGATATTAATTACAATACGTATATTCTACTGAGCCGGAAATATAAGCTCAGTCATTTAACTGGCTCAGTTTCTTCCGGCTTCTTCTCGGATGAATGTTTATTTCATGAAAGTTGGGTTGACACAAAATTATATTTATAATATGATGCTCTAGCGCGCCATGTTATCAAAATTTGAAACTATTTTAAACGCGTAGAATTCTTTTTGAAATTTAACAATTTCTACTGCCCTTACTGCAATGTAAAATCAAATATTCTAATAAAAGACACAATTTGATATTTGCGGAAGAGCGATTGCTCGAAGCATATTATATATTTATAATCGTATATAATTCTACTGTCCTCAAAGCTTATGTCTATAGTTCTAAAATAACTATTCAAAGAGTCTAGCATCAGTATCACTATAAAAGGAAGTTCCAAAAATGCAATATAACAGCGGTATGGTAGATTAAACTGGCCAAACCGCTGGGAGGGTTCACCATGCCCTCCCTTTAATTTTTCCATTGCAGTAAGGGCAGTATAAATTGTTTTATTTCAAAAAGAATTCTACGCGTTTAAAATAGTTTCGAATTTTGATAAAATGATATTTATTAAGATTATTTTATTCTTTTTCTAAAGATACATTTCGAACTTTTGAATGTATGGATGATATGAAGCGAGATTTAATGACCATAGGAGTGTTTTGTTTAATCAATTTATTCTAAAGTGCGGATTATTTATTGGAGCTGGATGGGGATGGACTAATGGCATTAGATAGAGGTCAAACCTGGTGGAAATTGGGGACTGAGGCATTTAACCTCTTGTGCATTGTATAGTTGATGTTAATGATTAAATGATTGATCTGGAATTTCAAATTGTCTTAATTATATGGGGATCCTTCTCTTGTTGGAGTCTATACAGTTTCTTGTATGGATTCTTCTATTGTTGGGGGCTGGGGCGAAGAGAGTTACTTGTATGGATCCTCCTCGTGTTGGGGGCAGGGGTGAGAGATTCTTGTATGGATGCTTCTCTTGTTGGGGGCTGGGGCGAAAGTTTCTTGCATGGATCCTTCTCTTGTTGGGGGCTGGGGTGAAGAGAGTTACTTGTGTGGATCCTTCTCTTGTTGGGGGCTGGGGTGAAGAGAGTTACTTGTGTGGATCCTTCTCTTGTTGGGGGCTGGGGTGAAGAGAGTTACTTGTGTGGATCCTTCTCTTGTTGGGGGCTGGGGCGAAAGAGTTTCTTGTATGGATCCTTCTCTTGTTGGGAGCTGGGGCGAAATAGTTTCTTGTATGGATTCTTCTCCTGTTGGGGGCTGGGGTGAGAGTTTCTTGTATGGACCCTTCCCTTGTTTGGGGCAGGGATCAATAGAGTTTCTTGTATGGATCCTTCTCTTGTTGGGGGCTAGGGCGAAAGAGTTTCTTGTAAGGATCCTTCTCTTGTTGGAGGCTGGGGCGAAAGTTTCTTGTATGGATCCTTCTCTTGTTGGGGGCTGGTGTGAAGAGTTACTTGTGTGGATCCTACTCTTGTTGGGGGCTGGGGCGAAATATTTTCTTGTATGGTTCCTTCTCTTTTTGGGGGCTGGGGTGAAGAGAGTTACTTGTGTGGATCCTTCTCTTGTTGGGGGCTGGGGCGAAATATTTTCTTGTATGGTTCCTTCTCTTTTTAGGGGCTGGGGTGAAAGAGTTTCTTGTAAGGATCCTTCTCTTGTTGGGGGCTGGGGTGAAAGAGTTTCTTGTAAGAATCCTTCTCTTATTGGGGGCTGGGGCGAAAGAATTTCTTGTATGGATCCTTCTCTTGTTGGGGGCTGGGGTGAAGAGAGTTACTTGTGTGGATCCTTCTCTTGTTGGGGGCTGGGGCGAAAGAGTTTCTTGTATGGATCCTTCTCTTGTTGGGGGCTGGGGTGAAGAGAGTTACTTGTGTGGATCCTTCTCTTGTTGGGGGCTGGGACGAAAAAGTTTCTTATAAGAATCCTTCTCTTGTTGGGGGCTGGGGCGAAAGAGTTTCTTGTAAGGATCCTTCTCTTGTTGGGACTGGGTGAGAGTTTCTTGTATGGATTCTTCTCTTTTTGGGGGCTAGGGTTAAGAGAGTTTCTTGTATGGATCCTCCTCTTGTTGGGGACTGGGGTTAAGAGAGTTTCTTGTATGGATCCTTCTCTTGTTAGGGGTTGGGGTGAAGAGAGTTACTTGTGTGGATCCTTCCCTTGTTGGGGGCTAGGGTCTAGAGAGTTTCTTGTGTGAATCATTCTTTAGTTGTGTGCTGGGGTTGAGAGCATTTCTTGTGTGAATCATTCTCATGTTGGGGTTTGGGGTCTTTAAAGTTTAATGTATGGATCATTTTTGTTGAAGCGGGGGTCTATAGAGTGAACTCTTGTGTATGAAGGTAACTGATGGGTATTATTGAGAACTATCACTTGAATTGAAATATTTGTGGCTGGAGAATTCAAATTTATTTTGGAGGAAACGGATGGCTGAGGCGTTCGAGATCAGTATGAGGGTAATGGCTAGGTAGTTTGAAGCACTTGAAGATCGTAATATGTTGTTCGGTGCGAGGTGACTCAAATCAGCAGCAGAAAAGGGTTAGATAGTACTGGGCGCGTTAACCTGTTGGGGGCGATAACTTATTGGGGCTGGAGCGTTTCAAATATGTATGGAAGTAATAACGGGCTAGTTTGAGGTACTTGAAGTAGAGGTCGCATAATGTTGTTGGGGATTGGGGTATCTCAAATTAGCTTGGGAGGTGGAGCTGGCAAGTATTAAGGAGCTGAACTTTTTTTAGGGACGATATATCTTGTTGGGGTGATTCGGATGAGCTTGAATGTGTGTCGGGTTATTTGAGACACTTGAGTTGAAAATATGTTGTTGGGGCTGGGTGTCTCAAATAATCAGGGGTTATGGTTATTAAGTGTTGAAGATGTTAGCTTGGTTGTGGCTGGACGTTTCAGATAAATAAGGGGGAAATCACGAGCTATTTGAGGCACTTGAAGTAAAGGTCATATAATGTTGCTGGGGTTGGGGTGCCTCAAATTAGCAAGGAGGGCTGGCTGGTTTTGAGGATCCGGACTTGTATTGGGCATCGCGATAAATTGTTGGGGGCTGGGAGGTTTCAATCTGGTGTAGTGAAATCAACTGTCTAATGTCGGGGAAGGGGCGGCAGGATAGTGTAGTGCTCACAGGATCCAGACGGATGTTGGGGGAGGAGAAGTGGATCTGGAGCCGTGGTGGATGGCGAGGATACGGCAGTCGTGTAGGAGGCTGGACTTCTCGAGCTGGTGTAGATGGACGTGACGGGCCAAAAGTGTCGGACGGTGGAAGTCTTGTGTAGTGGATGGTTAGGAATGCTCGGACGTTGTTCTTGATAACGCCTCCTCGGACAATGCATTGTTCTTGATGGGTCCTGTGGAAGGCTGGACGTCCCGAGCCGGTGTAGATGGACGTGGCGGGCTAACAGTGTCGGACGGTGGAAGTCTTGTGTAGTGGATGGTTAGGAATGCTCGGACGTTGTTCTTGATAACGCCTCCTCGGACAATGCATTGTTCTTGATGGATCCTGTAGGAGGCTGGACGTCCCGAGCTGGTGTAGATGGACGTGGCGGGCTAACAGTCTCGGACGGTGGAGGTCTTGTGTAGTGGAAGGTTAGGAATGCTCGGACGTAGATCCTTGACCTCGTGCTGTACACTCCTCTTGCTGGACCCTGTGGGAGGCAGACGTGTGGGGCAGTGGAGCGACTTTCTTGTAGTCCAGAAGATGGCTCAGTTCATGTCACGTGGTGTTTCTAGGCCTCCCCCTATTCACCGGAGCTCCTTATCTTCCGGAAGTTCAATCTCCACTGCGCATGCTCATTCTTGCGTCGCCATGACGTCACTTCTTTACCCAAATAAAGTCTACAAAACAAACAAAATATATTTCGGAATTGTTCATATAGGAAATTGTTACGGAACACACACACAGCCGTTATGCTGCAGTAAATATAAATTGAAATAAAAAGAGAGAACATAATCTCGCTCTTTCTATATTATGTAAACGTGGTGAGATGATTTTTTATTTTTCAACCCAGGTCTCTACTTGTCATTTTGAAATTCAGCTTGTTAAAAAATCTAATATTCACCTTCATAATTTCTTCCTCTTCAAGTTAATCAACAAGCAAGATTCCTTTGTCCTTCCAAAACATACTGGCCATGATCATACTGGCAGATGCGATTGAATTCGCTTCCTTTGACGTTTGAACCCTACGGCTTCCGCCCACTGTTTCGACTGCTGTTTAGTTTCAGGCGTGCAGTGGTGGACCCATGTCTCATCCTTATTGACAAATCGCCGAACTGTCGGGTCCCTCTTCACTCGGGCAAAATATTGCTGTGAATGTTGTTTGCGAATCTGATTTTGATCTGCATTCAGCAAATGCTGCATCCAACTTTGGCAGAGCTTTCGCATCGTTCAACATGTTCCACACCCTTTTTCTCGATATTCCCACCGCCTCAGCTATCTAACCCACCTTTATTCGCCTTTCATCCAACACTATATTGTGCAAACTTCCGATAGTTTCTGGTGTGGTTGCAGTTTTGGTCGTCCTTCACATAGGTCATATTCGAGTGAAGTACAACCATGTTTAAATTCAACTGCTTACTTTTTACCGGTTTAAATTGAAGGAGACAGAGTCCCCGTAAATTTCTATCAACTCTGGATGAATTTCATTGGGGGGTAATCCATCCAAAACGAAGATTTTAATAACTTCACGAAATTCAAGTTTATCTATTTTATCGAAACATGCCCAAGACCTATACTGCAAAGACTCGTTTATACAAAAAAAAAAAACTATTTGAGCGGAAAACTTTAAACTTATCCTATGAATTAATGACATACGCGCGCAGGAAGGAAACGTAATATTTTACCGATTGGAATGCCATCTCTGGGTCAAGACGACAACTTTTCACCTTAACCTCGCTTATACATACATATGCTAGCAGAATGGCCGGTAACGTCCGGGTTCTTCTCGAGAGAGTATTTGCCTAACAAATGTTGTTTTAACAAATTTCATTTTATTCTTTAGTCATTTAAAACTCCTTGTTTGTGGTGGCGAGATAATCTGTATTTGATGTGGATACACTGGGCTCTTCACTAGATAGGTTTTGTATTGGGGTCTCTTGAATGGTATGGTGTCTGCTCTCCTATTGGTTCTGGAACAGGTGATGTTGGAGCGACCTTGTGTGTGTCCTCAGTGAATATGTCTTGTTTTATTAACTTAGACTCAAGTGTGAGGATCATTTATTGAAACTTGGGTTGGATGTGGATGAACATAGGTGTGAAGGATAGAAGCCGAGCTTGTGGTGGGATGTGTCTATGGGGCAGTTGATATTATTTCTTGGTCAGGATAGCTGGAGTTATATGGTTTCCTTCTTGTGGGGATCCTTTCGTCTTTCTTGTTGGCGCCTTCAGAGTCTCCTGTATGGGCACTCTCTTGTTGGGGGTTAGGGTCTCCAGATTTTCTTGCATTATCCTTTCTTTTGAGGGGTTGGGGTCTTCAGAGCTTCGTGAATAGATCCTTTCTTGTTGGGGGTTGGTGTCTACAGAGTTCTTGTGTGGATCCTTTCTTGTTGCCGGCTTGGGTCTATGTATTTTCTTGCACGAATCATTCTCTTGTTGGGGGATGGAGGGTCTCAAATAAGCAGGGGCAAGGGTTGGCTATTATTAGGAAAAATAACTTGTTGAAGAACGATATTTTGTTGGGGGTTGGGGCGTTTCAGATATGTATGAGGTTAGTGGCTGGCTAATTTGAGGCACTTTGGTTGATGGTCGTAATGTGTCGTTGGGGGTGAAGTGCCTCATATTAGCAGGGGAAATGACTGGCTAAGACTTGAATGGGAAGGGAGGAACTGGGATGTCTCAGATTGTCAAAGGAAAGGACTGTATAGTATTGGGGCGTTTCTGGTAAGTATTGAAGTAATCGTAGTTAACTTGAGACACTTGAAGTAAAGGTCGAATAATGTTGTGGGGGCTGGGGTGTCTCAAGTTAGCAGAGGGGGAGAAGGGGAGGCAATGAATGGCTGGAATTGAGAACTAGATTTGGGGGCGCGATAACTTGTTGGGGGCAGAGGGCGAGGATAAGGCGATATGTTGGAGGATGAAATGTCTCGAATTAAAAGGGGCAAGGGTTGGCTAGTATCAGGGATGGTAACTTTTTGGTGACGTTTCATATAAGTATGAGGATAGAGGCTGGCTAGTTTGAGAACTTTAGTTAATGGTCGCATGTCGTTTGGGGATGAAGTTTCTCAAATTAGCAGGTAAATAAGAACTGGCTTGGACTTGAACTTGAATGGGAAATACTGTAGGAGGTTAATGGCGGACTAATTGAAACACTCGAAGTGGAGATCGCATAATGTTGTTGGGGACTGGAGTGTCTCAAATTAGCAGCGGGGGCAAGGGTTGAATAGTATCGGGGACGTTGATTTGTTGGGGGTTGGCATGGCATAATGGTGGTGGCATAATGTTGTTTGGGATGGGGTGCCTCAAAGTAGTATGATGAAGAGGAGGGGGCAATGGTTGACTGAAATTGAGAAACTGAACATAAATTTGGTGCGCGGTATCTTGTTGGGGGCTGGGGCGTTTCAATCTGGCGTAGTGAAATCAACTGTCTAGTGTCGGGGAAGATGCGGCAGGATAGTGCAGTGCTCACAGGATCCAGACGGATGTTGGGGGAGGAGAAGTGGATCTGGAGCCGTGGTGGATGGCGAGAATACGGCAGTCGTGTGGGAGGCTGGACTTCCCGAGCTGGTGTAGATGGACGTGGCGGGCTAACAGTGTCGGACGGTGGAAGTCTTGTGTAGTGGAAGGTTAGGAATGCTCGGACGTTGTTCTTGATAACGCCTCCTCGGACAATGCATTGTTCTTGATGAACCATGAGGGAGGTTGGACGTCCCGAGCTGGTGTAGATGGACGTGGCGGGCTAACAGTGTCGAACGGTGGAAGTCTTGTGTAGTGGAATGTTAGGAATGCTCGGACGTAGATCCTGGGACCTCGTGCTGTACACTCCTCTTGCTGGACCCTGTGGGAGGCAGACGTGTGGGGCAGTGGAGCGACTTTCTTGTAGTCCAGAAGATGGCTCAGTTCATGTCACGTGGTGTTTCTAGGCCTCCCGCTAATCACCGGAGCTCCTTATCTTCCGGAAGTTCAATCTCCACTGCGCATGCTCATTCTTGCGTCGCCATGACGTCACTTCTTTACCCAAATAAAGTCTACAAAACAAACAAAATATATTTCAGAATTGTTCATATAGGAAATTGTTACGGAACACACACACAGCCGTTATGCTGCAGTAAATATAAATTGAAATAAAAAGAGAGAACATAATCTCGCTCTTTCTATATTATGTAAACGTGGTGAGATGATTTTTTATTTTTCAACCCAGGTCTCTACTTGTCATTTTGAAATTCAGCTTGTTAAAAAATCTAATATTCACCTTCATAATTTCTTCCTCTTCAAGTTATTCAACAAGCAAGATTCCTTTGTCCTTCCAAAACATACTGGCCATGATCATACTGGCAGATGCGATTGAATTCGCTTCCTTTGACGTTTGAACCCTACGGCTTCCGCCCACTGTTTCGACTGCTGTTTAGTTTCAGGCGTGCAGTGGTGGACCCATGTCTCATCCTTATTGACAAATCGCCGAACTGCCGGGTCCCTCTTTACTCGGGCAAAATATTGCTGTGAATGTTGTTTGCGAATTTGATTTTGATCTGCATTCAGCAAATGCTGCATCCAACTTTGGCAGAGCTTTCGCATCGTTCAACATGTTCCACACCCTTTTTCTCTATATTCCCACGGCCTCAGCTATCTAACACACCTTTACTCGACTTTCATCCAACACGATATTGTGCAACTTTCCGATAGTTTCCGGTGTGGTTGCAGTTTCGGCCGTCCTTAACATAGGTCAATCTTTGAGTGAAGTACGACCACGTTTAAATTCAGCTACCCACTTTTTAACGGTTTAAATTAAAGGAGACAGAGTTGCCGTAAATTTCTATCAACTCCGGATAAATTTCATTGGGGGGGTAATCCATCCAAAACGAAGATTTTAATAACTTCACGAAATTCAAGTTTATCCATTTTATCGAAACATGCGCAAGATCGATACTGCAAATACTCGTTTATACAAAAAAAAACTATTTTTTTTGAGCGGAAAACTTTAAACTTATCCTATGAATTAATGACATACGCGCGCAGGAAGGAAACGTAATATTTTACCGATTGGAATGCCATCTCTGGGTCAGGACGACAACTTTTCACCTCAACCTCGCTTATACATACATATGCTAGCAGAATGGCCGGCAACGTCCGCGTACTTCTCGAGTGAATGTTTGCCTAACAAATGTTGTTTTAACAAATTTCATTATATTCTTTAGTCATTTCGAACTTCTTGTTGGTGAAGGTGAGACAGTCTGTACTTGATGTGGATACACTAGGCTTTTCACTAGATAGGTTTTTATTGGGGTATCTTGAATTGTATGGTGTGTGCTCTCTTATTGGGTCTGGGACAAGTGATGGTGGGGCGACCGTGTGTCCGTCCTCAGTGAATGTCTTATTTTATTAACTTAGACTCAAGTGTGAGGATCATTTATTGGGACTTGGGTTGGATATGGATGTACGTAGGTGGGAAGGATAGAAGCCGAGCTTGTGGTGGGATGTTTCTATGGGGCAGTTGATATTCTTTCTTGGTCAGGATAGCTGGAGTTATATGGTTTCCTTCTTGTATGGATCCTTTCGTTTTTCTTGTTGGTGCCTTCAGAGTCTCTTGTATGGGCACTCTCTTGTTGGGGGTTAGGGTCTCCAGAGTTTCTTGTATTATCCTTTCTTTTGAGGGGTTGGGGTCTTCAGAGCTTCGTGAATAAACCCTTTCTTGTTGGGGGTTGGTGTATACAGAGTGTCTTGTGTGAATGCTTTCTTATTGTCGGTTTGGGTCTATGTATTTTCTTGCACGAATCATTCTCTTGTTGGGGGGTGGAGGGTCTCAAATAATCAGGGGCAAGGGTTGGCTAGTATTAGGAAAAATAACTTGTTGAAGAACGATATTTTGTTGGGGGTTGGGGCGTTTCAGATATGTATGAGGTTAGTGGCTGGCTAATTTGAGGCACTTTGGTTGAAGGTCGTGATGTGTCGTTGGGGGTGAAGTGCCTCATATTAGCAGGGGAAATGACTGGCTAAGACTTGAACTTGAATGGGAAGGGAGGAACTGGGATGTCTCAGATTGTCAAAGTAAAGGACTGTATAGTATTGGGGCGTTTCTGGTAAGTATTGAAGTCATCGTAGTATACTTGAGACACTTGAAGTAAAGATCGAATAATGTTGTTGGGGGCTGGGGTGTCTCAAGTTAGCAGAGAGGAGAAGGGGAGGCAATGAATGGCTGGAATTGAGAACTATATTGGGGGGCGCGATAACTTGTTGGGGGCGGATGGCGAGGATATGGCGATGTGTTGGAGGATGAAATGTCTCAAATTAAATGGGGCAAGGGTTGGCTAGTATCAGGGATGGTAACTTTTTGGGGAGTTTCAGATAAATATGGGGATTGAGGCTGGCTAGTTTGAGGAACTTTATTTGATGGTCGCATGTCGTTGGGGAAAAAGGTTTATCAAATTAGCAGGTAAATAAGAACTGGCTTGGACTTGAACTTGAATGGGAAATACTGTAGGAGGTTAATGGCGAACTAATTGAGACACTCGAAGTGGAGATCACATAATGTTGTTGGGGGCTGGGGTGTCTCAAATTAGCAGCGGTGGCAAGGGTTGGATAGTATCGGGGACGTTGAATTTTTGGGGGTTGGCGCGTTTCTGATAAGTAGATAGAAATGACGGACTACTTGAGGCACTTGAACTGGTGGTGGCATAATGTTGTTGGGGATGGGGTGCCTCAAAGTAGTATGATAAAGAGGAGGGGGCAATGGTTGACTGAAATTGAGAAACTGAACATAAATTAGGTGGGCGGTATCTTGTTGGGGGCTGGGGAGTTTCAATCTGGTGTAGTAAAATCAACTGTCTAGTGTCGGGGAAGATGCGGCAGGATAGTGCAGTGATCACAGGATCCAGACGGATGTTGGGGGAGGAGAAGTGGATCTGGAGCCGTGGTGGATGGCGAGGATACGGCAGTCGTGTAGGAGGCTGGACTTCCCGAGCTGGTGTAGATGGACGTGGCGGGCTAACAGTGTCGGACGGTGGAAGTCTTGTGTAGTGGAAGGTTAGGAATGCTCGAACGTAGATCCTGGGACCTCGTGCAATACACTCCTCTTGCTGGACCCTGTGGGAGGCAGACGTGTGGGGCAGTGGAGCGACTTTCTTGTAGTCCAGAAGATGACTCAGTTCATGTCACGTGGTGTTTCTAGGCCTCCCGCTATTCCCCGGAGCTCCTTATCTTCCGGAAGTCTAATCTCCACTGTGCATGATCATTCTTGCGTCACCATGACGTCACTTTCCTCCTCCCAATATGGAACAAAGCTTACAGAACATTAAACAGAGTTTAACAAATTTACTACACAGGAAACATGTTTATTTTTTAATTTTTATTATGAAATGATATCTCAAGGCCGCGTATTAAAAAAATGCATATTATAAAATAAGTATATAGCTTTTAATATACAAACGAGCTTCTGGAAGCGTTCACACACATATACTGGCAGAAAGTTAAAAATAAACCTCAACACTTCGTTTTTAACAGATATAGACAATGTCTCATAGGATATGGCTATATCAAAATTGTCTCCCTACTGGACATAATCTATGAAATTTGACTTTTCCAAATATACATTTTTTTACTTATCATATAGTACAGGTTATGATAATAATCATTTTAGGAATTTGTGATTAGATTCATCTCATGTGTGTGTGCGTGTGTGTCTATATATGAAAAATTTCAAATTTCACATTTATGCATGGAGCCTTTATACTTGGTTGCTTGTATTCACTAGTAAGGATAGCATGTATGGCCTTTGGGGAAATTCCATTTTAGAAAAAGATGCTCCACATTCGTTTTTTCGATCCCGGGTCGTGGTAGTCGGATATTGAGAGGTGACAGTACTAAGTCTATCTGGTGTTGTGTCAAATTATGAAAATTTTATACTTCACGATCTGAAAAAGAATACCAGAAAGGGGAGAGAGACGCAAGATATTTTAATCTTTCATGATATTGTTACGACGCTTCTCAGCCGTCGATGTTTGCGTTCAAGGTTTCTAAGAAAACAATGTGGATTCTTTGTGGATACAGCTTAAAACGGTATATTTATTCCCAGAGCTTTAAAAAGTGGATTAATAACTATATACAGTAGATGGACTTGCCTTCATTGTCCGCCACTAGAGGGATCCTCCTCGTCTTCTCCTTGCCGCAGATCTCGATGTCACCAGACTGACGTTCCTTCTCAGACTGTGATGTCCTCTCGGCACACAAACCTCCTTCAAGCCGACTGCTATCTCGTCTCTTTCCTTCACTACGGCACCAGCTGGACTGTTTATCTCCCGCCCCCTCCTCTGGAATCTGTCAATAAACACTTCCTTGTGGAGGGGGCCATGCAAACCCTCTTTTCTTGGCTTGCCCACATCTTCTCTTCTTCTTCTTTGCTGCACCGCTTCATTATGAAAAGTACTTTAGGTATGCAGATAAGAATTTATATGCAAATATGTTATAACGACTTGGACTCTAATATAATATATTGTCACGGTGAATTGATTAATACTACTTGTAACATAAACCTTTTTTTGCATAACACGTCTAAAGAGCACTAAAGCAATAAAACTGACAAAAATATAAATATCAAATTTATTTAGCATAATTTATATTTAAATATATTAGAAAAACACAAAACTGTTTTAATATTATGAAAAAGGCATCTCCATATCGTGCAACTGAAAGTTGATGATGGCTTGCGCCATCTATCGGAATAAATATCAACTATTTTTGTTGATTTTTAATTATTCCAGATTTGGCCAAAAACTCATTCTTGATTAATCAAGAAAAGCTAACCAAGTACGCGCTTCGGCCTGTTGGCCCTCATCAGCGTGATGCAAGCTGTACCTCAACGAACAAAAAACTGGTCCTTCAGGTATCCTCAAAAATCAACGAGAATAGTTGACATTTATTCCGATAGATGACGCAAGCCATCAGCAACTTTCAGTTGCACGATAAGGAGATCCCTTTTTCATAATTTATGCACCTTATCCCAGTACAATGTCACATTTGTACTATTTTTTCACAATATTCTAATATTGTAACGTAGAAAATCAAGAAAGACAAACTTCAGGATGTCTGCTTGGTGCTTAATCTTGATTTTAGAAGCGGTTGTTGATGACCTTTAGAGTGACTTAAATCTATTGTAGCGATTCTCAATTTTAAACAGTTTAGGTATTATTGGATGAAGACTATCATATTTCAAACCATCTCCATGCTTCGATATTAATTACAATACGTATATTCTACTGAGCCGGAAATATAAGCTCAGTCATTTAACTGGCTCAGTTTCTTCCGGCTTCTTCTCGGATGAATGTTTATTTCATGAAAGTTGGGTTGACACAAAATGATATTTATTAAGATTATTTAATTCTTTTTCTAAAGATTCATTTCGAACTTTTGGATGTATGGATGATATGAAGCGAGATTTAATGACCATTGAAGTGTTTTGTTTTATCAATTTATTCTGAAGTGCGGATTATATATTGGAGCTGGATGGGGATGAACGTAGATGGCCATGGATAAAGGTCGAAGGTGATGGAAATTGGGGACTGAGGCATTTAACCTCTTGTGTATGGAATAGTTGATGTTAATGGTTGATTGGTTGATCTGGAATTTCAAATTTTCTTTATTATATGGGGATCCTTCTCTTGTTGGAGTCTATACAGTTTCTTGTATGGATCCTTCTCTTGTTGGGGGCTGGGGTGAAAGAGTTTCTTGTATGGATCCTTCTCTTGTTGGGGGCTGGGGTGAAAGAGTTTCTTGTATGGATCCTTTTCTTGTTGGGGCTGGGGCGAAGGTTTCTTGTATGGATCCTTCTCTTGTTGGGGGCTGGGGTGAAAGAGTTTCTTGTATGGATCCTTCTCTTGTTGAGGGCTGGGGTGAAAGAGTTTCTTGTATGGATCCTTTTCTTGTTGGGGCTGGGGCGAAGGTTTCTTGTATGGATCCTTCTCTTGTTAGGGGCTGGGGTTAAGAGAGTTTCTTGTGTGAATCCTTCCCTTGTTGGGGGCTGGGGTGAAGAGAGTTACTTGTGTGGATCCTTCCCTTGTTGGGGGCTGGGGTCTAGAGAGTTTCATGTATGAATCATTCTCATGTTTGGGGTCTATAAGTTTAATGTAGGGATCATTTTTGTTGATGGTGGGGTCTATAGAGTGAACTTTTGTGTATGAAGGCAACTGCTGGGTATTATTGAGAACTATGACTTGAATTGAAGGATTTGTGGCTGGAGAATTCGAAATTATTTTGGAGGAAACGCAGGGCTGAGGCGTTCGAGATCAGTATGAGGGTAATGGCTAGGTAGTTTGAGGCACTTGAAGATCGTAATATGTTGTTGGGGGTGAGGGGACTCAAATCAGCAGCAGAAAAGGGTTGGCTAGTACTGGGCGCGTTAACCTGTTGGGGGCGATAACTTATTGAGGCTGGAGCGTTTCAAATAAGTATGGTAGTAATAACGGGCTAGTTTGAGGTACTTGAAGTAGAGGTCGCATAATGTTGGGGATTGGGGTATCTCAAATTAGCTAGGGAGGGGGAGCTGGCAAATATTAAGGAGCTGAACTTTTTATAGGGACGATATATATTGTTGGGGTGATTCAGATGAGCTTGAATGTGTGTCGGGTTATTTGAGACACTTGAGTTGAAAATATGTTGTTGGGGCTGGGTGTCTTAAAAAATCAGGGGTTATGGCTATTAATTGCTGAAGATGTTAGCTTGGTTGTGGCTGGGGCGTTCCAAATAAGTATGGGGGTAATCACGGGCTATTTGAGGCACTTGAAGTAATGGTCATATAATGTTGTTGGGGGCTGGGGTGCCTCAAATTAGCAAGGAGGGGGAGGGCTGGCTGGTTTTGAGGATCTGAACTTGAATTGGGCATCGCGATAACTTGTTAGGGGCTGGGAGGTTTCAATCTGGCGTAGTAAAATCAACTGTCTAATGTCGGGGAAGATGCGGCAGGATAGTGTAGTGCTCACAGGATCCTGACGGATGTTGGGGGAGGAGAAGTGGATCTTGAGCCGTAGTGGATGGCGAGGATACGGCAGTCGTTTGTGAGGCTGGACTTCCCGAGCCGGTGTAGATGGACGTGGCGGGCTAACAGTGTCGGACGGTGGAAGTCTTGTGTAGTGGAAGGTTAGGAATGCTCGGACGTAGTTCTTGATAACGCCTCCTTGGACAATGCATTGTTCTTGATGGACCATGAGGGAGGTTGGACGTCCCGAGCCGGTGAAATTGGAAGTGGCGGGCTAACAGTGTCGGACGGTGGAAGTCTTGTGTAGTGGAAGGTTAGGAAGGCTCGGACGTTGTTCTTGATAACGCCTCCTTGGACAATGCATTGTTCTTAATGGACCATGAGGGAGGTTGGACGTCCCGAGCCGGTGTAAATGGAAGTGGCGGGCTAACAGTGTCGGACGGTGGAAGTCTTGTGCAATAAAAGGTTAGGAATGCTCGGACGTAGATCCTGGGACCTTGTGCTGTACACTCCTCTTGCTGGACCCTGTGGGAGGCAGACGTGTGGGGCAGTGGAGCGACTTTCTTGTAGTCCAGAAGATGGCTCAGTTCATGTCACGTGGTCTTTCTAGGCCTCCCGCTATTCCCCGGAGCTCCTTATCTTCCGGAAGTTCAATCTCCACTGCGCATGCTCATTCTTGCGTCGCCATGACGTCACTTCCTTCACCCAAATAAAGTCTACAAAACATACAACATATATTTATGAATTTTTCATATAGTAAATTGTTACGGAACACACACACAGCCGTTATGCTGCAGTAAATATAAGTTAAAATAAAGAGGGAGAACATAATCTTGCTCTTTCTATATTATGTAATCGTAGTGAGATGATTTTTTATTTCTCAACCCAGGCCTCTACTTGCAATTTTGAAATCCAGCTGGTCAAAAATCTGATATTCACCTGTATAAGTTCTGTCTCTTCAAGTTAATCAACTAGCAAGATTCCTTTGTCCTTCCAGAACATACTGGCCATGATCATACTGGCAGATGCGATCGAATTCGCTTCCTTTAGCGTTTGAACCCTACGGCTTCCGCCCACTGTTTCGACTGCTGTTTACTTTCTGGCGTGCAGTGGTGGATCCGTGTCTCATCCTTATTGACAAATCCCCGAACTACCGGGTTCCTCTTGAATCGGTCCATATATTGCTGTGAATGTTGTTTGTGAATTTGATTTTGATCTGCATTCAGCAAATGCTGCATCCAACTTTGGCAGAGCTTTCGTATCGTTCAACATGTTCCACACCCTTTTTCTCGATATTCCCACTGCCTCAGCTATCTAACATACCTTTACTCGCCTTTCATCCAACACGATATTGTGCAACTTTCCGATAGTTTCCGGTGTGGCTTCAGTTTTGGTCGTCCTTCACATAGGTCATCTTCGAGCGAAGTACGACCACGTTTAAATTCAGCTACTCACTTTTTAACGGTTTAAATTGAAGGAGATAGAGTTCACGCAAATTTCTTTCAACTCCGGAAGAATTTCATTGGGGGTAATCCATCCAAAACGAAGATTTTAATAACTTCACGAAATTCAAGTTTATCCATTTTATCGAAATATACACAAGACCTACACTGCAAAGACTCGTTTATACAAACTATTTGAGCGAACAACTTTAAACTTGTCCTATGAATTAATTACATACGCGCGCAGGAAGGAAACATAATCTTTTCACGATTGGAATGCCATCTCTGGGTCAGGACGACAACCTTTCACCTCAACCTCGCTTATACATACATATGCTAGCAGAATGACCGGCAACGTCCGCGTACTTCTCGAGTGAATGTTTGCCTAACAAATTTTGTTTTAACAAATTTCATTTTATTCTTTAGTCATTTCAAACTCCTTGTTTGTGGTGGCGAGATAGTCTGTATTTGATGTGTATATACTGGGCTCTTCACTAGATAGGTTTTTATTGGGGTCTCTTGAATTGTATTGTGTGTACTCTCCTATTGGGTCTGGGACAAGTGATGGTGGGGCGACCGTGTGTTTGTCCTCAGTAAATATGTCTTGTTTTATTAACCTAGACTGAAGTGTAAGGATCATTTATTGGAACTTGGGCTGGATATGGATGAACATAGGTGGGAAAGGATAGAGGCCGAACTTGTGGTGGGATGTGTCTATGGGGCAGTTGGTAATCTTTCTTGGTCGGGATAGCTGGAGTTATATGGTTTCCTTCTTGTGTGGATCCTTTCGTTTTTCTTGTTGGTGCCTTCAGAGTCTCTTGTACGGGCACTTTCTTGTTGGGGGTTAGGGTCTCCAGATTTTCTTGCATTATCCTTTCTCTTGAGGGGTTGGGGTCTTCAGAGCTTCGTGAATAGATCCTTTCTTGTTGGGGGTTGGTGTCTACAGAGATCCTTGTGTGGATGCTTTCTTGGTGTCGGTTTGGGTCTATGTATTTTCTTGCATGAATCATTCTCTTGTTGGGGGATGGAGGGTCTCAAATATTTAGGGGCAAGGGTTGGCTAGTATTAGGAAAAATAACTTATTGAGGAACGATATTTTGTTGGGGCGTTTCAGATATGTATGAGGTTAGTGGTTGGCTAATTTGAGGCACTTTGGTTGAAGGTCGTAATGTGTCGTTGGGGGTGAAGTGCCTCATATTAGCAGGGGCAATGACTGGCTAAGACTTGAATGGGAAGGGAGGAACTGGGATGTTTCAGATTGTCAAAGGAAAGGACTGTATAGTATTGGGGCGTTTCTGGTAAGTATTGTGGTGATGGCAGGCTACTTGATACACTTGAAGTAAAGGTCGAATAATGTTGTTGGGGAATGGGGTGTCAAAGTTAGCAGGGAGGGGAGGCAATGGATGGCTGGAATTGAGAACTAGATTGGGGGCGCGATTACTTGTTGGAGGATGGAATGTCTAAATTAAATGGGGCAGAGTTAGCTAGAGTATCAGGGTAACTTTTTGGTGGCGTTTCAGATAAGTATGGTGATGGAGGCTGGCTAGTTTGAGGAACTTTAGTTAATGATCACATGTCGTTGGGGGATAGTTTCTCAAATTAGCAGGTAAATAAGAATTGGCTTGGACTTGAACTTGAATGGGAAATACTGGAGGAGGTTATTGGCGGACTAATTGAGACACTCGAAGTGGAGATCGCATAATGTTGTTGGGGGCTGGGGTGTCTCAAATTAGCAGCGGGGACAAGGGTTGGATAGTATCGGGGACGTTGATTTGTTGGGGGTTGGCGAGTTTCTGATAAGTAGATAGAAATGACGGACTACTTGAGGCACTTGAACTGGTGGTGGCATAATGTTGTTGGGGATGGGGTGCCTCAAAGTAGTATGATGAAGAGGAGGGGGCAATGGTTGACTGAAATTGAGAAACTGAACAAAAATTAGGTGCGCGGTATCTTGTTGGGGGCTGGGGAGTTTCAATCTGGTGTAGTGAAATCAACTGTCTAGTGTCGGGGAAGATGCGGCAGGATAGTGCAGTGCTCACAGGATCCAGACGGATGTTGGGGGAGGATGAAGTGGATCTGAAGCCTTAGTGGATGGCGAGGATACGGCAGTCGTGTAGGAGGCTGGACGTCCCGAGCTGGTGTAGATGGACGTGGCGGGCTAACAGTGTCGGACGGTGGAAGTCTTATGTAGTGGAAGGTTAGGAATGCTCGGACGTTGTTCTTGATAACGCCTCCTCGGACAATGCATTGTTCTTGATGGATCCTGTGGAAGGCCAAACGTCCCGAGCCGGTGTAGATGGACGTGGCGGGCTAACAGTGTCGGACGGTGGAAGTCTTGTGAGGGGGAAATTCTGACTGCTCAGACGTTGTTCTTGATAACGTCTCCTCGGACAATGCATTGTTCTTGATGGACCATGAGGGAGGCTGGACGTCCCGAGCTGGTGTAGATGGACGTGGCGGGCTAACAGTGTCGGACGGTGGAAGTCTTGTGTAGTGGAAGGTTAGGAATGCTCGGACGTAGATCCTGAGACCTCGTGCTATACACTCCTCTTGCTGGACCCTGTGGGAGGCAGACGTGTGGGGCAGTGGAGCGCCTTTCTTGTAGTCCAGAAGATGGCTCAGTTCATGTCACGTGGTGTTTCTAGGCCTCCCGCTATTTCCCGGAGCTCCTTATCTTCCGGAAGTCTAATCTCCACTGCGCATGCTCATTCTTGCGTCGTCATGACGTCACTTCCCTCCCCCCAATATGAAACCAGGCTTACAAAACATTAAACAGAATTTAACAAATTTACTACACAGGAAAAATGTTTATTTATTTTTATTATGAAATGATATCTCAAGGCCGCGTATTAAAAAACTGCATATTATAAAATAAGTATATAGCTTTTAATATACAAACGAGCTTCTGGAAGCGTTCACACACATATACTGGCAGAAAGTTAAAATAAACCTCAACACTTCGTTTTTAACAGATATAGACAATGTCTCATAGGATATGGTTACATCAAAACTGTCTCCCTACTGCGAATGGCCATTATCTATAAAATTTGACTTTTCCAAATATACATTTTTTTACTTATCATATAGTACAGGTTATGATAATAATCATTTTAGGAATTTGAGATTAGATTCATCTCATGTATGTGTGCGTGTGTGTCTATATATGAAAGATTTCAATTTTTACATTTATACACGGTGCCTTTATACTTGGTTGCTTGCATTCACTAGTAAGGATAGCATGTATGGCCTTTGGGGAAATTCCATTTTAGAAAAAGATGCTCTACATTCGGGATTCGATCCCGGGTCGTGGTAGTCAAATATCAAGAGTTTACAGTACTAAGTCTATCTGGTGTTGTGTCAAATTCTGAAAATTTGATACTTCCCGATCTGAAGAGAGAATACCAGAAAGGGGAGAGAGACACAAAATATTTTAATCTTTCATTATATTGTTACGACCCTTCTCAGCCGTTGATGTTTGTGTTCAAGGTTTCTAAGAGAACAATGTGGATTCTTTGTGGATACAGCTTAGTACGGTATATTTATTCCTAGAACTTTAAAAAGTAGATTAATAGCTATATACAGTAGATGGACTTGCCTTCATTGTCCGCCACTAGAGGGATCCTCCTCGTCACCCGACTCTCCTTGCAGCCGATGTCACCAGACTGACGTTCCTTCCCAGACTGCGATGTCCTCTCGGCGCACAAACCCCCTTCAAGCTGACTGCTATCTCGGCTCCTTCCTTCACTACGGCACAAGCTGGACTCTTTATCTCCTGCCCCCCTCCTCTGAAATCTGTCAATAAACACTTGCTTGTGGAGGGGGCCCTGCATACCTTCTTTTCTTGGCTTGCCCACATCTTCTCTACATCTTCTTTGCTGCACCGCTTCACTATGAAATGTACTTTAGGTATGCAGATAAGAATTTATATGCAAATATGTTATAACGACTAGGAGCCTAATATAATACTGTATATTGTGTCACGGTGAATTAAATTTATTAATACAACTTGTAACATAAACATTTTTTTTTTGCATAACACCTCTATAAAGGGCACTAAAACTATAAAAACTGACAAGATAATACATTCCAATTTATTTAGCATAATTGATAATACAATATAATGCGGCTTATGATTGTAAAACGACGTTTGACAAGTTTTACCGCAAATGTTTCTTTTGAACGAAAAATTGTAATTTATTTTAAAGAGAAATAATGACTATTTCTATACTTAGGGTTGAAGTATGAAAGAATGAATTGTGAAAAGTAATGATTTATATTTAAATATATTCGACAAAACACAAAATAATATTGTAACGTAGAAAATAAGGAAAAACTTCAGGATATCTGCTTGGAACTTAATCTTGATTTTAGAAGCGGTTGTTGATCACCTTTAGAGTGACTTAAATCTATTGTAGCGATTCTCAATTTTAAACAGTTTAGGTATTATTGGATGAAGACTATCAAATTTCAAAACATCTTCATGCTTCGATATTACCTATAATATATTCTACCAAGCCGGCAATTTAAGCTCAGTCATTTAACTGGCTCAGTTTCTTCCGGCTTCTTCTCGGATGAATGTTTATCTCATGAAAATTGGGTTGACACAAAATTATATTTATAATATGATGCTCTAGCGCGCCATCTGTTATCAAAATTCGAAACTATTTTAAACGCGTAGAATTCTTTTTGAAATTTAACAATTTCTACTGCCCTTACTGCAATGTAAAAATCAAATGTTCTAATAAAAGACACGATTTGATATTTGCGGAAGAGCGATTGCTCGAAGCATATTATTATATTTATAATCGTATGCAATTCTACTGTCCTCAAAGCTTATGACCATAGTTCTAAAATAACTATTCAAAGAGTCAAACATCAGTATCACTATAAAAGGAAGTTCCAAAAATGCAATATAACAGCGGTATGGTAGATTAAACTGGCCAAACCGCTGGGAGGGTCACCACTGATGAGCCATTCCCTCCCTTTAATTTTTCCATTGCAGTAAGGGCAGTAGAAATTGTTTTATTTCAAAAAAATTTCTACGCGTTTAAAATAGTTTCGAATTTTGATAAAATGATATTTATTAAGATTATTTTATTCTTTTTCTAAAGATACATTTCGAACTTTTGAATGTATGGATGATATGAAAACGAGATTTAATGACCATAGGAGTGTTTTGTTTAATCAATTTATTCTAAAGTGCGGATTATTTATTGGAGCTGGATGGGGATGGACGTAGATGGCATTAGATAGATGTCAAACGTGGTGGAAATTGGGGACTGAGGCATTTAACCTCTTGTGCATTGTATAGTTGATGTTAATGATTAAATGATTGATCTGGAATTTCAAATTGTCTTTATTATATGGGGATCCTTCTCTTGTTGGAGTCTATACAGTTTCTTGTATGGATTCTTCTCTTGTTGGGGGCTGAGGCGAAGAGAGTTACTTGTATGGATCCTCCTCTTGTTGGGGGCTGGGGTAAGAGATTCTTGTATGGATGCTTCTCTTGTTGGGGGCTGGGGCGAAAGTTTCTTGTATGGATCCTTCTCTTGTTGGGGGCTGGGGTGAAGAGAGTTACTTGTGTGGATCCTTCACTTGTTGGGGGCTGGGGTGAAGAGAGTTACTTGTGTGGATCCTTCTCTTGTTGGGGGCTGGGGCGAAAGAGTTTCTTGTATGGATTCTTCTCTTGTTGGGAGCTGGGGCGAAGAGAGTTACTTGTATGGATCCTCCTCTTGTTGGGGGCTGGGGTGAGAGATTCTTGTATGGATGCTTCTCTTGTTGGGGGCTGGGGCGAAAGTTTCTTGTATGGATCCTTCTCTTGTTGGGAGCTGGGGCGAAGAGAGTTACTTGTATGGATCCTCCTCTTGTTGGGGGCTGGGGTGAAGAGAGTTACTTGTGTGGATCCTTCTCTTGTTGGGGGCTGGGGCGAAAGAGTTTCTTGTATGGATCCTTCTCTTGTTGGGAGCTGGGGCGAAATAGATTATTGTATGGATTCTTCTCCTGTTGGGGGCTGGGGTGAGAGTTTCTTGTATGAACCCTTCCCTTGTTTGGGGCAGGGATCAATAGAGTTTCTTGAATGGATCCTTATCTTGTTGTAGGCTGGGGTAAAATAGTTTCTTGTATGGATCCTTCTCTTGTTGGGGGCTGGGGCGAAAGTTTCTTGTATGGATCCTTTTCTTTTTGGGGGCTGGTGTGAAGAATTACTTGTGTGGATCCTACTCTTGTTGGGGGCTGGGGCGAAATATTTTCTTGTATGGTTCCTTCTCTTTTTGGGGGCTGGGGTGAAAGAGTTTCTTGTATGGATCCTTCTCTTGTTGGGGGCTGGGGTGAAGAGAGTTACTTGTGTGGATCCTTCTCTTGTTGGGGGCTGGGGTGAAAAGAGTTACTTGTGTGGATCCTTCTCTTGTTGGGGGCTGGGACGAAAAAGTTTCTTATAAGAATCCTTCTCTTTTTGGGGGCTGGGGCGAAAGAGTTTCTTGTAAGGATCCTTCTCTTTTTGGGGGGCTAGGGTTAAGAGAGTTTCTTGTATGGATCCTCCTCTTGTTGGGGACTGGGGTTAAGAGAGTTTCTTGTATGGATCCTTCTCTTGTTGGGGGCTGGGGTGAAGAGATTACTTGTGTGGATCCCTACCTTGTTGGGGGCTGGGGTGAAGAGAGTTACTTGTGTGCATCCTTCCCTTGTTGGGGGCTAGGGTCTAGATAGTTTCTTGTGTGAATCATTCTTTAGTTGTGTGTTGGGGTTGAGAGCATTTCTTGTGTGAATCATTCTCATGTTGGGGTTTGGGGTCTTTAAAGTTTAATGTATGGATAATTTTTGTTGAAGCGGAGGTCTATAGAGTGAACTCTTGTGTGTGAAGGCAACTGCTGGGTATTATTGAGAACTATGACTTGAATTGAAGGATTTGTGGCTGGAGAATTCAAATTTATTTTGGAGGAAACGGATGGCTGAGGCGTTCGAGATCAGTATGAGGGTAAAGGCTAGGTAGTTTGAGGTACTTGAAGATCGTAATATGTTGTTGGGGGTGAGGTGACTCAAATCAGCAGCAGAAAAGGGTTGGCTAGTACTGGGCGCGTTAACCTGTTGGAGGCGATAACTTATTGGGGCTGGAGAGTTTCAAATAAGTATGGAAGTAATAACGGGCTAGTTTGAGGTACTTGAAGTAGAGGTCGCATAATGTTGGGGATTGGGGTATCTCAAATTAGCTTGGGAGGGGGAGCTGGCAAATATTAAGGAGCTGAACCTTTTATAGGGACGATATATATTGTTGGGGTGATTCAGATGAGCTTGAATGTGTGTCGGGTTATTTGAGACACTTGAGTTGAAAATATGTTGTTGGGGCTGGGTGTCTCAAATAATCAGGGGTTATGGCCTGTATGAAGTGTTGAAGATGTTAGCTAGGTTGCGGCTGGACGTTTCAGATAAATATAAGGGTAATCACGGGCTATTTGAGGCACTTGAAGTAATGGTCATATAATGTTGTTGGGGGCTGGGGTGCCTCAAATTAGCAAGGAGGGGGAGGGCTGGCTGGTTTTGAGGATCTGAACTTGAATTGGGCATCGCGATAACTTTTTGGGGGCTGGTAGGTTTCAATCTGGTGTAGTGAAATCAACTGTCTAATGTCGGGGAAGATGCGGCAGGATAGTGTAGTGCTCACAGGATCCAGACGGATGTTGGGGGAGGAGAAGTGGATCTGGAGCCGTAGTGGATGGCGAGGATACGGCAGTCGTTTGGGAGGCTGGACTTCCCGAGCCGGTGTAGATGGACGTGGCGGGCTAACAGTGTCGGACGGTGGAAGTCTTGTGTAGTGGAAGGTTAGGAAGGCTCGGACGTCGTTCTTGATAACGCCTCCTTGGACAATGCATTGTTCTTGATGGACCATGAGGGAGGCTGGACGTCCCGAGCTGGTGTAGATGGACGTGGCGGGCTAACAGTGTCGGACGGTGGAAGTCTTGTGTAGTGGAAGGTTAGGAATGCTCGGACGTTGTTCTTGATAACGCCTCCTCGGACAATGCATTGTTCTTGATGGACCATGAGGGAGGTTGGACGTCCCGAGCCGGTGTAAATGGAAGTGGCGGGCTAACAGTGTCGAACGGTGGAAGTCTTGTGTAGTGGAATGTTAGGAATGCTCGGACGTAGATCCTGGGACCTCGTGCTGTACACTCCTCTTGCTGGACCCTGTGGGAGGCAGACGTGTGGGGCAGTGGAGCGACTTTCTTGTAGTCCAGAAGATGGCTCAGTTCATGTCACGTGGTGTTTCTAGGCCTCCCGCTATTCCCCGGAGCTCCTTATTTTCCGGAAGTTCAATCTCCACTGCGCATGCTCATTCTTGCGTCGCTATGACGTCACTTCTTTACCCAAATAAAATGTACAAAACATACAACATATATTTCGGAATTTTTCATATAGGAAATTGTTACGGAACACACACACAGTCTTTATGCTGCAGTAATACAAATGGAAAGAAAAAGGGAGAACATAATCTCTCTCTCTTTCTATATTATGTAAACGTGGTGAGTTGATTTTTTCTCCTCAACCCAGGTCTCTACTTGCGATTTTGAAATCCAGCTGGGCAAAAATCTAATATTCACCTTTATAAGTTCTGCCGTTTCAAATTAATCAATTAGTAAAATTCCTTTGTTCTTCCAAAACATACTGGCCATGATCATACTGGCAGATACGATTGAATTCGCTTCCTTTAGCGTTTGAACCCTACGGCTTCCGCCCACTGTTTCGACTGCTGTTTACTTTCTGGCGTGTAGTGGTGGACCCATGTCTCATCCTTATTGACAAATCGCCGAAATGCCGGGTTCCTCTTGGGTCGGGCAAAATATTGCTGTGAATGTTGTTTGCGAATTTGATTTTCATCTGCATTCAGCAAATGCTGCATCCAACTTTGGCAGAGCTTTCGCATCGTTCAACATGTTCCACACCCTTTTTCTCGATATTCCCACGGCCTCAGCTATCTAACACACATTTACTCGCCTTTCATCCAACACGATATTGTGCAAACTTCCGATAGTTTCTGGTGTGGTTGCAGTTTTGGTCGTCCTTCACATAGGTCTTCTTCGAGTGAAGTACGACCACGTTTAAATTCAGCTACCCACTTTTTAGCGGTTTAAATTGAAGGACCAGAGTTCCCGTAAAATATTATCAACTCTGGATGAATTTCTTTAGAGGTTAATCAATCCAAAACGAAGATTTTAATAACTTCACGAAATTCAATTTATCCATTTTATCGAAACATGCGCAAGACCTACACTGCAAAGACTCGTTTATACAAACTATTTGAGCGAACAAGTTTAAACTTGTCCTATGAATTAATTACATACGCGCACAGGAAGGAAACATAATCTTTTCACGATTGGAATGCCATCTCTGGGTCAGGACGGCAACTTTTCACCTTAACCTCGCTTATACATACATATGCTAGCAGAATGGCCGGCAACGACCGCGTTCTTCTCGAGTGAATGTTTGCCTAACAAATATTGTTTTAACAAATTTCATTTTATTCTTTAGTCATTTCGAAATCCTTGTTGGTGGTGGCGAGACAGTCTGTACTTGATGTGGATACACTGGGCTCTTCACTAGATAGGTTTTGTATTGGGGTCTCTTGAATTGTGTGGTGTGTGCTCTCTTATTGGGTCTGGGACAAGTGATGGTGGGGCGACCGTGTGTGTGTCCTCAGTGAATATGTCTTATTTTATTAACTTCGACTCAAGTGTGAGGATCATTTATTGGAACTTGGGTTGGATATGGATGAACATAGGTGGGAAAGGATAGAGGCCGAGCTTATGGTGGGATGTGTCTATGGGACAGTTGATATTCTTTCTTGATCGGGATAGCTGGAGTTATACGGTTTCTTTCTTGTGTGGATCCTTTCGTTTTTCTTGATGGTGCCTTCAGAGTCTCTTGTATGGGCACTCTCTTGTTGGAAATTAGGGTCTCCAGATTTTCTTGCATTATCCTTTCTTTTGAGGGGTTCGGGTCTTCAGAGCTTCGTGAATAGATCCTTTCTTGTTGGGGGTTGGTGTCTACAGAGTTTCTTGTGTGGATCCTTTCTTGTTTTCGGTTTGGGTCTATGTATTTTCTTGCATGAATCATTCTCTTGTTGGGGGATGGAGGGTCTCAAATAAGCAGGGGCAAGGGTTGGCTAGTATTAGGAAAAATAACTTGTTGAGGAACGATATTTTGTTGGGGGTTGGGGCGTTTCAGATATGTATGAGGTTAGTGGCTGGCTAATTTGAGGCACTTTGGTTGAAGGTCGTAATGTGTCGTTGGGGGTGAAGTGCCTCATATTAGCAGGGGCAATGACTGGCTAAGACTTGAACTTGAATGGGAAGGGAGGAACTGGGATGTCTCAGATTGTCAAAGGAAAGGACTATATAGTATTGGGGCGTTTCTGGTAAGTATTGAAGTAATCGTAGTATACTTGAGACACTTGAAGTAAAGGTCGAATAATGTTGTTGGGGGCTGGGGTGTCTCAAGTTAGCAGAGGGGAGAAGGGGAGGCAATGAATGGCTGGAATTGAGAACTAGATTTGGGGGCGCGATAACTTGTTGGGGGCGGATGGCGAGGATATGGCGATGTGTTGGAGGATGAAATGTCTCAAATTAAATGGGGCAAGGGTTGGCTAGTATCAGGGATGGTAACCCTTTGGGGAGTTTCAGATAAGTATGGGGATTGAGGCTGGCTAGTTTGTGGAACTTTATTTGATGGTCGCATGTCGTTGGGGAATAAAGTTTATCAAATTAGCAGGTAAATAAGAACTGGCTTGGACTTGAACTTGAATGGGAAATACTGTAGGAGGTTAATGGCGAACTAATTGAGACACTCGAAGTGGAGATCACATAATGTTGTTGGGGGCTGGGGTGTCCCAAATTAGCCGCGGTGGCAAGGGTTGGATAGTATCGGGGACGTTGAATTTTGGGGGTTGGCGCGTTTCTGATAAGTAGATAGAAATGACGGACTACTTGAGGCACTTGAACTGGTGGTGGCATAATGTTGTTGGGGATGGGGTGCCTCAAAGTAGTATGATGAAGAGGAGGGGGCAATGGTTGACTGAAATTGAGAAACTGAACATAAATTAGGTGCGCGGTATCTTGTTGGGGGCTGGGGAGTTTCAATCTGGTGTAGTGAAATCAACTGTCTAGTGTCGGGGAAGATGCGGCAGGATAGTGCAATGCTCACAGGATCCAGACGGATGTTGGGGGAGGAGAAGTGGATCTGGAGCCGTGGTGGATGGCGAGGATACGGCAGTCGTGTAGGAGGCTGGACTTCCCGAGCTGGTGTAGATGGACGTGGCGGGCTAACAGTGTCGGACGGTGGAAGTCTTGTGTAGTGGAATGGTCGGAATGCTCGGATGTTGTTCTTGATAACGCCTCCTTGGACAATGCATTGTTCTTGATGGACCATGAGGGAGGCTGGACGTCTCGAGCTGGTGTAGATGGACGTGGCGGGCTAACAGTGTCGGACGGTGGAAGTCTTGTGTGGGGGACATTCTGACTGCTCGGACGTTGTTCTTGATAACGCCTCCTCGGACAATGCATTGTTCTTGATGGATCCTGTGGAAGGCCAAACGTCCCGAGCCGGTGTAGATGGATGTGTCGGGCTAACAGTGTCAGACGGTGGAGGTCTTGTGTAGTGGAATGTAAGGAATGCTCGGACGTAGATCCTTGACCTCGTGCTGTACACTCCTCTTGCTGGACCCTGTGGGAGGCAGACGTGTGGGGCAGTGGAGCGACTTTCTTGTAGTCCAGAAGATGGTTCAGTTCATGTCACGCGGTGTTTCTAGGCCTCCCGCTATTCCCGCTATTCCCCGGAGCTCCTTATCTTCCGGAAGTTCAATCTCCACTGCGCATGCTCATTCTTGCGTCGTCATGACGTCACATCCACCCCTCCAATTTGAATTTCAAGCACACAAAATATTGAAAGGATACTAAAGTATTTGCCACATATTGGAAACATGTTTTTTCAATCACATTTCGAAGCAATACATTTTTTTAAAGTTGATATTTTAAAATTATTCGATATTTTGAAATATGCTAAATATTCTATTGCAATAAAAGTAAATCAGTCCAACATATACTTTAAAATAAGTATAATATTATGAAATATTATCATAAAAAATTGGTAATGCACATATTTGAACAAATTTTGATTTAAACTTTAACTATATTTAAATTGAATAAAATCATCTTATTTTCTCTCTAAATTTTGCATATCAGTGTATCAGCCAATAGGAAGCCGTTCTAAAAGTGTCCAAACGATATCGTAAAAAAAGTCAGCCGAGAGATTGTAGCTCTAAATAAGACGCGGGGATAATGATATTAATTGATCGTGTCCATGACCAGATGAGACAGAAGACACCAACCCAATAAATTGATGAAAAAATCTTTTGGCAATATTTTTTTCCTTCGTCTGCTTTAATACCGCGTCGATTTTCTTCGCAGCCAATTCATTTCACTTCTTTTTTTGAAACATTTTTGTTATTTATTTGGTTATTTAACATTTTTTTTGTTGATATTTGAAATACTAATTATTTTTAAATCGTTTATTTTATGTTCATATAATAAGAAAAATTAGAGAGAGAGAGATTGAAACTGATTTATTATAACGTCCATATAAGATTATATAAGGTTAAATACATAAAATGAATAAATAAGATTACATAATGATAGATATATGAATAAATAGATAAAATAATTGATAAATATACATATATAAAATAAAAGGATTTAAAAGCGCGAATGTTTCTTTTATACATAAAACGAACTTCTACTGTCCTTACCCGCGATGAAAAAATATATTGGGAGGGCTTGGCTCATCAGTGGTGAACCTTCCCAGCGGTTTCGCCAATTTAATCCACCAGACCGCTTCTCAGAGCTCTAATACTGTATTGGATCATTCTGCTTTTATATGCTACACTGAAGGATGGAATCTTAGAAATGGTTTTCAAGTATCCTATGGACATAAGCATATAAAAGCAGAATGATCCAATACAGTATTAGAGCTCTGAGAAGCGGTCTGGTGGATTAAACTGGCGAAACCGCTGGGAGGGTTCACCACTGATGAGCCAAGCCCTCCCAATATATTTTTTCATCGCCGGTAAGGACAGTAGAAGTTCGTTTTATGTATAAAAGAAACATTCGCGCTTTTAAATCCTTTTATTTTATATGTATAGATGGCGCGTTATTGCTTTGTGTTAAATATACATATATATATAAATATATACAAGGTCTTCATTGGTGGTGCCCACCGCGGGAAAGACTCCGCCACAGAGAGAGAGAGAGAGTATCGTTTGCAATAATTTATATAAGGAAAAACACAGACACATATAATATTTTTATAGTGTCCGTGTATTTCTCGTTGTATGACAGATTTTTACATATAACAAAATTTGATACGTCGTACCCAGACGCTATTCGTGTACTTTGTCTACTCAGGATGCCACAAAGATACACATGTGAGTTCGAAGGGATTGCAGCCAAAGCTAGCGCTTTATAATGTCTCACTAACTGAAGGAATACAACAGTGGGACTTGTTTTCAACCTCCCCGTCGGAAGAATCCTTGGCGCCGTGGATGTCACTCTTGTGAAGCTTCCCGCTTCACACTAGTCCAGCCTGGACTACACCGTCTTGTAGACCGCTCCGATGTCAGTCTCTCCTGGCACCGCTTTACAGGATCATCCAGGCGCACGGAGGCAAGTCACCACGTCTTCTTCTCACCACAGATGTAACCAGACTCTCTCCTTCCCCACATAGGAATGCTGTTTTTGGCGTGCGGGGGCCGCTAGAATCCATCCCACTTTCCCCAACTTTATTCTGGTATTGGCCTTGTCATCCACGTTACAATATATATATATATGTTATAGATTAGAAATTTTTTGTGTGTTTGATTGTTGAAAAGAGGTGCAGTCGTGGAAAAGTGAAGATAATTATTTACCTTTCAAGCAGATTTTTATTTTGAATCTCTTGAAGTAAAAATATACATAAAATTATTTATATCACAGTAATATAAAATTTAGAAAATGAATTCTATATTCGTGATTTTCATTAGAAAAGGTAGGGTCACTTTACATATTTACAACAACAATAATTAAAGTGGTATGTTTTTGCATCTATGGTCAAATATATATAATAGTCAATGAATGAAAAAATAAAATATATGTTTTTAAAAAAAATAAAATATTTGTATTTTAGATTATATAATATATATATATATATATATATATATATATATATATATATATATATATGAAAAAACAATAGAAAAAAATAAAAGATAAGTGGGTCAGGTGTTGATATTAAAAATAAAGAAGGCATCTCCTGACCACGAGCACATGTGCTTTTTAGATGGCAGAGCGTTAAAAAACGAAAGAAAAAATAAAAGATAAAAAGATCAGGTGTTGAAATCAATATTAAGAATGGCATATCCTGACCAAGAGCACATGTGCTTTACAGAAGGCAGAACGCCATCAAGCGCGAAACGCGTTCGTGGATGGCTTTTCTTGATTTATCAAGAAATTGGGTTGGCCAAATATCAGGGAACAGGCTAAATCAATGTTTAGTTGATTTCTGTTCCACCAGATGGCGCTCTGCCTTCTGTAAAGCACATGTGCTCTTGGTCAGGATATGCCATTCTTAATATTGATTTCAACACCTGATCTTTTTATCTTTTTTTTTTTCTTTCGTGTTTTAATGTGCTAAGCGTATTTACGCAAGTTTGGTCTTAAATACCCATTTCTTGGTTTTTCAAGAAGCCACTGGGACCAAAAAATATATTTTGGTCGCAGTTGTACAGCCTACTCCACGCTAACGAGCGCCAAAAAGCGCGAAACGCGTTCGTGGATGGCTTTTCTTGATTTATCAAGAAATTGGGTTGGCCAAATATCAGGGAACAGGCTAAATCAATGTTTAATTAATTTCTGTTCCACCAGATGGCGCTCTGCCTTTTGTAAAGCACATGTGCTCTTGGTCAGGATATGCCATTCTTAATATATATGTATGTGTGTGAAAAGTGTATTTACGCAAAATTAGCCTTAAATACCCTTTTCTTGATTTCTCAAGAAGCTTCTGGGACCAAATTTTGGTCGTAGGGGTACTGTCTGCACCACGCTGACGAGGGCCAAGAGCCCCCAAACGTGTTCGTATATATAATTTCAATATATATAACTTTAAAATATAATAAAAAGTATTAATTTATACACTTAATATCATTTTACCGAATATTTATTAAATTTTAGTCCCCTCTATAGACGCCATCTATTGACCGTCTACGAAACTATTAGCACGGGTCAGTGATAAATCCACAACACCAGCTTTGACAAACTCAGAAGACCGCCATGGTTTCGGAATAAAGGCCTTCGTCAGTTTATGAATGATCTTGATTCCATGAAATCCACAAGATATTGATGGAGTCCTTATAGTTCACCAAAGAGGTGTTTATCTGGTAAAATGGCTAGGCCAAATATAGGTTTTGTGCAATTTTAACAAAGCATTTTACACTTTAATAACAACATTTTACACCTAATGACAATATTTTACATTTATATAACAGAATTTTACACTTTAATAACAACATTTTAATTTTAACCGGTATTTTTCGATTTTAAAAATCTTTTATCACACACATTTATATAATATATATTTTTAGTTTTCATCAAAATACTTATATATATCTCCCTTAGAAATAATCTGCTGTGATAGAGATGCATGGAGAAATATTAGGCTCTTCGTTGGACACGACAGCGACATAAAAATAATCGCTAAAACTAAGCGCTTTCTATTGACTGTCTCTGTCAAATCCCGGACTCGGTTCGGTGACAAAGCCACAACACTAGTTTTTGCAAACCCAGAAGGCCTACTTGTAGATCATGGTTTCAGGCTAATGGCCTTCGTCAGTTCAATTTTCCTGTTAATAGAGACTTTTAGCGTCCATTTTGAAGAGAGAGGCTACTTTTCGTTTAATACATATTGAATATCAATCCATGTTACATTTTTATAAACATTTATAAGACGCTTCGTGATGTAATAAAGAACATCAAATTCTGAGAGGAAAGCCAAATATTTTTGTTATAAATAAACACCTATATAATAATCAATTTTAGATTAGGATTAAAGATATTTTGCATCTATAAGGTTTATGTTTTGTATTTGTTATTGAAATTTAAAAGAATTGACGTTCCTAGAATAAAAGGTATATTTGACTTATTAAATTCTATATAAAAATAATTGAAATATATAAGATATACAATTCTCTAGAGAGTAAAGTATTTTCAATAAATAATGAATCTAAATCAAACAGGAGAGAATTTATATTCAAGATATAGTTATAAAAAGTTTATAAGAAGATAAATTTTATTCTTGCAGAAATCTTTGATTACCTGTGAACAATTTTTGTTAAAAAAGATAGAGAGGAGTTTCTAATTGCATTTTCAATCACTTTCCAGATACTTCTGTCTTATTTTCTCGAAATATAAATTGGAATCAGAAGATTATCTTCACTCCCAACTCTCAGGGGAACGGATTTGTCCAAATTTCTGCTCCGAAACTTGTTGTTCCATTAGGGAAGGATAGGAATTTGAATTTTAATTAACTTTCGGTGCTCAGGTCGAGAGACGAATCTACCTAGAAATGTCATCCTTCTTGGAGTTGAGAGCAATGAGGGGATTAATGAAGGTATAACATGGAGTATGGAATTAAATTCAATTCTGAGTCTGATGATGCTTTGTAGAGATCTTTGTGCTGGGGTATTTTGTCTGTTATCCACCTCAACAAACAAATACACACGCTCAACAAACACAGAAATACTATTGCACACGCACAAACATACAAGAACACTATCACACATGCACAAATACACAAGAACACTATCACACGCAAAACCACACACGCACAAATACACAAGAACACTATCACACGCACAAATACACAAGAACACTATCACACGAAAAACCACACACGCACAAATACACAAGAACACTATCACACGCACAAACACACACGCACAAATACACACGCACAAACACACACGCCACAAACACACAAGAATACTATTACACGCGCACGAACACATACACGTATACACACGCACAAATACCCAAGAACACTATCACACACGCAGACTAAAAACACACAAGCACACACTATTACCCATACATGCCCCATCAGAGCCACTAAATCATTTACACACGCACTATCCCATACACACGTGCACTATTACACGCACGCACGCAATGAATCTTCATTCTAGATACGTTCATAGAACACGGAATTCGCCATTTTGTCTTCTACCCCGTACACCTTTGCATATATCTGAGTGTAAAAAAACTTGTAATAGCGCAAAATTTATACACCATTTTCAACAGGAGCAATCATTATTCAAATATATCTTACATAATAATTTTTTACTAAACCAACACATTAATTTATTAAGAAAAAGGCATCTACTTATCGTGCAACTGAAAGTTGCTGATGGCTGGCGCCATCTATCGGAATAAATATCAACTATTCTCGTTGATTTTTAATTATTCCAGAATTGGCCAAATACCCATTCTTGATTAATCAAGAAAAGCTAACCACGGACGCGTTTCGGGCTGTTGGCCCTCATCAGCGTGGTGCAAGCTGTACCTCAACGACCAACAAATTGGTCATTAAGGCATCCTGAAAAATCATGAAACGGGTAGTTAAGGCCAGAATTGCGTGAGGACGCTACACAATGTGAAAAAATAGTACAAATGTAACATTGTACTGGGATAAGGTGCATAAATTAAGAAAAAGGCATCTACTTATCGTGCAACTGAAAGTTGCTGATGGCTGGCGCCATCTATCGGAATAAATATAAACTATTCTCGTTGATTTTTAATTATTCCAGAATTGGCCAAATACCCATTCTTGATTAATCAAGAAAAGCTAACCACGGACGCGTTTCGGGCTGTTGGCCCTCATCAGCGTGGTGCAAGCTGTACCTCAACGACCAAAAAATTGGTCATTAAGGCATCCTGAAAAATCATGAAACGGGTAGCTAAAGCCAGAATTGCGTGAGGACGCTACACAATGTGAAAAAATAGTACAATTGTAACATTGTACTGGGATAAGGTGCATAAATTAAGTAAAAGGCATCTACTTATCGTGCAACTGAAAGTTGCTGATGGCTGGCGCCATCTATCGGAATAAATATCAACTATTCTCGTTGATTTTTAATTATTCCAGAATTGGCCAAATACCCATTCTTGATTAATCAAGAAAAGCTAACCACGGAATTTTCACATTGTGTAGCGTCCTCACGCAATTCTGGCCTTAACTACCCGTTTCATGATTTTTCAGGATGACTTAATGACCAATTTTTTGGTCGTTGAGGTACAGCTTGCACCACGCTGATGAGGGCCAACAGCCCGAAACGCGTCCGTGGTTAGCTTTTCTTGATTAATCAAGAATGGGTATTTGGCCAATTCTGGAATAATTAAAAATCAACGATAATAGTTGATATTTATTCCGATAGATGGCGCAAGCCATCAGCAACTTTTAGTTGCACGATAAGGAGATGCCTTTTTCTTAATTTATGCACCTTATCCCAGTACAATGTTACATTTGTACTATTTTTTCACATTAATATATATTCTGAAATATAATAAATCTCACATTTCCCAAATGTTTTGAAGTTATTGATGGGAAATTTTCAATCAGCAAGTTAGAAGAGCATGTTGCCAAAGTGGTTGTCAGATGAAGTTAGCGTGAAGACATCACGAGGCGGGGAGGAAACACCAATTATTGACAAGCTGAAGGAGTTGACAATTAGCATAAATGTCAACTTCCTAATGACTTCATCCAATATTTACATCTTGGACGGTCACTTGATTTGATTTCGTCGATGGATGCCTTGATAAATACTTTAGCACCTCCTGTCTAACAGGAACTAACTCCATGGTGTTGGACTACTCATTGTGACAGAGTGCTTCCTCAAGAATTCTAAAGTTTCTGTAAGATTCTACGATGACTGTAAGATACTACAAAGATAAATAATATACCCAACCTACTCTATAGATACATGGTAAGTTGAAAATACGTTACATTTTATATTTTAAAATCCAAAAATATTTTCTCACAATGAGTTTCTTTTTACTTTAAAATGCTAGCTTCGCTTTTCAACGGGGTTAATAAAAAACATCAACTATATCTTACAAGAACCGATGTTTTTTTCTTATTAAGACCGTTGAAGAGATATTATCACTTGAAATCTATCATTTTAAAATAAAAATATAGTCATTGTGAGAAAATATTTTTGTATTTTTAAACGTTTATCACAATTTTATCATGAATAGACATTTTATATTGTATGATGCATTTGCATCCCATCTGTTATAAGCAATTTAAAATCATTTTGACGCGTAATGATTCTTTTTTATATAAATAAATTTTCTACTGGCCTTACTGCAATGATAAAAAAATGGAAGGGCCTGGCTCATCAGTGGTGAACCGCTGGGAGGGTTCACCACTGATGAGCTAGGCTTTCCCATTATTTTATCATTGCAGTAAGGACAGTATAAATTTATAATTATATGTAATTCTACTGTCCTCAAAGCTTAAGTCCATAGTTATTTTAAAACACCCATTCCAAGAGTCTAGCAACAGTATCAATATAAAAACAAGTTCCAAAAAAAATGCAATGTAACGGCTGTATGGTAGATTAAACTGGCGAAACCGCTGGAAGGGTTCACCACTGATGAGCCAGACCCTCCCATTAATTTTTCCATTGCAGTAAGGACAGTAGAAATTGTTTAATTTCAAAAAGAATCTTACGCCTTTAAAATACTGTAGTTTCTAATATTGATAACAGATTGCGCGCTAGTGCATTATAGTATAACATTTATTTTAAAATAACGCGTCAAGAATAGTTTACATTTTATATTGGTAATGCTTTCTTTAGTATAAAAAATTGAGGACAATGTTTTTACATAATAATATAAAAATACACACAAATGGTAAAACGGTCTCTATATGATAAATAATATCAGATAAGATCTATAGAGGCCCATAAGAACTAATGATTATCATTGATATTTAACTCAGTAAATTGTATATGGAATTATTGCAAGAATTTAAACAATATAAACCAATAACGCCCCATCTATATATAACAAATGAAAACATTAAGACGCAAATGTTTCTTTTCTACTGTCCTTAAAGATTATGTTCATAGTTTTCTTAAATACCATTTCTAAGATTCCATCCTTCAGTGTAACATATATAAGCAGAATGATCCAATACAGTATTAGAACTCTAAAAAAGCGGTCTGGTAGATTAAATTGGCGAAACCGCTGGGAGGGTTCACCACTGATGAGCTAAGCTCTTCCAATATATTTTTTTATCGCAGTAAGGACAGTAGAAGTGTGATTTATGTGTGAAAAGAAACATTCACGTATTAATGTTTTCATTAGTTAATTTAAACAATGATAATGTTCTTTAAAGAGAGTGGGGTAGTTTTTGGGTAGCTTCATAGAACTTTTTTTTAATAGCCCCACCAATCAGCTTTCATTTTGAAGTTGGTTTTGAAGTAATGTCTAAAATATATTCTCTGTAAATATGTAAATGATGATACTATTTGATAAAGGGGATGGGATTTGACAAAGAGAGAGTATTCTTAGAAGACATCAAGACGCGAATGTTTTCCCTCACAAATAAATCAAACTTCCACTGTCCCCACTGCGATTAAAAAAACACTGGGAGGGCCCGGCTCATCAGTGGTGTACTCTCCCAGCGGTCACGCCAACCTCTTCTTTCTTATCTCCACTCAATCATATTAGGGTATCAAGTTGTGACCCTTGATGATGTCTGTTTGACAACCATCATGACTGGGTGAAGTAGAATGTGTCTGTCCTTGTCATTAAGACTGGGAGCACTACTCAGTGGCAGGCCGACTTAGCTCCAAAATTAATGGCCGCCTCTGACATGAGGACCAGACGCCATGTACAGCCGCTCCTAACATGGAGTACAAACGCTGCTCATCCTGTATTCCTGGATCAGGAGACCTTACAGGGTACTATCAGCTGGGCCAGCTGAACCCAGGTTTTTTAGTGAGCTTGTTACTGCTCCCCCTCCTCCTTTTTCATCCGGGCTTGGGACCGGCAAAGGCGGAGTTTCGCCAACCTTATCTACCAGATCACCCCACTCAGAGCTCCAATACTGAATTGAACCATTCTGCTTACACATGCTACACTAAAAGATGGAATCTCAGAAATGATATCCAAGTAAACTATGGACATAAGCTTTTAGGACAGTAGAATTACAGAATATTCTTTATTTGAAATGAAAACTTTCAAACCAACATAATTCACGCATGCGTCTACACATGCAAACAGTCCTAGTTAAGATATAGTAGATGCTTCTTTGAAGAAGAACGATTTTTCAATTGAAAGCTTGTATTTATAAATAAAAATATTCATTGTGTGGAAAATCGTTTATAATTTTAATATATTTCTAAATTTTACCTTAAACCAGCCTTATCTTGTAGGGTAGAAGCAGTTCATTCAATTTTCAATAATATTCTGTGGGTAAAGGCAGTGTTCAATCAATTACGATCATTTTACTGGTTGCTTTTAAAAAGTGATGGAACAAGACCTGGAGACTCAATATCATCACAGATTTTTAGAAACGAAGCCACAAAAATTGTAAGATTAAAGACCGGACATACTGACCCATTATGTTCATTAATGGAGAAAAAGTTTTTCCTGTCTGATCAAAATGCTCCAACTCCACTGCAACTCCAGCACATATCCTGGACTGTATTGGAGCTAAGACCTATACAAGAACCCCAAAACTATAGTAGAATAAATTATTACTTTCAACCTTCATGACCTGGTGTAATCTTACCCATGGGGTAATAATAAAAAAGTGCTTATTTTTCCTTTGAATTTCTGAAAAAATATTGTCACGGTAGAGAAGACAAATATTCCAAAAGCTTAATTAAAAATAATTTATTAATTAAACTTATATATTGCAAAAAGTTTCAATGGGTTTTTCAAGTGGTAATTTACAAGCATGGTAAGGGGTGATGACTATGCAAATATTTATGATGATAAGCAACAGATTATTAAAAAATAATTAATCTGTGACAATATATATAAGTTTGAAATTTCAGTTTAAGGTATTATAAAGTTTTCCGTCACCTGTATGACGAATTATGTTTTCTAGTCTACATATATATAGGTGATAATGTTCCACTATTGTAAGTTTATAATGTATATTTATTGATTGTTACTATATTATATATTTAAAAGGATATAATTTAGAAAATATTAAATGAGAGAAAGAACTAAACACAAGGTAATAAGACCAATTCCAAATAAATAAATAATGTGTGACGTTTCGGTAACAGTGTTGTTACCATCTTCAGACATCATTCAGTACTTTTGTCTCAAGATGGTAACAACGCTGTTACAGAAAAGTCACACACTATTTATTTATTTATTTGGAATTGGTCTTATTACCTTGTGTTTATAATAAATAATCCAAATTGTGCCTTACCGAGAGAAAGAATTCCATTTATAATAGATAATAATATATAAGTTAATGTTGTTATACTATTGTAAGTTTACAAAATGTATATTTGTTGATTGTTACTATGTATGGGTGTGTTAAATTGAGAAAATAATATATAATTTATAAAATATTAAAAGAGAGAAGAATTCCATTTATAATAGATAATAACATAGCTATCCTGAATATATATTTGCCAAAATAAAAAGAGAAAAACTGATATCTTCAACTTCAAATGAAATGCTTTAGTTATCAGAAAAATATTCTTAAAAAAATTGATGGGACATATTAGTCGAAAGAAAGGTGTTATATATATAGAATGGGACTTGGCATGAATATAAGGTTATTACATAGACCAAATATATATTATATAAAAATAATATAAATTTAACTATGTGAAAAATAGTGTAAAAGGGTGAAATTGTTTCGGGATCATATAGTTAAATTAAGAAAAAAGACATCTACTAATCGCGCAACTGATAGTTGATGATGGTTTGCGCCATTTGTTGGAATAATTATCAGCTAAACTATCTTACTAATTTTCCACGTGGCAGTATGAACTTGAGCTATAAATACTTGTGAGGATATTGTAAGAAAAATATGACAATTTAAAATATTTAGAATACATATTTGCGACCAATTATAAAATATAACATTATATATATAAATTTTGTTACATTTATAATTTATGATTTATGATTGTTATAGATTAGAAATTTTTTGTGTGTTTGATTGTTGAAAAGAGGTGCAGTCGTGGAAAAATAAAAATTATTATTTACCTTTCAAGCAGATTTTTATTTTGAATCTCTTGAAGTAAAAATATACATAAAATTATTTATATCACAGTAATATAAAATTTAGAAAATGAATTCTATATTCGTGATTTTCATTAGAAAAGGTAGGGTTCACTTTACATATTTACAACAACAATAATTAAAGTGCTATTATTTTGAATATATGGTCAAAAATGTATAACAGTCAATGAATGAAAAATAAAATATATGTTTTTAAAATAAAATAAAATATTTGCATTTTTAGATTATATAATATTCTATATAATAATCCTTTGGACCTTTCCTACAAAATCTGTATCCACTGATTCATATATAACTTGTTTAAAAAATTTATTCCAAATTAACAAACCTGAAATATTAATAACTGACAGAAATGCAGCTTTTCTTAGCAATAAATTTAAACAATTTTTAGGAAAAAATAATGTTAAGCATCTACTCACCAGTGCCCATCACCCAGAAACAAATGCAAAAGTAGAAAGATTAAATTCCACTATCATGAATAGGTTAAGATGTGAATATAATCATAATTTAAAAATCCCTTGGACAAAATATATTCCTAATATTACTGAAAGTTATAATGATACAGTACATACCATAACAGGCTTTACACCTAGGTTCTTATACTATGGAATACAACCACAGTATATAGAACATGACACAGAAACACATACACCAATAGAAAAAGCAAGAAAATTAACCATTGAAAGAACCATAAAATCCCATGAACACAGCAAACAGCTTTATGATATTAAACACCCAGAACCCATTTTTAAAGAAGGAGATCAGGTATTAGTGAAAACCTTTATTTATCCAAACACTGGTAAATTAACACAAAGATATATAGGCCCATTTAAAATTTTAAAACAACTTTCTCCAGTCACATATGAAATAAATAAACCCAATCTACCTCAAAGAAAACAAACAGAAATTATACACTCTAATAAACTTAAATTATTTTACCCAGAATCAGATTTTTTACTTCAAAATAGCACTAATTTAGAAAATGACTTAATAGTAAACCAAAATTCTAACACAAAGTTAATAGATATTGATGATAAACCATGTTTTTTACAGGAAGGTCATATTTTGGATATGGACAATGAAGAACAAATATCAACCCCAATTCTTTTGCCTACACACATAACTTAATGTCACTTCAAATATCTCTCTATTATCATTTAATTATTCAACCATTGTTTTAAAATACTTTTAAATATTGTTTCACATACATTTAAATGTTTATATTTTAGGAAAAACTCATTTTAAATTATATTTGTGTAAAAATAAACATTTCTACTGCCATTTAATATTTTGAAATACAGCAGGCATAATGACATAATTATTCATATTTTAAATACCTTTTTGGCTTCATATAAATTTTTATATCAATCAATCTATCATTATTTCTTATATATAGTTTTATTTTAATTTCATAATTATATAAATTATTAGTAAACAAACTTTCTTTTGTTTATTTTAAAAAATATGGACATTGATTTTTATTGTTTAATTTGTAATTATTTTATAGACATTTTGATTTCGTTTAATTAATTATTTTTGTAATAGCCATTTTTATTTTCAATTTTAACTTTTTGAAAATCTTTTTCACAGGGGGGAAATATTATATAATCTAAAAATGCAAATATTTTATTTTATTTTAAAAACATATATTTTATTTTTCATTCATTGACTGTTATACATTTTTGACCATATATTCAAAATAATAGCACTTTAATTATTGTTGTTGTAAATATGTAAAGTGAACCCTACCTTTTCTAATGAAAATCACGAATATAGAATTCATTTTCTAAATTTTATATTACTGCGATATAAATAATTTTATGTATATTTTTACTTCAAGAGATTCAAAATAAAAATCTGCTTGAAAGGTAAATAATAATTTTTATTTTTCCACGACTGCACCTCTTTTCAACAATCAAACACACAAAAAATTTCTAATCTATAACATATATATAAATTTTGTTACATTTATAATTTATGATTAAAAATTAAATGAAATACTCAATTAATAAAATGTCTTTTAAAAAGCTTTTTTTAAAAAATACACTAAAAAGGAGAAAATAAATATTTCAGCTACCGCCATTGAACAATTAGATAGATATGAGTCAAAACAAAAGCAGATAGGGACAACATCGTATATTGAGCGAAGAGGTAAAACATTTAGTCAAACATATAAAAACTTCCTAATCACAATTATTTTTTATTAAATCATATTAAGTTTGAAATTCATGATGATCATCCCCCGCCGCTTTTATCTCATATAGACTTAATTCGTTCGTGAATGGCTTTTTCTTGATTTATCAAGGAAATGGGTTGGCCAAATATCAGGGAACAGATTAAATAAATTATGAAAAAAGGCATCTCCTTATCGTGCAACTGAAAGTTGCTGATGGCTTGCGCCATCTATCGGAATAAATATCAACTATTCTCGTTGATTTTTAATTATTCCAGAATTGACCAATTACCCATTTTTGATTAATCAAGAAAAGCTAACCACGTACGCGTTTCAGGCTGTTGGCCCTCGTCAGCGTGGTGCAAGCTAGACCTCAACAACCAAAAAAAAAAAAAACAACTGATCCTTCAGGATCAGGAGTACATTAAATAAATGTCTAGTTGATTTCTGTTCCACCAGATGGCGCTCTGTCATCTAAAAAGCACATATGCTCCTGGTCAGGATATGCTTTTATTATTTTAATAGACTTAATTGTTCAATAGGGGAAGCTGAAATATTAATTTTCTCATTTTTAATTAATTTTAATGAAAGATTCACATTTTTTTTATCAATTTATTATTTAATTTAAAAGTCGGTGGACGAGTGGGTAACACCCTCGATTCCCGACAGTCATGAACCGGGATTGAATCCCACGTTAACATTTTGTGTAATATGTCAATAACCTTCACATATTATTCATTGTTTAAAATATCATACACTAGGTTTCTCTTGTTGAGCGGTACCTAATAAAGTGATTTTGAAATTATTTAATTTCAAGAAAGCGGTCGCTTAAGGAGGTGTTCCTTCATGTTTTGGGCCGCATATGGAGGGTTTCCCATAGAGAGACGCACTATTTTTCATCATTTCAAATACTAATATACTTAAGATATTATTCAAAAGGATTTTTAATAAGATTTTTCTACAAACTATATACACCCATTATAATGATTGTGTAATATTAGATTTCTAATAATAAAATTGCATCTTCAAATAAATATTATTAATGAAAATGTTTAACAATATATAGAAATACATTAAGCAAATGCAATTTTCATAATTCTTCTCCTATTCCAAAATTTAATATCAGATTTTCATTTGACTAATGTTTGGTTATCTGTTTTCCTCCCATGTAAATTGAAACTTGTAAATATTTTCGTATCTACGAGTAGTATATATAGGGGTTTTATAAAAATGAAATTTCACTAAATATATATGCTTCTATACAAGAATTGAGAGATTTAATTTGGAAAAATATCAATATGCAAATAGGATGCATATTATTGTATAGAAATACATCAAAATAATGCCTCATCTCAATCCTATTAGTGTATATAGCAAAGATTCAGAAGGAAATATTTGCCACAACATCATCTAATGACTGAATTTGATCATTTTTGTTTAGAATTAATATTTCATCTGAAACCATGCATCTTGTGTAGACAAACAGAATACTTTTTGATGTATTCTTTAACGGTATATGCGGAAATATTTTGTATTTATATTTATTAGTGAAAAATACTTAAGAAAAGAGTGGTAAAAACACCTCTTTGGAAAAATTATGGCAAAATAATAAAAATAGCGATAAATCTTACAAAGATTCGAAGCAATCATGCTCCATATTAATGTTACCTCTAAATATATAAAGGTAAATGTATTACCATTTATTTATTTGTGCTTCTTTTACCATTTTTCAATACTTAACAAATATGGCTAAATTTTTAACAGGTTAGAGTTAATGTCAGTAGGAGTTTTTCATATTTACAACCAGGTAAAATTGATATTAACCAAATAATATACGAATATTTACTTATATTATAGTCCTGAAATGGTTATGATAATATTTCTGTATCCTGTGTTTTGATTCTTTCAACGAACATTCATTCTAGTAGAACACGGGCGAAGCCAGATGATATATATATATATAAATATGTTATACAAAAATATTATTTTATTTAAAATTATACTTCATAGATTCAAATATTCTGTTAAGTATACCACCAGATGTCGCGACTTCCCTTTATATAACCTATTGTTGTTTCCCGATGGCCGGCTCAAACTTTTTGTAAATTATGTAAATAAAATTTTATTTTTTTATTCTTATGCCTTAAGCCAGGCAGTACTTTTATCAAATTATGTCTTTTATATGTTCCTTTAGCTCAATTAAATCAATTACTGATCGAAACTATTTTTCATTATTATATTTTCAAGAATTTTGCCACGACTGCATTACCAATATCATTTAGTACTAAAAATAACCAGAAAATAATTCCATAGCATAATCCTCAAGATAATCAAAAATCAGCATAAAATCTTTTTACAACATATATACAGTTAAACCTGTCTATAGCGTCCCCTCTTGGGCTCACCAAAATAGGGTGCTAATGTAAATTGCATCGTACTACGTAATCAGGCGCTATAGAGAGGGAGGCGCTATTCAGAGGGGGGCGCTATAGACATGTTTAACTGTATATTGTAACAGACAGGGTCAAAGGACACTTTAACTCTTTTCTATTCAAACTACTGATAAAATAATAAATTTAGCAAGTAGGTGTATATATGAGGATTCCGTTGAAATTTTATGCTATTCAAGAGAATCCTATTCAAAATAATCCAATTTACTAATTTATCGAAGTTCATTTGTTGGTTAGAAGTGGACTCAGAAAAAACTCAGAGCCACATCAACCAATAATTTATTCAACTACCAACATTTCAATGACTTTCTGCCAGTCTCCTCTCCTAAAAGTGCGCCATCAATCACAATAAAGTATGAACAAAAATGGGCAAACAATACGAGAAATAAAGCAATAAAGACAATGGGAAACAAAGACCAGCAGTGTGACACAAAAGCAACAATAAGATCGGCAATGTGAGAATAAAAACAATAAGACAATCAGACCAATAATTTGACAAAAAAGACCGACACTAAAACCAATAATAAGATAACCAGAACAACAAAGTATACCAAAACAGACACGACCCATAATGATACAATAAGCATAACAATTGGACCATAAGACCAACAACGGTATAACAAATCCGATAATAAGACAATTTTAACGATTGTACCACAAGATCAACACCGGTATAACAAATCCGACAATGGAACCACAATTCCAACAACGGTATAACAAATCCGACAATGGAACAACAATTGCAACAATTGGACCCTAAGACTAACTACGGTATAACAAATCCGACAATAGGACAACAATTCCAACAATTGGACCATAAGATCAACTACGGTATAACAGATACGACAATAGGACAACAAGACGGATAGCAGTGCATCGAGACCAATAATGAAACAACAATAGCAACAATGAAAAACAAACCTACAATTAAACAACACATATTACAATTCAACCTAAAAATGTGACCAACAGTGAAACAACAATAGCAACAATGAATAAAAAACACACACACACACAACAAAGTTTACAATTGAACAACAAAGACTGCAGTTCAAAAAAGATGTGACCAGCAACGAGGCAGTAATAGTACCAATGAAAAACAAAACGTACAATTAAACAACAATGATTACAATTTTACAGGATGATGTGCCCAACAATGAAACAACAATAGCAACAATCAAAACCAAAGCCTACAGCAAAGATTACAATTTAAAAGGTAGATGTGACCAACAATATAAACAACACTAGCCACAATGAAAAAACAAAACACAAAATTAAACAACAAAGATTACAGTTCAACAAAAATATGAGATCAATAATGAAACAACAATAGCAACAATGGAAAAAAACGTACAATTAAACAACAAAGATTACAGTACAACATAAAGATGTGACCAACAATTAAACAACAATGGCAAAATGAAACACAAATCGTAAAATTAAACAACAAAGATTATAGTTCAACATAAAGATGTGACTAATATTGAAACAACAATAAGAAAAATGAAAAACCAAATTACAACTAAACAACAAAGATTACAGTTCAGCATCAAGATGAGACCAAAAATTAAACAACAATAGCAAGATTGAAAAACTAAACGTACAATTAGGCACAAAATATATTACGGTTCAACATAAAGATGTCACCCAACAAATATACAACAATTTAGCAACAATTTGTGTGAAAACGATACAATTAAACTATAAATATTACAATTCAACAAGAATATGTGACCAACAATGAAGCATCAATAACAACAATGAAAAAACAAAGTGTACAATTAAACAACAAAGATTACAATTCAACAATAAATATTGACCAACAAAGAAGTATCAATAGCAACAATGAAACAAACAAAGCGTACAATTAAACAACAAAGATTACAATTCAACAAGAATATGTGACCAACAATGAAACATAAATATCAACAATAGAAAAACAAAAAGCATATAATTAAAAAAAACAAAGATTACAATTCAACAAGAATATGTGACCAACAATGAAGCATCAATAGCAACAATGAAACAAACAAAGCGTACAATGAAACTAAAGAAGCTTAAAATTAAACAGTAAAAATTACAATTCAACATAAAGATCAATAATGAAAATACCTGCAAAAGAATAAGACATATAACATATTCTATGCTATATACGAATATATTTGAATACAAAACTAATTACAAGACCATAAATATAAAAAAAAAATAATAAAAAGGTTGAAAATGAAGAGATTGGAAAATTACTGGCCAGGTACAAGAAGCAACAGGTATCCATGCTCAGCGATGGGAACAAATTAGTTCTCAAAACATCCCATCTTTTAATTAGCTCTCATCTGAGAAAAGCTTTTTTTTTTCCAGAGGTGATTGAAGAGAGTCGGTTCAAAGAGAATTACGCTTTTATTCGAATTGAAGGGCAGGATTAATTTGCATAGCCCAACATTCCTTTTAATTTACCTGGGTTTATTAATCTAGTCTTTTTAAATGCAAACAAGCTGTTTGAAAGAGGGATCCGTGTTTGGTTTTAAGACTGGATATCAGACTTAATGAATTTGTGGATCCGACCTTTTTGAAGCTCTCTTGATGATGGTTTCATCTTCATTTACATATTTCCATTAATTTTTAAGATTTTTTTTGCGATTTTCAAGAATTTTCTTTGATCCTTTTATTTGGTACAAAATTACATATCTCCTTCATGTGAAAATAAATATTATTTATCTCAATTTTCTTGGTATAGAATCATATTTGATTCAAAATCTTTCAATTTTATCAAGTTTTTTTCGAGAAAAAGAATTTTTGCAAACATATAAAATATTAAGATTTAGAAAAATCGCACACACACACAAAACTTTATAAAGAGACATTTTTAGTAATTTGACCCATAACCGCACTAAATATTAGATAATTTTCAGGTAGCTTCTTGAATAATTTGTCCATAGAAGCATAGGGCGCTTCTCCCGTCAAAATAAACGTCAAAAACTGAAGCCATCTATTGACCGTCGCCGCAAACTAGCGGCTTCGGGTCGGTGACAAAGCAACAACACCAGCAGATCTACAGTTTTATTCATTATATTTTACTATTCTTTAAACTTCCCTATTTACCTCTCTAGCATTTCATAAAAATATTTTTCTTTTCATATAAAATATTTTATTTAAACGTAGAATAATTACCTTATTTACATATATAGAACATTCAATTAAAAATAAAGAAGGCATTTCCTGACCAGGAGCACATGTGCTTTTTAGATGGCAGAGCGCCATCTAGTGGAGCTAAAATAAACTAAACGTTATAAATTATCAAATTAAAAATAAAGACACAAAATATAAGATATATTGTTTTCAGTCAAAATAAAAAATAAAATACTTCTTGTCCTCTCTAGTTTGGCAACCCTGTAAAGAATAGACTGCCATTGTTGTTGTTATTTGTATTTTCCCCCGAATTCGTAATGAACATAGACTGTAAATTCTAAAAGTAAAAAGTTTCTTTCCTTTTGTGCCTTAAATATTCAAAAAGGTTATGAGCTCAAGCACCTGCTTCTTGAGGTAAGCTTTTTTTTTAAAGCGAAGTTTTCTTCTAATTTTTAAGTAAAAGTCTAGCGAAAACATAGCTACATGATTATTTTTTCCTTTTTTAAATGCAAATTTTATCATACAATTATTAGATAAAGTTCATATTTCAATTTCGAAATAAAAATAAATAAATAAATAAAAAATACATATTATAAAATAAATAAAGATTCAAGAGTTAAGTTTCTTATGCAACTTTTTTTTTTTCAAACTTTTGGCTTGTCAGTCATTCAAAAGGAGAATCACGTTAATAAATAAATAATAAATACTATTTTTATATACAATTATTTACATAATTTAAATTCTTATGGTATTGAGAGAGAGGAAATATATTGACAGAACATACAATATATCTTATTTTACTAGGGGTTGTTGAACGTGTGGTATGTATCTAATACTGGTATATATAAATGCATAAGCTTCTCAAGGAATATCTCCTGAAGGCATCGTCTGCTAGAATAATCCCCCAATGGGGAAAGAGCTCCATTATTGCGGTCAGAAAGACTGCAAGAAGAAGCTAATATCCCTCTATAAGCAGATTAACGTGCCCCAGAACTCTAAACTGAAAAGTTTCTGAAGAAAGGTGAAAAATATAATTTTCCTTCCACCAACCAACCAATCGAAGGCTTCGCTCCAGATTTCATAGAGCTTCGTTCTCACTTTATTAAATTGAGTCCAATTTAATTAAAAATGTACGGTTTCACTGAACCCTCCTGATTTTTTTTCGTGATATTTATCTGGATTTGAACATGGGACACTAGATGCTTTTTTATATATAAGTAGTAATTTATACACACTCAATATTGCTTTATTGTTCCATTTCTTTATAAAATATTATTTAATATTTACAACTATACACCAAAAGAGACACCTCTTCCTCTTGAAAGAGACATTTCCGGGATATTTCTACGATATAATACTCTTGTGATTTGAATATTGTTATATGTAATGTTGTCCTTGTTAATTTGCATCTCTGCCTATATTGTTGCATCATGGCTAATTCACCTATTTTATTTTGTAACATCATTTTTCATATATTCTAAAATTCAAATTGGTATTTTATATATTTATTTATTTTAATTAACAGAATATATGTATATTATAAACAGATTTATGTATTATAGAATCACCATTTGTATTTTTGTACACTGTGTGACTTCACTGCACTCTTTGATGTAAGAAATAAATGAAGGATTCTGGAGGCTACTTAAAGTTATCTCATTATTCCCTTATATAAATTTGTAGGATGGTTGAAACACGCTCTGGTAAGATACAAGACATGGCGCAGGAGAGAATCAAGGTTGAAAAGTTTGCCTAACCGCAACCTGGTGCAAGCTTTGTTAGATTGTTTGTTTGTTGGCTAGCGGTTCTTAAAGCAGGCCGCTGAAAAGCGTGACCTGCTGGTGTATATATAATTTTATCTAGTTTAATTTCTTTAATCTTTTATCCTTCCTTATTGTTCATAAATAATATCTTTAAGTAATTTATAATAAAATATAATGCGGCTTATGATTGTAGAACGACATTTGAAAATTATCCCGCATGTGTTTCTTTCGAACAAAAAATGGAAATTTATTTTTAAGGAGAAATAAAGATAATTTCTAACCTTAAGGATAAAGTATGAAAGGATGAATTGTGAAGAGTTATAAAGAAATAATCGTTATTTCTTCTTAAAATAAATTTCGATTTTTCGTTCAAAATAAACACATGCGGGATAATTTTCAAATGTCGTTTTACAATACCTTTAAAAGTAATAATCTTCATAATTATCAGAGTTCTTTCTCTTCAACGAATATACAATTTTTTCCTAACAAAAATGATTAACACTTATTGTTTTAAAATGATTCTCATCAAGTAATTCTATATATTTTTTAATCGAACTTCGTGTTGAATATTTAGAATTTATATCGTTAACTCAAGTTCCTTAAGAATACAGATGTTTGTTGTGCTGCTAATTCCTCTAATGAACCAATAGAAAGAGTTTCAAATAATTGCATTGACATTGTGAGTGTGCAAGTAGAAATAAGAACCCAAACGATCAAATATATTTCGAGGTTTTTTAGTAACTTTTATCTATATCAATTTGTAAATAGCAGAGAGAATTATCATAGATTTAACTATTTTTGTGAATATATTTATGATTTTCTTTCAAACCTGAAAGGCTCAGGTTCCTAATATATATATATATTATTGTTTCTATTTTTATTTCGATTACCTTTTCTTGTATAATATGTTTATAACTGTTTCTGTTTAAAAAAAATGAAAATCGACGCAATTATCCCTAGCCGATATATCGCGTTTCGTGTGTTGAAATAAAATAAAATAAAAAATTAACTTTTAAAAACTTTTTTCTAAATTATTTTAAAGTTTTTAAATACGCTTAGGTTTGCTATTAAAATAACTCTTTTGAATAATCTTTGATTTTTATCTTGAATCTCTTTTTTTGCTGCGCTACTTTTACCAATGGTTTGCTGTTTCTTTTCATATATTAGTTATTAGTGTTTTTAACCCAAATTATTATGTTTATCATACCTCTCGATGAATAAAAATAAGAAATCAAGCATAAATAATTTTATAATAAACTCTTTTATAATTTATGTATAAATTTTATAACCATTTTTTTAATACACTCATGGACAAAACTTAACGAAATTAAGCAAACCCTGGATCTCTGCAATCCTAACTTACATCTTTTATAACCGTCTTTGGAGTATATGCCTGTGTTTGAATTAAATTTCTTCATATGATACCTATATACACGGTTGGATCAAAAAGTTCCCGAACTTTTTGATCCTACAGTGTATATAGGTATCCTATAAGGATAAAAGCCAGACGATAAAAGCCAGACCTTCTGATCTCTGGGTCTTGATCTCCTGATCTTGATCCCTGAAATGATCCCTTAAATATTTTTGAAGCCTGCAGCGCTTTAGTTGTGCTTGGTGCTGCCTTGGTTCCCTCAAAATCGGCGCGCACTCGCCCTCTTCTCCCCCGGGGTGCCCACGGTTCTGCCGGCGCCTCTCCAGCCCCTCCTTGGCCCTCCATTGCGGCGGGCGCTTGGAGTCTCCCAAACATGAATCATGCCTTAAAATGCTTTTCCGAAGCACACACATGTAGAAGGCACAATAATAGTATATATATAGGTATCCTATGAAGAAATTTAGTTCAAACACAAACATAGTCCAAAAACACGGTTATAAAAGATGTAAGTTAGGATTGCAGAGAGAGAGATCCAGGGTTTGCTCAACTTCAATAATTGAAGATGGGAGGGATAGGAACACCGCGGTGTAGGGTGACCCGGATGTCAATTACTTAGGGATGAATGGAGTCCCCTCTTAGGATCGATATACCATGGCCAACAGGTGGAAACCTCGACAACCTGTCTCTTCCTCCCCCAAACCTTCCATTAATTCTGTTGTTGACTTTGGTGCACTGATGTAAAACGTCTTTTTGATGCTTGTGTTATGTTTCTACTTAGTGTGTTCTGTTATGAATATAAGATTTTGGTTCGAATCCTTAGTTGTATTTATTTTTGAAGAACATTTTCTATTGTGTGAAAAATAGAACAAAAGTACTTTGTACTTGGATCAGGTAAATAAATTAAGAAGAAAAGGCATCTCCTTATCATGCAACTGAAAGTTACTGATGGCTTGCGCCATCTATCGGAATAAATTTTAGCTAATCGTTGATTCTGGAATAATTAAAAATTAACAATTAGTTGATATTTATTCCGATAGATGGCGCAAGCCATCAGTAATTATCAGTTTAACGATCAGGAAATGCCTTTTTTCTTTATTTTCTATTGTGTTAGATTGTTTATGCGTGTAGCTGGTTTTAACTGACATAGTTTTCTTGAAACCCATTTCTGAGATTCCATCCTTCAGTGCTGCGTATATAAGCAGAATCGTCCAATACAGTATTAGAGCTCTGAGAAGCGGTCTGGTGGATTAAATTGGCGAAACCGCTGGGAGGGTTCACCACTGATGAGCCAAGCCCTCCCAAATATATTTTTTTCATCGCAGTAAGGACAGTAGAAGTTTGTATTATGTATAAAAGAAACATTCGTGCTTTTAAATCCTTTCATTTTATATGTATAGATGGCGCGTTATTGCTTCGTGTTAATAAAGATATTTTACAAAACTGGTTTTATTGTTTAGTCTGTTGTGTACTCGTATATTCATAATTTGGGTAAAAATATCAGGTCTCCGGGGAAAATTATCTTTTCAAAAACCTTTTTATTCTCTAGCTTTCGGGCACGGGCGCCCTTCTACTGGAGAACACATTATACCATGTTTTCTTCTGTAGAAGGACGTCCGTACCTGAAAGCTAGAGATTAAAAAGGTTTTTGAAAAGATAATTTTCCCTGGAGACCTATTTTACCCAATATTGAAATAAGGGTTTATTTTATTGAATATTCTCAATTTGTTGATATAAAACTATCTGGAAAAACATAAAATGTAAAAACAACAAAGAGGCAATAATAAATATAGAATTTACAATACATACACAATGTGTTTCTTTTCAAATATCAAATATTATCTCTACAGACCTTACTGCAATGATAAGAGTTATTTGAATGAGAGGACTTCGCGCATTAGCGGTGAATCCTCTCAGCGGTTTCGCTAAATCTCCAGACCGCTCTACTATTGGATTGGTTTTCTTATATACCCTGTACTTCATATGGAAGTTAGCTCAGGGGTGTTTAGGGAACCTATGGACATAAGCTTATAGAAGTGCATACATATAATTACAAGGAATTGCATCGAGAAATGTTCTTCCGCAAAAATAGTTTCTTATCAAAGCTATTAAACCTATTATAAACCTTCAATAATATCTTTAAGAGATATGGCGTTATCCAGCTGCTTGAATTTAAGGATGTGTCTGAGAGGATGACGATGCATTGACAATGCAAATACGTCAAGAGACTCAACCTGACCATGTTCGACCTAAGACACAGCCGCCTGTTCTAATAAACAATCCACGTTCTGAGGCTCTAAGAACTGTAGAGTTAAATAATTCCAATTGCCACACCTAGATGGCGCTGTGTTAAACTTTGTGTGTTATAAAAGTTACCTTTGGTAAATGTAAATATTTAATTATTCTTTTTTAAATTATATTATATTTTATTGTAAACAATATGTTATATTTATTTTTTGTTAGAATACCATTTAACTGAAAATTGTATGCCTAAATAAGTCGAGAGACCTTTTGAAATAAAAACAACTTTTAGTGGCTAACCGTGTCTGTGGTGATTAATGATCCTACAGAACCAAGGCTCTACTGTCTTTAGAAAGTTCATTGGAGGCAAAAATCTCAACCAATCAATAACAATCCTTTTCTTGATTCACCTATTTACAACTTATACCAATTTATTTACATAATAAAAAGTAGAATGTACCTAGAGGCATCTCTCTCTTCAATTATGCATCAGAACTATAAATTATGTTCATCACCATAGTAAAAAAAAACGTTAATAGTGGTGATGTAGAAAAAGCTACAATACAAGTTTAGGAAAATTCAGACAAAACTAACCAGTATACTAGGGCTTCGGGCTATGGCCCTCATCAGTACAGGGACGGGGGGGGGGGGGGGGGGGGGGGGGGGGTATGAGACGGATGATATTCATAGACCTAAACCATGGTATACAGTTTAGTTTTTGTCTGAATTTTGTTTCCAAAACTGGTGTTGTGGCTAATTCTTTATCATCACTAATAAAGTTTTTTTACTAGGGTGATCAACATAATACATCGCTCTGATACATAACACAGGTCTACGAAAAAAAAAACCTTTTTTTTTGCACAAGAGAACCTGATGATGTTTCTAGTGTAACTTTTCATGCTGAACTCAAAAATCTAATCAGAAATTTCCCATCACCCATGGTTTTTGCCTGACGGTCTTTTTTTTAGTATTGGAATAAATACATGCATCCAACACGAAAGAGACTTACGAAAACATGAAACTGCTTTTGAAAAAGATAGAATATGAAAGATACGGTTGGAAAATATGCAGCGATTTGAAAGTCGTTGCTCTCTTGCGTGGATTACAGCTTGGATATACAAAATTTTGTTGTTTTCTGTGTGAGTGGGATAGCAGAGATAGGGAAAAGCATTACATTAAAAAAATCTGGCCAAACCGTAAAATCTTTACTCCAGGATATAAAAATATTGCAAATCTACCCCTGATCGATTCAGAAAATATTTACTTACCACCATTACATATTAAACTGGGATTAATGAAGAACTTTGTCAAGGCAATGGATCAAAATGCCAGTGGATTTGCCTACCTAAAACAAAAAAATTCTAGTATAAGTGAAGCGAAGATTAAGGAAGGCATTTTCGTTGGACCTCAGATTCGAGAATTGCAGCAGGATGGAAATTTTCAAAATAGTTTGAAAAAAGTTGAAGCAGCAGCATGGAATTCCTTTAGAAACGTTTGCAAAAACTTCTTAGGAAGTGTCAAGGTTGAAAATTACCGAGACATAGTTAATGATCTGTTGGTTTCCTACAAGGCACTGGGATGTAACATGTCCCTCAAGATCCATTTCCTGCATTCACATCTAGATTTCTTTCCAGACAATCTTGGCGCAGTTAGCGATGAGCATGGTGAGAGGTTTCATCAAGATATATCAAGCATGGAGAAACGGTACCAAGGTAAATGGAGTCCCGCTATGCTTGCCGACTACTGCTGGACACTCAAGAGGGATCTACCACAAGCAAAGTATAGAAGAAAATCCACTGTCACTGATTTTCAATAAATAAATATGTTTCGTTCATATATGCCTATATATTAACAATATTTCCAAATTTTAAGTAGGTGTATCTCAGAAATATTGCGTAATAGAAAAAACTAATGGTATATTTGGATTCAGGACATGTAGATAAGATGCTATTTCTTTGTGGACAAAGAAAAATATTTTTTGATAAACCAGTTACGTGACATTGTTTGCATTTTTTACTGTATTTATCCCAATACTAAAAAAAGACCGTCACGCAAAAACCATAGGTGATGGGAAATTTCTGATTAGATTTTTGAGTTCAGCATGAAAAGTTACACTAGAAACATAATCAGGTTCTCTTGTGCAAAAATGTTGTTGACCAGTGAAAGGGAGAGTTACCTCTCTAGGTACATGAATAACATCCAATTTTATTTATTCCGATAGATGGCGCAAGCCATCAACAACTTTCAGTTGCACGATAAGGAAATACCTTTTTATTAATTTATGCACCTTATTCCAGTACAATATCACATTTGTACTACATTTTTCACATTGTGTCGCGGTCTCACGCAATTCTGGCCTTAACTACCCCATTCATGATTTTTCAGGATGCCTGAATGACCAATTTTTTGGTCGTTGAGGTACAGCTTGCACTGCGCTGATGAGGGCCAACAGCCCGAAACGCGTCCGTGGTTAGCTTTTCTTGATTAATCAAATATGGGTATTAGGCCAATTCTGGAATAATTAAAAATCAACGAGAATAGTTGATATTTATTCCGATAGATGACGCAAGCCATCAGCAACTTTCAATTGCACGATAAGGAGATGCCTTTTTCTTAATCCAATTTTATGTTGTAATAAAAAGAGTGTGTAGGTAAAAAAAATAGGAAAAGAAATTTTAAAAAACTGTGGGAAAAGAAATGGACACCGTTCTCTAAAATACAGCGGGGGATCTTACTTTTTTTATCAGGAGCCAAAGTGGAAAACTTCCCCATCCATTTAAAGTGACAAACTTTACCCATTTAAATGGTCGTGTTTACAACTGAGTTAACTTATTTTGAAAGTTTCTTTTGATGAAAATATATCTCACAATATAGAGCTCACACATATCATATTTGCATATGTCTTTTATAACAATATTATTGCGAATATTCGCTCACTTTTAAACTTGAGAAAATGTATTCTATATATTTTTATTTGAAGTAAGTTGGTTAAGAAATATTTATAATTTAATGTGTATAAGCCTTATATAAATGTATTGAATGAATTTTCATTTTATAAAGTCATTTAATTTATAGTTTTTAATCTATTTTCTAATATCTTTCTGTATGTGTGAAACTGCTGTTGTGACTGTTAACAACCCATATCTTTTTTTATTTAATTATAATTCTTAATTAATATATATTATTTTATACACTCATTAACAAAGCTTAAGATTATAAAGGACTGCGGCGTATGATTATAAAACAATACTTAAAGCGCGTCAACATATGGTGCAGCCCCTGGACACTTTTATTTTTCCGCTCGCCATTACTCTTCATATTTTCACCCTTTCATACTTCATCCAAAAAAGTTAGAAATAGTAAATATTTCTCTTTGAAATAAATATTGATTTTTCACAGAAAAGAAACTTATGCGGTGCAACTTTAAGTATTGTTTTATAAAGCTTAAGATGTTGTACCTTTTAGCATGTATATCAGGATTCAGACAATAACTCTTAAAGATATTACAGAGACCTTTATTGAAGACACACGGGATATAACCAAGTGTGAACAACTTAAGGACGTTGTACCTTTTAGCATGTATATCGGGATTTAGACAATAACTCCGAAAGATATTACAGAGACCTTTATTGAATACACACGAGATATAAAAAAACAAGTGTGAACAACTTAAGGACGTTGTACCTTTCAGCATGTATATCGGGATTCAGACAATAACTCTGAAAGATATTTGATACACATTGACCGTTATTGTAGACACGAGATAACCAATAGTGAACAAAATTGCCTGTCTCCTTCTGGACAAAAAAAAAAAGATGACCTGCGAAACTAAAGACCTTCCACTTCCCTTAAGTTTTGTTCTTGAGTGTATATATAATCATTAACAATCTTTTTTTAACTTTCACAATTTTAAATGACAAAAATAATCAAATATATATATATTTTTCTCAAACTTTTCTTAACATTATTCGAATATAATACGTTATATTTAGAAATCTGTTAAAACATATATAAAAATAGAATTTTCAAATCACAAAAAAAGGTAATAAAACAAAATCTATAATGCGAAAAAAATAGTACAAATGTGATATTGTACTGGGATGAGGTGCATAAATTAAGAAAGAAAAAAAAAAGACATCTTATCTGGCAACTGAAAGATGGCGCAAGCCATCAGCAACTTTCAGTTGCACGATAAGGAGAGACATTTTATTTTCTTTCTTAAAAACTATATCGTTATTAACATTTTCTATTAGCGATATAGATAAGCAAACTTTAGTTTTCACGCCTAAATGAATGTTTAGTTACTTATGAAAATAAAAAAAACTAATCAGAGTGAAATCAAATCCTATTATAAATTAGACATAATCTCTTAAGTGTGATAAGAACAGGATTCTGTAGGAGATATAGAAAGAAAGAGTAAACCACTCGGATGGATAGCTATGCGTGCAGATAGATCATCATCCGATCATCTAGAGGTATTGATCCATGTAATCGAAGTAGCGGACCAATCAGCTGTGATATCGATACATAGAGATTGAGTCGCTTTCTTCCTTTGGTTTCTTAGATTCCTCTTTAGGGACATACCGTCTTTCTATATTACAGTCCGCTCTGCATTGAAATATTTGGGAATTGTCTTGATGCTCTGTCTTAGAGCCCTTTGTTTATGTTTGATGACTTGGGTTAAGTTGGATTAAGTTAGGTTTAGTTGGGTTAAGTTAGGTTTTTAGTTGAGTTAAGTTAGGTCTAGTTGGGGTAACCTAGGTATTTAGTTGGGTTAAGTTTATTTTATATGGGTTAAGTTAGGTTTTTAGTTGGGTTACGTTAGGTTTTTAGTTGAGTTACGTTAGGTTTTAGTTGGGTTAAGCTAGGTATTTAGTTGGGTTAAGTTTAGTTTTTATATGGGTTAAGTTAGGTTTTTAAAGTTGGGTTACGTTAGGTTTTAGTTGGGTTAAGTTAGGTTTAGTTGGGTTAAAGTAGGTTTTTAGTTGGGTTAAGTTAGGTCTAGTTGGGGTAAGCTAGGTATTTAGTTGGGTTAAGTTTAGTTTATATGGGTTAAGTTAGGTTTTTAGTTGGGCTACGTTAAGTTTTAGTTGGGTTAAGTTAGGTTTTTAGTTGGGTTACGTTAGGTTTTAGTTGGGTTAAGCTAGGTATTTAGTTGGGTTAAGTTTAGTTTATATGGGTTAAGTTAGGTTTTTAAAGTTGGGTTACGTTAGGTTTTAGTTGGGTTAAGTTAGGTTTAGTTGGGTTAAGTTAGGTTTAGTTGGGTTAAGTTAGGTTTAGTTAGGTTAAATTAGGTTTAGTTGGGTTAAGTTAGGCTTAGTTAGGTAAAGTTAGGTTTAGTTGGATTAAGTTAGGTTATTATTTGGGTTAAGTTAGGTTTTTAAAGTTGGGTTGAGTTAGGTTTTTAAAGTTGGGTTAAGTTAGGTTATAGTTGATTTAAGTTAGGTTTAGTTGGGTTAAGTAAGGTTTTAGTTGGGTTAAGTTAGGTTTAGTTGGGTTAAGTTAGGTTTAGTTGGGTTAAGAAAGGTTTTTAGTTGGGTTACGTTAGGTTTAGTTGGATTAAGAAAGGTTTTAGTTGGGTTAAGTAAGGTTTTAGTTGGGTTAAGTTAGGTTTAGTTGGGTTAAAAGTTAGAATTAGGTGGGTTAAGTTACGTTTAGTTGGGTTAAAAGTTAGAATTAGTTGGGTTAAGTTAGGTTTAGTTGGTTTAAGTTAGGTTTAGTTGGTTTAAGTTAGGTTTAGTTGGGTTAAGAAAGGTTTTTAGTTTGGTTAAGTTAGGTTTAGTTGGGTTAAGTTAGAATTTGTTGGGTTAAGTTAGGTTTAGGCTAAAAGTCATATTAGGCCACACTATCCTTTGTAGTAATTAATACAAACAGAAAAATATATATAACAAGGTGTAAAAATCTGTGAAAAATGGCCACCATACAATTATCCATATATATGAAGACATATTCTTTTGTTACTTGTTACCAAGTACACATGAAACAGGTGATTATCATGGAGGATATTTAGCGACTGTACTTTACCATAAGTACACCGCATGTCTATACATGTAGAAAAAGAGATATCGCTATTTATTCTTCCGAGAGATGCTTGAGTCTCATTTGGTTACTTGCACTCATTGACGGGCTTAACAACCATCATGACTGGGTGAAGTAGAATGCCTTTGACATTAAGACTGGGAGCACTACTCAGTGGCAGACCAACTTAGCTCCAAAATAAATGGCCGCCTCTGACATGAGAAACAGACACAATGTGCAGCCGCTTCTAACATGGAGTACAAACGCTGCTCATCCTGTATCCCTGGATTAGGAGCCCTTACAGGGTACTATCAGCCGGGCCAGCTGAGCCCAGGTTTTTTAGCAAGCTTGTTTCTGCTACCACCCTTTCCTTTTTAATATGGCTTTATGGCAGTAAGAAGTGAAGTTATTAGATAAGAAATAAGAAGATGGGTGGGTTTGAACTTGTACAAGAATTAGAGGTAATGAAGTAGAAAATGTGCTCAATTTGGAATTCGATTCCGGGTCGTAGTTATCAAAATAGACAGTGGGTAACATTCCTCTACCAAGATTATCACTTCCCTCTATCCATGAACATTCTAATACAATAAAATCTTACATGAGTATCTGATAAAAAACCTTATGGATATATCTGATTACCTACAGAGATAATAGTATATTTGAGATAGAGGTTTCCTGACCGGCATTTCATATTTCTTTTAAAGAAAATCACTTCGGCCAGAAAATATTTATGTTTTCGAATTTTCGACGAAAATAGTTTTCGTCCTCGCCAGGAAAAAAATACAAATAAATCATTTGACAAGACGTTATAAAGTTTTCTTAAAGCCTCATGATGAGCCTTTGCCTCACAGCCAGAGTCTCAGATGTCTCCATGCATCTCTATCACAACAGCAGCAATGTCCACTATCTTGGGTATGTAAAGCTGCTGCTCTGGGTCTATGTAAAATTTCTGCAAGGCTGCGGCCATTTATGGGCATGAGAATATGTGAGTAGGTGTTAGTTCCACACCAGGACAGTTGTTACATGTCCTATAGGTTCTTGTGCCATCTGGATGTATTGTCATTCCTTTATAGTGTTTTGTTCTAAGTCTTGTTATAGTTTTAGTCAGTTTTCTCTCAGAGTTTATTTCAAATATTTGATCTTTTCTTATTTTTCGTTTAATTATCTTGTAGTTTGCCAAAGCATCAGCGTCAAATACTGACATTTGTTCTTTCCTTTGGCTCAGCTTTCTGGCTTCCTTTGCTAATTCATCTGCCATTTCATTACCTCCGATCCCAACTTAATAGTGCATTAGCATTAACTAATAATTCATATTAGGTTTTATGATTTTACGGTATTATGTTAATTATTATTTGCATATCCATCTCTATAAATCAATAACATGCCATATATATACAGCAAATGAAAACATGAAGATGCGAATGTTTCTTTCAAATGTAAATCAAATTTCTACTGACTTTACTGCGATGAAAAAATATTGGGAGGGTTTCGCCAACGGTCTCGCCAATTTAATCTACCAGATCGCTCTTTAGAGCTCTAATACTGTGAAAGAAATTATGCATACTATATATTCAGGTTTCTAATATATATTATTGTTTCTCTTTTTTATTTTTGATTACTTTTTCTTGTATAATAAGTTTATAAATGTTACTGTTTAAAAAAAATGTAAATCGACGCAATTATCCCTAGCCGGGATTTCGCATTTTGTGTGTTGAAATAAATAAATATATAGATGGGAATTTTACCGTTGAAAAAAAGATATTAAAAAGAATCGATACATAGACGTCAAAATAGACGCAGAACCTATGTGCCATCTATTGACTTTCTTTGCAATCTTTCGGATTCATATCGGTGACAATGCCACAGCTTTAGAAAATTCAGTACGCCTACTAGAAGACCATGCTTTCGAGCTAATGGCCTTTTTCAGTCTTGATATATCTTAATATGTGGCACTTTAAAAGTAATATCATACTGATTATTTACAAAATATCAATTATTGAACGTGAAGATCTATAAATAATTGAAGTTCAATACAATTTTTTTTGGAAAATAATTTGAAATTAATACAGCTATACGGTGACCCAAATATAATGTCGTTACAGGACGTGTGGGAGGCGCGAAGGTAGAAAATAAAAAAATCGTCGTAAAAGTTTAACCACAACTTCAATGGCTGAACTTTTTTTCTTTTCTAAGTTCCCTGTTGAAAACTTCGTCACAACCTAGGAGAGGAAAATCCTGTGTATTTCACAAAAGTCCAAAATTTCTATGGAACACACATTTACATATAATTTGATGTTTAGTTCCACATTTATACTTATAATAAGCGCGCTTTTAATACATAAGTTAAATAATTTAGAAGATATATTAAACTAAAGTTATCAGTGCACGCCATCTATCCCCTATATCGAGTATCGCATTGGACACTTTTTTTTTTCAGAATAAAAAATATTCTCTATAGGGCCCTGATTTTTGTAAAAGTCCAACCCACGAGTGTAAACGGGATTCGGACACACATTTAAGTTCAAAAGTCGAACTGTTGTCTACATGTGTGGACATGTGGTTTCACTTATAGTAAAATCAGTCGTCAACAACTATCCACCATGATTATCATGGCCTGTATCACATATACTAGGGATATTAAAAAAATGTTCATTTGATCCTTATCTGAACGATATTATTATCAGAAAACACACACCTCTCACTGAATTATTTCCAACCCTGGTATCATCAACCTTTTAGAACTGTAACTCCGTCCCGAAAATCTGAATATCAAGGATTCGTGACGTTACTTGTAGGCTGGTTTTTTATTTATAGACATCTCCGTTGTTGTTCTATTATGAAATATCGGATAAAAATCACCACTACCTTAAATATAATGATTAGACTAATTGTATTTTATGTTCACGTAAAATACAGTAGTGCATTTGCTGACATTCCATTACACATATTCAATCTTTAGATAGTTTCTTTTTTGCTTATCCCTAGTACACGTGGTACAGGCCATGGTAATCATGGTGAGTAAAAGAAGACGACTGCTTTTACTGTAAGTACACCACATGTCTACACATGTAAAAAGCAGTTCGACTTTGCACTTAAAAATGTGCCAGAGACCCGTTTGGTTACTTGCACTCGCTGGTGGGGTTGGACTTTTACAAGAATCGGGGGTCATTGGAGCATATTTTTATCAGAAAAAAAGTATCCAATGCGGGAATCGAACCTGGGTCGTAGAATAAGGTCAAAAACCCATCGGTTTAGACGATCCTTCTACCCATACCCAATCTTTAGATAGTAAAAAGGCCTAATAGGATTGAATAAAATATTATATAATTTATGCTATCAACCATTTTGGACCTTTAACGTACAACCTGCACAATGCTGATGAGGGCCAACAGCCCGAAACGCGTACTTGGTTAGTATTCTCTTGATATTTTCAAGAAAAGGGGAACTCTGAAAACAAAATTCTACTGATAATTGACATAACTTTCCGATAGATGTCAGTGTACCCTCAGCAACATTCAGTTGAACGATTGATAGGTGTTCCATCATATTTTATTTTAAATATTTTTCAGTGTTTTCTAACACTAGATGGGTATTTTAGTTATATAAGTAATTACATATGTTTTATTATAAAAATAAAGGTATCCAGGTGGGGCGTTTCTCAGTTTGCCAAAGCTGGTGATGTGGCTTTGTCACCGACAAAGATGGCGTCTAGTTTTTACGTCTATTTTGACGAATGAGGTGACCATTATTTTTATAGATCAATATACCCCAGGCAAAATCTTATCTATATTTCACTGTTTAATTAAAAAGGCATATATTAGTAGAATAAATGATATTTTGATCCAATATATGCCTTTTTATTTAAATATTTATTTATGGTTCATACTCTATTTTCAAAACAATATTTTACTGTAGTAAATATATAGTGAAATAGCTTCTCTTAATATATAATATATATGAAAAAATGAAAGAAAAAAATAAAAGATTAAAAGGTCAGGTGTTGAAATCAAAAATAAAAATGGCATATCTTGACTAGGATCACACGTGCTGCTTTACAGAAGGCAGAACGCCATCTGGTGGAACAGAAATCAACTAAACATTGATTTATCCTGTTCCCTGATATTTGGCCAACCCAATTTCTTGACAAATCAAGAAAAACCATCCACGAACGCGTTTCGCGCTTTTGGCGCTCGTCAGCATGGAGTAGGCTGTACCACTGCGACCAAAAATATTTTTTGGTCCCAGAGGCTTCTTGAAAAACCAAGAAATGGGTATTTAAGACCAAACTTGCGTAAATAAGCTTAACACATGAAAAAATAAAAGAAAAAAAAATAAAAGATAAAAAGGTCAGGTGTTGAAATCAAAAATAAAAATGGCATATCCTGACCAGGAGCACATGTGCTTTATATATGTAAATAAAAAAATGGTAGAAAACTTTTAAAATTACCCTTCATTTCCTTTATTTATCTCATGTACGTATAGTACAGGTTATAATAATCATATGGTGGGTAGTAGCAACTGCCTATACTGTAAGTACACCACATGTCTACGCATGTAAAAGCCATTAGCATGTATATCGAGATTCAGACACCAAATCTGAAATATATTTGATACATAGTGACCTTTATTGAAGACACACGAGATAACCAAGTGGGAACAAAATTGTCTCTTACTCCTTCAAAATACATAGACGACCGTCGACATCAAAAATTGAAACTTCTTTAAATATTTCGATATCTACACTTACAAATGTACTAGGGTCTATTCCCCATTTTAAAGATATATGATACATAGTGACTTTTATTGAAGACACACAAGATAATCAAGTGGGAACAAAATTGCCTCTGTCTCCTTTAAAATACATAAACGACCGTCGACATCAAAAATTGAAACTTTCTTGAATATTTCGATATCTGCACATAAAAATGTACTGAAGTCCATTCCCTTGAAAGATATTTGATACATACTGACCTTTATTGAAGATAATCAAGTGGGAAAAAAATTGCCTCTGTCTCCTTCAAAATACATAGACGACCGTCGACATCAAAAATTGAAACTTTCTTGAATATTTCGATATCTGCACTTACAAATGTACTAGGGTCCATTCCACATTTCAAAGATATTTGATATATAGTGACCTTTATTGAAGACACAAGATAATCAAGCGGGAACAAAATTGCCTTTGTCTCCTTCAAAATACATAGACGACCGTCGACATCAAAAATTGAAACTTCCTTAAATATTTCGATATCTACACTTACAAATGTACTAGGGTACATTCCCCAATTTCAAAGATATTTACCAATATTCTCCCATCAAATATTTGAGTAAATCAGAGATTCTAACAATTCCTTAGATAGAATTGAAGAGAAATTAATACAAAGTTCTCTCAAACTATTCCAGGATATAATTCCAAAATGGAATGAGCATTAATATCAGGTCATCTTCAGGCACAATTAGTGGGTGAATTTAATTGCGAATTGAGTCAAATTTCTTGACTTTAATTTAGAAGCCATGTTAATTGTAATTTATTGCAACGAACATTCTTCTCTCATTAGTAACTAAATACTTGATCTCTTTAAAGATTAGATCGAAGTTTCTAATAATTTCAGAGAAATTGATTATAACGAGGAGAAAATGGATGTTTCTAGGTAATAGTAATTCTGTTAACAAATAAGACGAAGCAGCGACTCATCAATATGATCTCTCATCTTATTGTCCTGGGTGTCGGTGGAAGGATGTTCTAAACCGTTAGTTTTTAGAACGCTACTACCCGGGTTCGAATCCTGCATTGGGCACTTTTTTTTTTCTAATTAAAATAATTCTCCAATGGCCTTCGGCTATTGCAAACGTTCAATCCCAACAGCGAGTGCAAGTAACTAAATGGGGCTCTGGTATTTTTGTAAGTGCAAAAGTCAACTGCTTTTCACATGTGTAGAAATATGGTGCACTTATAGCAAAAGCAGTCGCCTACTTCTATCCACCATGATTATAATGGCCTGTACCACGTATACTAAAGATAAGAAAAAATAGTTTCAATGATATTAATAATAAATAAGATAAAGTTAATATAAAACAACATGTTTGTCCATGTCCAGGTTACCGAGGAAGAAGCCAATATTGACTGTATTAGCCATTTGCCTGTCCGCATCAATAATTCAACAAGAAGCTACATTAACGTAGATGTGACAAAAAATATTTGCGCATCTTCTCGGCAAAAATATCTGAATTATAAATTAATAAGAGAGATCCATTTTAATAAATTAAGGAATTAAAAGGTTTATTCTAAATATTTAATTAGAATTTTCTGTGTCGCAACGCGACATCCAAAGATCTCTGTTGACATTCTTTTTTTTTTTGTCGTCATTTATTTTTTATCAAAGCAATCGGCTGTTTTTGAGTTGATTTTTGGAATGTAGTGATGCGCTCAATATGTTTGGAAGATTAATTCTCAATATTTAGACTTTTTAAAACAAGATACATTGGCCATCGATCTGTTATTGAGAATATAGAATATTCCATGTCATTTGATTCAAATCTACTGAATATGAATGAAATAATACAAGGGTTACTCCAAAAAATTTTGCAATCTATATTAAATCATTAAAATATTTTAAAAATAGATAATAACATTATTACGGCTGAAGAGAAAAGAAAGCTATATACATAATCTAATTGATGTAAATAATCTTTGTCAGGATTAGAATGACAAATCCTGTATAGGACTTTGATTCCACTAAAAGGCTTGTTGCTGCTGTTGTATATAGTCACAGTGTAGAAAATACTACACTATACCTACTACTTATAGGTTTCTCTCTGTATTCTTAGTTCTCTTCTCTTCAATTACTCTGTAAACTGGCGAATCCTTTATAGGACGAGAGGTCCTCAAAAAAAGCTTTTGTTGTTGTTGTTGATAAAAACATTAAAATCCACATGCATATTTTAGCACCTATACAAGATTTCATCCGTGAAAACCAATTATCGAAGCACTTACACCAGTCATCTTCGGGGATGGAATTTACGGCATTGATAAAGACTTCATCATCAGTGCCAAATTTTATCCCTTTCAACAATAGCCTAAATTTTGGAAATAGAAAAAGTCACAAGGTGCTAGGTCGGGTGAGTATGGTGAATGAGTGACTAATTGAACACCAGAGTTGGCTAAAAAGTCTAATGTTTGGGCTGAGGTGTGCGGTCTTGCATTGTCATGGTGAAGAAGGATTCCTCTAAGTTGAGCTCTTGGTCGGCTTTGCTTGATTTTTCAAATACTGCTGGAAAGAATTTTGTTGTATACCAGTTACTATTAACTGTCTTTCAATCTTCTAACTTCATAATATCAATGAAATCACTTTTCATATATAAAAAAAAAAAAAACAAGTGACCATTTGTTTTCCAACATTTCGAGCTCTGCGAACTTTCTTAGGAGGAGGTGATTTTGAAGAGCAACAAAGAGTAGATTGCCATTTTATTTCTGGATCAAAATTCTAAATCCAAGTTTCGTCACCTGTAATAATATTAAAAACAACCTTTGATTTGCCTTTATCAATTTTTTTTAACATGAAATTACACCATTCAACGTGACCAAGTTTTTGGTCTTCAGTCAAGCTGTGAAGTACCCATCTACTAACAAGTTTTCTGTATTTTAAATGATCATTAATGATGGTGTTGATTACTGCCGATCCAATGCCCACAATTTTCTCTAACTAATGATACGTAATTCTTCGATCTTCTCTAAGTAAAAATCTTGCCAGCTCAATTTATTTTTGGGTCACTGCTGTTGGTAGTCGACCTGAACGAGGTTCATCTTCAAGGTTGTTTTTTTTTTTTCAAATTTAAATTCATTAAACCACATAAAAACTGTTCTAATAGAAGGATCTTTATATCCTAAAGCTTTCATCAATCTTTCAATGGATTCTTTATAATTTGAATCACCTTTATAATCATAAAAGATCATGGCGCGTAAACTTTCTCTAGTCAACTTAATTTTTTCTGATGCAATGATTATAAATTACCGCTGCCGCTGTAAACAAAGTCGCGCCTTCTATAGGTCATTGTTGTTGTTATTTTCGAAAATGTTTATTTTAGTAAAGAATTCATCTAGATTTTAATGGTATAATTTAATTTTTAGTATTTTAATTATTCAATATTGATTGCAAAAACTTTTGGAGTGACCCTTATACAACAGGTTTCTGGAGATGACTTTATTTTCATTTTTATTAATGTAATCTCGGGAATTTCGGCTCTTCTACAGGGGTACAAAAAAACAAATAAACATTACATACAGACAAAAGCAATTTAGTTAACACTTAGTTATTTCGTATTCTCTTCAATAAAGGTCACTGTAATATCTTTCTGAGCTATTATCTGAATCAAGATATACATCCTAAAAGATAAAACTTCCTTAAGTTTTGTCCATGAGTGTACAATATATTGAGCAAAAGGTTTATTTTTTATTTCATCAAACGCCATGTTCTTTTTTAAAAATCCTCCTTTTAAAATTTTAAACACAAAAACCAATAAAATTTCTGCACAAATAGAGTACAAATGTGATATTGTACTGGGATAAGGTGCGGAAATTATGAAAAAAGCATCTCCTTATCGTGCAACTGAAAGTTGGCTTGCGCCATCTATCGGAATAAATATCAACTATTCTCGTTGATATTTAATTATTCCAGAATTGGCCAAATACCCATTCTTGATTAATTCTGGAATAATTAAAAATCAACGAGAATAGTTGATATTTATTTCGATTTTCAGTTGCACGATAAGGAGATGTCTTTTTCATAAATTATTATTATAGTTTTGTGTATTCCTGTAGAAGGAACAATTGGCAAACCCTTGAATTAACCAATATTTCCGACCATGTGACAGTTTCATTTGATATCAATGTTAACTTAGATATTACAAACAATCAACAAAAATCTACATGGAAATTTAGCGAAAAGAAAGCAGATTGGTCACTGTTTTCAAATACAATTTCTAAACAGGAAGTAAGAAGATTGGAAAACGATATAAAAAAGGTCGAAAAAGAAACTGATATTGACATGGTAGTTGACAGGCTAACGGATATAATTCTGGAAGCTGCATATCAATCACTGGAGGTGAAATCTTCCAACTTCACTTTCGATACCGGGATCAAGTGGTGGAACAAAGAATTAGAACAAAAGAAAAAGTATTTTCATTATGTGAGAAATCTATACTTTCATCATAAAGCAATTAGTGTTAATGAATATAAGTCTGTCAGAAATAAATATAAAAATAGTATAAGAAAAGCTAAGAGGAATAGTTGGCGAGATTTTATAGAAGAAAATGGATCTAATAATCCGTTTGGAAACGCCTATAGAACCTTAAAAAAACTGAGTTCCTCTAATCAACAAAAGGGATTACCAATAATTGAACAGGCACCAGTAGATTCTAAAGAATCTCTAATAAAAGATCTGATTGATGAACTAATTCCTGATGATACAACTATATCGGATACTGCTCACCATATATCAATAAGGAACTATACACCGAATTTTACAAACTCCAACTCATGCAATATTCATAAGAAAGAAATAGAAGAGATAATCGACAAAATTAATGTAAATAAAGCTCCTGGTCCAGACAATATTAGTAATAATATGATAAAGAATGCTTTTCAACTAATACTTCCGATTTTACACTCATTATTTAATAAATGTATTCAAATAGGATACTTCCCAAAAAAATGGAAAACAGCAGCACTCAAAATAATAGCCAAACCCGGCAAAACCAATTATGAATCAGCTAAAAGCTACCGTCCGATATCTTTATTATCCAATTTTTCAAAGATTCTAGAAAAAATTCTCAAAAATAAAATATATGAATTTTATATTCAAAACAATCTGTTAAGCTCGAGGCAGCACGGATTTATCAAGACAAAGTCAACTATCACTGCTTTGAATACTGTAATCGATGTTTTAATGGAGCATAAGCAAAAAGAACTGTCGGCACTAATTACAATAGATATCTCGGGGGCTTTTGATAATGCCTGGTGGCCAGCGATCATCAAAAGAATAGATTCAGACAATTTACCGGAAAAACTGATCAAAATTCTACAATCATATTTAAATTCCAGGATCATCTCATTCAGTTACGACAATCTAACAACTTCAAAGCCAATTACTAAGGGGTGTCCTCAGGGCGGTCCGCTTTCTCCACTTCTGTGGACAATTTTGTTGAACGATTTGCTGTTGAATTTTCAGGTGCACAATAGTGAGTTGATTTGTTATGCGGATGATATTTCGATCATATGCTGGAATAAAGATCTAACATCACTAAAAACAGTTATAGAGGAAGCAATAAATACTATCGAATTGTGGTGTATTAAGAACAAGTTAGAAATCAGTCCCGAAAAAACAAACATTTTATTCTTGCATAATAAAGAGAAGATCCCAGTTAAATTTAAGAGTGGATTAATTTCACCAGTACAAAAAATAAAAATTTTGGGAATAACAATTGCGAATCATAGAAGAAAAAACAAATTAAATTTTGCTTTTCATATAGAGGAAATAGTGAGCAGAACTCTAAGAATAAAAAATTTTCTATTCTCTCTGTGCAGCAAATCATGGGGTTTGAGCTCCCATAAAAGAATTACATTGTATAAATCTTTATTCAGATCAACTTTAACATATGGATCAGAAATCTGGTTCAAATTTTTAAACAAAAAATCGATACAAAAATTAAACTCAATGCAATATCAGATACTAATATGGAGCATTCAAGCATACAAGACAACTTCGTACAACTGTGTTCACAGTTTGGCTAGGGTTCCATTGATTGCAGATTACATTGAAGCAAAAAATATGAAATATGACTTAAATAACTTATCGTTCGAGGACAAGCAAAAATACAACATCGATATTCCCTTTATAACTAAATCATATATAGACGAAAGAATGTTGCTCTTACTGAATAATACAAACGAGACATTTACAAGTTTTTTCAACCGGGGTATTCCAAGTTATTTTCGCCCTAATTTCCACAACACACAATTTGTAACCAACCATGGTAATTTCGGAAGTTTTCTGGAAAGAATCCATGCATCGGAGGATCCGGGCTGTTTTTGTGGATGCCGCATTCAAGATTCTACTCACCTTTTACTTAAGTGCCCAGCATTTCAAGACTACAGACTCAATAACGGTATTCTCTGTACCGATCCAAGAGAACTGATATCCAGCAGGGATTCATACATTGTATTCAATAGTTTTTGTAAATATATATCAAAGTTTTTAAATAATCTCATGTGTTAGGTATAATTAACTATGTGCTGTATATATGATTTTTTTTTCCTTTTTTCTTTATTTTGAGATGTGTTTAAATTAAATTACCTATGTATATAGTATGCTTGTTTGAAATCAATTTCAGGAATTTGGTAAATGCCTTGAGCATATGTTAATAGATTCTCCCTCTCTCTCTCTCTTGTGTTGCTTTCTTTTGGGCGCCAGTGTCCTTGGCGGGACATCGCGCTTTGTATTTACAGTTGAATAAAGTTGAATAAAGTTGTAGAAGGAAATAAACGCCCGAAAAATTGAGTTTGCGTTAATAAATTCGAAAAAAAAAACTCATCTCTAAAAACATTTTGTATTATTTAAACTGGCGAAACCGCTGGGAGGGTTCATTTGTGATGAGTCAAGGCCAATTTATTATTTTTCTCATTGTACAGTGAAAAAAAAAAGATAGAACAATAGATCATTGTTGAAATTTGTGCAAATAAGTATCAATTATTCCGCCTTCTACAAGCTTTCAGGTAAGCTTTTTAAGGCACATAAAAAGACACAGGACAACATCTAGACGACACGTGCAAACAGCCCGCCGAATCTGGTACAGCGCGCCGCCTGCGAAGGAACCAAGGACGCACCAAGCACACCTAGAGCCCGAAGCCCCAAGGCGGCAAAAATAGTGACCACGAGGATCGAAACTTCATCTAGGAGTGAAATTTGTGCAAATTTTTCATATTTATACTAACAGATACCGCGCAAATACACTCATTGACAAAACTTATGAGAGTGGAAAGTCTTTGATGCCACCGGTCGTCTGTTTTTTTTTTTTAAGAGACAAAGGCAATTTAGTTAACACTTAGTTATCTCGTATTGTTTTAACGATCTTTACGATATTTAATTTATATAGAACATTTATATTTGAGAATATCAAACAACAGTATCCAGGGTTAGGTTTCTTGTACAATTTTATTTACCTAATTATCAGGATAACATGCAACAGGAGCAACTAGGAGTACAGCTTGCACCACGCTAACGAGGACCCAACAGCCCGAAACGTGTACGTGGTTAACTTTATCTTGATTAACCAAGAATGAATATTTAGCTAATTCTCTTGAAATAATTTTTTAAAAAATCAAATAATTCATATTTATTCCAGATAGATGGCGTAAGCCATCAAAAACTTTCAATTGCAAGATAAGGAGATCTCTTTTTTGTCTTTTCTTAGTTTTAAAATAATAAAGAGTAAAGAATCACTTCCCAAACCAATCACATAAATGTAGATTGCTCAGAAGAGAAAATCAAATTTAAAGGGACGACGAAGGAAATAAGCCGTGAAAGATTTCCTTCAGGGGATTTGTCCATTGAGTTCCACTTGGTAAAATATTAAATTCACTAAATGATCCGACACCTCTGACCATATAAAGATAACACGATAAAACATATTATCATTTTTTATTTAATAAAAATTCCAATTTTAAATCACAAAAAATCTTTTCCATTTCAAAAAAAATATTTCTATAGAAGAAGTGGATTAAGATACGATATAGGTAGTTTTATAATTAAATGAATAAAAGATGTGCAGAAATTTTATTGGTTTTTGTGTTTAAAATTTTAAAAAGATTTTTAAAAAAGAACATGGCGTTTGATGAAATCAAAAATAAACCTTTTGTTCAATATATTGTACACTCATTGACAAAACTTAAGAGAGTTATATATTTTACCATGTATATATATATATATCTCTGGATTCAGACAATAATTCTGAAAGATATTTAATACATAGATACCTTTTTGAAAATAGAACAATCCATAAATAAATCTTTAATTAAAAAGGCATATATTGGATCAAAATATCATTTATTTTACCAATGTTTCAGTTGGCTGAACGCCAACCTTTATCAAGGTATTATAACATTTTAAAGTGTGTCAACAACAAACTCAGCGACACATAACATCAACGGCATTAAGTTTTAAATATATTTTGTTATATTCAATGGGGAGAAAAAAATGTTATAACACCTTGATAAAGGTTGGCGTTCAGCCAAGTGAATTATTGGTAAAATAAATGATATTTTGATCCAATATATGCCTTTTTAATTAAATAGTTACCTTTATATTGAAGACACACGAGATAACCAATTGAACAAAATTGCCTCTGTCTCCTTCGAAAAAAAAGGACGACCGGCAACATCAAATACTTTCCATTCTCTCAAGTTTTGTCAATGAGTGTATTTGCGCGGTATCTGTTAGTATAAATATGAAAAATTTGCACAAATTTCAACAATGATCTATTGGTCTCTCTTTTTTCACTGTACAATGAGAAAAATAATAAATTGGCCTTGACTCATCACAAATGTACCCTCCCAGCGGTTTCGCCAGTTTTATCTACCATTTCATTCTACTATTGAATATGTTTCGGATTATATGGCTGGGAATACAGTTGAGTGCCATTATCAATTTAAAACTCAACATCTCAAATATGGGTTAAAAGTGCGATAAAAACACATTTGAAAATATTGCACACTTGTCTTTATCTCAAAGAATTCTATCCATTAGTGGAAATAAACGGTTGTGTACATTTGTACACTTGAATAGTTCACCAAAAACACATTAGAAACCATAATATACTTGTCAAATTCCGAATGAACTTTATTCAATGTAGATAGAATTAGTTAAATATGCTTAATAGGGGGTCGGTGGAAGGATGGTCTAAACCAGGGGTGGCGAACGTGCGGCCTTAAGGCCGCATGTGGCCTTTTCTTGCCCAAGTTGTGGCCTTTCCTTAAATTCAAAACTAATTTTTGTTTCGCAGTTTTCAATTACTTTCATTATTTTATTGAAAATATCTAATACGAATGTCATATATTATAATATATATATAATATATATATATATAAAATGTATACTTTTCGATTTGAAGGCACTGTAACTGGTATTAATTACCTAACAATGCTTGCTGATTCCATATTTCCTGCCATTCGTGCATTATACGGTAATGATGATTTTTATTTTCAACTAGATGGTGCTCCGCCGCACTATCACAGGGACGTACGAGCTTACCTTGATCAAAATTTGTCGGGCCAGTGGATAGGAGGCAGGGGGCCAATCGATGCAGGTCACAATTTGAACAGTATTAACATTTGTTATTTATGTTTCATTTATATTGGACTTTCAGTTTTCTATTTTCCTGAAATTTAACTTTGTAGAACGGTAAATAAATTTTCTATGGAAGTTCAAAGTGTGTATACATTTTTTTTGAGGCACCCTGTATATATAAATATGCGGCCTTCTCAAAAATGGTAAAATGAAAATTGGCCTTCTAATATAAAAAGGTTCGCCACCCCTGGTCTAAACCGTTGGTTTTCGACCGCTACGACCCAAGTTCGATTCCCGCATTGGGCACTTTTTTCTGATAAAAAAATGCTCCAATGGCCCCCGATTCTTGCAAGAGTCCAACGCCGTCGGGGCCCATTGGAACATTTTTTTTAATCAGAAAAAAGTGCCCAATGCGGGAATCGAACCCATGTCGTAGCGATCGAAAACCAACGGTTTAGACCATCCTTCCACCGACCCCCCCGAAGCGAAATATAAATGATAATACTATATAATATAATGCGGCTTATGATTGTAGAACGACATTTGAAATACTATCCCGCATGTTTCTTTTCAACGAAAATTCAAAATTTATTTCAAGGAGAAATAACGATTATTTCTAACCTTTTAGATGAGATATGAAAGGATGAATTGTAAAGAGTAATGATAAACGGAAAAATAAAAGTGTCCAGGGATGGGAATAATGATTCCCCCATCATAATTGATAATAGCTAACCAAAAGATTAATACATATATACAATTCTTTATTATCTTTAAATTATTTACACATATTATAAACCAAGACATAAATATAGCTAAATAATATATTTTAACAATACCTTCTTTATATTTACGCGCGACTAAATGATATTAATTAATAGAAAATCAAAACCGCTATTAATTAACAGAAATAATTAAAAGAGAAATATGGAAGGGAAAATATTGACTGAATAATCATTAGAGCATAAGTCGTACGAAAGATATCAGGAATTCATTACCAGGGTCTCCCAAGTTGAAGTAGAAGGCAAACATTGACATCTTCCTCACCCCGTTAAAACGGATTTTAAAGTTTAATATTTGCTTTCTCCAGAAAGATATGTTTAGATGCCTATTTACGAAGAGATCCTTTGTAAGATGCCGCCTCATCTTCCATCGTCTTGTGTATCCACCTTTCTTCCACTTAATGAGATTCCTTTGAAGATTTGAAGTGATGTCGAAATTGACAGCTTCTCCCTGGGCTATTTGGTCAAGTCCTTCGCCATATTGCCTTCTGCCTATCATTCCTGGACTTCTATTAACTTTCCTTTCTGATTGGCTAGCTACTTCAATCTCTCTCTCTTCCTTCTATAGAAATTTCGAATATTGGATTTGAAGATGTCAACATGTTTTTCCCTTATATTATATTTGACGTTATATATATTATATTCAATTCAATCTATCCTATATATTTCGTTTTCTCTTTTTTACCTTATATATTTGTTATACTTTATTCTCTATTCAGAGAGAGAGAGAGATTGAAACTGATTTATTACAATGTCCATATAAGATTATATATGGTTAATTACAAAATTGAATAAATAAGATTATATAATGATAAATATAGGAATAAATAGATATAAATAATTGATAAATATACATATATATAAAAATATATGCAAGGTCTTCATTGGAGAGGCCCACCACGGGAAAGACTCCGTCACCGATGGACTGCGAGAGTTCTTTCACAGAATGGGCAGTTCTAGGTGTTGAGAGAGAGAGAGAGAGATTTGAAATAATTATATTTACAATTAGTCAATTTTTTACAAAACACAAAAAATGATAATAATGAAAAGGTAATGAGAATATACAATGATTTTAGGAGCTAGGGAGGCTCCACCATCTTGATAAGGTCCTCCTCCAGATGAGGAGGGGGTCTTCTTGGACTCCCTGTATCTCCAGGCCCAGGAAGTGCTTGTAGATGCGGGTCTTGGCAGATGCCATGATGGCCAAGGCGTTGTCCTCCAGGTCATGCCCGAAGCTCCAGCTCTGCAGGTCAGGGGGGATGATGGTGAAGGCCTCCACGATGACTGGCCTGATCCGCCTACAGGACCAGTAGCGGTGGGCCAGTGACAGGTCTCCGGACCCACAGGCGATGCAGGACTCCCGGGCTGAGGCCGGATGCGCTGGATGTGGAAGGGCATGCAGGGCCAGCAAGAGAGAGAGAGAGAGAGAAATATTCATATACTAATGTTGGAGATTGATGTCTGAAAGGCCTAAATGCATTTAAAGGTATACAAAATTACCAGATAAATATGCAAATATGTGGAAATACCCATACATGCAATTTTGTTTTTACACTCAGATGTCACGTATAAATACTCAAGATAAATAAATATATTTATATAAAATATATAAATAAAAAACAAAATTGGCATTTCCTGACCGCTCACACGATCATTCTAGATGGCAGAGCGCCATCTAGTAGAACAAAAATCAACTAAACGTTGATTTATAAATATATAATATTATACAAATAGTAAAATGTGAAAAAATGCTTATATGAGAGGTATATATAACATAAGGTTGCGGAAGGACAAGATACGTCTCCCTCGGGGGGAGAGACAGTTTTAGATATCGGCGGTGAGAGAAGACGCGGCAAGTTGTCTCCAGGAGTGTGACCGTGTGGATTAACGAGAAGACAGTGCAGAAAGAACGAGGAGGAACCTTCCCGTAGCGGACATTGAAGGCAATTTTATCTACTATATATAATTACTAATAGAAGCATAGGGCGCCTCTCCCGTCAAAATAGACGTCAAAACCTGACGCCATCTATTAACCGTCGCCGCAAACTAGCGGTCTCGGGTCGGTGACAAAGCCACAACACCAGCTTTGGTAAACTGAGAAGCATCCACCTAGAGACCATGGTTTCGGGCTAATGGCCCTCGTCAGCCTAGGGCGGACTTTATTTCATGAGATCCTCACGTCTCTAGGTAGACGCTTCTCAGTTTGCCAAAACTGATGTTGTGGCTTTGTCACCGACTCGAGGCCACTAGTTTGCGGCGACAGTCAATAGATGGCGTCAGGTTTTGACGTTTATTTTGATGGGAGAGGCGCCCTATGCTTCTATGGATCAATTTCCTCCCGGCAAAATTTCCATCTATATAGTTACTAATATCCTTTTTAAATCTATTATAATAAATTATACCGAACTAAGATGTATCCACAACGAATCCACATTATTTTCTTTGAAACCTTGTTCGCAAACATCGACGGCTGAGAAGCGTCGTAACAATAGTGCGTATATCCAAATTGAAAGGGCATTTCTACACCACACAAGTTTTCAGACAGACAGTACTTCCAGAAGACGATCCCGCCGGTGACTTCCAGTGTCGTCAGGATGTCACCAGGGAGACATTCTTCTCCATTAGGGTGACATTAAAAATTCGGGAGATTAAAAAGTGGCGACAACATTATTAACGAGGTGCCGATCGTAGAGTGACATTGATTGATTGTCCTACCTAGCTCTTCTGTTACATTCTCCTGTACTGCCTTCTCACCTTTCCCCTGTATCGCTTCATTGTAGCGCAATTTAAATACCTCGATCAATACCTTTAGTAGTCTATGTACTAAATGCAATTCTAAACCTGAAACCCCAAAACACATTATTGACTGTATTGACTCATCCATTGATGAACTCTACTCTTCCCCGGCAGACACCATCAAAAGTCTCAAGTTTTAAAAGCTTGATACCCTAATAAGATCGAGTGGAGATAATAAAGAAGAAGAGTAAACATTTAGTCTTATATTGTTGCACCGTCATGGGAGATTGACTTCATGTTCATATTCGAATGGTCCATATCAAGATTATAAGAATAGAACGAGCAATCATAAAACAAATTGATTTTAACAAGAAAATTATTAAATATTTTAACCATATCTTTCTAAATATGACCGAGAGATATATAGACAAACTATTTACAAAAACAACCTATTCAATCGGTTCCATATCAAGATTATAAGTCAAATCAGAACAAGTATTCATAAGACAAATATAATTAAACAAGTTTAGAATTTGCTTGCAATTTCATTTAATAAAATAAATGGCTAAGGATGAGTATCTTTTTAATTAAGCGTTTTTCGAGCTTTCGGGATAACGCTCTTCTACAGGAAAATTGATTAAAAATGAAGAGTTAATTCTCATTTTGAATCAATTTTCCTGGTAGAACTTGTGGGAGGGCTTGGTTCATCAGTGGTAAACACTCACAGCGGTTTCGCCAATCCAATCCACCAAATCTCTCCCTAGAGCTTCAATACTGTATTGTGTTGTTCTGTCTATATATTCGACAAGGAAGTATGGAACCTTAAATATGGTTTTACACCAAACTATTTATATATGTATAAAATACAATATAACGCGGCTGATGATTGTAAAACGAAAATTGCAATTATACCGCGAATGTTTCTTTTAAACAAAAATCGAAATCTATTTTAAAGAGAAATAACGATTATTTCTAACTTTAAGGATGAAGTATGATAGGATGAATTGTGAAGAGTAATGACAAACGGAAAAATAAAAGTGTCCAGGGGCTGGAATCGAACCCACAACCTTCTGCTTACCGGGCAGATGCCATACAGAGAAGTAGTGTAAAAAGATAGTACAGTACATATTGTTTGGTGATAAAGAGAATATGCCATAACACCAACGTTGAAAAATTCAGATTGAAGACCAACCATTCTATAATAGGTTGATAAGATAAACACACTATTTTGAAGCATTTTTTAATGAGTGATATCATATTTCGGTACAAAAAAATTATCAATACAAGATAATAAACCCAAATTTCCAAATGAATAAATAGTGTGTGACGTGTCCGTAGCAGCATTATTACCATCCTCAGACATAGGACCAAAATTTATTTATTTATGTCTTATAAGGTTGTCTCAAAAGTTCGTAAAAACTTGCAAAGAATCAAAATACCAATATAATTCACCGTTATGTATAATATCTTTGTATTATGTATATAGTAATTGTATTATTATGTATTCGCCGTAATAATATTATTTGCCAAGTAATAAGAAAACAGTTTTAGGAAAAACACAAATTTAGGGACAATTCTTATATTTCCTTACATTTCTAATCTATAATACAAATTGTACCTTATTATTATATCTTAAATTAACAAGCTATAATGACATGAATAATGATCCAAACTATAGAAGGTTCAATATATATTAAATTACTACAGTTGCATTTTCTAACCTTTGTAAAATTCTATAAAATATTTGAATAGTGTTTATATATCTTTCTAATATTGTCGCGATTTCAAATTAGAGTTTTATTAATCAATTGATACACTTCGTGAATGATGTTTTCCTCACAACAAAACTAGAAATGAAAAATCAGTTATAGAATTTACATAAATTCCTTATGAAAATAGAGCAATCCATAAATAAATCTTTAATTAAGAAGGCATATATTAAATCATAATATCATTTATTTAACCTATATTTCAATTGGCTGAACGCCAACTTTTATTGTTGACACACAATAAATATGTTATAACACCTTGATAAAAGTTGGCGTTTAGCCAACTAATATATTGGTAAAATAAATGATATTTTGATCCAATATATGCCTTTTTAATTAAATACCTTCCTTATATATAACATTAAACAAAATTATTTACATATTTACTAATAGAGATATTTGATTTACATAAACCAATTTCGTGACAAATTTTAAAATGTGATAAGGAAATTAGGGGGATACTTTCAAAGAATTTCACAAGGCAATTATTTCTAGAAAGAAATTCTTCAATGTATTTTACATTGGCCCTTCTTTACAACAGATTCCGTTACCATGGTGTTGTTAGGGGAAAAATTGGATGTTAGATCTTTTTATTCGATTATTCTCTTCTGGAGTTTTATATTGAGATCCTTTATTACGTGCATCGCTGAGGTTATTGACCTCATTGTAGGGGATCTGTTCTCCTTCGTCTTTTTTACCATTTAGGAATAATGAGAGGGGGGTCGGTGGAAGGATGGTCTAAACCGTTGGTTTTCGACCACTACGACCCAGGTTCGATTCTCGCATTGGACACTTTTTTCTGATAAAAAAATAAAATGCTTCAATGGCCCCCGATTCTTGTAAAAGTCCAACCCCACCAGCGAGTGCAAGTAACCAAACGAGGCTCTGACAAATTTTTAAGTGTAAAATCGAACTGCTTTTCAGATGTGTAGACATGTGATACACTTACAGTAAAAGCAGTCGCCAACTTCTACCCACCATGATTATCATGGCCGGTACCATGTGTACTAGGGATAAGCAAAAAAAAAAAAGGAATAAAGAGACATTAACTTCATTGTTGAATAGCTCTGTGGCTTTAATTGATCCAGGATCATACTCTAGCTCTTCAAATTCTAAAAATATATTCTTAAAGTGTTTTTATAATTGTTGGAGAATGTTAAATTGCTGATCATATCTTTGAAGGGTTTTTTAATTGAAGTAAGAGATGCCTTTCTCTCTTTAGTACATTATTACACTTCCTGCCCCGACGACCCTTGAGCTCCAGACCGCCTTTGCACTTATTGAGACTTCTACCATTCCGGACGAGGATCGCGAGAATCTGATAATGGAGATACTCGACCAAATGAACGATGTAACTTTCCTAAGCCCCCTATATTGTTGCACCAAGTTGTAGCTTTGCAGGGTCGTCAACCTTGGTTTATTCCTTCTTGGTGTTATACACGTTTCCCGAGCAGGTTTCCATACTCAAAGAAAATAAATAAAAGTAAATAAATGAAATTAAATAAAAATAAATCAACTTTTAAAGTTATTGCGTATATTTATTCTTGTGTTCCTCGTAGGTCGTGATCCGCAGTCTAGGTCCTCACTCGCTCCAATAACCAATCAAGGTATATGTACGATAAAATATTACAAAAGGAATGAAACTATAAAAAGGAATGATGATAATCTAAATAATCTGTTTTAAATAAAAATAAATAAATATATGTCATAATTTGTATAGTTAATGACAAGAGATATAATTTATTTTCGTCAAAATAAGTATGTAAATATGTTACGCTTGTGTTAAAATGTAAATATGTAAATTCATCCATCTATAAAAGCTGGACAAAAAATAAAGGTGGCAGACATCGCGGGTGCGCTGTTCGCTAGGCATAACGACTGCGCCTCTTCATTTAGCTACGACATATATAATTTAAATTTTAAATATATTAAAATAATATTATAATTTAAAAAATACACGCATTAATCATGATGCAACAATATAAGGAAAGGATAATTAGGAAAGATATCATGTTCGCGGTTCTATACCGCAGTGATAGAGAGAATCTCCTCGAGCGACTCTCACCTGAAAACAAGATCATTCTCTCTAAATTCCACAAAATTTTCATCGAGCACATGTTGGGGAGAAGGCATCCAGAATTGGCAAGGGCCTGTCTAAACTCAAGATGACTTTAAGCTCCTGATAGGATCCAGACGTTCCTTCAGATAAGGCTTCGTCTGTTGTAAATGCTTATCTTTATTTTATTATAATTTTAAAATCTTATTTTGCTGTTAACTAGATGTCAATAAACCTGTTTTAAAATTCAATTGTCTTCAGGTACATTATATATATGAATATTTTGCCGAGAGGACATTGATCTATAGAAATAAAGATAACTACTACCGTCATAACTAGATAGAGACGATATAAAAAAATGATTTTCTTTCTTAATCTTAACTTGTATTTAATTATTGAAAAATTGTTATCATAGTTCTGTCTTTACTCTTTTTTTTTTTTATAAACTTCTCTTTTCGCCTATTCCTTTTTCTACCCAGCATATGACGCGTAAATGCCGAAACTCCGCTGGAATTTTTTTTTATTTTAATTTATCAAATTATTTATTAAATGTATATTGATAAAAACTTATTATGTTTTATAATTCTCTTTATAATATAAGGTCGTCCCAAAAATTCGTGTTTTTCTTATTAATTGGTGAATAATATTATTACCGCGAATACATAATAATACATAATAATACATTTACTTTATACATAATACAAAGACAATATACATAATGGCGAATAAAATTGGTATTTCAAATTTCTTTTCAAGTGTTTACGAACCTTTGGGACAACCTTGTATTTATAGTTTTAATTTATCTTAATGGTATTTGTTGTGTCGTAATTAGACGTACAACAACTCAAACTTGACTCTTTATTTAACTCTTTTTCTTCCGACTGGCCAACAACAAATGTCCAATTTATATATACATATATATTTTTACATAATGAGGCTTTAAAGAGAGAGAGAGAGAGAGAGAGAGAGAGAGAGAATACTAATAATCTTCATCTATTTTCATACATAACAGTATTATTCAATTCAGAATTAGCTTTTTAATCTGACATAACGTCTAAAAATAATATTTAATATTAAAAATCTGTGATTAACAATTGATTATATTTTACATAATTTTTTATGAATAATTCAAATTCATATATAGTAAAGGGTGAAGATGCCTAGAGATTTCTAAGATAGAAAGGAGATTAGTAGAGACCGGGTATAAGTCTCCAACTCGCCATCCTAATTTGGAGAAAGAAACGCACTATTGATGTTAAAAACATATTCATTCGTACAGAACAGCCATAAAGTTAACAACATGGAACTAAAGGGTGAAAAAGACAACTGCCTTAGTTTCCCCATGGAAATCCTGAACGAATAGACCATATAGGCCACTAAGAAAAATTTACTACCAGACAATGGCTATGGATTGGATCACCATGGAGAATCCTGATTATGTAGTCACATCAGTCTTAGAATTGATTAAATTGATATACATAATTAAAAACTCCGCCTTTGCCGGTCCCAAGCCCGGATGAAAAAGGAGGAGGGGGAGCAGTAACAAGCTCATTAAAAAACCTAGGTTCAGCTGACCCGGCTGATAGTACCCTGTAAGGTCTCCTAATCCAGGGATACAGGATGAGCAACGTTTGTACTCCATGTTCGGAGCAGCTGCACATGGCGTCTGTTCCTCATGTCAGAGGCGGCCATTTCTTTTGGAGCTAAGTCTGCTTGCCACTGAGTAGTGCTCCAGTCTTAATGACAAAGGCAGACGCATTCTACTTCACCCAGTCACGATGGGTGTCAAACAGACACCATCAAGGGTCACAACTTGATATCCTAGCATGATTGAGTGGAGATAAGAAAGAATAAGACATAATTAAAATGACAATAATAATAGGAAGAGCAAGATCCATATATACCATGGTATATGTAAATATGTATATATATGAGAGAAGATCTATGATCCGTATATGGTAATTGAGTGTAAATAATGAAGCCTGAGACAGCCAATAGCATAATAGAATTAGGCTTAGCTAAGCCAATTAGAATTCGTTCCTGTTCAATTTATTGACAAGTTTGCCTTCCCATTGGTCGATTCACGGATGACATTTTGCATAACGCTAGAGATATGCATATATAGTATTACACTAAAATGAGATTTAGCTGTTTTTCAACATTTGTCTTTTCCTTATTCATGTTCTATATAATTATATAGCAGGTTTTCGTAATAAAATAAATTAAAATTTCAGAATTTTTTAAAAGGACGAATGTTCTGATCATTGAAATATCAGGCAATAAACCCCGCTTTTCGATCTATCCAAGTTGTACCGTTTTTATATTTGAAAGTTGAATACGCATATGTAGATAATGAAGAAATTAAAGTTAATATTGCCACGTGGAAAATTAGGGAAGACAAAAACTTCAGGAGGAAACAACAATTTATTATAGGGAAGGACAAAACTATAAATTGTAAACAAAAGATAAGCCACGAAGGAAATTTACAGAGTCGCAAGATATAAACATAAAAATGACCACTATGTTAATAAAAAATAATAAAATTAATAAATACTATGTTACAATATATTTATATTTTATTCTCTTTCTCGTAGTAATGATTAAAATGTCTTGTTGATGACTCCTTAGAAGTGATCTTTACTCACACCAGCGTATAAAGAAGACTGAAGTAACAAATAATCAAATAAATAAAAATATTATTTCTTTTGTTATGAATAAACACAAGTGAGGGGAATTTCAGTAATTAGTGAACTAAAGTTTTAAAATAATTGAGAAGAATCGGTGGCGAACATTTCTAGCCATTTCGTCAATTTAATCTACCAGATTTTTACAACTACATCATAAGTAGAATGAACAATACGTTAGCTATTAGCGATCTGGTGAATTAAATTGGTAAAATCGCTGAATAATTCCACCAATGATGTGTGTACAAAGTATTTTTCCAATTCTTTTACATCTTCTGTTGTGTCGTCGTATCTCTCCATTTAACAACACGACTGCGTGGACAAATATGGTTTTTATTGCCAACACAAGGTACAAGACTAACTTAACGTGCTTCTGACAATTGACAATTGAAACACATTTTATTGACCTCTTGTCAATAATTTACATTAAAAATGGAAATAAAAATAAAATATAGATGATCATGCGTGGGATGTGCCCCAGCGAGTGAGCCTTCTCTCCCAGGCGATGAGCGGGTGGTCAGCCCAACCTGTACGAAGTACCGGTAGATGATGGATTTGGCCGACGCCAGGATGGCCAAGTCGTCATCTTCGGGGCCAGACCCGAAGATCCAGGCCCTCAGGTCAGGGGGTCACCCGAGGACTCTGAAGGCTTCGATGATGAGGGGCCTGATGCACCTGCAGCTCCAGTAGCGATGGTCAAGGGAGCGATCCACGGAACGTGCTTCTGGACTGCTGCTCTAAAACTACAAAGGTATTTATATGTTACAAAAGCACAATTAATAACAATGTAACATAACAAATTACTATGCAATATACAAGAAACATATGCTAATACACAACACTCCTCCCCTCCTGGTAATCCTCCAGTAATATTTACTCTAATCTTAGAATTTCGTCCTTTATATTTATTTTAAAAATGAATAAGCGATTATAAATATCATAGCCACGATATTATATTTTTGAATAAGTGATCACTTATCTCTTGATGTAACCCGGATTCCTGAAGAGTATAACAGAGATCATTTAAGATACTGTTGGTATTTCTATATTTGAATAGCAGTATATATAACTACCAAATCGGATAACCAATTCTACCAGACGAAGGTATCTACCCTGTTAATTAAATCTCATTAAGAACTTCATTACAATTAAAACTGATAATTAGGTTTGTGGAGTGTTTTCTCTTGGCTGCCTCGTGTGTTGCAGAGAATTATCATTAATGATAACATGAATATCTAGAGTCTTTTGCTGTAGAAATTATATATATTAATTGCATAACTTTTTATAAAGGTATTCGCTTAAATATATACACTCTATAACAAAAACAAAAAAAAACAATGGTTGCCTGTAAAGTCGGTTTTACGGGCGAAGATTTTACGTGACAACGGTAGAATATTTATTGATATGAATATAATTAAATTGCACAATAGGAACAAGGAATTGAATGAAAATAAGAATTGCACAAATTTTAACTATAGAAATATATTTTGTTTACTAAAACATTGTACATGTAAACTTAAACTTAACTAATTCCTATTTGAGTGATTTTGTTGAGGATAGGACGATGATAGGAGAAATATGAAATGAAAGGAAGTGTTTCTGCTGTAATGTGTCTTGCGAAAGTCAAGTCGATAGTTGTTCCTTTTAACGTAGTTGACTTAGAAACGTTTGATACGCAATCAAGATTATACGTATTTTTCATGAAATTAAGAAACGAGTTGTCAGGCTTTACGTTTTTGTTAAAATCGCCACACAGAAGAATCGGTATACTAGAATCAACTTGCACGAACGGTGGCACGTACTGGCTGTTGTGAATGTACGGACCGAGTCCTTGCCATAGTAACATTCCAATATCCTGCATACTAGCTCCTGGATGAATATATACAGCACCGAGTATAAACTTGAAGCTAGTATTAGCGGCGAAGCAAGTAACTTTAGTCATGCACATGTCACCCTTGGTTTTAATGACACGAGTTACGTCTGTAATCGCAACTTGGAACACTTCCGCCGTAGATGTCGATGATAATTTACGATAGATCGCCACTCCACCAGCCGCGTTGGTATCTGAGTTAGGTCGATTATTTTCCCTGGATACGCACTCATAACCCTTGATTGGAGTTGGTTCACAAGTGTCGCGCATCCACGTTTCAGTCAATACTAAATAGTCTGATCGTGGTATCACTGTATCTGTTTCAATGTCCGCGGCATGGGCACTTAAACTTTGACAGTTGATGTTCGTTACAATAAGTTGTCCAGCGTCGGTTGCGTCGTCACAGAATTTTACGGCTTGTTTGGTAATTGTGTCTAGAGTGTGTCCACGAAGTCGTAAGTATTCATTGCGAATATCTCGAGTAGTCTGTGAGTCGTTTCCATCTCGGCCATGTTTGAAAACCAATGGAGAGTCCTTTTCTGTTATGATGTACAATCCGTCGATACTTGTGACGCGGCTCATGGCTACATATACCAATTGCTGTGGTTGTTTTGAGGAGTACTTGTAAACAATTGTAGTAAACGTCCCACCCTGGGCCTTGTGGATCGTAATTGCACAAGCAGGCACGCAAGGAAATTGTTTTCGCTTGCACTTCACTGTTTTTGTCAACGAAATGTTTACCACTTTCTTGTGCACTGGCACCCAATCGACGGATAAGGTGTTTGGTTTGCTGTGCACATGTGGTCGACATTTGATTTTTGCTTTGGTACCCGTATTTTTGTCTTCAAACTGGAACCATAGAGTGGCGATTTCATCTTCAGCTGGCGGCAAACTTGTGCTGGTCGATGGTCCTCCTGGAGCAGAACGGTCATCTGCATTGGCTGGCTGACGTTCGATGTATAGCAAAACTCCAATAGCCCCATTTACCAATCCATCGGCGACGTCTATGTTAGATGTAATCATGTACGGATATCCTACTGCTAATGGCAACATGTATGGCAATCCGTCGGTTTCTGCAACCGACATCTTGTGAAGTTTCCCTTGCTCCCGGCTCTTTTCAGAATTGCTGGAATACCCAAGCATAATATCAGTGGCGATACAGTTGTGTGCGTTTTGAATTGCGTTTCGATTGTATGAATCTACTTCATGGTTGCTGTAATACAATCTGACAGCGTTGGGTGCGTTCTCTTTGCACCAGACCTCAGATTTGTGCCTGGACTCAATAATTAATTAATTAATTAATTTTAAACTAATAATTTACTTAACACTATCAACATTTATCAATAGTATGACATAACCTATAAACTCAGTTTCTCAACTTTTGTGTCAATCTAACAATTAATCAATCAATCATAGTTTACGATCAGTGTACAATTATTTACCTTTATTGTTGTAGTTGTTGTAAATGACGAATCTAAGCACTCCACATTTTCACTACAGACACAGCTGACGATACTTTAACCACACGTGTGAACTTGTATTATGACGCTTTCTTGTTTTTCCAACGCCAAGAACGTTCGAGAAAGACAAAGACAGAGACAAGCATGCGCCGATTCAATGCGCCTAATTCTCTAGCGCTGCGCGCGCAGCTGCGCGCGCAGCACTTTCGTTCGGTGACTCATCGTAACGTTACCGGGCGTCACACTTTTTCATAAGTGACTCCCAGCCGCAACCTAATTTAAGACGTTGTCACGTCAAAAAAAATCGACGCACCAAGAAGGAGTTGTTCGATTTCTATGAAAATACGTATACAAAGATGTTTCCACCAAACATGCAAATGGGTGAATTTTGTGGCCGATTTATGCAAATCAAGAGCTACAGCGTATCTGAACTTGCGTATCCCATACGATTAACTAGACTCAATATGAGCTTATTTTTAGAATTTCTGTTTTACTTTCGCAGTAAACCTATTTCTACTGTATCAATGCCTCGCCAAAAGATTCGTGCTCATAACGAACATATGTCAGAGTTTGAAAGAAGTCATGCCATTGGATTGAAAGAAGCTGGTTGGTCAAATTGACTAATTGCGCGACATATGTGTCGAAATGATGTGGCTATTAGACGATGTTGGCAAAAGTGGGTCAACAGCAGAAGAATTCAACGTCAGGACGGCAGCGGTCGACCAAGGGCAACAACAGAACGGGAGGACAGAGCAATTGTCAGAATGGCTGTCGCAGCACCGGAATCCACGTTATCTACCAATCAACGTGTGACCGGCACACAAGTGTCAAAAATGACCATAGAAAGACGACTGAAAGATCGGAATCTAAGAGCTTGCCGACCGTTACGATGCCGACCCCTCACACCCGTGCACCGACAAGTCCGACTACAGTGGTGTCGGGAGCGATCAACTTGGAACTGCGCTGACTGGGGACGTATAGTCTTTAGTGACGAGTCCCGTTTCTTACTGTGACCGTCGCAAACGTGTCTGGAGACGTCCTGGGCAGCGTGTGGATCCTGGCCTTACTGTCGAACACCACACAGGTTCACAACAGGGCGTTATGGTCTGGGGTGCCATTTCATTTGATAGCAGGACCCCATTGGTAGTCATTCTTGGTACCTTGGCAGCCCAACAGTACGTAGATGACATTCTATAGCCTGTTTTTTACCTTTCCTCTTACATCCTTTCGGGCTTACCTTTCAACAACATAATGCCCGGCCACACACATGTTACTATAGATTGTCTTCAATCTTGTCGAACTTTTCCGTGGCCACCCATAGAGCACATCTGGGACGTGATGTGAAGGCGATTGCAACCATCCCGGAATGTTGACTATTTAGCCCGACAGTTGGAGACAATTTCTCAAGAAATCCCGCAGCACACCATCCGGAATCTTTATCAGTCCATGACACGCCGGGTGGCAGCCTACATCCAGACCAGTGGGGGTCCAACGACATATTGACTTTCTCAATTTGTGACAATCAAACTCTGGAATAAAACAATTAATTGTTCTAATTTTTAACCATTTTATTCCCTATACATGTTCTTCGCATACACCAATTTCGGTTCCAATTTGGCAATTATTTCTTTGACCGTCGACTTTTTGTTATAGAATATATTTTTCGACGCAGAACATATTTTGAAGGTTAAAAAAGCAACGCGTCGAAAGATTTAAGTTGAATAATAATTAATTATAAAAAACACTTTAAAAAAAGCTTTTATTTAAAATGCACTAAAAATAACAAAATAAATATTTCTGAAGTATTGCTTTTTTTTCTGAAGGTACCATTTAACAAATAAAATAATAGACTTAGAAATAAAAGCGGTGGGGGATGATAATCATTTATGCAGCAAATAGGTATAAATTTAATGAAAGACATAATCTTGCTAATCATTTGCTTCATATAAAATCACATTGATCTCAAATTTATTATTAATGTACCCCACCGCTTTTATTTCTAAGTCTATTATTTTATTTGTTAAATGGTACCTTCAGAAAAAAAAAGCAATACTTCAGAAATATTTATTTTGTTATTTTTAGTGCATTTTAAATAAAAGCTTTTTTTTTTAAAGTGTTTTTGTAATTAATTATTCACGCTATTTTTAGTCGTATATATGCCAGTCCAAAAAAAAAGCCTTATCACTGAGACGAGGTTGGCCTTAAATAGCTGCAAGCCTGCTCGCAGCAGATTGGTCAATTCCTCGTGGGAGGTCGGAAGTGACGTAAGCAAACTCCGTTACTAACAGAACTGCGTCTCTTTGCTTTTGGGAACCCTAAATTTATTGAATTATATTACAAAGTTAGAGACACCCAGTGGATTATTGTTAGGGGATAATTGGTACATATAAAATTTGAATTATAATTAAACAATTGATTAAATAGTTAAAAGTAACAACATACTAATTGAAAAAGGGAAACTATTTAAAAAGGTGTCGTGAAATGTATGGTGGTATACTGTTACACACACACCTATATATATATATATATATATATAATGAGTATAAATATATGCGTGATGATATTGGAATAAGATGACTAAATTATAACAGATAAAATTAATATATTTGTTAGCTTTTCTCATTTATTTGCTTGTAATTCCAAGGACGTTTTAGATAGGAATCTGAATATTTGGATTTCTAATTCCTTCCATGTCTTGAACATTTATTGAAAAAATCCTTTCGCAACCTCCAACATTGTCGCATTTTTAGCCAAGAAAAATTGAAATTGACAGGTTCTGGGAAAAAATAGTTGTTTTTTAGTCAGAAAATGATAATGAAAATATTGCTGTATCATGTTTGATAATCATATACAAAATTATATAGGGAAAAAATTCCAAAAGAGCAGAGACCACGGGTGAAGCGAGTTCACTTTTAGTAGGCAGAAACAAAATTCTAACAGAAAACATGCATTCGAGTAGAAGACACAAAGCCAGATCATCTATATATATATAAACGAATGTGTGTGTGTGTGGTGTGTCTGTCCTTTATGCCTGACCAAACCACTCATTGGAACGCCATGAAACTTTGGGAAGTTATTTAGCATAGTAGGTTTCTAGCAAATAAAATATTTGAAATAACTTTTCGCCTAAAAATAATCAAGATAAATATTCTAATTTATCTGTTATATTTCAACAATCTGCTCTAAAAATATTATCATGCATATAGAAAAAAAATAGTATATGCCTTTTCTTTATGCCGGACCAAACTACTCATTTCATCGCAATTTAACTTTGAGAAATTGTTTAATATACTACCAGAAAGGTTTCTATCTAATTATTAGTTTGAAAAACCTTTTTTTTTTGGAAAAAACAAGGATAAATATTAATTAATCTGCTATAATTTCAGCACTCTGATTTATTATCTCTGTATTATCTTTATATATATATAAATCAAAATTTGTCTGTTTATCGATAAATCAGAAACTACTTAACCAAGTGTCACTAAATTTTCCACATAACTACCAATGACCCTGAAGATGAAGAATTTACAATGCATTAAAATTAAGTAAAAAAATATTTTTTAAAATCTATATTTTATCTTTGTGTATAATTTTATTTATATAGCCACTTGCTATTTGACCATTTAGAACTTTGGGAAAAGTTATAAAGCTATTTTTTTTTGTCAGATTTCCTTTTTTCGTTTCATTTTATTTCCCAAATTCCATTAAATTTTTATTAAAAATTATCATCATTATTAAGAAGGTTTTCAATGTGTCTGTATTCAAATTATTAATGACATTTTTGAAAGTAAAACAGTGTATACGGTATTAAATATATACAATGGGGAACAATGGCTTAAAATATAATAGAAAGTAAGTTGAATGAAGACAAAAGAAAAATGTTGAAAATTCCCTATGAATTGAAATGAAGTGATTTTGCCTATAAAATATCAAAAAATAGACTGGATTGATACACATTTTCAAAATGGTTAAAATGGCATTTATTAAGCCAAACAGTGTGAAAAAGTAGATACAGTAGAGCTTCCATTGAGAGGATGCCTAAAATCGTAGCTTAACCCGTCTCTCCAAGAGGCAGTCTCTTATTAAAGGTCTATTAGAGATTCTTTTATATCAATTAGAATCTCCAATGAGAGACTACCTACAGGAGAAACAAGTTGAGTCATGTTTTTAGGTGGTCTTTCTTAAGAGACTCTATTTACCTATATTAAAATCAACATTTTATTACTGTTACGTTTAATTACTGCTAATCTCTATATATAAAAAAATGAATGTATATCTGTCTATCTGTCAATTATTAATTGGACTGAGCGAGTATTGTGAGTTTCAATATTCTATATGGTCTGGAAGCATATTAAAATTAAATATACAACATTTGAAAGGAAATTTGTCCGTTCTTGGCCAACCTGACAACCCAAAAGTCTGAAAATTGGTCAGCTAGCATTGTCATCAGGTTTGAACATGTGTACCAAATTTCATATTTCTAGGTGCCCTATAAGTATATTAATAAAAATTGATTACAATATTTGGCGACAGACATCCAGACAGACAGACATGGAGGCAAGTTAAATAGAAGCTTTTAAATAAAAAAGTTGACCAATCTCAATGAAAATGGTACCACCAGAAAGAGCGTAAAAAGTATTCCAAGAAAGTTTAACCAAGATGGAGAAATCGAAGGAAAATCGCTAAAAACGAAAGGTTCGCGAGATATTGGCAAAACAAAATAAATAGAATTAAATATACAAAATTTGAAAGGAAATTTGGAAATTTGTCCGTTCTTGGCCAACCTGACAACCCAGAAGTCTGAAAATTGGTCAGCTAGCATTGTAATCAGGTTTGAACATGTGTACCAAATTTCATATTTCTAGGTGCCCTATAAGTATATTAAAAATTGATTACAAGATTTGGCGACAGACATCCAGACAGACAGACAGATAGGCAAGTTAAATAAAAGCTTTTAAAAAAAGAAACCATATAGATTTTTCATATATTATAATAAACACATTACATTACTTTACATTTATAAAAGATTGTCAAGATTACAACCTGCGCCACGCTGACAAGGGCCACTTACCCCAAAACGCGTATATGAAAGCCAATTTTTCATTTATCAAGAATATTATTTGACCACAAATACAGTTAAACCTGTCTATAGCGCCCCCTTTTGGGACTCATCAAAATAGGGTGCTATAGACAGATCACTTTTAATGTAAAATGTTTACATTTTAATATTTAAAATCGGGCGCTATAGAGAGGGAGGCGCTATTTAGAGGGGGCGCTATAGACAGGCTTAACTGTATTATTGAATAAACCTAAATCAACGTTTAGTTTATTTCAAGTCCTCTAGATGTCGCTCTGTCATCATAAAAATGCTCATATGGTCGGCCAAAATAAGCTTTTTTTATTCCTTTTAAAAATATCTAGAATTACATTAAACAGAAAACAAAAAGAGAAACCTGATATATCTCCAATTACATTTAAAATGAACCAAAGAGGGAAAACCCATTAACTATAAACACACAAGAATACCAACAACAACAACAAAAAACCCTAGAAATCTGAGAACATAAAACATCAACAGAAAATTCTTTAAAATCAGATAATAACAGAAAATTCATTTTTTCAAAAGAAAAAAAGGGATTTCTTTAGAAAAATCAAAAATTGCTCATGTTACTGAGGTAGTGTAATGGGGCAATGTGATCTCAGCCTCATTATCTGTCGGTCGGTCAGAACTTAATCTGTGTTCTGAGAAAGGATGTTTAATTAAGAGAAAGAGAGATATCTGAGAGCATAGAGCTTTTTGTGCCATCGGGAGTCATGTTTTTATTGTTCTCAATCCTTTTGTTTGTTTATAATTAGTTTTCTTAATTGAAGTCCTAAGTATGAGAAATATCGTTGGTTTCATATTAACATGTTGTATCAATAGAATTAATTTTCTCTAATTTTTGTCGATTCATTATAATTTTGGTGCATTTTTACATTTTTATATGATTAAATAAATACTAAAATCTGTTTAATTATTTATGTCTATGTTTCAGTGACTTGATGTCACCCTTTTTTAAAGGAAAACAAACCTTGCAATGTTTATATTTGCTGATTTTTAAAGATATTGTTACGTCGTACCCAGACGCTGTTCGTGTTCTTTGTCTAATCAGGATGTCACAAAGATACACATGTGAGTTCGAAGGGATTGCAGCTAAAGTTAGCGTTTTATTATATCTCACTTAACAGAAGGAATACAACAGTGGGACTTGCCTTCAATCTGCCCGTCAGAAGTATCGTTGGCGCTGTGGATGTCACTCTTGTCAAAAGGCCCGCTCCACATTGTACATGTCCAGTCTGGACTACACCGCCTTGTAGGTCGCTCCGATGTCAGGCTCTCCTGGCACCGTCTTGCAGGATCATCCACACACCTGCAGGCAAGTCGCTACGTCTTCCACTTATCGCAGTTGTGACCAGACTGTCCGTTGTCCTCCCCCCACGCTGAAATGCTGTTTTTAGCGTCTTACACATGGCAGCGGGGGCAGCTGTAGTCCACCCCTCTTTCCCCAACTTTACTCTGGAATCTTGGTCATCCAATTTACAATATTTATACACGTTGAATGTAATTCTACTGTCCTATAAGCTAATGTCTATAGTTTTCTTGGAAGCCATTTCTGATATTCTACCCTTCAGTGCTGCGTATATAAGCAGAATCGTCCAATACAGTATTAGAGCTCTAAGAAGAGGTCTGGTAGATTAAATTGGCGAAACCGCTGGAAGAGTTCACCACTGATGAGACAAGCCCTCCCAATATTTTTTGATCGTAGTAAGATCAGTAGAAAAGGAAGTGGAAAATCTTTGATATCACCGGTTGTCAAATTTTTAAGGAGATAGAGGCAATTTTTTTAACACTTGGTTATCTCGTGTGTCTTCAATAAAGGTCACTGTAATATCTTTTAGAGTTATTATCTCAATCCCGATATACATGCTGAAAGGTATAAATTCCTTAAGTTTTGTCCATGAGTATATTCCGCATAGCGAAACCGTTTCTAAAAACTTTACCAACTTTAATAATATTAAATAAAAATTATTTCAAAATGAACGCCATCTATAAGGTTTTTAAAAATTATTATTATCTTTAGTACACGTGGTACAGGCCATGATAATCATGGTGGGTAGAAGTTGGGGACTGCTTTTGCTGTAAGTGCACCACATGTCTACACATGTGAAAAGCAGTTCGACTTTACACTTACAAATGTGTCAGAGCCCCGTTTGGTTACTTGCACTCGCTGGTGGGGTTGGACTTTTTGCGCATAAATAATAAACAAAAATTACTTCCGAGGGAGGCTTTCTTGCTTCATTGTATATTCATCTCAAGCTTTTGAGTATCACAAACATACTACAGAAGTATATAAGATAAAATAAACCTCAATATTTAACTAATTATTTCATTCTCATTAGTCGCTTTGTTTATTATTTATATTATAAATAATAACGCGCGCGCGCGTATATATTATTTTCAAAAATATCTTTTAAGCCATATTTGCATTTTTTGTATCTTTAAAAATTGTCTTAGAGGTAAATGTATCCATAGGTAACATAACAAATAATACAGATATAGCAACTATTCGAACTATAGAAACCATGTTAGGAGCGGCTTTTGGAGCTAAGTCGGACTGCCACTGAGTAGTGCCATCTATAAATAAACATATTAATTATGATAATCATCATATCTATTTTCACCACTTTGGTTCTCACAACTGATGAGCCAAGCCCTTTCCCAATATATATTTTACATCCATTTAGTAGAAATGTTAAAATTTGTTTTAAAAATACGCCAAGAAAAATAGTTCTTTATAATACAATATAATGCGGCTTATAATTGTAGAACGACATTTGACAATTATCCCGCATGTGTTTCTTTTGAACGAAAATTCGAAATTTGTTTAAAGGAGAAATAACGATTTTTTTCTAACCTTAGGGATGAAGTATGAAAGCATGAATTGTGAAGAGTAATGATGAACGGAAAAATAAAAGTGTCCAGGGATTGGAATCGAACCCACAGTGTTCCGCTTACCGGGCAGATGTCATGTCCACTAGGCTACCCTGGACATATTTTTCCGTTCGTAAATATTATATAAAGTTATTTATAATACACAATATAATGCGGCTTATAATTGTAGAACGACATTTGACAATTATCCCGCATGTGTTTCTTTTGCACGAAAAAACGAAATTTATTTTAAGGAGAAATAACGATTATTTCTAACCTTAAGGATGAAGTATGAAAGGTTGAATTGTGAATATGTCCAGGGTAGCCTAGTGGACATGGCATCTGCCCGGTAAGCGGAACACTGTGGGTTCGATTCCCATCCCTGGACACTTTTATTTTTCCGTTTATCATTACTCTTCACAATTCATCCTTTCATACTTCATCTCTAAGGTTAGAAATAATCGTTATTTCTCCCTAAAATAAATCTCGATTTTTCGTAAAAAAAAAAAAAAAAAACACATGCGGGATAATTTTCAAATGTAGTTCCACAAAAATATCTCTAATGATGATTCTTTAATTCATATTTTCATAAACACAAAAAGATAGTAAAAAAAACAAATTTTAACGAAGTGCTTCTATTTGTGGATAGAATAGAACCCAGAAAACAAGACAATCACTAATAAGCAAGTATTCAAACAGGAGTACAGGTTGCAAACATCCTCACTTTAAACTCTGTGAATAAATATTCAAGAAAACTCAATTAAAATCAGCGCTGGTTGTCAACAAGCATTATTCTTATTGTGAACAACATTTTAGAAAGTTAATGATGTTTATGTGCCCATGTAATCCCGAACTAATTGTCTTAAATACCAGTTCTTAATGAGCGGCTTGTGATCCTCTTTTAACGAGCTATCGTCTGGTCTCATAATCTCTTTAATAAAGGGAACTGACTACCCTGCTGTACACCCTTCTTTTTGTCAAACCTAAAAACATACAATTAGCATTTCCAACAAACCATTTCTTTATCTTTTTTTTGTGACTTTTTAAATATTCTATTAAATAGATTTTTAACAAAAGGCTAAGCTTGTTGTTGGGAAATATTTATGGATTCGTAGAAGAAGGGAAAAATCCTTTATTACTTAAAAGATATAAAACTATAAAAGAAGGACAAAAAAAGGTAAAATTATATTTACATCAGCAGCTCACGCCGGCCTGTCCTATCCAATAACCGCTAGCCAAACAAACAAGCCCGCACTATAAAGGCAGGGATGTCAATTTGCATATACAATACTGAAACTATGCAAATATATGCATATCAAATATCGTAGAAATATCTGCAGTTGTCTATTTCAACACTGGTTTTGCCCGGGCTCCTGTTAGAGTGGATGTTTGAACAACAAATATTGATTTAACAAAGGTTTATTTTCATTTTCAGTAGTTGTATTTGTATTAGGGGTTATGGTGAAGGAATGGTATTGACTATCAAATTTCGGTAACAACGACCTGGGATCGAATCCCGCATTGAAGGTTTTTTTTTTCTGATTCAGCGACCTCTGCCATCGTGAGTGCAAGTAACCAAACAGGTATTTTTGAACTTTATAGTAAAAAAGTTGAACTTCTTTCAACATAGAAATTGAAACTATTTAGACCCGTATGATTCTTTCTAAAATTAAACAATTTTCTACTGCCTCTACTGTAATGATAAATTAATGGAAGTGTCTGGCTTATCAGTAGTATAGATATGTGGTGATCTTATAATAAAAACAGTCGTTAAATACCAACTATGATTATCATGGCCTGTACCACGCATATTTGGGATTAAAAATGAGACAATTTAATAGTAAATAATAGTAGGGAGTGTTTTATCAGAAATTTATATATATATTAAAACAATAATAATTTTAGACCTCGGAATATGTAAATTATTTGATACTTATGCTAATGATTTTTTTCCAGGCTTAACCCGCTATTACGACAGTTTCATCCGGATAGGCCAAATATTATGATTATAGGTGAATCACTACAAAGACAGGTGTATCTCCTCAATCAGACCCATCCATTTTGATACACTCATGAACAAAACTTAAGGAAGATGTACCTTTTATAATGTACTAGACGGGTGACCCGGGCTTCGCCCCGGGATTGACCAGTGTAGTTACCAGTGATATATATTTAGATAAGATTTTTTTTTATAATTGTTTGTTATTAGCATTATCTATTTGTTTGCATCGGCATAATTTGATCTAATCTTTGATAGAGGGCGCTGTTCGTGAGCTAAGTAAAATAATTTGAATATATAGTTTTAATAATTGATTTATATATTTTTTTAAATAGCCTATCTTCCCCGTATTTTTATACCTATGTATGGAAATTTTGGTTTGAATTAGTGAACTACTGCGAATTTGTATACCGGACATACAAACAAACATACAAACAAACAAACATACAAACATTGATTTTTATATATATAGATATCGGGATTCAGACAATAACTCTGAAAGATATTATAGTGACTTTTATTGAAGACACACGAGATTTACCGAGTGTGAACAAATTTGCCTTTGTCTCCTTTTAAAAATATAGACGACAGACGACATTAAAGAATTTCCACTTCCTCAAGTTTTGTTCATGGGTGTTTATTATTTGAGTAGTTACATGGAAATATATTGTAATAATAGCTCTACCATATACCATTAACTATAAACAGTAGAGTTATCTGCCATTAGGAAGCCGTTTCCAACTTCAAGGAAAACTGAATGTTCTCCTCCATATTAGGATGGAGTTGGAGATATCCTAGTCGAATATATTGGAAATAAAATTGGAAAAAAAATCTCCGAATATACTAAACTTTGCGTAAACGTAACTATGAGCGCAGCCCGAGTTGGGCGCGTTAAGGCAGGGGCGCCATCGGAGAAGTCTCCGACAGTTGCCCTTAGCCAACGCTCGAGAGGCATCAAGTTTGGCGGCCGCAGGAATCTGTTGTCGCTTTAAAGACGCAGGGACCTCATGCTGATGAGGTGCAAGACCCGATGGTTCAGCTCAAGGACGCTGGACGCGGCCTCCCAGAGATTCAGCAGTCGATTCCTTCTCGGTGAGAGCCAGACGTCAGGAGCCTGCGGTGTTACACCCGGCTGCGAGCCATCCAAGAGTAGCCGTTGGCGGCCTCGAGCGCAGATGCCTAAAACTCTTTCAGGCAGGAGAGCCGAAGCTGGCCCACGATCTCCAGCAGGCCGACCCTCAGAGACAGAACACGCCAGGGTGTCCCCAGGAAGCCTCGAGACTCGGCTAGAACCCCACACAAGCGCTTCAGCCGCGCCTGTAGCTATCTGATGTTTGTTCAGAAGGAACGTAGCCTTAAAGGTTGTGCAGGATGGAACCTAGGATCAGGCTGTTGGCTGCGCGAGCACGACTCATCAGCGACAGGTTGCGGGCGAGGGGAGGCCACCTCGCGATGGCTGGCTCCAGCAGTCCCATCAGATGGGAGGCCTGAGAGGCGATGGCGTTCTGGGCAGAGATTTTGCAGCCCAGAACAGTCAGCGAATTGGACGTTCAAGAGATTCCCAGAAGAGAAACCTCCCAGTGCTAAAGTGGATATACCAAAGCCTGCATCTCTTGCGACATCTACCCCGGAGGCCATGCGGAACTATTCAAAGATCAAAAGCACGAGCTCAAACTGAACGTCATCCCTGATGAAGAGTACGACGTCATCCGCATAGGCGACCACGAAACCGCTGCCCAAGTTTCACTTGAAGCGGTGTAGTAGAGGCTCAACTCCGATGCTGGAGAGCGGCACTTAGACGGCAATCTTGCCTCACCCCGTTGGGAAGCGAGAAGACTTGGTATAGACCTAGATGAAGGAGTCTGCTTCCCCGTAGAGGATAGAAATCCAGATGGAAGACCCAGTTTCTCCAACAGGGCGAACAGGCAGCTCTTTCTCAGGCTGTCGAACGCAGACTTCAGGTCCAAGAGAGATGACAGTCAGTGGCGATTTTTGTCTCGCTGCCCAAAAGACTTTGTCAAACAGTCGCGCAATGTTCCAGGAGGATGACCTTTCTGGAACGACGTAGGTCTGACAGTCGGACACCGGGTCTGGCGGATGACGGCGCAGGCGGCCAATAAGCACGACGCTGAGGACCCTGTAGTCGGTCGTTGGTAGGCTGATTGGACGACAAGCCGGTAGACCCGGACCACCGTGGATGCCCATTTTCGGGCATCTCTACATATATAATGAATAAAACGCCGCCTGATGCCAAACGCCAGTTCATTATATAAGTTCTCCTGTAGAAGGGCAGAGATTCCCGAAAACTTGAGACGGTTTTAAAATAAAAAGTAACTCATCTCCGGAAACCTTTTCAATTAATGTCCAGGATATTTAAATCAATCGAAATGATTCTGATGATAATTTCTTTCTCTCCGCCCAATTGAAGTGGATTCTGATTGGTCAACAGGTATTGACTCCGCCTACTTTTCGTTTTCTCAAATGGCTGCTATTAAAAGAGAGTCAAATAACTACATCCCGGTAATTAATATTTAGAGAGAGTTAATTAGGAGAAAGTTTTCAAGTAGAAGATTTGTCTAATTATCTGTGTCTTACCAATTAACTTTTGTAATCTCATTTTGATTGGGAAGAAGGTTTGAAAAAAGTTTGTTCAATCAATGTTCTGATAGAAATTCTAACTTGACAAAGAAATTGGTGCATTATTTTTGGTGTTTTTCCACCACATTTTTCTGAAATATTCTTGAAATTAGCCGTATGATGTTAAAATGAAGTATAAAAACCTTTTATTATTATATATATATTTTTTGCTTGTCCCTAGTACACGTGGTACAGACCATGATAATCATGATGGGTAGTCAGCGACTGCTTTTACTGTAAGTGCACCACATGTCTACACATGTAAAAAGCAGTTCGACTTTGCACTTACAAATGTGTCAGAGCCACGTTTAGTTACTTGCACTCGCTGGTGGGGTTGAACATTTGCAAGAATCGAGGGGAATCGGAGCATTTTTTTTTTTAAATCAGAAAAAAAGTGCCCAATGCGGAAATCGAACCCGGGTCGTAGCGGTCGAAAACCAGCGGTTTAGACCATCCTTCAACCGACCCCCCAAACCTATTCTGAATTTTGTGAATGAATGTTATTTTTGACAGTGTGTGTTATTTAAAAAATATAAGAAAATCTAGAGATATAGGGAAATTAGATCTTATATTTACCAAAAGAGACGCCTCTCTCTTTCATTATGCGTCAGAACACATACACACAAGGTATTAAGTTTATCAACCTAGTAAGAAATTTATAGTGGCGATAAGTAATGAGACTCACAACACCAATTTAGTCAATTTCAGATAATAAGCCAAACTGTATACTAGTGTAATAAACTGACGAAATAAGATCTTAAAGAACATTATCCAAGTCTACGTGAACCCAGTTCAGCTAATCAGAATAATGTCCGAGAAAAGATATATAACGATAGAATTGTTTAACTTTCATAAAGCGTTAGAGAACAAGGTAATTTCTAAGAACTAAAATTACAGAACAATTTCCTTCCATAGTTAATTTGTACAGTGTTATGTTGAATACTTTGATTTCCTTTTCATTTTCCCTTCTCTCTTTTGTTTATGTTTCTTTTTCCTTTTCTCTATGAAAATGATGTATGGCGAGTCCTTACAGGATGGAAATGTCCTAATAAAGCTGTTGTTGTTGTAATAAACTGAAAATAAATTGTTCTAATGTATATTAAAAGGGAGAGGTGTCTCTTTTGGAACATGAATTTCATCCTTCCGTAACTCTCTCTTTATCCTAGATCATATATATTTAGCAAAGTAGTATATAGAAAATTAATCCGATATGGAAAAGATAGAACCAATAAATATCAATGAAAACTGAAATATTTAGGTTTTATTGCATCAATTTTAATGCGTCCTACATTTATTCAAAATATTCTATGATATTCAATATTTATTTAGTACAGATTATTCAGATTATCATCATTCCTTTTAATAGTTTAATTCCTTTTGTAATATTTTATTGTACATATATCTTGAAATTTTACACAAATAAATTTACTGGCAATGCGTTTCTTTTAATTATCATCAAATATTATCTCTACAGAGCTTACTGCAATGATATGAGTTATTGAATGAGAGGGCTTGGCTCATCAGTAGCATTGCGCATTAAAAGAAACGCATTGCCAGTAAATTTATTTGTGTAAAATTTTAACGATAGATGGCAATAAAATTTAATTTACTAACATATATCTTGTTTGGTTATTGGAGCGAGAGAGGACCAAGACTGCTGATCACGACCTACGAGGAAGACAACGAATAAATAAACGCAATAACTTTAAAAGTTAATTTTTTAAATTTAATTTTATTTATTTGCTTTGAGTATGGAAACCCGCTCGGGAAACGTGTATAACACCAAGAAGGAAGAAACCAAGGTCGACGACCCTGTAAAACTGCAACTTGGCGCAACAGTATAGAAAATAAGTTTGTGCAGTCAAAACATTCCTGAATGCGACCCTTCCTTAAAATGACTCTTTCTCTAAAGCGACTTCTTTTCAAAATCATGCCTGTTTTTATTCAAAGCGACCTCGCAAAGGTGACCATTCCTTATTCTACAAAAGCGACCACTTTTCAAACTTAAAATGAAATTATAAAAAAAAAAAATAACCTACAAAAAGTGAAATTTTAATTATTATTATTATTTTTTGTCATTGACATTACTAATTTGTGTGTCATCATTCTGACTTTACACTTTTACATATTTTCCATAATGAAGGAAATTGAACCATTAACCACGAATGTATTTTACAAACAAAACAACTTTCTATTGTCATTACTGCAATGAAAAATATTAGAAAATCTTGGCTCATCAGTCGTGAACCCTCCTAGCGATTTCGCTAATTTAATCTACCAGACCACGCTTTTTGGAGCTCTAATACTGTATTGGACAACTCTGCTTATATATGTAATGCTATATTTTGGCCATACATTTGTCCTAGCCACTTTGCCAGATAAACATCTCTTTGCCAGAATGTGAAGATTGCATTAGATCCTTTGTGAATCTCATGGAATAAAGTCCGCCCTAAGATGAAGAAGGCCATTAACCCGAAACCATGGTCTATAGGTGGGCGCTTCTCAGTCGAAGTGAATATAAAGCTAAAAATTTTGAAAATAGAGCAATCAATAAATAAATCTTTAATTAAAAAGGCATTTATTTTTGATCCAATATATGCCTTTTTAATTAAAGAGCTATAAATAGATTTTGCTTTTGGGTCAAATTTAATTAGCGGACAAATAGGAATATTATTAGATAAAATTGTCACGTAAAATATATTAGAGAAGACAACCTTTAGAAGGTCGCCTCTCCCGTCAAAATAGACGTCAAAACTAGACGTCATCTATTGACCGTCGCCGCAAACTAGCGGCCTCGGGTCGGTGACAAAGCCACAACACCAGCTTTGACAAACTGAAAAGCGTCCACCTAGAGACCATGGTTTCAGGCTAATGGCCCTCGTCAGTCTAGGGCGGACTATATTCCATTAGATCCGCACGTCTCTAGGTGGACGCTTCTCAGTTTGCCAAAGCTGGTGTTGTGGCTTTGTCACCGACCCGAGGCCACTAGTTTGCGGCGATGGTCAATAGATGGGGGTCAGGTTTTGACGTTTATTTTGACGGGAGAGGCGCCCTATGCTTCTATGGATCAATTTCCTCCCGGCAAATTTTCCATCGATTGATAGAGGGGTAGATCTGTTACATACCATAACTGATTATCACCCAAAATAATTCAATTGTAAATATGCAAATATAAATTCGTAGTTGTCTCTAAGACATAGTCAGTTCAGAGGTTCTTTTGAATACCTCCTCTCTTAAAGATACATAAATTATTAAGAAGAGTGTGATAAAATCTAACAACGACAAGTTTTAGAGTACTTAAAGGCAATTCCTTCTATTGTAATATATAAATTATCTATATTAATGAAGCTATTTAAGGGAAACAATGGTAAAAGGATCTCGCCAACAATCAAACTCAATAATAAAGATATGCAAATCTATTATAAAGACCGGAGATTTCTATCTACCATTCAACTAAACCGTTTCCCAACTGTCATCGAATCTGATTCTAATGTTAATAAAGACGAATCAAGAAGTGATATGCAAATTTAATGATAGATATATTTTAAGATAAATTCGGAAGATGGATCTTTGGTTTGAATTTTCATATTTAAATGAATTAATCTAATTCAACTCTTTCTAAGAATCGATTATATAATTTCCCTAGATTTATATATGATATCATTTTACTCATTATTTACATATTATATATCTATTATATATGTGAAATAATATACCTATATATATAATATTTAAAGAGACAAAGGTCGCCTCTCCCGTCAAAATATCTATGGCCATTAGCCCGAAACCATGGTCTCTAGGTGGACGCTTTTCAGTTTGCCAAAGCTGGTGTTGTGGCTTTGTCACTGACCCGAGGCCGCTAGTTTGCGGCGACGGTCAATAGATGGCGGGCAAAATTTCCATCTATATATATTACTAGACGGGTGACCCGTGCTTCGCCCCGGGATTGACCCGTGTGCATATCTACCCGAGTGATATATATTTAGATAATATTTTTTTTATATAATTGTTTGTTATTAGCATTATCTATTTGTTTGCATCAGCATAATTTAATCTAATCTTTGATAGAGGGCGCTGTTCGTGAGCTAAGTAGAATAATTTGAATATATAGTTTTAATAATTGATTTATATATTTTTTAAAATAGCCTATCGTCTTCCCCGTATTTCTTTTACCTATGTATGGAAATTTTGGTTTGAATTAGTGAACTACTGCGAATTTGTATACCGGACATACAAACATTGATTTTTACATAAATAGATATAATCTAAGAAGTCGAATATATTCTATATTTATATATATATATATTTATTTTTATTAATTGATATTTCTACTTTTTATCGTCGTTTTTAGAATAACTTTCAGTTTTGTTGTAAATATGCGTAGTTAACATATCTATCTTTTTGAATCACTAATATAGGATTAACTTTATAAATTCTATATATTGGTTTTTTTTTTTGCTTATCCCTAGTACACGTGGTACAGGCCATGATAATCATGGTGGGTAGTTAGCGACTGCTTTTACTGTAAGTGCACCACATGTCTACATATGTGAAAAGCAGTTCGACTTTGCACTTACTAATGCCAGAGCCCCGTTTGGTTACTTGCACTCGCTGGTGGGGTTGGACTTTTGCAAGAATCGGGGGCCATTGGAGCATTTTTTTTTCTTTAAACAGAAAAAGTGTCCAATGCGGGAATCGAACCCGGGTCCTAGTGGTCGAAAACCATACGGTTTAACCAGCCTTCCACCGACCCCCCCTATATATTGTGAAAATAACTAATGTGTAATTTTTCTTCAAGTAATTAAAAAAAAAAAAACTACTTGATGGTAAATATTTATCTTTTTCTAAATCACGACTGCACTTCAACCCTTTATCTTATCAATCCTTTGTCTTATTAACCCTTTATCTAACAACAAACAAATTATTCATGACATATATATATATGAAAAAACGAAAGAAAAAAAAAAGATTAAAAGATCAGGTTTTGAAATCAATATTAAAAATGGCATATGCTGACCAGGAGCACATGTGCTTTACAGAAAGCAGAGCGCCATCTGGTGGAACAGAAATCAACTAAACATTGATTTAGCCTGTCCCCTGATATTTGGCCAACTCAATTTCTTGATAAATCAAGAAAAGTCATCCACGAACGCGTTTCGTGCTTTTTGGCGCTCGTCAGCGTGGAGTAGGCTGTACCACTGCGACCAAAAAATATTTTTGGATGATGATTGATTGATGATTGATCATGATTCGTGGATGGCTTTTCTTGATTTATCAAGAAATTGGGTTGGCCAAATATCAGGGAACAGGCTAAATCAATGTTTAGTCGATTTCTGTTCCACCAGATGGCGCTCTGCCTTCTGTAAAGCACATGTGCTCCTGGTAAGGATATGCCATTTTTAATATATATATATATACGAAGGCATATCCTGAACACGAGCACATGTGCTTTTTCGATGGCAGAGCGCCATCTAGTGGATCAAATATAAACTAAACGTTTATTTAACTTGCTCCGCGATATTTGGCCAACCCAATTTCTTGATAAATCAATATACATATACTCATGGACACAACCATCGAAATATTGGATAAATAAAATCAATTATTAAATGCGAAAAAGTCTAAAAAAGCTAAGCGCAACCTATAAAACATTCTAAAACATTTAATTAATATTTATAAACCAAGGTTCTTAATTTAAAACGGTCAAAAAGTACCTTATATAATTAAGTCATGGTTTAATCAAGGTATGCAATATAGATATAAGATTTAAATATTGAATTAAATACATAGGACACTAAAGAGGATTATACCCTTAATTATCATGATGTTAATTGATAAAATATATATTAATTAGTTAATTAGATACATCTAATTATAACATATCGTCTATGTATTAGAATCCCTATATGTTAATAAGTTATTTATAACTAGCTAGGGTTATTAATAAGTGCTATTGGGCGTCGGTGGAAGGATGGTCTAAATCGTTGGTTTTCGACCGCTACGACACGGGTTCGATTCCCACATTGAGCTCTTTTTTTTTCTGTTATATAAAAAAATACTCCAATTGCTCCCGATTCTTGAAAAAGTCCAACCCCACCAATGCAAGTAACCAAGGGCTCTGGCACATTTGTAAGTGCAAAAGTCGAACTGCTTTTCACATGTGTAGACATGTGGTGCACTTACACTAAAAGCAGTCGATAACTACCCACCATGATTATCATGACCTGTGCGACGTGTACTAGGGATAATGAAAAAAAATAAAATAAGTGCTATTGTTGTTGTTGTCGTCGTGTCCAATGAAGAGCCTCAGATGTCTCCATGCATCTCTATCACAGAAGCAGCAATGTCCACTATCTTGGGTGTGCAAAGCTGCTGCTCTGAGTCTTTGTCAATTTTCTGCAAGGCTGCGGCCATTGCTCTTCATTGGAAAATGGGTGCCGTTGCCACGTTATTCACCTTGTAAACGAACCAGTATTTAAGTGCTATTAATTTGTTTAATATGATTTAATTAAACATTAGCAACACGTTTTAATTGCCGTGGAGGTTGTACTTTTCCTAAGTATGCCATGATAATCATGGTAGGTAGTTAGCAACTGTTTTTAATGTAAGTGACACCACATGTCTACACATGTAGAAAGAAATTCGACTTTTGTATTTACAATTTGCATGAAACTGGTTTGGTTACTTGCACTTATCTCTCTCTATCTTTAATTCTATTTTTTAATCATTTTTTAAAATCCTTTTTGTTATAACCATCATCCTCATTATAAATTTCTCATAATTAGTGCGGACTGTGCACTTTACATGTATTGACAAGATGTCAATAAAAATATGTTAATTGTCTCTCTATCTTTACTGGTGGAGTTGAACCTTTATAAGAATTAGGGGTCATTGAAGCAATTTACTTAAAAAAAAAAAGTGCCCAATGCAGGATTTGATCCTGAGTCATGGCTATCAAAATTCGACGGTTTATAACACTCATCCACCAACAAAGATAGAATACAAAATCACGCCATCTGTATTTCAAAATAGGAACTATATAAGCGCGAATTTTTATTTTTTTTCATACAAATCAGTTTGTTACTCTTCTAACTTCTATTGTAAAATTTTTGGGAGAGACTGGGCAATCAATTTTGAACTTGCCAAATGGTGTCGCCAACTTCTAATGAGCGACCACGTTCCTTTAGCGACCACCTTTGTTAAATTCAAAATGAGAAGTTAACCTTAATGAAGAACTTGCTCTTCTGGAGATATTATAATTAGATTTAAATGATTTTAATTCTATATTATCATTTGTTCTATAATCTACCGTATAGATTCAAGTTTCATGATATTCCACCAGATCCTTCTCTAAGCATATAGCTCACTATTTCCACGAATATATTAAATGGTAATATAGAAGTGATACTTGTAATATAATATTTATGTTATATAAAAATATTATTTTATTTAAAAAATTATATTTCATAGATTCAAATACTCTGCTAAATTGACCGCCAGAGGTCCTATAACCTTCCCCTATAAAAACTCATTGTTGTTGTTTCCCGATGGCCGGCTCAAATCTTTTGTACATTATGTAAATAAGTTTTTCCTTACAGGACGGAAATGTCCTAATAAAGATGTTGTTGTTATAAATAAGTTTTATTTTTTTTTATTCTTACGCCTTAAGCCAGGCACTACTTTTTATCAAATTATGTTTTTTATATATTCCTTTAGTTCAATTAAATTACTGATCAAAACTATTTTTATAATTATACTTTCAAGATTTTAACCACGAATGCATTACCATAGCATAATCCACAAGATAATCAAAAATCAACAGAAATCTCTTTTTTTTCTATTTATAATATATATATGAAAATATTACATGAATATAATATTGTATGAAAATAAGATCAGGTGGATAAATTAAGAAAAAAGGCACTTCCCGATCGTGCAACTAAAAGTTGCTGATGGCTTGTGCCATTATTTTAATGGCACAGCCAAAAATTTGCGAGGCAAAAAAACAAAACAAAAAAGGTAAATATTATCATATTGAAAAAATAAAATCCTTGAATTGGTACGAGCATAATGGGTTCTACAGTGATACATATATAGGTTGAAAAGCAAAAAAAAAAAAGACATTTCCTGACCGTTCACATGAGCATTTTAGATGGTAGATATTGCCATCTAGTGGAAGATAAATCAATTAAACGTTGATTTTATCTTGTTACATAATATATATATAATGAGTTACTGTTGACTCTTGTAGAATACTGTCAACTAAATCTGTGATGAGGTATCCAGTCGACTTAAACTGTGGTGTGAGTCCCTGTCAACTCTCGCTATACTGTGTTGACAGAGAGGAACTGTCAGGATGTGGATTTTCCAGTACCCCTCTGCACCTTGGAATACCTTTAAAAGTTCTCACAAAGTACAGGCAGTCGTGGTCGAGGCAGAGTGGAAAGCTTGGGAATCTCCACACACAAAACGAAGACACAGTTGCACAAAGAAAGTTCCGTGAACAGATAAAAGTTGAGCTAGGAGCGAAAGATGGAGATGGAAGAGTTCTTACTGACTACATGGTGGCTACGGAGGACCTGGGGTACAACCGACGAGGGCTCACGCAGATGGTGAAGTGACTGTCAAGTGACTATTAAGTGACTGTATTTTTGGCTAAAGACGGGGGCCTTTTATATACCTTTTCTGAGAAAGGGAGCATTGCATTTCACCAGATGTGAAGAGGGTGGATCGTCTGGTGAAATTCTAAACTGGCGCCGTCCTGACAGTTTCCATCTTTAGACCTTTGTTGTTTTGTAACTGCTACATCTCGATCTCTGCTTTAGCTCAACTCTTAATCTATTACATAGTTTTATTTAATTATCCTCAGTTTGTTCAAAGTACATTACATATGATGATGTAAGGACACATGTCAATCATGCGTATAATCATTTACAGATGTGTTTCTATTATACAACATGAAATCTTGTAATAAGTTATATACAAAATGGGGTTGTTGGTTCAAATCAACATATATATATGTGGCAATATAGTGGTAATAATGTGGTGAGGAGAGAAATAATCCACGACGAGTTGGTAGAGCAATAACCCAGGCAGCCAGCCGAGAGAGAGAGGGAGCGAGCGGGCTGTCCGCTGAACGACTGCTTGTGTGGTCACCCCCCGACTATCTGTCCCCAGGTGTTGACGGGCGGGCCCCTTTTGCCCCCCCCCCTTTTGGAATGTCGTGATGTCTAAAGTGTCTCGCTTTAGCTGCCCATCTCTCTCTCGTTGACTGTAGGTTTGTTTTATTAATCCTGGAAGAGCATATATTATGACATATGGCCCCCGTTGAAGAAGGCTGAACATGGTTTGAGTATACTTAAAGCTGGAGAAGCCAGGAATAGAGAAAATACTTTTACAGTTGAAATTAGTTAAGGTAATGGTGACATAGTTTTATGTAAATAATATATTGTATAGTACACAAGTAAATATTATTTACAAGTAGTTTTACAACACCGGAGAGTTTGACATTTAAGGAAATCTTTGAAAATATCAAGGTTATAAAAGGCTATATACAACAAAATCTAATGTACTATAAGGGAAATGTTATTGAGGAGTGTGAACAAGGGGAAGAAGAGTCACATACATATGATGAAATTCTGAAGATCATTAAGACTGGGGAACTCTACACTTTAAGATATTTTTCAGGCGGACATGGCAAGGGGAAACTTGTCATGGGCTTTCTATGCTATAGGTGTAGAGTACGAGAAATGAGGTTGAGGTTGGCAATTGTGTGAGCTCAGGACTGAGGTAAATATAAAACTACATACAATGTTAGAACCTTGGCGAACAGGGCGAGGGGAAACTTGCCCTGGGCCATTCTACCTTATCTATGCAGTTACTTGTATAGCGAGTCCGAGGGGAAAGTCCCGTGTGTAGGTGAAGAAGTCGAATGGACTTATATTTAATTTTCGAAGATAAAATAGTTCTAGATGCAAAGGTAGAATATAGGCGGACAGAATAAGGGGAAACTTACCCTGGGCCTTTCTACCTTAATTATTTAGATACTACTGGGTTCGTAAAGTCTCGTTGTCAGGTTAGTAATTGGTAAAGATTTCAGGGGATAAGCGGTTCAAATATTTTTGATCATCTTGATTGTAAGTGTAGTCATGTTGCTTTCGTGAGTTAATAGCCGTTTTAGTATGGATTAGAGTGTGATTGAAGTGTTTATATGGGAAATTGAAGGTATTTTTGGTTGGTCTCGATCATTTACGGGCGGTGAAATAAATTGTTCGTTTTCCGTATAGTGTTTTAATTTGTTGACATGAATTGTATCTGTCTCACGACTTAGAGGTCGGTTGGAGCGGTTGATCCGTACGATTTGAGGGGAAATTATCTCCAGTATTTCATAAGGTCCTGAGAAGAAAGGTGCCAGTTTACCGGTATCTGGATGGTGGTATGTTTTTGCCAAAACGAGATCGCCTACTTCAAAATCGGAAGCTCTATGTGTTTGGTCGAATCTCGCTTTGTCGCGTAAGTGTCGTTCGTGTGTCCTTTGAATGGCCAATTCTCTGGCGTCGTCGATTTTTGGGTAGTTTTGTACATGCTCGGATAGTTTTAGCGGGAAACTACCTAACAAAAGGTATGACGGTGGAAACCCGGTCACAGAATGTGGGGTATGGTTATAAGCCTGAAGGACCTGAGGTAGTAGTTTGGTCCAGGCCGTCTTAGGTTGTTGGAGGCGCAACAGTTTAAGTTTGCCAGTAATCGTGGCGTTTAGTCGTTCACTTAATCCGTTGGCCTGAGGGTTGTTGCTTGTCGTGAGAAGTTGGCCAATGTTATGTCTAATCAAAATTCTACGAAATATCGGAGAGGTGAAGGCAGGAGCTCTATCCGTCAAAAGTCGTTTAGGAGAACCAAACTGCATCACCTTTTTAATCACTTGGGTATAGGTGAGAATGCTGGTGAACCGCGATGGAAATGCCCACGCGTACCGTGTGGCATGGTCCACTACGACATGTAAGAAGGTCTGAGAATTTCCATATTTCGCGAATCCAGAAATAGTATCTAGTGACACTAGTTCGTACGGCAGGACCGCTGAGGGGAGTTGTCCCAATTCTCCGTAGATAGGTCCTTTTGGTGGTTTGACCAATTGGCATACTGAACAGGTTCTTACATGTGTCCTGATGTCATTTGTCATGCCGTCCCAATAGTATTGGGCTGCGATCAGTCTGGTCATCTGCGAAATGCCGGGGTGATTGAAATCGCGATGGGCTCGTTGTAGTAGGGTGCCACGGAGTGATGGTGGAACAATTATTTTAGTGACACCCCGTCGTGTGATGGTCATAAGGTCCTTGTCATTGAGGATATACCTTGTGTCCCTCCGTAATTCGCCCTGATGATCTTTTATTTGACCTGTGGATAGGAATCCGCAAAAAGGGTTACGGGAGAGTAGGTCCGCCTCGTACTAACGCGAGCCCTTGAGGTATTTGACCTCATAGTTGTAAGCTGAGAGTCGAAGGCTCCAACGAAAGAGGCGTCCGGTGGGGTCTTTTATGGTCTTTAGCCATTGTAAGGCGTGATGATCCGAGTAGATGACAAACTTTGTACCTAGGAGGTACACTCGGAATTTGTCAACGCACTCTACAATGGCTAAGCACTCCAGTTCAGATATAGTGTAATTACGCTCATAGGAACGCAACGCGCGACTGTAATATTGTACAGGGTAGATGTTACCGTCAGGATGTACTTGTTTGAGTACACCTGCGATGCCCTGCGTGGAAGCGTCGCAATAGACCTGGCATGGGAGCCCTTCTTGAAATAGATGTAACACAGGTTGTGTTGCGAGGTGTTGCTTCAATTTATCAAAGGCTTGTTGACAATTCGGGCTCCAAAGCCATTTGGCGTTCTTTTTTAGTAATTGATTTAAGGGGTGGCGAAGTATAGCATTTTCTGGGATGAATTTATGATATACGTTGACGGCTCCTAAAAATGATTGTAGGGTTCTAATGTTGATAGGGGTTCTAATAGCGTTGATGATTTCGGTATTTTTAATATTAGGTGTGTAAGTCCCTGCGGTGATGTGGTAGCCGAGAAAATCTATTTCATTTTGATAAAAATTACATTTTTTAAGGTTAAGTTGGAGATTTTCCTCTAAACAGAATTTAAAGAAAAGTCGAAGGTGCGTAAGGTGTTGTTCTGAGGAGTCAGAAAAAAAACGAAGTCGTCATAATAATGGGCTATGAAAGAGAGGTGGTGTTTGTGGATCAACTGGGTAATCAAACGTTCGAAAATTTGGGGTGCTGATTTGAACCCAAAGGGTAAGCGTTTGAAATTATATTACCCTTGTTGAGTCACGAAAGAGAGTAGTGGTTGACTCTCCTCCGCGATGGGGATTTGATAGTATGCATTGCTTATGTCAACGGTGCTAAATACTCTGGCTTTCGACAGGTTATCTAGTACCGTTTCTATCAATGGCAAAGGATGCAAATCCGAGGGTACTAGTTCGTTCACGCGACGGAAGTCAATGCAGAGCCGCATGGTGTTATCGCGTTTGCGAACGAGTGTCACAGGAGAGGAATATGGGCTAGAGGAGGGGGTGATTATGTCATGTTTTAGAAGTTGAGATATCTGGTCCTGAATTTCCTTCTGGTAGGCATAGGGAGTTCGGTATGGTCGGAGGGAAATAACCTTATCGGAAATAATTTTGAGTTTTACAGGGGTTATGTTGAGTGGTAATACATTGAATTTGTTGATAGGGAAAATATCTTTAAAAGAATACAATAATTGCTGATAAGGGATAGTCAGTTCTGGGCGTTGTTCGAGAAATTCTTTAATCATTAATTCTCTAGAGGCGCATGGGCTGGTAGGAAGGCTATTAAGGTTGTAACGGTGAGAGGGGCATTCAGGGGAAGGTTGATAAATATTACTAAGGGTTGTTTGTAAGTAAGGCTCACGTGGAGGTTGAAAATCGTCAACGCCTAAGTTAACCGAGTGAATTATGAGTCGTTTAGGGTTAGAAGTTATTATTCGCGAGCCGTGCTTACAAGTGGGAAGGTCACATACAAAATGGTACAAATGTCTAGGTACTGGAAAACTATTTTGAAGTATCAATTGATTATGAAAATCTATTGTTAATCTTAAGAATTGCATAACATGAATAGATAGGATACCATGTTCAAGGGGTGAATTTAAAATGTTTCATTAAAACTAAAATTATTAAATTGTATTGGTAAGGTAACTAATCCGATTGGTTTGGCATGACTAGATATAGTACGGATAATAACATCATTGTTAATAGGGGTGGAACAAATGAAACTATTAACATTTTTAATATATTCAAATTGGTTTAAACTAATTATGGAAACATTGGCTCCAGAGTCAATTAGGAATGGCATCTTTAAAGAATGAATGATAGGGGTTAAAATAATTGCACTTACAGGCGTATGCTGGTTTAGGGTGCAGGTAGGTTCATTGAGGAGAGGCCCGCTCAGACTAGGTCCGTGGCCATCTCACGGCGGCCCTCGTGGCCGCCGTTTTGGCTCCTCTCTGCCTCCGCGGCTTCATGCAGGACACCGAGCTTTCCTCAGTTAATCCTCAACTTTCCTCTGGTCCTGGTGCACGTGAGACGTACTAGGAGAGCGTCTTTTGATCCCAAACTTTGTCCTTACTGTCCCGTGCGGACTTCCCACTCTGCACGCCTTGCCACTCAACCCCAACTGCTTCCAACTCACTTGTTGGCTTACCCGGGTTTACGAATATATATAAATTTTGAAAATAGAGCAATCCATAAATATTCTATTCACGTTATGCGGCGCTGAGGTTTTTGTTGACAAACATTAATATAAAGCTATACAATCAGTTTAACCGCATAAGTTTCTTTTTATTTATGAAAAATCATTTTTAATTTCAAAGAGAAATAATTTAATATTTCTAACTTTTGGATGACGTATGACAAGGTTGAATATATGAAGAGTGATGGTCTATATATGAATGGATGACGTATGGAGGGTGAAAAATATGAAGAGTAATGGCGAACGGAAAAATAAAAGTGTCCAGGAGCGGGAATCGAACCCACAACCTTCTGCTTACCGGGCAGGTGCCATGTCCACTAGGCTATCCTGGACGATATTTCTCCGTTCGTAACTAATATTTAAACTGACTAATAATACTTATAAATGACTGCGGCGTATAATTATAATTTATAAGTATTATTAGTCAGTTTAAATATTAGTTACGAACGGAGAAATATCGTCCAGGATAGCCTAGTGGACATGGCACCTGCCCGGTAAGCAGAAGGTTGTGGGTTCGATTCCCGCTCCTGGACACTTTTATTTTTCCGTTCGCCATTACTCTTCATATTTTTCACCCTCCATACGTCATCCATTCATATATAGACCATCACTCTTCATATATTCAACCTTGTCATACGTCTTCCAAAAGTTAGAAATATTAAATTATTTCTCTTTGAAATTAAAAATGATTTTTCATAAATAAGAAGAAACTTATGCGGTTAAACTGGTTGTATAGCTTTATGATTATACGCCGCAGTCATTTATAAGTATTATTAGTCAGTTTAAATATTAGTTACGAACGGAGAAATATCGTCCAGGATAGCCTAGTGGACATGGCACCTGCCCGGTAAGCAGAAGGTTGTGGGTTCGATTCCCGCTCCTGGACACTTTTATTTTTCCGTTCGCCATTACTCTTCATATTTTTCACCCTCCATACGTCATCCATTCATATATAGACCATCACTCTTCATATATTCAACCTTGTCATACGTCATCCAAAAGTTAGAAATATTAAATTATTTCTCTTTGAAATTAAAAATGATTTTCATAAATAAAAATAAACTTTTGCGGTTAAACTGGTTGTATAGCTTTATAAATATACGCCGCAGTCATTTATAAGAAACATTAATATGTTATAATCCCTATATATATAGAAGTCAGTGTATGTATGTGTGTATCTATGTCGGCTATACAAGTCCACAATACGTAACTAATCTGACTGAAATTTTAACAGTATATAGAGTAGAATCTGGAAAACTTATAGTGAAAATTTCAGGTCTCTATCCCGAATATTCTTCGAGTTATTTGCAAATTGCGTTGCAAATTTGCCTTTTCGCTCGCAAGCAGCGCCTCTAGCGGTGAAGATGGGAGGTAGGTAATATCAGCTGACCTAATGTACATGTAAAACGTGTTTTGACAGGACATAGAGAAAAATCTGGAAAATATATTTATCGGGTTTTCAGCCAATAAAAATAAAATTGACAGGTTCTGGGGGGCAAAAATAGTTGTTTTTTTAGTCAGAAAATGATGATGACAATGTTGCTGTATTATGTTAGATTATCAGATACAAAATTATATCGTGAAAAATTCCAAAAAGCAGAGACCACGGGTGAAACCAGTTCATTTTTTTGTACGCAGGAACAAAATTCTAACATAAAAACATTCATTCGAGCAGAAAACAAAAGCCAAATCATCTTTCTATAAAAATATCGCTTCTCAGACACAAAGTTTGGAGCGGGACGTTTCACAAGAGTGACATCCACGGCGCCAATTTATAATTGTAACGAATAAAAACATTTAATCGGGTTAAACCTGGGCGTTGCTCGGGTCATTCGGCTAGTACCTTGATAAAGGTCGGCGTTTAGCCAACTGAAATATTGGTAAAATAAATGATTATTTGATCCAATATAATATTTATATAGAAAGGCATGTAGAATATCCAAGAAAAAAAGACATCATGTGTTTCTAAACAATATTATGTATAGATGTGGCTAAACTTGTCCAATCAGATGGCGTAAAAAGTTGACTAATTCTCTTAGCAAATTAAAATCTAAAAAAATTTATCATCCAGCTAAATGAAAGACTTTCTAAAATGTTTATATTTTATGATGCATTAGCGCGCCATCTGTTATCCAAATTCTAAACTATTATAGACGCGTATGATTCTTTCTAAAAATAAACAATTTCTACTGTCCTTAATGCAATGGAAAAAAAATTAATGGGAGAGCCTGGCTCATCAGTGGTGAACCCTCCCAGCAGTTTCGCCAGTTTAATCTACCATACCGCTGTTATAATGTATTTTTCGAACTTCTTTTTATAGTGATATTGATGCTAGACTCTTGGAATGGGTATTTTAGATGAATTATGGACATAAGCTTTGAGGACAGCAGAATTACATACATTTATAAATATATAAAATTCTTCGAGCAATCGCTCTCCCGCAAATATCAAATTGTGTCTTTTATTATAGCAATTATATTATGATGCATTATTTTTACATTGCAGTAAGAAAGTAGAAATTGTTTATTTTTAAAAAGAATCATACGTGTCTATAATAGTTTCGTATTTTGATATTTCTATTTGTCAAATAAGATAACCTCGAATCTTATTTACAAGATGGCGTTTACTCTTATCTAGTATTAGCACCTTTATAAAGTAAATAGAATATAAATTGATAATGGAAGCACGGTTTGGAGAATAGTTGATTGTTCTGAGGAGTTTCCTCAACAAAGTTTGGAAATTGCTAGAAACTTCTTTTTGCCATTTGATATTTAAAAGGATTGTAAAAGAAAGAAGTACATTAAATAGAACTACTAAATAAGTCTTATAGTTATTTGGGTATGTTCTGTTACTCTTTTAGATTTGCAATAAATCCTACTGTAGTTGTAGTTGATAGGTAACACTACTGGAAGTTGTGTAAATCGGGGATTCAACGTCTAGAAGACATTGATGATAGAATCGAATAGTGCATGCTGAGTTCTCGTTAAACGAATCCGAAGATTGCGTTAAACGCATCCACGAGAAACTCTTTAAGGAAAGGAAAGTATATCTAAGTCATTGAGAAACTTCGGTTCAACAATTAAAAAAGGATAAACATTGATTAATATACAAGAAATAGCACCATTTATAAAGCGATTCTTTTACAAATTAAATTTGTCCAACTTATAAGATATTGAAACTATTTTGACGCGTATGATTCTTTTATAAATAAAACCATATTTCCCTTACTGAAATGATAATTTATTTGAAGGGTTCACCACTCTAAGGAGCTAAACCTTCCCATTAAGAGAGAGAGAGAGAGACGGTTAAACATACTTTATTGACTAGTCAATTATGAATGAAAAATAATGAGAACCAACGCGCATCCCCGCCCACCGCGATGCGACCAAAAGATCTGGAGGCCGAAGGAACCTGGAGTCCCCGATGATATGGAGCTCCTGAAGCTGATGTGGCGGCAGCACCCGGTGGTTCAGCTCCAATATCTCCGAGACGGCCTCCCAGAGCTTGAGGAGCCTGCGGCGCCGAGGTGGATGCCATGTCCCAGATGTTGGAGGGGTCAGCCACGTCCCACTGGAGTGCAGTCCTGGATCTTCGCGGTGGACCTCGAGAACCACGCCATCTCCTCAGCGGCAAAGCATGCCATCTACGTTTTCTTTGTAGATCGCGAAATGCGTGGTGTCGCTGGGGACCCATTGGCGATATTCCATCAAACTCTGCAGCGGTGGCAGAGGCGCCATGTACATAGTTGTATTTTTAATCATTTTTAAATTTTTTTTTTTATTATAACCATCATCCTCATTATAAATTTCTCATTTTCTCATAATTAGTGCGGACTGTGCACTTTACATGTATTGACAAGATGTCAATAAAAATATGTTAATTGTCAATTGTCTAAGGAGCTAAACCTTCCCCTTAAGAGAGAGAGAGAGAGAAATAAGGATAACCCAGGCCCCTGGAACGCAAGAAACGCCAACTGCCCGGATTCCCATTAATTTATCATTCTGCTTATATATGCTACACTGAAGGGTCGAATCTCAGAAATGGTATTTATGCAAACTATGGACAAAGGCTTTTAAGACAGTTAAATTACTATAAATATTTGCATCGAGCAATACTCTTCCGCAAACAATCATAAGGCCAGAATGGCATAAATTAATATAAAGTAATAACGCATTATCTTAATATATAGGAAACTAAAGCATTTGAAAACGGATGTTTCTATTACACACAAAACAAATTTCTACTATTCTTATTGCGATGCAAAGTTAACAAAATGTTCATTTGGTGATTAATATTTTTGTTTATTTGAACATACTTTAAACTATCAAAATTCAAAACTATAATAGAGACGCGTATGATTATTTTAAAAAATAAAACAATTTCTACTACACTTACTGCAATGGAAAATTTAATGGGAGGGCCTGGCTCATCAGTGGTGAACCCTCCCAGCGGTTTCGCCAGTTTAATCCACCATTGCAATGGAAAAAATGTTTATTTTTAAAAAGAATCGTACGTGTCTATAATAGTTTTGAATTTTGATAACAGATGGCGCGCTAATGCATCATATTATACTTTAAACTATAACTTTAAAAGAGATACGTGTTAAATTATAATAGTTATATATAGTTCTGAAAATAGAGCAATCCATATCTTTAAACAATAAAAAGGCATATATTGGATTAAATAAAATATTCGTTTGCTAATATTTCAGTTGGCTGAACGCCAACCTTTGTCAAAGCATTACAATTTTGTATTGTATTGATATTATAACACTATGCGATGCTGAGTTTGTTTATACAAAATATAATGCCTTGATAAAGGTTGGCGTTCAGTCAACCGAAATATTGGCAAATAAATCTTTTATTAAATCCAATATATATATTTTTATTATCTAAATATATATATTGTTTGTGCTCTGTACACGCTTATTCGGCGGTACATATACGATATTGTATGTGATTCAGATATGATTGATATCCTATTTTGCATATATTGGATATGTAAACACGTGTCCAATCAATCACACGGATTCACGTGACGTTACGAGGCTGTCGATAAAGGTGATTGGTTGGATCATAAAGTGGACGTTTTACGAGAACCCGCTGTAGATTTCAAGGTCGACAGTATCTATTTATGTTACAACTCCAGTGTACATGTTAAGCTGTATTTAAAGATCTTTCTAATGATAGAACGACTTCTTCTTCTTCTTTCTTATCTCCACTCAAAGTGTTCCTTATGTTGGACATCAGTGTGGTTTATATATAAGGGGATTACATTTATTCTTTCCGCATTCCCCACTAGAGAGGATGACACCTACAGTTAGAGAGACGGCGTCACGGGCGTCGTTCCTCGAATCAAGGACAAGGTTGTTTCAGACTATTCTGTGTCCAAAGTTTTTGTTTATCTCACCGCAAGCACTTGTTGACATAAATAAATGTAATGGATAGACCCAAGTTGCTCATTAGTGGCGTACATACATTCTGAGGTTTAAATACAAGGTATGTCCCATAAGTTCCCGGACTGGGTCCATAAAAAAATAAATAAATGAAAAATTTAAATGAATTTGACTGTTTATTATAGAAAAAATATCTGGCTACACGGTGGTACCAATATCGAGGCGGTACTTGCGCGCGCGCCAAGGTTATTCTAATTTATTTAAAGGTCACACCTAGCGCTGCGGCGATTTTACGATGGAACAAAAATTGAAGCAGAGGATTTGCATAGAATTTTGTGTGAAACTTCAAATATCAGCAACCGAAACTTTTGAAATGCTTAATAAAGCATTCCCCAATGACGCCGCAAAGAGAACAACTGTTTTTGAATGGCATTCTAGATTTAAAGCTGGCAGAATTTCCATTGAAGATGATCCTCGTCAAGGACGCCCAAAATTTCAAAGGACTGATGAAAATGTGCAAAAAATCACCGATTTGATAAAAGAAAATCCTCGAACCACTTTGCTGGAGCTATAGCAAGACACAGGCATCTCTAAAACAACGATTGGAAGGATCGTAACCGAAGATTTGAAGCTCAAAAAGACTCCTGCAAAATTCATCCCAAGATTCCTCACCAATGAGCAAAAACTGTGTCGGCTTGCAACCTGTGAGGACATGATGGAAATGACAAGAACGGATTCAGAATGGAAAGACAAGATAATCACAGGCGACGAAACATGGGTCTATGGCTATGACCCTGACACCAAACCTCAATCTGCCGAGTGGAGAGGTTAGGATGAGCCTAGACCCAAAAAATCCAGAAACAAGGTGTTGCTGGTCGCTTTTTCGGATAACAAGGGCATTGTTCATCACGAGTATCTTACTGCAGGCCAAACAGTTATTAAGGAAATGTATTTGGGCATTCTTCGCCGTCTAAGGGAAGCGATTCGAAAAAAAAGGCCAGAAAAATGGACTAATGGTGGCTGGATCCTACACCATGACAATGCTCGCCCTCACACAGCGTACTTGATGACTAGCTTTTTGGCGAAAAACGGGACACAAATCCTACTTCAACCACCCTATTTCCCAGACATCGCACCAAATGACTTTTTCCTGTTCCCCAAACTTAAAGCAGTTCTAAAAGGAAGACATTTTGACACCAGGGATGACATAATAGAAAAATCGCCGTTAGCATTGAAGAGCATTCCAAAAGAGGCTTATAAAAACTGTTTCGACAATTGGGAGAAACGATGGCGCTGGTGCGTTGAAGCAAGGGGGGGGTTACTTTGAAAAGTTTTAATAAAAAAAAAATTAAAAAATATTTCATTTTTTTTTATGGACCCAGTCCGGGAACTTATGGGACATACCTTGTATAATCATACTAATAGCAGGTTTCTGAAAGATGAAACTTCCCTCGACCTATGTTCCCAGTACATGGAACTGGCTGGATATAGCCAACCAGCCAGACGGACAGACAGACATGTGTTTACTCGGCTCTGGTCACTTGGAGCATGTGCAAATATGTATTCTTGTCACCCACATTCATATTAAGGTTTCAAGCTTGTAAAGCCTATTACTTTTGAGTGTGTCTGCCGGGGAAGAGTAGAGCTCATCAATAGATGAGTCAATACAGTCAATAATATGTTTTTGGGTTGCAGGTTGAGAATTGCACTTAGTACATAGTGGGAAAACCTTGCAACCATTCTGGAAAGTCATTATCTGTAGATGACCAGACTTAAGTCTGGAAATCAAAGGCTGTTGTTCTCTTGGGACGAATTTAAATCTGAAAGTATTTCTTTGAATAAAATTAGAGAAATAGTATTTATATAGGCCTATATTAACACAAAGCAATAACGCGCCATCTATACATATAAAATAAAAGGATTTAAAAGCGCGAATGTTTCTTTTATACATAAAACGAACTTCTACTGTCCTTACTGCGATGAAAAAATATATTGGGAGGGCTTGGCTCATCAGTAGTGAACCCTCCCAGCGGTTTGGCGAAACCGCTGGGAGGGTTCACCACTGATGAGCCAAGCCCTCCCAATATATTTTTTCATCGCAGTAAGGACAGTAGAAGTTCGTTTTATTTATAAAAGAAACATTCGCGCTTTTAAATCCTTTTATTTTATAGGCCTATATATATGTTTATAGGAATTTTTAAACTATATTTGAGTCGCATATGATTCTTTTCAAAATAAAACAATTTCAACTGCCTTTACTGTAATGGTTGTGGAGACAATGGTTTGCGCTAAAGGTTCTCTTCAGTCCAAGACAGGTTTTAGTTTTATGAGAGATAAAGAAGAAATCAAATGAAACTTTTAGAATTTGCCCAAGAGGAGTTTATTCTGGTAGGATTATTATGCTGGTAGAGTGGCTACGCCAAATCAATAGCTGAAACATAGATGGAAATTTCTCCAGCAGGAAATTGATCTTTAAAAATAAAGTTGACCTCTCTAGTCAAAATTGTGGTAAAACTAAATGATGGGTATTATGAAATAAAAGTATACATTGGACTGATGTAGGCTATTATTCCGAAACCATGGTCTCCAGGATGACGCTTTTCAATTTACCAAAGCTGGTGTTGTGGCTTTGTCATCTACCAGAGTCCGCTTGTTTGTTGAGATGGTCAATACATTGGGATTAATTTTAGCGTCTATTCTGACGGGAGGGTCTACCTTTCACACATATATATATGTCATAATTTGTATATAATTGTATGCCCCCCCCGACCCACTATGCATGTACAATGTATGATTTTCAAAGATTTAATAAAGAATAAGGTAACTGGAGGAAAGAAAGTGGCAACAAGACATAGGAAGCAGGCTAAAAGCGGGCACAAGTATAAATAACTTGTACAGTCAATACTTCCTCGCAAAGCCCGGACGTATCTGGTATCCGCAGAAGTTATATTAGTATAGAGACGCCCAATATTTCCGGACAGGACCGGACGTATTTTGATAACGCGGAAGTAAATAGAGTCGAACTAACACCCGATACTTCCTATCAGGCCGGGCATATCTTTCACCAAAGAAAGCCGCCGGTCCAATTAGGAAGGAATAACTAAATAGGTCAACCAATAGAAAAACGGGCACGTTCAATCCTTCGACCAATGGGAAGGAAGACAACTCGTGGTGTTAAATCGAAAGACAAGAATTGTCAGTAGCGACTTGGCTCCCACCGAGTTCAGAGCAGTAGTGCTTTGGCTCCCAAGGAGGTGACATCTGCTCTGGACCTCTCTCCCTCTGCTCATCCCATAGCTAAGTACAATCACCACCATGTGATCAGATAATTAACAATCAAAAATCGCTCCGCTCTTCTCAAGCTTTCTTTCCTCCAACCCAGTTGCCTTTTATTTTCAAACCTCATCACGTGTCCTGATTATTCCTAACTGTATGCTTCAACTTCCACTCAAACGACTGCGTTTCAACCAAATCTCACCATTCTCATCGAGCAACAAGAAATTCCGCAACGATATTGTCACATATATACTAGCCGAATGACCCGGGCAACGCCCGTGTTTTACCCGATTGAATGTTTTGATTCAAATACTATTTGTTACAATTTTAAATTGGCGCCTTAAATAAATGCATATATTAGTTAATAACTATAGCCTATGTGCTTTATCTGTCTATGTACTGTTGGCTTCCGTAGGCGTCTCTTACTGGGAAAAAGAAAGATAGGATTCCATTTAGTTATTAACTAATATATGCATTTATTTAAGGAGCGACCCGCTCGACACAATAGTTACAAAAACCAAAAAGCGAGTGGGGGGGGGGGGGGAGCAAAGTCAAAAACAAAGTATCTCGCGTAGTGGCGGCGCCATCGAAGCCACGTGATCGTAGCCAACCAGTAGGAGAGCGCCATTCCAAAGAAAAAGCAAACGGTGACAGAGATGACGCATGACGCTCGTAACTGTATATAGAATATATATATTCGTGGATGCCTTTTCTTGATTTATCGAAAAATTGGGTTGGCCAAATATCAGGGAACAGGCTAAATCAAGGAATATTTTATTTCTGTTCCACCAGATGGCGCTCTGTCTTCTGAAAAGCACATGTGCTCCTGGTCAGGATATGCCTTTTTTATTTTTAATATATGTATTTATTTACTAACTCTAAACAATATTTTTCATCTTTCAAAACAACTAAAGGCTATAACCAGTTTGCAACAAAGGGTTTGGCAGTTACGCGTTATATATGAGGAAAATAAAAACGGAATAAAAAAAGATAGAGAAGAAAAAGATCTAAAGACAAAACCATGAATATGTTTGATTAAACTAATGATCAGTAAAAAAAGAAATAGCAAGGGTATTTTTATTAATATTTGAAAAAAATATATTATGTAAATAATCTTTTGTTTTCCTTTATTATATTCGCCTTAAAACGAATATTACTTTATCGAATTATGTATTTTATATTGCATTAGCATAATTAAAGCAAATTAGGATTCAAACTTTATTTTATTAATATTCTACCCCACGACTGAGTACCAATATCACATACTCCTGGATTCCAATATCAAGCAAATGACCAATAATTCCTCTACAAGCAAATAAAAGCCTATCTCTATAATATAAAAAAAAACAGCAGAAATTTATTTTTTAATGATATATATTTTTAATTAAAAATAATGTATCCTATATCTATATATATAAAAATCAATGTTTATATGTTTGTTTGTTTGTATGTCCGGTATACAAATTCGCAGTAGTTCACTAATTCAAACCAAAATTTCCATACATAGGTAAAAAAATACGGGGAAGACGATAGGCTATTTTAAAAATATATAAATCAATTATTAAAACTATATATTCAAAAAATTCTACTTAGCTCACGAACAGCGCCCTCTACCAAAGATTAGATTAAATTATGCTGATGCAAACAAATAGATAATGCTAATAACAAACAATTATAAAAAAATCTTATCTAAATATACACTGCGTGACATTGAAAATGAAACACCAAGAAATAGTGGCCAGAAAGTGATGAAACTCGGCAGACAGAGAGAGACAGGGACGAACAATAACTGATCTTTATTTCAAAATGATAGTCATAATACAGAGCGAGAACGGCGTCGGCTTAGTAGCAAGTAGGACCACCGCGGACGGCGATGCACGCAGCAACACGTCTAGGTAGAGAGTCAATCAGAGTACGGATGGCGTCCTGAGGGATGGCTCTCCATTCCCTCTCAACCATTTGCCACAGTTCGTCTTCTGAACGCGGCTGTGGCAAGGCATGCAAACGGCGTCCAATGATGTTCCAGACGTGCTCGATTGGTGAGAGATCAGGAGAGTACGGTGGCCAGGGAAGCATCTGTAAATCTTGCAGAGCTTGTTGGCTAATGCGAGCAGTGTGCGGTCGGGCGTTATCCTGCTGATAAAGGGCATTGGGTACCCCCTGAAGGTAGGGGAGTGTCACCGGTCGCAGCACATCATCAACGTATCGTTGGGCCGTCATAGTGCCCTGAATACGAAGTAAAGGTGACCTGGAATCATACGCGAATGCGCCCCAAACCATGATTCCACGTTGTCGCACGGTGGGGCGTTCCACAATTGCTGCCGGATTGGACCTTTCTCCACGTCGACGCCACACGCGTATACGGCGACTATCACTGGACAAGCAGAAACGCGACTCATCTGAGAATACGACCCTGTGCCATTCCGTCATCCACGTCGATCTAGCCCGGCACCATTCCAAACGTTGGCGCCTATTCGGTGGGGTCAATGGCAGTCTTCTTAGCGGACGGCATGAGTGCAAGCCATTAGCAACCAATCGACGGGAAATGGTTCTGGTCGAGATGGAATGATCTAGGGTGTCTTGCACATGTTGCAGGATGGCGGTACAAGTGGCTTGTGGGGCCGCCACTGCTTGTCGAAGGATACGCCGATCCACACGTGCTGACGTCACTCTGGTTGCACCGACATTCCTATAAATTGCCACATTTCCTTGTTCCAACCATCTTCTCCACAGTCGGTGCACCGTGGACGCACCAAGGTGTGTATCAGCTGCGATTTGACGTATGGACCAACCTGCCCTTTTCAGTCCGATCACCATGCCCCTCGTAAAAGCGTCTGTCTGCTTGAACTTCCTCCGTTTACGATGACCTGGCATTCTCTGTTATTACACGTGTATTCTGACACAAGAACAAAATTTCTACAATGATTTTCCTTGAAGAAATAACGACACGAATACTGTCCTTTCTGCAAGTTCCTTCCCTTATATCTTACTCCACGTGCGCACGAGAGCTGCGCATTTTACATCATTTGCATAACTCGGTTAGGCGCGTCTACCCTGAAATTTGCATAATTTTCTGGCCACTATTTCTTGGTGTTCTATTTTCAATGTCACGCAGTGTATATCACTCGGGTAGATATGCACACGGGTCAATCCCGAAGTGCGCGTTTCAGGTTGTTTGTATATATATACTAGACGAATGACCCAGGCAACGCCCAGGTTTACCCGATTAAATGTTCGTTACAATTATAAATTGGCGCCGTGGATGTCACTCTTGTGAAACGTCCCGCTCCAAACTTTACATGTACATTAAGTCAGCTGATATTAACTCACATCTTCACCGCTAGAGGCGCTGCTCGCGAGCTAATTAGAATAATTTGAATATATAGTTTTAATAATTGATTTATATATTTTTTAAAATAGCCTATCGTCTTCCCCGTATTTTTTTTTACCTATGTATGGAAATTTTGGTTTGAATTAGTGAACTACTGCGAATTTGTATACAGGACATACAAACAAACATACAAACATTCATTTTTATACATATTACAAAAAAGATTTTCTACTGTTAATTTTGGAATTAGAGTTATAGAATTATCACTTGCTGTTGCTGATTATTTTTGGATACATGATTTTATTTTGTGATATTGCAGTCGTGGTAGAAATCATAAAACTGTTTGAATCAATATTTGCTTGTTTGTTTTAAATAAGCTTATAAAATATAAAATATATAATTTGAGATAGTATTGCCTGATTTAAGAGGTAAAAATAAAGAAAATGTAAGACTTATTTACATATGTACAAAAGATTGAGCAGGCCAACGGGAAAAAACAACAATGAGTTTTATATAAAAGGAAAGTCGCGACATCTGGCGGTAGATTCAACAGAGTAATTTAATCTGAGAATTATAATTTTAAAATTAATAACAATATATATAAACCAAAAATGAAATTACAATTCACACTTATAAAAACTGAATATTATATATTCTCTATATTTTTAATATATATTTTAAATGAATATAATATTTGAATAATGCAATGATCATATACAAAAGCCAATAGTTCTCAAAGATACGAAAATGCGTCCAAATGATATCATAGAAAATAGATTGTATGAATAAGAGAAAGCTATCAAAGAGACAGTATTTACCAAAAGGTACCAATCAAATAGATCGTTTGGAATGGATAAAGATCTGTTGGTTGTTTAGTTATACATGAAAGCAGACGATCATCCTCAGGCCATCTAATCTCATAGATGGGAAATCAAATAAAATAATCAACCATCTTTTAAGATGAACGTAGTTCCTCCATTTTTATAAGAGGATTATATAAAAAAATATTTTTTATTATAGAGATATTTTGCTCTTTAAAAAAATAAACTTCACATTTTTAGTCTTATGTTGATTAACAAAGACTTTTTTTCCCGCCTTTTTTTTCTAACAGATTTTTTTTTAAATTTATTTTTTTATTTAGCTTCTCTATATATCTCTTCATTTAAATATATTTAGATTGTTTTAAAATCCTATATGAACAAGATTAAAGGACTTTATATATATATAAATTTAATTTAATTTCAGAAATGAAGTTTCTCTTTTTTTTATTATTAAAAAAACGCATATATAAAAATTAATTTTGTGTCAAATCTCATGATTATTATTTTTCTATTTTCTCTATATAAAGAAAGAATTTGAAAAAAAATTCAATTAGAATTTTTTCTTTATTTTATTTTTAAATATCAAAAGAATTTTTATTTGATTATTTTATATTTAAAATTTTTCTTATTTTATATTTGTTTCTCTGAATTTTTATAAAATGAAATTTTAAAATATGTTAGACAAAAATCTAATTAAAATTATTTAATTAAATATTATATATAGAAAAAATATATAGAAACACATTTTTAGCATTATATTTAAGAATATTTATAAAATGAAAAAATTTAAAAGCACGAATGTTTCTTTTATACATAATACAAACTTCTACTGCCCTTACTGCGGTGAAAAAAATATATTGGGAGTAGGGCCTCCAATCCCGGGATCCCGTTTCCCGGGATCCCGGGATCCCGGAGCCAAATAATGATCCCGAAATCCCGGGATTCTGCTAGAAAAATCCCGGGATTACTGGTTTGTGCATGAAAACCAGCGCAAAAATATAATTTTCTTATCTAGCATTTTGGTAATCAAACAGATGATGAGATAGCACACTTTTGACGTTTTGTTTATACAGCTGCATTTCGGGTCTTTTTTTTTTTTCTGAGAGATTTGAAATTATTTTCATGCACTAATAACGAAGGGTTATTCTGCAAGATCTTTCCAAAATGGCAGCCTCTAGAATGAGAGTATGCAGCAGTATACATGGAGGGGGCCCCAGTTTTTGTTCTGACCTTTCCGAGGATGACAATGAGGACACTTCTCCATTTAACGTTAGCCTAGAGGTAGCACATCCCTCATTCCCTGAAGCAATTTATCCACAATCTCCAGTATTTTCAAAGAAAAATATAAATGAAGTGACGAAAAAAGCTCATGTGGTTGTGAAATTTTTCAAACGATCGCCGCTGAAGAACGAGATCTTACTGAACTACATGCGGCAAGATAATCGCATTTCCACCAGTATGTGTCTCATTCTCGACTGCAGAACGCGCTGGGATAGTTTATTGAACATGTTGGAGAGACTTCTCAGCGTGAAGTCAGCGATTAAGAAGGCACTAATAGATGTGAATGCAAATGTCCGTCTAACTGATGAAGATTTTGATATCATGACGCAAGTAATTTCCTCACTGAAACCATTTCGGGCAGCTGTGGCGGCTATCTGTAGACGTGACGCTACGCTTTTGACTGCAGAAGCAACAGTAAAGTTTCTTCTAGAGGAGCTGCAAGCACAATCTAATTATCTCAGCAAAGATCTGCAAAAATCTTTTCAAAAGAGAAATTTAGAAGAGCGATGCAATAAAACATCTTTAGTCCTCCAATATCTGCACAATCCGCAAGCACAGTTAGAAAAAAAGAAGATGGTCAAAGACTTTAGCGTGAAATTGCTTTAGCGTCTTAAACCGTTACAGGAACAAATGGCCGAAGTAAGAATTCAGGCTGATAATTCGCAACTTCCTCGGAGTTTACAAGAACGCCATGAGCCATCACAATCGAATGACCATTTCACAATTGAGCGCCGATTGCAAGAAGCTATTGAGGCTGCCTCTTCAACTTCAATTACAATACCTGCACCAGACCCCGCATCCTACTCAACTATGATTAACCACGAACTTAATATTGCTGCTCAGTCACGCAAACGAGGACCGTATTTAGAGAGTGTGTATCAATACTTGCTGACAATTCCTCCAACGTCTGTGGAATCGGAAAGAGTCTTCTCCTCCTCTGGATACCTATGCAATAAGATACGTTCTAGTTTGCATGATGACACTAAAATGACCTTAATACATAGTTGGGCAAAATGCAATAATGATTACATTTTCTATAATCACAATTGCAAATAATCATGATTACATTTGCTATAATTACAATTACAAGTAATTTTAACCACAATTGCTATCATTATATATAGAATTACGAGTAATTATGTTTACATTCTAATGCAAAATTATTTTTTTTTTGCAAATTAATGCATTGCAAAGTAATCGTAATTACAAGGTAATGTATTACTTTGAATGGATTACTGCCCAACACTGCATTAAGAGATGTGGTCTAAGCGTTCCAAGAACAGTAATTTTTTTACAGATGTGTGTACAGTAATTGACAGATAATTTCAAACTGTAACCCAAAAGCAATGATTTAGTTCATAAGCAGGCGCAAAATATATGGCTTTCAGGTTGTTTTCATCGAAGTAAGTGCCACGTCATTGGTACTATATAAAAGAAAAAATTAAAAATATAACGAACGAAACGATATTTATCTTGGCGTAGAAAGACGAAAATGTTTTTCAATCCCGGGATATCCCGGGATCCCGGGATTGAGAAAAAAGCAATCCCGAATCCCGGGATTGAAAATATGTACCGGGATTGGAAGCCCTAATTGGGAGGGCTTGGCTCATCAGTGGTGAACCCTCCCAGCGGTTTGGCCAATTTAATCCACCAAACCCCTTCTCAGAGCTCTAATACTGTATTGGACGATTTTGCTTATATACGCAGCACTGAAGGGTGGAATCTCAGAAATGGTTTTCAAGAAAACTATGGACATAAGAATATAGGAGAGTAGAATTACATTCAAATATTTTTCACCGCAGTAAGGGCAGTAGTAGTTTGTATTATGTATAAAAGAAACATTCGTGCTTTCAAATCCTATCATTTTATATGTATAGATGGCGCGTTATGTTTGTATGTTAATTTAAGAATATTTCTTATAAAATTGAGGTATATAATATAAAAGGTGCGTTCAATAATTTCCAGGACTGCTCTGTATCTTTGAAAAATAAAACAAATAAAAAAACTAATTTAATATTTTCAAAATATGCCCCTCCTGCCTCAATACACCTGTTCCATATTTTTTTCCAATTGTCGAAGCAGGAGATAAAATCACTTTTTGAGAGGTTCCTCAAGGTTGCCTTCGATTCAGCTTGTATCATATCAACGATGTCAAATTTCCTTCCTTTTAACATCATTTTCAATTTAGGATAGAGGAAAAAGCCTTTGGGGGCTAAGTCGGGGGAATAGGGTGGATGAGGGATCTGTATGGTTGAATGCTTGGCCAAGAACTGTAAAACAACTTGGGCTGTGTGCGGCCACGTATTATCGACGTGAAGTATCCAGTCATTGTTTTGCCATCTTTCAGGTCTTTTAAGGCGCACTGCCTCCTTTAAGCGCCTCATTATCCTCGAATAAACCTCTTTATTAATTGTACGTCCGAAAGGAATAAATTCATGGTGAACCAAACCATTAATATAAAAAAATATAACAAGCAATGTCTTGACTTTGGATTTTGTAAATCTTGCTTTTTTTGGGTTTCGGTTCCCCTCTTTCAATCCATTGGCTGGATTGACGTTTGGTTTCCGGGTCATACTGATACACCCATGTCTTATCCCCGGTAATGATTTTTTGCATCCATTCTGGATCGGTCCGAGTCATTTCAACCATGTTTTTGCAGACATCCATTCTAACCTCCTTTTGTTCCTGTGTTAGAATCCGGGGGAATAAAATTTGAAGACGTCCGGATTATGTCCAAATCTTTTGTTACTATTTGATGACACAGTCCTACAGATAGTCCAGTCTCTGAAGATAAGTCTTTAATAGAAATTCTTCTGTTAGATTTAATTAATTCCTTTATTTTGAGCTTGTTTTCCTTGCAACGTAATGATCTTGGACGACCAGTATGCTGATCATCGTTTACCTTTTCCCGACCTTTTTGGAAGCGTGAAAACCATTCAAAAGTTCTTGAACAGGATAAAGCTGAATCGCCAGAAGCTTCTTTAATCAATTCATACGTCTCAGTAGCACTTTTTTTCAATTTAAAACAAAACTTAATGCAGATTCTCTGCTCTTCGAAAATGGCCATTTTAAAATTAGAAATGCGAACCTTACAAGGAAGTTGTTTTGTTCTATTTTTAGATCGGCGCGTGCGCCACGAGACTCGTGCTTTCAGTCATGTGTGGTCGAATGTCCAATATTTAACTCTGTATAAAATTTTTTTCTTTAGCTTTTTTATTTATTTTATTTTTTAACCAGTCCTGGAAATTAATGAACGCACCTTGTATATAATTTTTCTCTGTTTATTTATCCAAGTATATTGTCAAAAGGGCGAGAATTTTATTACATTATACAAGGGTTACTCCAAAAGGTTTTTGCAATCAATATTAAATAATTAATAAATATTGTAAAATAAATTATACCATTAAAATCTACATGCATTTTTAGCACCTATACAAGATTTCAACCGTGAAAACCAATTATCGAAACACTTACACCAGTCATCTTCGGGGATGGAATTTACGGCATTGATAAAGGTTTGCAGTGCTTCATCATCAGAGTCAAATTTTAACTTGTATTAATAAAACAAAACTCCAAAACATTGCGGACATTTTTTTTTCATTTACAGGAGGAGTGCTATCTCCATATATTAAAAACTTGTATTTATTAAAGAGATATACATTTTTTTCACACGAATTCCATTTTTAGTACTTTTACAATTAATCGTATATAACATTTCATGCATACACTAATGGATAAAACTTAAGAAAGTTGTACATTTTAGCATTCATATCGGGATTCAGACAATAACTCTGGAAGATTTCACAGTGACCTTTATTGAAGACATACGAGATAACCTAGTGTGAACAAAATTTCCTCTGTCTATTATTTTTTTAAATAGACGACAGGCATCTAAAAAGACTTTCTACTTCCTTAAGTTTTGTCCATGAGTGTAGAGAAAAATATGTCAAAAGAAAGTGAAAAATATCAGTACTCAAATTACAAAACTATTTTAGACGCGTAATATTCTTTTTAAAATAAAACAATTTCTACTGCCCTTACTGCAATGGAAAAATTAAAGGGAGGGCCTGGCTCATCAGTGGTGAACTCTCCCAGCGTTTCACCAGTTTAATCTACCATACCGCTGTTATATTGCATTTTTGGAACTTCCTTTTATAGTGATACTGATGATTGACTCTTGGTAGACCACTGATGAGCCATAGTCCATAGTTAATCTAAAATACCCATTCGAAGAGTCAAGCATCAGTATCACTATAAAAGGAAGTTCCAAAAATGCAATATAACAGCGGTATGGTAGATTAAACTGGCGAAACAGCTGGGAGGTTTAACCACTGATGAGCCAGGCCCTCCCTTTAATTTTTCCATTGCAGTAAGGGCAGTAGAAATAGTTTTATTTTAAAAAGAATATTACGCGTCTAAAATAGTTTTGTAATTTGATAACAGATGGCGCGCTAGTGCATCGTAATATCAGTACTGTTTTCGAGCTTCGTTTTATCTCATTATAGATGTTAAATGTATATTACGCGACCATATATGTGGTAACCGTGAGGATATTCAGGTGTGGAGAGCTTTCCAATACCTCTCTTCACCTTGGAAGACCTTTCACAGAGTACAGACAGTCATGGTCGAGGCAGAATGGAAGACTTGGGATGATCCACACAAAGAACGAAGGACGCAGTTGTACTGGGAAAGTTCAGTGAACAGAAAGAGTCGAGCCAAGTAGAGAAAGATGGAGAGGGCTAAATGGAGAAGATTGCTTACTGGTCTATGGTGGCATCATAGGATGGACTGACAAAGGCGCCCGCAGACTTGTTGGAAGTAGGGATGTATTTCCGATTTTTTTTGTTTTTTTTTAGTCTCAAAGGCGAAATTATTTAGGCCTTCGTCTGGCATAATACTGGGGGAGTCCAATAAGAAGAGGTCAATGTACTCTCTTTACGACCTTCTGGAAACTTCTGACATCTTTAAGCCTCGTTCCTACACGTTGTTGGACTTCTATATCTCACTTTCTGCTTTTTAACTCAACTCTTCTTCTATTACGCAGTTTTATTTTATTATCTCAAGTTTGTACAGAATACATTACATATTGTGATGCAATGGTTCATGCAATGGTTCAAACTTTGTTAAGTTTAGAACTATTTGTACAATAATTTACAAAACACTACTAATACATCGTGTAAATAATTAATCATATATATGTAAATAATACTAGCACAGCACAATAGTCCTTCGGACTTCGTGCTTTTGTAACAATAAATAAATAAAAATAAATAAATATGTTTTATAAAAAATATATACTATACAATCAAAGTTTGAATTGAGATGTTTAAATATTTACCTATCAACATATAGGTTTTTCAGCTGTCTTCTCGCACAGTTAGTGGATACATACTCACAGGATAATAAAATTCCAAATTTATAAATTGTGGAATTTAAGGATAGTAAGGATAAAATACAAGATATCGAATCAAATATTAAAGGATTCTAATTTCTGGCTATTTTTGTATTTTTAATGTTCGAATAAATTCATAACATTAACGTTCTATTATGGATAAAAATGCAATTATTTTTCAACGATTACTTCCAGGTTTAATGTTTAAAATAAAATATCCAAGAGATGGGGGGTCATCAATGATGATTATCGTTTTTCTATATCTGAATTTTAATGGTGTCAGGCAAGGTATAGATTTAAGAAATCCCATTTGAAATTATTTTGTGTGTTGTATATATTCTTATTCCCTCCTATTATATTTAGATTTAAACCTCCCATGAGAGACCCCCAGTAAGATCACTAACGTGGTAACGGCACCCATTTTCAAATTGAACCCAAGATGGTGGGCATTGCGACTGCTGTGATAGAGATGCATGGGGACATCTGAGGCTCTTAATTGGACACGACAACAACAGAAAATTGACATGGGTCCAGAACAGCAGCTTTACATACCCAAGATAGAGGACATTACAACTGCTGTGATAGAGATGCATGGGGACATCTGAGGCTCTTCATTAGACACGACAACAACAACAATGATCCCCAGTTGATAAATGACTATCTCCTCGAGCGACGACTCGGATGAATTCAAAATTTACTTGAAACAGTTAAAACATCGGTGAGAAAATACCTCCAGGAGAGTCGAGGGTATCCGTGTTTTTTTTTAAATTGTCTCTTGTCGTATATTTACATTATAATAATTTTAAATCCACAGTTATTATTCTGTGATATATTCTAATACATGACTTATCATCATCATTCTGTTGTTGACTTGTAATTTTGGATTTTGCATCTACTCCGGTGTAATATAATAAAAGCCATTTAAATAAATAAGACCTATAATCTATTTCTACTTTTTAATCAACCTAAATACACCACGTCCCTTATAGGAGGTTTATTGTAATATCAAGTCATGATACACCTGGTAAGATGAAGGTAGGAAATGTAAAAAGATAAATGATTTTGTAAGACGAAGATCAAACAATGGACCACCTCCACTTCATCTGCCCAACTTTCCAAAACCAAAGATTCCTGACGGCGACACACGAATCACCAACCTTAGTCCAGCATCCTTAGAGAATCTTCAAAGAAATAAAATCTACATGGCAACAACTCAGTAATTGGACTTACACTGGCATTGTAAATAAAACCAAGAATACTTCGTTCAGAAAACAGTCCGGGTAGTTAACGATTTCTGTGTATGGTTAACTAACTAACTAATAATAATAATAATAGTAAACACATATCATTACACTTTTCTTTCAGAGAAACTAACCTAATATTGTCTTTAATGCCTTGTTCTCATCTCAGTGATGTCTTATCATCAATTTACTCAACTAGACTGTTCCAATGTTGTATTGAACTGTTCTACTTATATAGCCGGCTATTCTTGGTATAAATCTCTTTTTTTACTTTAAAGATAAGGAATAACAATAAAATTAAGAAAATTAAACCTTTTCTGATGATGAAATTAAAAGTTGTTGATGGTTTGCGCCCCCCCTGTAGAAATAAATATAAACTAATAGATAATTTAAAAAAATATTCATGAATATTTGCGCCGAATACTCTTCATTGATAAATAAATAAAAGACAAGGAGAGAAAGAGATGTAAGCGTTTCAGGCTGTTGTCCTTCGTCAGAGTGGTGCAAGCAGTACCTCAACGACCGAAAATGCTGGCCCTAGAGACTTCTTGAGAATTCAAGGGATAGCTAGTTAAGGCCTAAGGTGAATTATAACACAAGAGAGAGAGAGATTGAAACACCTTTTATTGACATTTTGTCAATTATGTTTTACAAAATTATTGAAGAAAAATGGAAATATTTACAATGATTTATGAGTGAAGAAGACTCCACCATCTTGAAAGGGTCCTCCTCCAGACCAGGAGAGGGTCCTCTTGGACCCCCCGCAACTCCAGGGCCAGAAAGTATTTGTAGATTCGGGTCTTGGCAGATGACATGATGGCCAAGGCGTTGTCCTCCAGGTATCGCCGAGAGAGAGACTATATAAAATAATAAAAAGCAAAATTTCGGAAAATACAGCTACATCAACCAATAACACAGGTCTACAAAAAAAAACCTTTTTTTTTGCACAAGAGAACCTGATGGTGTTTCTAGTGTAACTTTTCATGCTGAACTCAAAAATCTAATCAGAAATTTCCCATCACCCATTGTTTTTGCCTGACTGTCTTTTTTTAGTATTGGAATAAATACAGTAATAAATGCAACCAATGTTATGTAAACATTTTTAAAGTTACATCATTAACTAAGCTAGCGCTTTATTTTTGACAAGAAGAGTTGGTATGTGGAGCCAAAAGCTTTATTTTATTTGTTATTAATTAAATTTTGCTCTATAAGAATCATAAATATTAATTCAAAAAAATATATATATTGAAAAATTTTAATTGAATATATATAATTTATTATTATATAATATTATAATCTTTTTTGCTTTCAACTCAAAAATAACGTTTCAGTGACTTCCTGTCACTCTCTTTGGGGGAATGATAGTAAACTTGTACATGATCCTTGTACAATTTCACTTTTGTACTATTTTCTTTAAACGATAAAATGTTGATTTGAAACTTTTTACCGAAAGTTTTCCAAATAAAATTTGCATATATATTACATACAACAACAACAACAACAACAAATTTTTATTTAGGGCCTCTCGCCCTATACAGGATTCGCCAGTTCACAAGGGATGGGGAGAACACTGCGTGGCCTTTTTCCGGGATATAATCCTGTGGAATCCAAATATCGCCATCGCTATATACCTATTCTTTGATAGTTCATTAATTAGTGCCGGAAATGAAGGACAAAGTTGCCCCGTTTTATCATTTAGTTTTCGTCTTTCCTCAGACAGAGCAGCACAGTCAAATAAGTAGTGCAACATCTCCGTTGTTATTCCTGATCCACAGAAGCATATATATTACATATTAAGCTAATAATATATAAACATAAAATAGACATCCTATATATTCTTTACATATTTTTTCTTCAACTTTTGTACACACATTAATTAAAAGCTAATTTAATATATTTTCTAGGTTACGATTGGTTAAATACCTAATTAATATATAAAACGTTGTGGGTGAATGATATTCATGTCTATAACGTTTTTTACTGTAGTGCTAAATATAACATATTGTTAAAATATATAAAATTAAAGAGAGAGAAGTTTCATTTTTGGTATATAAATATTGTTCTGAAAATATAGCAATCCATATTTAAATCATTAGATAGTAAAAAGGCATATATTAAATTGAATAGGCAAATACATCTTTTATTTAATTCAATATATGCCTTTTTATTATCCAATATATATATTTAAAAAAAAAGAGATTTCTGTTGATTTTAATTATCTTGAGGATTATGCTATGGTAATGCAGTTGTGGTTAAAATCTTGAAAGTATAATAATAAAAATAGTTTTGCTTTAATTATATAAATAATATATTAATAATTAATAATTTAATAGTAATTGCTTTAATTGAGCTAAAGGAATATATAAAAACAATTTGATAAAAGTACTGCCTGGCTTAAGGCGTAAGAATAAAAAAATGAAAAACTTATTTACATAATGTACAAAAGGTTTGATCCGGCCATCGGGAAACAACAACAATGAGTTTTTATAGGAGAAGCGTGACCTCTGGCGGTCGATTTAGCAGAGTATTTGAATTTATGAAATATAATATTAAATGAAATAGTATTTTTTATATAACATATATATATATATATACATATATAATATGTATTTTAAAAGTGTGTGTGTATATCAAAACATAGCAAACATTTATATTTGAAATATAGGACTACTATAAACATCTATGCACCATTAAGATTTTTTTTGTGTCGATAAACAATAAATTTTGTTATTATTTTAATATATTTAATTTTCTTTCCAAAAATATTTTATCACCATATTAAACAATTTTCCTATTAATATATGTATAAAAACGTTGTATATATAAACATTAGAATTTTTAATATTATTATATATTATTAAAACATCGATATATGTGGAATTAAAGTTAAAAAACAACATTTTATTATTAAATTAAATTCTATAGAAGAAATCCATAAAAATGTGGAACTATGTTTACCTGCAATATTTCTTTGGCAGTTTTCTGAGAACAGTTTCAATTACACTTCAGGTGAATGCAATTCTTCCAGGGTTTCCTCTGTAGGAAGCCTAAAAGTGTCAAAGTAATTGTCCCTTTGTCACCAATCTCGGTGAGCAAAACACTCGTCTGCTGTTATTTGTTTTGAATCGTTTGGACAAAACTCCTCCCACTTTTATTTTTCTTTTGTTGGTAGGCGTGGTTAGGAGGTTGTCTTAACCAATCAGCGGTTAGTATTATAAGAAAAGGGTATTTAGTCGATTCTTTAATAATTAAAAATTCAAAGATTGAGTTGATATTTATTCTGAAAGATGGCAAAAACCATCAGCTATTTTTAGTTACTCGATCAGGTATGTCTTTTTCTTAAAAAATATTTTAATTTGTATGTTTTGAAAATAGAGTAATCCATAAATAAATATTTAATTAAAAAGGCATATATTGGATCAAAATATCATTTATTTTACCAATATTTCAGTTGGCTGAACTCCAAACTTTATCAAGGTGTTATAACATATTTAATGTGTGTCAATAACAAACTCAATTTGTATGTGTATATTTAAGTATTTTGTATAGAGATTCGGTATATATTTTACCTCTTAATCCTGATGTTTTTCAATCAATAATTATTTGGCTATGAATCAGGAGATGCCTTTTTATTAATTTATCTATCTGGTTTCATTACAATTTCACTTTTGTAACATTTTTTCACATTGTTAAGTATTTTCAGTATAATCTCTAAAAAAAATGCTCTAATGGTGCCCGATTCTTGCAAAAGTCCACCCCCACCAGTGAGTGCAAGTAACCAAACGGGGCTCTGACGCATTTGTAAGTACAAAGTCGACCTGATATTCACATGTGTAGACATGTGGTGCACTTACAGTAAAAACAGTCGCCTACTTCTACCCACCATGATTATGGCCTGTACCACGTGTACTAGCGATAAGCAAACAAAAAAAAGTATCTTTGTCAACTACATTCGAAATATTTTTATGAAATCTCATATTATGAAGTTTTATATTTATGTTATACAGTAGAAGCTTTCTGTAGAGAATTCCTAGTTGCATAGCCAAATTGTCCCTTTAGGGAGTTTTGTTCTCTTATCGGAGATCTGCTAATTAGTAAGAAGAGAATGGTAATTTTACAAAATGAAAACTGTCCTTTATAGAGAGGCGTCCCTTAGCGAGAGTATCCTCTCATAGAGTTTATTCAGTATATCTATATAATATTTTTTGGTTTAAAATATTTTAATAATTAATCTGTAATATAGATGAAACATTTTCCGGTAGGATTCTCAGTTTGCCAAAACTGGTTTTGTGGCTTTGTTACCGACCTGAAGCCGCTAGTTTGTGGCGACTGCTCAATAGATTGCGTTTAGCTTTGACGTCTTTTTAACTATAGAAGTGACTTTATTCTGTGATTTTATTTTATTTATTACCAGTTAAGACACGCTATATCCGATCTGGATAATTACTAGTGAATCTATTTACAATAATTGTAGTAGAGTAGGTAACAGAATTGTCAGAAAAAATAAACAATTAAGATAAAGAGCATTGAATAAACATATACATTAAACAAATAAGCAAAAACGTCAGCAGATAGAAGAAACCGCAAGGTAGTTATTTACAATATGTTAAGCAATGATGGAAGTTGATTTAATGAAGTTATCTGTAATAATTAATATCGTGGAGAGAGAAATTCTGTGATATTGTGACAATATTATTCTGTGATAGTTAAGCTAATTAAGAAAATATTTTGACAATAGCGTGGTCAACCAAAGTCCTACATGAAACTCCAGTTGTCTTAGCTGGAGATTTGGGGAGCCCCCGTTACATTTCTGTAGTGTAACGGATAGTAGCTGTTTGCGCCTAGTTATGTAAATAACTTGCTAGGATGCATTGATGTAAATTTTTATTTCTTTCTTTTGGTTATGTAAATATATATGTATATAAAATGAGTGGATGATTCAATAAAGTTAGTGTGTCAGCTAAACTCAGTGAGGCCGTGTGGTGATTCTCTTGTTGCTACATCGCAATTAGATAAGGATAATCTCTCAGTAGTCAATCCGCAGGTCGAGGTGAAAACATACAGTCCGAATTAAACTCTGCCAAAAGATCGTCAACATCAAAAACAAAAGGTTAGAGAGCTACACGGAATTCCAAGCTAATACTGTGAGGATCCAAGCTCCAACAGTAGCTTTACCCTATCTTTGAGGCTTTCTTCACCCTACCTTTCAGCATGGAAATGAATGAACTAATGTTTCCCATATGCTGTCCTAATAATACTTGATACAGAGGGTGTTCGTTTGCTTCCTTCGGCTAGTACCTTCTCCATATGTCTCACCAATTGTAAACATCTGTCCCGTATTTGCTGAGAGACTGGCAAGCCATCTTTCTCTAAATACGATTCGATTGATGAACTATGGCATAGAGTTGGATGTGGCATATACCGACCACTGTCATCCAGACTGTGTTCGACTCGATGTCCAGCAATATCAGAGCTGTTGCTGCATCCAGAGGAGACTATTCTGAGTACAGATGTCTGATATACTCAAATAAAAAATTACTCGAAAATACACTCAAGGACAAAAATTAAGGAAATGGAAATTCTTTGATATCTCCAGTTGTGCTTTTCTTTGAAGGAAACAGAAGAAATTTTGTTCACATTTGGTGGTTATCTCGTGTATCTTCAATAAAGATCACTGTAATATCTTTCAGAGTTATTATCTGAATCTAGATGTACATGCTAAAAGGTACAATTTTCTTTAGTATTGTCCATGAGTGTACTATCAACAATAATACTCTCATTATACACTATCTTATCAATTAATATGATTCTGTTATCTTTGTTAGTGAAGCAATTTTGATTTCGGACTCTTCGGGAGGTAGTAAAGGTTGTGTATTATGTCTAGGGCCTCCAATCCCGGGATCCCGGAGCCAAATAATGATCCCGAAATCCCGGGATTCTGCTCGAAAAATCCCGGGATTACTGGTTTATACATCTGCATTTCGGGTCTTTTTTTTTTCTGAGAGATTTGAAATTATTTTCATACACTAATAACGAAGCGTTATTCTGCAAGATATTTCCAAAATGGCAGCCTCTAGAATGAGAGTATGCAGCAGTATACATGGAGGGGGCCCCAGTTTTTGTTGACATGCAAATAGTGGCTTCTTAGATTATAGCGGCATCCCTTTATTTTTGTGGCGGACCTGCGTGTAACATGGACCCGCCACTAACCTCTTATCTGGGCTCCAAATTGTTATATATATTTATTTTAATCTATGTTTATACTCACCATCCTGTACTCTGTATGCATGGGTCATCATGAACGCACTGCTCTGCTGTTCATTTTGTGAAACCCTCGCTAGCTTTTTTGTCATTTAATTTGAATTAAATTTATTTAATGTCATTTCATTAAATGCTTCGTCACTATCAAGCATCAGCCTAAAGTAGTTTTCAACTTATACGAACATAAAACAAAGTCTCCCAAACAATATTATCGGACCTTGTTAGTTCTCAATAGAAAACGTGTCGGACATTTTTGGTAAGCTTATCACTTCTTGATTGTGATGGCGAAGTTTATTCCTATTAAATCAGAAGGAATCTGGTGCTATTACCTACGATTTATCCACAATCTCCAGTATTTTGAAAGAAAATATAAATTAAGTGACGAAAAAAGCTCGTGTGGTTGTGAAATTGTTCAAACGATCGCTGCTGAAGAACGAGATCTTACTGAACTACATGCGGCAAGATAATCGCATTTCCATCAGTATGTGTCTCATTCTCGACTGCAGATCGCGCTGGGATAGTTTATTGAACATGTTGGAGAGACTTCTCAGTGTGAAGTCAGCGATTCAGAAGGCGCTAATAGATGTGAATGCAAATGTCCGTCTAACTGATGAAGATTTTGATATCATGACGCAAGTAATTTCCGCACTGAAACCATTTCGGGCAGCTGTGGCGGCTATCTGTAGACGCGACGCTACGCTTTTGACTGCAGAAGCAACAGTAAAGTTTCTTCTAGAGGAGATGCAAGCAAAATCTCATTCTATCAGCAAAGATTTGCAAAAATCTTTTCAAAAGAGAATTTTAGAAGACGGATGCAATAAAACATCTTTAGTCCTCCAATATCTGCACAATCCGCAAGCACAGTTAGAAAAAAAGAAGATGGTCAAAGACTTTAGCGTGAAATTGCTTTTGCGTCTTAAACCGTTACAGGAACAAATGGCCGAAGTAAGAATTCAGGCTGATAATTTGCAACTTCCTCGGATTTTACAAGAACGCCATGAGCCATCACAATCGAATGACCATCTTACAATTGAGCGCCGATTGCAAGAAGCTATTGAGGCTGCCTCTTCAACTTCAATTGCAATACCTACACCAGACTCCGCATCCTACTCAACTATGATTAACCACGAACTTAATATTGCTGCTCAGTCAGGCAAACGAGGACCCCATTTAGAGAGTGTGTATCAATACTTGCTGACAATTCCTCCAACGTCTGTGGAATCGGAAAGAGTCTTCTCCTCCTCTGGATACCTATGCAATAAGATACGTTCTAGTTTGCATGATGACACTCTTGACAAATTATCTTTCCTACGCTCAAATCTTTCTCGAAATTGAATTTTTATCCTTAAAATAAAGTAATTCATGGATTTTAAAACGGTGCTGTCTTCTTTCTAAACATTAATACATAGTTGGGCAAAATGCAATAATGATTACATTTTCTATAATCACAATTGCAAGTAATCATGATTGCATATGCTATAATTACAATTACAAGTAATTTTAATCATAATTGCTATCATTATATATAGAATTACGAGTAATTATGTTTACATTCTAATGCAATTATTTTTTTTGCAAAGTAATGCATTGCAAAGTAATCGTAATTACAAAGTAATGTATTACTTTGAATGGATTACTGCCCAACACTGCATTAAGAGATGTGGTCTAAGAGTTCCAAGAACAGTAATTTTTTTCCAGATGTGTGTACAGTAATTGACAGATAATTTCAAACTGTAACCCAAAAGCAATGATTTAGTTCACAAGCAGGCGCAAAATATATGGCTTTCAGGTTGTTTTCATCGAAGTAAGTGCCACGTCATTGGCACTATATAAAAGAAAAAAAGAAAAATATAACGAACGAAACGATATACCTCTTGGCGTAGAAAGACGAAAATGTTTTTTAAACCCGGGATATCCCGGGATCCCGGGATTGAGAAAAAAACAATCCCGAATCCCGGGATTGAAAATATGTACCGGGATTGGAAGCCCTAATTATGTCGTTTCATTTCTGATTTGGGCGGTCAGTGGACAAGTGGTATAAAATGTCGATTTCCGATAGCCACGGCTAAGGATCGAAGCTTGCATTGTGCACTTTTTCTGAATAAAAACTTGCTCCAATGGCCTCTGAATCTTGAAAAAGTTCAACTACACCTGTGATTGAAAGAAAGCGAACGGGGCTAAGGTACATTGGCTAAAGGCACAAGGCTAAATCCAAAAGTCGAACTTCTTTCTACATGTGTAGACATGTGGTGTACTTACAGTAAAAAAACAGTTCCTAAGGGGGTCGGTGGAAGGATGGTCTAAACCATTGGTTTTTGGCCGCTACGATTCGGCATCGAATTCCGCATTGGGCATTTTTTTCTGAATTAAAAAAAGATGCTCTAATGCCCCCGAATCTTTAAAAAGTCTAACCCCAACAGCGAGTTAAAGTAACCAAACGGGCTCTGGAATATTTGTAAGTCAAACTCATTTCACATATGTAGACATTAAAATTATACCGCGAATGTTTCTTTTAAAAATCGAAATTTATTTTTAAAGAGAAATAGCGACATTTCTAACTTTGAGGATGAGGTATGTAAAGGTGAAACATGAAGAGTAATGGAGAACGGAAAAATAAAAAGTGTCCAGGGGCGGGAATCGAACCCACACCCTTCTGCTTACCACCTGCCCGGTAAGCAGAAGGGTGTGGGTTCGATTCCCGCCCCTGGACACTTTTTATTTTTCCGTTCTCCATTACTCTTCATGTTTCACCTTTCCATACCTCATCCTCAAAGTTAGAAATGTCGCTATTTCTCTTTAAAAATAAATTTCGATTTTTAAAAGAAACATTCGCGGTATAATTTTAATTTTCGTTTTACAATCATCAGCCGCGTTATATTGTATTTTAAATGTTACTTTAAATATAAGTTATGAACGGAAAAATACGTCCAGGGTAGCCGAGTGACAAGGCACCTGCCCGGTAAGCAGAAGGGTGTGGGTTCGATTCCCGCCCCTGGACACTTTTTATTTTTCCGTTCTCCATTACTCTTCATGTTTCACCTTTCCATACCTCATCCTCAAAGTTAGAAATGTCGCTATTTCTCTTTAAAAATAAATTTCGATTTTTAAAAGAAACATTCGCGGTATAATTTTAATTTTCGTTTTACAATCATCAGCCGCGTTATATTGTATTTTAAATGTCACTTTAAATATAAGTTATGAACGGAAAAATACGTCCAGGGTAGCCGAGTGGACAAGGCACCTGCCCGGTAAGCAGAAGGGTGTGGGTTCGATTCCCGCCCCTGGACACTTTTTATTTTTCCGTTCTCCATTACTCTTCATGTTTCACCTTTCCATACCTCATCCTCAAAGTTAGAAATGTCGCTATTTCTCTTTAAAAATAAATTTCGATTTTTAAAAGAAACATTCGCGGTATAATTTTAATTTTCGTTTTACAATCATCAGCCGCGTTATATTGTATTTTAAATGTTACTTTAAATATAAGTTATGAACGGAAAAATACGTCCAGGGTAGCCGAGTGGACAAGGCACCTGCCCGGTAAGCAGAAGGGTGTGGGTTCGATTCCCGCCCCTGGCAACTTTTTATTTTTCCGTTCTCCATTACTCTTCATGTTTCACCTTTCCATACCTCATCCTCAAAGTTAGAAATGTCGCTATTTCTCTTTAAAAATAAATTTCGATTTTTAAAAGAAACATTCGCGGTATAATTTTAATTTTCGTTTTACAATCATCAGCCGCGTTATATTGTATTTTAAATGTTACTTTAAATATAAGTTATGAACGGGAAAATACGTCCAGGGTAGCCGAGTGGACAAGGCACCTGCCCGGTAAGCAGAAGGGTGTGGGTTCGATTCCCGCCCCTGGACACTTTTTATTTTTCCGTTCTCCATTACTCTTCATGTTTCACCTTTCCATACCTCATCCTCAAAGTTAGAAATGTCGCTATTTCTCTTTAAAAATAAATTTCGATTTTTAAAAGAAACATTCGCGGTATAATTTTAATTTTCGTTTTACAATCATCAGCCGCGTTATATTGTATTTTATATGTAGACATGTGGTACACTTACAGTAAAAGCAGTCGCTAACTACCCATCATGATTATCATGGCCTGTACCACGTGTATTAGGGATAATAATAATAATAATAATAAAGCAGTCGTCAACTACTACTCATCATGATTATCATGGATTGTAACAAGTATACTGAGGATACCTTTTTTATTTGACAAAATTGGTCGCTCAAAAAGATGATCAATCATCAGATAGGTTTATTGTGGGAGGTCTTACTATATTGAAATCATCAAAATATTCTCAGTAGAGTAAATATCTAACAGCATTCATAATTCGTTTAATATATATTTAAAAGCAATCAAACATAAAATAAATATGCTATTTCACAATAAATTCACCGATAATAGTTGCATTTGGTAAAGAAACCAAATCCTTGATTCCTTATTGATTTTTTTCGAAATGTAAAAGCAAGGACGAATCTCTATTTGATAAAAAATATCTTAATGGAATATATATAAATATATTTTTTGAAAAAAAAAAAAACTCAATTAAAAATATTTGACGATAAATAGGTAAGTAAAATGAGGTTTTAGATATGGTTAAAAGGTTTTAAATTAGTTTAATAATGTTTTTTTTTACCTATATGAACATGGATAAAAGTATGGAGGTGAAGAAATTCCTTCTAAAATACATTTATATTGATGTCAATTGAAGCAGAAGATACATCAAAAACGCAGGCGATCCATGGCTATATGCTTCATTGCATTCGACTAAAACATCCTCAGCGTTTTTTTCTAATGACATCTCTTGAGTTCTGAGGCAATTAACTTGAATATTGCTTTATGCAAATAACTCATTACAAATATATTTCGCTTTATTGAACACATATTTGAAATTATTATTTTTTATTTCAAGGGGTAGATGAGTATACCAATTATATATTTTGTCATTTTATTTTTTTTTCTTAATTATTTTCATGAAATGAATTGGTATAGATATAATTATTATGGAAATTAATATGTTTATGTTTTTCTTTTTGATAGAGAAAGTTGATTTATATAGCTTATTTTCCCAGAAAAAAATATTATAATATGTTTATAAAAAATAGAATAAAGATTAGTGTATATATCTCTTTTAACATTAGTTCAGCATTGTTAGTATCTCAAGTATAAATCAATGAAATACTAACTGAAAAAAACAAAATTTACAAAACGAAATACATACGACAATAATTGGCGAAGAAAAAGTTATTATTATGAATCATTTGTGTCAATACATTCCTAATGCTAATTGTACAATTCCCACTATTTTTACTAACGGAATTCCTACACAGTTTCATACAAATTTTATAGTCTCTCAAAATTCACGGAAAATTCCAGTGCCACTTACCTAAAGAGGTCTATCAGAAACATCAAATTGTTCCTCTTCACCTTATCTATGACTGTTCGAACTTTACAGAAGTGAGACATCGGTTGTTCCCTGATCTAAATGATTTAATTCTCTTACATCAGCCACTTTGTCTATATAAATTTTGTGAATTCTGTCGATTAATACATGTAAATTTAAAAATAAAGAAGGCATCTCCTGACCACGAGCACATGTGCTTTTTAGATGGCAGAGCGCCATCTAGTGGAGCAAAAATGGCGCTCTGCCATCTAAAAAGCACATGTGCTCGTGGTCAGGAGATGTCTTCTTTATTTTTAATATCAACACCTGACCCACTTATCTTTTATTTTTTCTATTGTTTTTTCATATGTTAAGCGTCTTTACGCCAATTTGGCCTTAAAAACCCATTTCTTGATTTCTCAGGAAGCCATTGGGACCAAAAACCTTTTGGTCGCAGTGGTTACAGTCTACTCCACGCTGACGAGCGCCAACAGCGCGAAACGCGTTCGTGGATGACTTTTCTTGATTTATCAATAAATTGGGTTGGCCAAATATCACGGAGCAAGCTATATAAACGTTTAGTTTATTTTTGCTTCACTAGATGGCGCTCTGCCATCTAAAAATCACATGTGCTCGTGGTCAGGAGATGCCTTCTTTATTTTTAATATCAACACCTGACCCACTTATCTTTTATTTTTCTATTGTTTTTACATATAAATTAGTAAATATTTAATTCTAAGGTTTAACTTGTTTTTGTTGTTTTGTTTGTTTCCTCTCTGTAATAGGCGTAAATATCTCAATATCTCACCTGGTATATTAATAAATGAATAAAATATATGTATGAGAAGAGAGATGTGAAAAAATGTTACATTAAAACTATAACAAAGAAAACATATTCTGAATAGCTTACTCACAAAGCCTTCAAAATATTATTTTGTTCTAAAATATAATAGAATTGCTAGTCAATTTTAACTAATGTGAAAAAATAGTACAAATGTGACATTGTACTGGGATAAGGTGCATAAATTATGGAAAAAGACATCTCCTTATTGTGCAACTGAAAGTTGCTGATGGCTTACGCCATCTATCGGAATAAATATAAACTATTCTCGTTGATTATCAATTATTCCAGAATTGGCCAAATATCCATTTTGATTTGTATTTAATTTTGATTAACCAAGAATGGGTATTTCGACAATTCTGGAATAATTAAAAATCAACGAGAATAGTTGATATTTATTCCGATAGATGGCGCAAGCCATCATAAACTTTTAGTTGCACGATAAGGAGATGACTTTTTTTCATAATTTTGACTAATTTCATAATTAGGACTGGAGTTGGTAAAGTAATGGTATCAACCGTTAATATTAGAAAGCCACGATACAGGATCGAATCCCGAAATGGATCTTTTTTTTTTATGAAAAAAATTACTTTAATGGCCTCTAATTTTTGTAAAGGTTTAAGCGCACCAGTAAGTGCAAGTAACCATACAGGTTTCACAGACATATTTGTAAGTTTAATAAAATCAACAATCAATCCAGGGTTAAGTTTCTTTTAATATTTTTATTTCTCTAGCTTTTTCGGGGGCCAACATGCCCTTCAAAAGGAGAACTAGTGGTATGACTTCCAGCTAACTATACTAACTATAAATAAATAAATAAATATATGTTATGGAAGCAATGGTCCGCCTCTCCCGTCAAAATAAACGTCAGAATCTGACGCCATCTATTGACCGTCGCCGCAACTAGCGGCATCGGGTCGGTGACAAAGCCACAACACCAACTTTGACAAACTGATAAGCGTCCACCTAGAGACCATGGTTTCGGGCTAATGGCCCTCGTCAGTCTAGGGCGGACTTTATTCCATGAGATCCACACGGGATCTAATGGAATCCTCACAATCTACCAAAGAGGTGTTTTGCTGGCAATGTGGCTGGGCCAAATCTATTGGCAAAACATAGATGGAAAATTATATATGTTATGTTAAAATTTATTTACATATTTTAAAATCGCATATACAATTATATCACATTGATATAAGCTAATTTAAGGGTTTTTTTAATGAAAAAAAAATATATAGGATAATGTTTTCAACTATATACAAAATCATTCACATTTCTAAGTGTAAAAGATGAACTGCTTTTTACACGTGTAGACTTATGACGAAATACATTCACTAACAGCCCCCCCTTATCATCATTATCATAGCCTGTATACTATGCGTTATAATTAAGACTATCAATGCGTGTCTTTATATTAAATACTAAAATAATTAAAAACAATTGATTTTTGTGTGGAAATTTTCATGAAAAAGTCACTAAAAGAAGAGGAATTAAATATTCCACATCTGCTACCATCAAACAATTAAAATATAAAAGTATCAGAGAGTCATCAATCAATTCTTAATTCTGTCACCGTTTGCTTTTGTGAATGGAATAAATACCCAAATATGGCCATTTCTCATAAGCATCGATGGTTCAGTGGTAAAATGCTCGCCTGCCACGCGGGGTTCGATTCCCGGCCGATGCATTTTTTTTTTTACAATTTTCAAAATTCATTTATATATTATACAAGAATGACACCACGGCGCCAATTTATAATTGTAACGAATAGTATTTGAATAAAATCATTTAATCGGGTAAAACCCGGGCGTTGCCCGGGCCATTCTACTAGTTATATCTATATAAGTCAAAATAAAAGCAGCAGGTTATGATGATTGTATATTGAGTGAAGAGATAAATGAAGCAAGAAAATGATTATTCTTTGAGTATGAAAGCTGGTGAAAAATAGGAACTTACCCTCTACCATTTGGTTAACTTGCACAGAAATTGTTGGGCAGTGTAAAACAGACTTTCTCAAAACACTGTCTTGGCCAACTTTATGTACTGGGTGTTTCTGCAACTGATTGTTACCAACTTTGTAGGTTCAATCAGTAATTTTTTTTTTGAAGATGAAAAACCATACTGTGACTGAAATGTCATGTACACATTTCTAAACTACATTTTGGTAGAAGCACTGCTTATCATCAAACAGCTTGAAGAGTATAGATTCATAGAATTTGTGTAATCTTTACACAAAGGGATAAGAAACAACTAAACTAAAAATCACCTTGTGATTGCTATCTACCGTTGATTCTATTTTTCTTTGTCGTCTGCTTTGCACAAGTTGAATCTGGTTAGAACGATGTATGTAAATTAGATGATTCTTTTGTTGCTTCAAATACGAGGTAATTTTCTCTCTCTATATCTAAAAATGTTTAAAGTTTAATAAATTAATTTTATAAATCTGAGAGTTGTCTTCAAAAAACGATCAAAGAGTAAAATGTTTAGTGAAACATAAAACTTTTTTTGCTAATCAGTTGCTTTATATTAAATTGGAATTCTTTATGATTGTTCCCGGTCGCTTTTAATTTTACTTTTATAAATTGAATTGTTCATTGGCGGTATAGTTGAAATATCCAATTTCTCTTTTTTAGGGCATTTTAATAAAAAAATCTTTAAAAGTTATTTTAATTTAATAATCATTCAATTTTGTTCCCCTAAATTCTAAATTTACAAATATATTATAACCAAATATTTCTTAATGTACAAAACATTAGGATTAATAGTTAAACTATATACCGAATCTCTAAACAAAATATAATGATTTTGATCGGCCTTTTTAATAATCGAATTTGAAATAGGCTAATTGAGAAATTTGAATAATAATTTATCATTATATAAAAGCTGCTATGGGAGTTTTCTTGTCACATAAGCAACCTACAGGGCAGAATTTTACTTATTCATTTAGATAGAGGAAGATCCATCCTAAGAGAGAGTGGATATAGAACTACAGCGAATGAAATTTTACCTTTAAAACTGTTATGTACTCTTCTACCTAATATTGAATAATCTTAGGTAGTGTAGTTTTTTTTATAATACAATATAATACACTGCGGCCTGTGATTGTAAAACGACACTTGAAGCTACACCGCATGAGTTTCTTTTCCACGAAAAATCAATTTTTTTATTTCAAGGTGAAATATCGACTATTTCTAATCTTCCTTGGACACTTTTATTTTTCCGTTCGTCATTACTCTTTATAATTCATCCTTTCATACCTCATCCAAAAAGGTTAGAAATAGTCGATATTTCACTTTGAAATAAAAAATTTGATTTTTCGTGGAAAAGAAACTCAGGCGGTGTAGCTTCGAGTGTCGTTTTACAAGTATAGTTTTTATTAAAAGAGATTGTATGTTACTGTTATATATTTATATAATATTTTATTATTACAGAATTATCATAAGAACTAAAAACATGAATATCTCACGCTATATATTGATTACATCACACAACAACAACCAAGTCAAAACCATATATACATTTTATATATTACAAAATTAATTCTTATTATCATTACTATATTAGATTTTAAACTGATATATAAACGTAAATATATAATATACAGTAAAATGTTGTTTAAATGGCTAAAATTCAAACGTTTATATTGTTTGAATTGAATACAAAATAAAGAAAAATAATATGTATACATATGAATATTAATTTCATCCAATATCTTGTATGTGATGTTTGATAAATAATAATATAAGAAATATATATAACAACAACAAAAAGGCTTTTATTAGGGCCCATTGCCCTGTATGGATTCGCCATACAACAACAAAATAATACAGTAATTTTGTTTTCTTCCTCTCCCCATGTGCACGTGAGCCTTTGTTTGAAAAAGGGATTTATTTACACATATGTTCTAAAACTTTCCTCACTACCTCTTTTGTGTATGAATCTATTTACAGTTGATCTGTAGAAATTATAGAGTTCTATTGCTATATTTTTCTTTTCTGAAATAGTTCTCAGCGTCTTCAGTGGGTTGCTAAGTCTCCAGAAGGTGTTTTTAAGAGTTTTTTCTCTTTCTTCACCTAAATATTTGCATTCTATGATATAGTGGGAGGTTTCATCAGATATCATATTTCCACAAATCCTGCAGTGAATCTTTTACTTTTTGATGATGAGAATATGACTTTCTCTATCTAGAGTTGGAATAATTCTAGTCCGTGCAATGAAGGCTATTATCTTCGATGACAGATTCCATGACAAGTTTCGTTATGGTTTAAAAGAATTACAGAGAAGTTTATAGTTTGAAAAAATTTCGAATTGTCGAGTCTAGCGAAGTATTTTTGAATAAGCTGTTCTATTTTTGTTTTCATAATCTTAGGAAGTTCTTTTTTAATTGTATCGTATTTCGGTGGGAGGTTCAGCCATGACTGACCCCAACAGTTGATTATATCAGTAGCGGTTTTGTATAATCCTATGGAATTTTTTGACATTTGATGTACTTCTTTCAGTCTGTTCCAGCATAATTTTGGTAGTCAAGAAATATATACACTTATTCTTTAAAAAATTTTTAGAAAAAATTATGATGGCTTTTAGAGAATAAAAAATAATAAATATTTATCTTCTACTTTTCTATTCTCTCTACCAAAAGAAAATATTCATTCAATTAACTAAAAGCACTGAAATCAAATTTGAGAAGAGTTTAAAAATACTCACAAAAGTTAATAATAAAAATAAATAGTTATAATAATATATATTCTAATATATATTAAATATATAAATATATATTATATATTTAAAATAATTAATAATCAAAAATAGGTATTTATATGTTTTAATCTCTTTTTGAAAATAATTATGTTCTCTTTTATATAGGATACAAAAGAACAAATATTCATCTTCTGCTTCTCTCTATACCAAGAAAAGATTTATACAATTAACTCAAGGAACCAAATTCAAATTGAGAAAGAATTTACAAGGACTTAGAAAAAAATGAAATTTAGTTGAAAGATTTTTAAAAACTAAAAAAAGGGTACATAATGAAATTTGAAGGATCAAAAGATTCCATGAATGCAATCTTCTGCAATTAACTTCCAATAATTAGATCCCCCTACGAAGTGTTTTTTAAGTGAGGAGAGAGTGCACAACTTTGGCAGCCTGGATACCTGGTCTTAAATCTATTTGGAGAGAAAGACGTACATTTTTGTTATTATTTATATTCAATTTATATTTATATTTGGATATAAATATAAAATGGCTATTTTTTTTCTGTATATTTTATCTTTATTTTTAATATTTATAATACAGGAATTTCTGTTAAATATTCATCTAGTTGATTTTATATCTTCTTTTTCTTTCTTATTACCACTCAATCATATTAGAGTGTCAAGCTTGTAAAACTTGAGACTTTTGATGGTGTCTGTTTGATAACCATCATGACTGGGTGAAGTAGAATGTGTCTGCCTTTGTCATTAAAACTGGGAGCACTACTCAGTGGCAGGCTGATAATTTTATATCTTTTTATGGTGTAACCATGTATAAAGTCAACCGCCATTCATTTTTTCCTTTTAAAATTTTAATATAAATTTTGAATGATATAACAATATTTATATAAAAAATAGACACTTCGGCAAGTTGGCGTTTTTTATTTTCTCAACGTTTCGACAAAAAATTCCAACTGGCCGAAGTGTCTATTTTTTTTTTATAAATATGAATGCCGGCCAGGCAGCCTCTATCTTCACGATATAACAATAGTATAATATGATATATATGCACCACTTTGGCGAGAGCCAACAGCACGAAACTCGTAAGTGGTTGACTTTTCTTAATTTATCAAGAAATTTGGCTGGCTAAATATCACGGAACAAGTTAAATAAACGTATAGTTAATTTTTGTTATACTAGATGGCGCTCTGCCATCTAGAAATGCTCATGTGAGCCTGGTGAGGATATGCCTCTTTTGTTTTTAATACTTATATATGTAAACATTTTGTATAAATAAACTTACTGATAATGTTACGATGTACTAGAGCGCCATCTGTTATCAACTTATAAAACTATTTTAGAGGCGCTGGGAGGGTTCACCACTGATGAGCCAGGCCCTCCCTTTAATTTTTCCATCGCAGTAATGGTAGATTAAACTGGCGAAACCGCTGGGAGGGTTCACCACTGATGAGCCAGGCCCTCCCTTTAATTTTTCCATCGCAGTAAGGACAGTAGAAATTGTTTTATTTTAAAAAGAATATTACGCCTCTAAAATAGTTTTATAAGTTTACTGATAATGTATTTATTGTAAATAATATCATCAAATATTATCTCTACAGACCTTACTGAAATGATATGAGTTATTGAATGAGAAGGCTTGGCTCATCAGTAGTGAACATGTTGAAAATGAAAATTTCAGATATTTCTACGATATTTGATATGCAGATATTTGCATAGAGTTTTGATATTGTCTATGTTACTTGACATATCTGTCTATATAGCACAGCTTTGTTGGTTTGAAAGTTGGCTAGCGGTTATTGGATAGGACAGGCCGGTGTGAGCTGCTGATGTACATATAATTTGTCCATCTTTTATAGTTTAACTAGACGAATGACCCGGGCAACGCCGCCGGCAGATCGCCCGCGTTCTAGAGGGCGCTGCTCGTGAGCTAAGTATAATAATTTGAATATATAGTTTTAATAATTGATTTATATATATTTTAAAATAGCCTATCGTCATCCCCGTTATTTTTTTTACCTATGTATGGAAATTTTGGTTTGAATTAGTGAACTACTGCGAATTTGTATACCGGGCACATACAGACCAACAAACAGACAAACATACAAACATTCATTTATATATATATAGATATCTTTAGGTAATCAAGGTTCTTTCTCTTCCTCTACGACTCCCTACATTTTTCAACAGAACCCTCTCAGCGGTTTCGCCAAATTAATATTTAGACCGCTCTAGTATTGGTTTGGGATATACCCTGTATTTTCTATGGAACGCACCTTAGAGGTGTTTAGTGAACAATGGATGCTTATAGGTCTGTAGAGTAGAAAAGCCCACTCATTCAATAACTTTTATCATTGCAGTAAGGTCTGTAGAGATAATATTTGATGATATTATTTAAAAGAAGCACATTGTCATTAAATTTATTTGTACCAAATTTTAACGATAGATGGCAATTATATATGTAAAAAAATAATTAAAAATGTGAACGTGGTTAGGATATGCCTTTTTTATTTAAATATGTAAATATATATCATAAATATGAAATAATCAATTTGCCACTCTGTAGTAGAAATATCATAGAGCATATTTTCCTCTTCTCATTTCAATGCTTTGAGACTAGAGTGATATACTATATAATATATACTTATATGTGTATTTGTGCATAAAATAATTAAGGATTATTTTCTGGAACAAATATGTTTAAAACAACTTTCAATATTTCGCTGAACAGTTCACCAATCTTGAATTTCACGGAAGAATATAGGTGAAATACCTCAGCGAAATATTGGAAGTTGTTTTAAACATTTTTGATCCAAAATTAGCCTTAATTATTATTATTTTTTACTTATCCTTTTATTAGTTTAAATTAGACAAGATCTTGGAGGTCGTGCTCATAAAGAAGTTCAAGAACTCTTCTTGGTTCTCTGTACAGGAATCCTTTGTCCTTTCCAATACAATTTAGTAAATGTTGGGGAGTGACCTCTTCGGTTTTGCACCTAGTGCACATGGGGAAGCTTTTGGCTCCCTCTTTATAGACTAGAGGGCGCAAGTGACCAGATTTCCATCTGGCCAACTGTGTCGACTTCCTTCTGTTTAGTTGGAGGGTCTGCTTTTTGGGGTTTTCTATTTGGTACTAAGAATGAGGAATCGTGCATAACAGCCTTAATTATTGAATGTATTCAAAATAGATTTCTCAATTTTCAACAATGGGAATAGATAAATATGTATAATATATTTCATATCTACGCACACCAAAGTTTATTTATATCATAAAAAGTAAAATGACAAATCCTTGAGTGTTTAGAACTTTTCTGATTGCCTACTTTGAGTTGCACGATAAGGAGATGCCTTTTTTCTTTTCCTAATTTATGAACCTTATCCCAGTACAATATCACATTTGTACTATTTTTTTTTCAGATTATAGAATAGTCAAGATAAGGTAATTCTATAGTCAATCATTTTTTATCCTTCGGCAATATTTGAACTTCAAAGATATATATTATTTTTTAGCATTTTAGCAATATAATGCGGCTTATGATTATAGAACGACATTTGAAAATATCCCGCATGTGTTTCTTTTGAACGAAAAATCGAAATTTATTTTAAGGAGAAATAACGATTATTTCTAATCCTAGGAATGAAGTATGAAAGGATGAATTGTAAAGAGTAATGATAAACAGAAAAATAAAAGTGTTCAGGGATGGGAATCGAATCTATAGTGTTCCGCTTACCGGGCAGATGCCATGTACACTAGGTTACCCTGGACATATTTTTCCGTTCATATTTCATTCCTAAGGATAGAAATAATCGTTATTTCTCCTTAAAATAAATTTAGATTTTTCGTTCAAAAGAAACACACGCGGGATATTTTCAAATGTCGTTCTACAATTTTTAGCATTATCTATTGTATATTAAAAAGGTAGAGGAAACATGAAACATATAAAATGTATAGGATAGTTTAGTTTTTGAAGGAATTCCATTTTCTATCAATTGTATAAAGTTTAGAGAAGATTTACAAAGAAAGATTACATGTTTTAAAATTTATAGAATTCAACATCACATATATAAAGGTATGTTAAACATTTCACCAATACATATTTTACAAATTGAAATATATATTTAATGCATTAAGTATATTTTAACAAAAAAGCTATTTATATTCAATACCTTTAAAGAATGATATAGTGTATAGGAAATATAAAATAGCTATTGTGAAAGAGGCAAAAGAAGAAGCAATATACCAGATTTTCCAAATATTGCTTTTGAATTTATTATATTCAATGTATTTTGTGTTGTTTTATTCATTGTATTGAATCTCAAATAGTAAAATACACACACAAAGGAAAAACACAATAAAATATATATAGTCTTTTATTAAAATAATAATAAAAAAATCTTTAAGAGTTATTGAACAATTTTTCTGAAAGTTAAAAATTGAAAAAAATGACAAAAGGTTTGTAAATTCTATGAGATAAATAGTAATAGAACATATATAGAGTTTGGTCACACTGAAATTTCTAATCAATTCAGTTTTTTTTTCTTTTATTCTATCAGTTAATTTAAAGTTTTCTTCTATTGTGTTGATATTTCGTATTTTTATTGAGGAAATATTTCGTAATTTGAAAAGTTAACGCTTTTACAGTTCCAATTCCAATGAAAGATTAATCGTAATAAGTATTGAAATTCCTGGCTTCTTCTGGAAGTGGAGTTATGTAAGGTTTTAGGGCATTATTTGTTTCTATAAAGCCTTCGACCCTATAAATTTCGATAAAAAACCGATAGTAGTAAGACGAGAAAGGATAATTCACCTAAATTCAAATACTAGGGAAAGTATAGCTCCTCTAGGGAAAGTATAGCTCCTCTAGGGAAGGTATAGCTCCTCTAGGGAAAGTATAGCTCCTCTAGGGAAAGTATAGCTCCTCTAGGGAAAGTATAGCTCCTCTAGGGAAAGTATAGCTCCTCTAGGGAAGGTATAGCTTCTCTAGGGAAAGTATAGCTCCTCTAGGAAAGGTATAGCTCCTCTAGGGAAGGTATAGCTTCTCTAGGGAAAGTATAGCTCCTCTAGGGAAGGTATTGGTCCTCTAGGAAATGTATAGTCCCTCTAGGGAAAGTATAGTCACTCAAGGGAAAGCATATCTCCTCTAGGGAAAGTATAGCTCCTCTAGGGAAAGTATAGCTTCTCTAAGGAAAGTATAGCTCCTCAAGGGAAAGTATAGCTTCTCTAAGGAAAGTATAGCTCCTCAAGGGAATAAATAGCTTCTCTAAGGAAAGTATAGCTCCTCAAGGGAAAGTATAGCTCCTCTAGAGTAAGTACAGCTTCTCTAGGGAAAGTACAGCTTCTCAAGGGAAAGTATAGCTCCTCTAAGGAAAGTATAGCTCCTCTAGAGAAAGTATAGCTCCTCTAGAGAAAGTATAGCTTCTCTAGGGAAAGTATAGCTCCTCTAGGGAAAGTATAGCTCCTCTAGGGAAAGTATAGCTCCTCTAGGGAAAGTATAGTTCTTCAGTTAGAACTGGGAGGTAATCAAGGATGAAGACAACTAGTACAAGTTGGATAATTCTCTGGAACAGTAAATTATCAAAAGTATAAAATCGTGAGGCGAAGACTTTCTTTCAAGATTTTTCTTTATTCATCAAAGCTTTTGAGCAGAAAGTACTACTCCTGTAGAAAGACAGAAATGTTCTAAAACTTGGTTAAATAAAAGACTTCACAAGAAACTATTAGCTTCACGATTGTATAATTTTTATTAATAAACTATGTCATTAAATTGAAGGTGTATGGAATCACTATAGCCTTTTGATTGGAACGTTAAAAGAGACGATTACCATTACAAACCTGTATTTAGTCATTTAGAGGTATTTATAAATTATCTTTCTATTAAATCATTTCACTGAAAGAGTTGTCTTACTTACGGTTAAGATGATATTCCACGTATTAGAAATGACACGATAACAATGATGATTTACATTATGCATGTGTGTATTCATAATCATCTAGTATAGCACATATGTAGACTTGATGCTGTAACCAGGAGGGACACTCCCTCTTTAAAAGTCTTGAGTTCAACTGACCCGGTTGATGGACCTCAGCAATGGTCCCACTCCAGGGATACGGAGGATCTGCGTCTGTACTCATGTTAGAGTCGGCAGCAAAGGCTTCCATGTTAGGAACGACCTCAAATTACAGGCAAAGTCAGACTTTCACCAAAGTTTGCCTGAATCATAGTGCCATGATCAAAGAAAGCTGCACCCCTATACCCCAATCCATGAGATCATGAACTCATGAAATTCGTGTAATCTTTACACAAGGGGATAAGAAACAACAACAACATAGAACATATGTGCTTAATGATGTACCTTAAAATACCTTCTTCGTAATCCGTTCTCGAGAAAAAAATCATCATATCATTATCATTTTACAAATCTCAATTTAAATGTAAAAAGAGTTAACAAAAGCAGAAACTCCCACTAATGAAGGGATTAAAATGTTCCCGATTTGACCTTCTAGAGATTAATTATTTTAAATATCCCTGTTAATTAGGTTGTTGAGATGATAATTAGTCGAGAGAGGCAAAATAGTCCCTGGGAGACCAATTATTGGGACCGTCTTATTAAATCCTGATTAAAGTTTGGAAAGAGAGATTTCAGTTGTCCCCTTGCGCTCAAACTTAGGATCCCTAGGGGATGGGGGGACTCTTGGGAACTGGTTGTCAGTCTCCCCCCCCCCATACACTCCTGTCTATGTATTATATATCACATAGATGAACGAGGCCATAGATAGAGAGGTATAGGAACCTGGAGACCGCTATAAATGGTCAACTGTTAGAAGACTTTAATAGAACTCATGGAATCACCAGGAGAACGATAACAAACCGGAGCCAGAAAAAAATTGGCGAATAATAATAATATAGATAAAAGTAATTTCTCCTTGTAAATAGATGAATTGTGTGCGTAAATCTGACCATTTATTAAAAAAAAAAAACAAATCTGTATGAAATTGTAGTAAACATGTTTTATTTGTTTATTATTGAGCATATAAACTCATGGACAAAACTTAAGGAAGTTGTACCTTTCAGCATGTATATCGGGATTGAGAGAATAACTCTGAAAGATATTACAGTGACCTTTATTGAAGACACACGAGATAACTAGATTGTCGAATAATAGTGTAGAAAGAAGTTATTTTCCGTGTAAGTAGATAAAGCATATGTAAATATGATAACCATTCACTCTTAGAAATACAAATTTGTATGAACAGTCTGATAATGCTCTACCTACGTGGGGTATATATTACCATTGAAACCGTTTATAAATTATTTAAAAGTTTTAATCACAATCCCTTATGTTCCATATTTATCAACGAGGAATTGTTATTTATTTGGATATTTAAAATAAATTTTAAAGAAAGGACTTTATTCTCAAGACCGAAAATGAAGTTAAAAATGGATAAATGAATAGCTTTTACCCAACACTTACGCTATTTTTTTCTTCAAGGAAATTTATAAACTACCTGACTTTTAGAAGAATGATATTGTAGCGAAGTATTTAATATTTTATACTAGAATTAACAGAGTATCTTTTTTTCATATTTATATTTTACTACTCTGTAAACTTCCCTCATTCCTTATCTTTTGTTTATCCTTCATAGTTTGTTCTTGCCTTAAATAAATTGTTGTCTCATCCTGAAGTTGGTCTTCCCTAATTTTCCACGTGGCATTTTGGTGGAGATGCTGGGTAAGTTAGGGAAGACAAACTAAAGACCGCCATGAAGACCTGAAGCCATGTCACGGAGACTGACTCCAGGATTCCACCGCCGTGTCAAAGCCAAGACTTCCCTCCAAGATGACGATGTCCCTATAGACGATACGACGACAAAGCCTCTCTTCACGCCACAAATAAAAGGACGCATAGGTACTAGGGACAAAGTTCAAAGACTTCGATGGAATTCTTGGCAGAAGCACGTCAAATCCATGTCAGTATCTACAATAATTGCAAGCTGTGGGTCACAACTCTCATAGGGAAGGAGCTATGTAGCGAATTATTTATTATTTTACAAGCATTTATTATTTTACACTAGTATTGTTTATCCTTCATAGTTTGTTCTTGCCTCAAATAAATGGCTGTCTCATCCTGAAGTTGGTCTACCCTAATTTTCCACGTGGCATTATAGAAAAATGTAGAGTTATGTAGAGGTTTAAGAGGAATAATTTTTTTTTTAGTTTGAACTTAAAAACTATTATAAAAACCGTTTTTTGTGTGTTTATCTATACTTTTAAATATTGTAAGTTAAAGGAGGAGGTAACAATATTATAAAATATATGAAAAAATCAAACGGAATCTAAGATTTTTGCCACATCAAGTCAAATCTCTGAAATTCAAATGTGACCTATTCTTTTCGTTTAAATAGGGAATAATGTCAAAATAGCTCAAGTAAACCTGTAAAATTTTATATTCATTAAAAAATGAACCAAATTCGGTTGAATAAACCGAAAATCGGCTAATTTGATTGAGGAAAAAATTGTCCAAATCGGTTGAATAAATTCGAAATCAATTATATCCAACCAGCATGAAGGTGTTATCAGTTGTGTCAAATATATTCGTTTATATATATATATGTAAAACGACATTTAACAATTATCCCGCATTTGTTTCTTTTGAACGAAAATTCGAAATTTATTTTAAGGAGAAATAACGATTATTTCTAACCTTAGGGATGAAGTATGAAAGCATGAATTGTGAAGGGTAATGATAAACGGAAAATACCCATCCCTGGAAACTTTTATTTTTCCGTTTATCATTACGCTTCTCAATTCATCCTTTCATACTTCATCCCTAAGGTTAGAAATAATCGTTATTTTTCCTTAAAATAAATTTCGATTATTCGTTCAAAAGAAACACATGCAGGATAATTTTTAAATGTCGTTCTACAATTATAAGCCGCATTATATTATATTGTATTCGTTTATGACATAGAAACCTATTCTATAGACTTACCCTGTTGTAGGCATTTAAATTATCAATCTCTATATTGAATTGCAGTCTTTGTTGATATGGCACAATTAGAATTATAGATTAGAACTACACGGTAATAATCACTTACTTTTTATTTGGATTTGGTTGTATTACCTTGTAGTTGTAATATTTGTTGGTTTAATTGTGTCTTTTGTTTTTCCAATATGGTTATTATTGTTTCATTGTTGGTCTCATTACACCTCTATCCGTCTTTTTGACCCATTGTCGGATTTGATATACCGTAGTTGATCGTGTTGTCTGATTGTTGGTCTTTTCCCATTGTTGGGTTTGGTTATACGGTAGTTGATACTGTGGTCCAATTGTTGGTCTTATCCTATTGTTGAATTTGGTTATACGGTAGTTGATATTGTGGTCCAATTGTTGGTCTTTTCCCATTGTTGGGTTTGGTTATACGGTAGTTGATATTGTGGTCCTATTGTTGGACTTGTTGTCTCATTTTCGGGTTTAGTTATACCGTAGTTGATATTGTGGTCCTATTGTTGGACTTGTTGTCCCATTGTCGGGTTTGGTTATACCGTAGTTGATATTGTGGTCCTATTATTGGACTTGTTGTCCCATTGTCGGGTTTGGTTATAACGTAGTTAATATTGTGGTCCTATTGTTGGACTTGTTGTCCCATTGTCGGGTTTGGTTATACCGTAGTTGATATTGTGGTCCTATTATTGGACTTGTTGTCCCATTGTTGGGTTTGGTTATACCGTAGTTGATATAGTAGTCCTATTGTTGGACTTGTTGTCCCATTGTCGGGTTTGGTTATACCGTAGTTGATATTGTGGTCCTATTGTTGGACTTGTTGTCCCATTGTCGGGTTTGGTTATACCGTAGTTGATATTGTGGTCCTATTATTGGACTTGTTGTCCCATTGTTGGGTTTGGTTATACCGTAGTTGATATTGTGGTCCTATTGTTGGTCTTTACCCATTGTTGGTTTGGTTATACGGTAGTTGATATTGTGGTCCTATTGTTGGACTTGTCCCATTTTTGAGTTTGGTTATATCGTAGTTGATATTGTGGTCCTGTTATTGGACTTTTTGCCCATTGTTGGGTTTGGTTATACCGTAGTTGATATTGTGGTCCAATTGTTGGTCTTTTCCCAAAGTTGGGTTTGGTTATACGGTAGTTGATATTGTGGTCCAATTGTTGGTCTTTTCCCATTGTTGGTTTGGATATACGGTAGTTGATATTGTGGTCCTATTGTTGGTCTTGTCCCATTGTTGAGTTTGGTTATATCGTAATTGATATTGTGGTCCTATTATTGGACTTTTTGTCCCATTGTTGGGTTTGGTTATACCGTAGTTGATATTGTGGTCCTATTGTTCGACTTGATGTCCCATTGTTGGGTTTGGTTACACCGTAGTTGATATTGTGGTCCTATTATTGGACTTGTTGACCCATTGTTGGGTTTGGTTATACCCTAGTTGATATTGTGGTCCTATTGTTGGACTCGTTGTCTCATTGTTGGGTTTGGTTATACCGTAGTTGATATTGTGGTCCTATTGTTGGACTTGTTGTCCCATTGTCGGGTTTGGTTATACCGTAGTTGATATTGTGGTCCTATTGTTGGACTTGTTGTCTCATTGTTGAGTTTGGTTATACCGTAGTTGATATTGTGGTCCTATTGTTGGACTTGTTGTCCCATTGTCGGGTTTGGTTATACCGTAGTTGATATTGTGGTCCTATTATTGGACTTGTTGTCCCATTGTTGGGTTTGGTTATACCGTAGTTGATATTGTGGTCCTATTGTTGGACTTGTTGTCTCATTGTCGGGTTTGGTTATACCGTAGTTGATATTGTGGTCCTATTGTTGGACTTGTTGTCCCATTGTCGGGTTTGGTAATACCGTAGTTGATATTGTGGTCCTATTGTTGGACTTGTTGTATCCTTGTCGGGTTTGGTTATACCGTAGTTGATATTGTGGTCCTATTGTTGGACTTGTTGTCCTATTGTCGGGTTTGGTTATACCGTAGTTGATATTGTGGTCCTATTATTGGACTTGTTGTCCCATTGTTGGGTTTGGTTATTCCGTAGTTGATATTGTGGTCCTATTGTTGGTCTTTTCCCATTGTTGGTTTGGTTATACGGTAGTTGATATTGTGGTCCCATTATTGGACTTGTTGTCTCATTGTCGGGTTTGGTTATACCGTAGTTGATATTGTGGTCCTATTATTGGACTTGTTGTCCCATTGTTGGGTTTGGTTATACCGTAGTTGATATTGTGGTCCTATTGTTGGACTTGTTGTCTCATTGCCGGGTTTGGTTATACCGTAGTTGATATTGTGGTCCTATTGTTGGACTTGTTGTCTCATTGTCGGGTTTGGTAATACCGTAGTTGATATTGTGGTCCTATTGTTGGACTTGTTGTATCCTTGTCGGGTTTAGTTATACCGTAGTTGATATTGTGGTCCTATTGTTGGACTTGTTGTCCCATTGTCGGGTTTGGTTATACCGTAGTTGATATTGTGGTCCTATTGTTGGACTTGTTGTCTCATTGTTGAGTTTGGTTATACCGTAGTTGATATTGTGGTCCTATTGTTGGACTTGTTGTCCCATTGTCGGGTTTGGTTATACCGTAGTTGATATTGTGGTCCTATTATTGGACTTGTTGTCCCATTGTTGGGTTTGGTTATACCGTAGTTGATATTGTGGTCCTATTGTTGGACTTGTTGTCTCATTGCCGGGTTTGGTTATACCGTAGTTGATATTGTGGTCCTATTGTTGGACTTGTTGTCCCATTGTCGGGTTTGGTAATACCGTAGTTGATATTGTGGTCCTATTGTTGGACTTGTTGTATCCTTGTCGGGTTTAGTTATACCGTAGTTGATATTGTGGTCCTATTGTTGGACTTGTTGTCCCATTGTCGGGTTTGGTTAAACCGTAGTTGATATTATGGTCCTATTGTTGGACTTGTTGTCTCATTGTCGGGTTTGGTTATACCGTAGTTGATATTGTGGTCCTATTGTTGGACTTGTTGTCCCATTGTCGGGTTTGGTTATACCGTAGTTGATATTTTGGTCCTATTATTGGACTTGTTGTCTCATTGTTGGGTTTGGTTATACCGTTGTTGATATTGTGGTCCTATTGTTGGTCTTTACCCATTGTTGGTTTGGTTATACGGTAGTTGATATTGTGGTCCTATTGTTGGACTTGTCCCATTTTTGAGTTTGGTTATATCGTAGTTGATATTGTGGTCCTATTATTGGACTTTTTGTCCCATTGTTGGGTTTGGTTATACCGTAGTTGATATTGTGGTCCAATTGTTGGTCTTTTGCCATTGTTGGGTTTGGTTATACGGTAGTTGATATTGTGGTCCAATTGTTGGTCTTTTCCCATTGTTGGTTTGGTTATACGGTAGTTGATATTGTGGTCCTATTGTTGGACTTGTCCCATTGTTGGGTTTGGTTATACCGTAGTTGATATTGTGGTCCTATTGTTCGACTTGTTGTCCCATTGTTGGGTTTGGTTATACCGTAGTTGATATTGTGGTCCTATTGTTGGACTTGTCCCATTGTTGAGTTTGGTTATATCGTAATTGATATTGTGGTCCTATTATTGGACTTTTTGTCCCATTGTTGGGTTTGGTTATACCGTAGTTGATATTGTGGTCCTATTGTTCGACTTGTTGTCCCATTGTTGGGTTTGGTTATACCGTAGTTGATATTGTGGTCCTATTGTTCGACTTGTTGTCCCATTGTTGGGTTTGGTTATACCGTAGTTGATATTGTGGTCCTATTGTTCGACTTGTTGTCCCATTGTTGAGTTTGGTTATACCGTAGTTTATATTGTGGTCCTATTGTTGGACTCGTTGTCTCATTGTTGGGTTTGGTTATACCGTAGTTGATATTGTGGTCCTATTGTTGGACTTGTTGTCCCATTGTCGGGTTTGGTTATACCGTAGTTGATATTGTGGTCCTATTGTTGGACTTGTTATCTCATTGTTGAGTTTGGTTATACCGTAGTTGATATTGTGGTCCTATTGTTGGACTTGTTGTCCCATTGTTGGGTTTGGTTATACCGTAGTTGATTTTGTGGTCCTATTGTTGGACTTGTTGTCCCATTGTCGGGTTTGGTTATACCGTAGTTGATATTGTGGTCCTATTGTTGGACTTGTTATCTCATTGTTGAGGTTGGTTATACCGTAGTTGATATTGTGGTCCTATTGTTGGACTTGTTGTCCCATTGTCGGGTTTGGTTATACCGTAGTTGATATTGTGGTCCTATTGTTGGACTTGTTGTCCCATTGTCGGGTTTGGTTATACCGTAGTTGATATTGTGGTCCTATTATTGGACTTGTTGTCTCATTGTTGGGTTTGTTATACCGTAGTTGATATTGTGGTCCTATTGTTGGTCTTTACCCATTGTTGGTTTGGTTATACGGTAGTTGATATTGTGGTCCTATTGTTGGACTTGTTGTCCCATTGTCGGGTTTGGTTATACCGTAGTTGATATTGTGGTCCTATTGTTGGACTTGTTGTCTCATTGTTGAGTTTGGTTATACCGTAGTTGATATTGTGGTCCTATTGTTGGACTTGTTGTCCCATTGTCGGGTTTGGTTATACCGTAGTTGATATTGTGGTCCTATTATTGGACTTGTTGTCCCATTGTTGGGTTTGGTTATACCGTAGTTGATATTGTGGTCCTATTGTTGGACTTGTTGTCTCATTGCCGGGTTTGGTTATACCGTAGTTGATATTGTGGTCCTATTGTTGGACTTGTTGTCCCATTGTCGGGTTTGGTAATACCGTAGTTGATATTGTGGTCCTATTGTTGGACTTGTTGTATCCTTGTCGGGTTTAGTTATACCGTAGTTGATATTGTGGTCCTATTGTTGGACTTGTTGTCCCATTGTCGGGTTTGGTTAAACCGTAGTTGATATTATGGTCCTATTGTTGGACTTGTTGTCTCATTGTCGGGTTTGGTTATACCGTAGTTGATATTGTGGTCCTATTGTTGGACTTGTTGTCCCATTGTCGGGTTTGGTTATACCGTAGTTGATATTTTGGTCCTATTATTGGACTTGTTGTCTCATTGTTGGGTTTGGTTATACCGTTGTTGATATTGTGGTCCTATTGTTGGTCTTTACCCATTGTTGGTTTGGTTATACGGTAGTTGATATTGTGGTCCTATTGTTGGACTTGTCCCATTTTTGAGTTTGGTTATATCGTAGTTGATATTGTGGTCCTATTATTGGACTTTTTGTCCCATTGTTGGGTTTGGTTATACCGTAGTTGATATTGTGGTCCAATTGTTGGTCTTTTGCCATTGTTGGGTTTGGTTATACGGTAGTTGATATTGTGGTCCAATTGTTGGTCTTTTCCCATTGTTGGTTTGGTTATACGGTAGTTGATATTGTGGTCCTATTGTTGGACTTGTCCCATTGTTGGGTTTGGTTATACCGTAGTTGATATTGTGGTCCTATTGTTCGACTTGTTGTCCCATTGTTGGGTTTGGTTATACCGTAGTTGATATTGTGGTCCTATTGTTGGACTTGTCCCATTGTTGAGTTTGGTTATATCGTAATTGATATTGTGGTCCTATTATTGGACTTTTTGTCCCATTGTTGGGTTTGGTTATACCGTAGTTGATATTGTGGTCCTATTGTTCGACTTGTTGTCCCATTGTTGGGTTTGGTTATACCGTAGTTGATATTGTGGTCCTATTGTTCGACTTGTTGTCCCATTGTTGGGTTTGGTTATACCGTAGTTGATATTGTGGTCCTATTGTTCGACTTGTTGTCCCATTGTTGAGTTTGGTTATACCGTAGTTTATATTGTGGTCCTATTGTTGGACTCGTTGTCTCATTGTTGGGTTTGGTTATACCGTAGTTGATATTGTGGTCCTATTGTTGGACTTGTTGTCCCATTGTCGGGTTTGGTTATACCGTAGTTGATATTGTGGTCCTATTGTTGGACTTGTTATCTCATTGTTGAGTTTGGTTATACCGTAGTTGATATTGTGGTCCTATTGTTGGACTTGTTGTCCCATTGTTGGGTTTGGTTATACCGTAGTTGATTTTGTGGTCCTATTGTTGGACTTGTTGTCCCATTGTCGGGTTTGGTTATACCGTAGTTGATATTGTGGTCCTATTGTTGGACTTGTTATCTCATTGTTGAGGTTGGTTATACCGTAGTTGATATTGTGGTCCTATTGTTGGACTTGTTGTCCCATTGTCGGGTTTGGTTATACCGTAGTTGATATTGTGGTCCTATTGTTGGACTTGTTGTCCCATTGTCGGGTTTGGTTATACCGTAGTTGATATTGTGGTCCTATTATTGGACTTGTTGTCTCATTGTTGGGTTTGTTATACCGTAGTTGATATTGTGGTCCTATTGTTGGTCTTTACCCATTGTTGGTTTGGTTATACGGTAGTTGATATTGTGGTCCTATTGTTGGACTTGTCCCATTTTTGAGTTTGGTTATATCGTAGTTGATATTGTGGTCCTATTATTGGACTTTTTGTCCCATTGTTGGGTTTGGTTATACCGTAGTTGATATTGTGGTCCAATTGATGGTCTTTTTCCATTGTTGGGTTTGGTTATACGGTAGTTGATATTGTGGTCCAATTGTTGGTCTTTTCCCATTGTTGGGTTTGGTTATACCGTAGTTGATATTGTGGTCCTATTGTTGGACTTGTCCCATTGTTGAGTTTGGTTATATCGTAATTGATATTGTGGTCCTATTATTGGACTTGTTGTCCCATTGTTGGGTTTGGTTATACCGTAGTTGATATTATGGTCCTATTGTTGGACTTGTTATCTCATTGTTGAGGTTGGTTATACCGTAGTTGATATTATGGTCCTATTGTTGGTCTTTTCCCATTGTTGGTTTGGTTATATGGTAGTTGATATTGTGGTCCTATTGTTGGACTTGTTGTCCCATTGTCGGGTTTGGTTAAACCGTAGTTGATATTGTGGTCCTATTGTTGGACTTGTTGTGTCATTGTCGGGTTTGGTTATACCGTAGTTGATATTGTGGTACAATTGTTGGACTTGTTGTCCCATTGTTGGGTTTGTTATACCGTAGTTGATATTATGGTCCTATTGTTGGACTTTTTGTCTCCTTGTCTGGTTTGGTTATACCGTAGTTGATATTGTGGTCCTATTGTTGGACTTGTTGTCCCATTGTTGAGTTTGGTTATACCCTAGTTGTTATTGTGGTCCAATTGTTGGCCTTGTTGTCCCATTGTCGGTTTTGGTTATACCGTAGTTGATATTGTGGTCCTATTGATGGACTTGTTGTCTCATTGTTGAGTTTGGTTATACCGTAGTTGATATTGTGGTCCTATTGTTGGACTTGTTGTCCCATTGTCGGGTTTGGTTATACCGTAGTTGATATTGTGGTCCTATTATTGGACTTGTTGTCCCATTGTTGGGTTTGGTTATACCGTAGTTGATATTGTGGTCCTATTGTTGGACTTGTTGTATCCTTGTCTGGTTTGGTTATACCGTAGTTGATATTGTGGTCCTATTGTTGGACTTGTTGTGCCATTGTCGGGTTTGGTTATACCGTAGTTGATATTGTGGTCCTATTATTGGACTTGTTGTCCCATTGTTGGGTTTGGTTATACCGTAGTTGATATTGTGGTCCTATTGTTGGTCTTTTCCCATTGTTGGTTTGGTTATACGGTAGTTGATATTGTGGTCCTATTGTTGGACTTGTTGTCCCATTGTCGGATTTGGTTAAACCGTAGTTGATATTGTGGTCCTATTGTTGGACTTGTTGTGTCATTGTCGGGTTTGGTTATACCGTAGTTGCTACTGTGGTACAATTGTTGGACTTGTTGTCTCATTGTCGGGTTTGGTTATACCGTAGTTGATATTGTGGTACTATTGTTGGACTTGTTGTCCCATTGTTGGGTTTGTTATACCGTAGTTGATATTGTGGTCCTATTGTTGGACTTGTTGTCTCATTGTTGAGTTTGGTTATACCGTAGTTGATATTGTGGTCCTATTATTGGACTTGTTGTCCCATTGTAGGGTTTGGTTATACCGTAGTTGATATTGTGGTCCTATTGTTGGACTTGTTGTCTCATTGTCGGGTTTGGTTATACCGTAGTTGATATTGTGGTCCTATTATTGGACTTTTTGTCCCATTGTTGGGTTTGGTTATACCGTAGTTGATATTGTGGTCCTATTGTTCGACTTGTTGTATCCTTGTCTGGTTTGGTTATACCGTAGTTGATATTGTGGTCCTATTGTTGGACTTGTTGTCCCATTGTCGGGTTTGGTTATACCGTAGTTGATATTGTGGTCCTATTATTGGACTTGTTGTCCCATTGTTGGGTTTGGATATACCGTAGTTGATATTGTTGTCCTATTGTTGGTGTTTTCCCATTGTTGGTTTGGTTATACGGTAGTTGATATTGTGGTCCAATTGTTGGTCTTTTCCCATTGTTGGTTTGGTTATACGGTAGTTGATATTGTGGTCCTATTGTTGGACTTGTCCCATTGTTGAGTTTGGTTATATCGTAATTGATATTGTGGTCCTATTATTGGACTTTTTGTCCCATTGTTGGGTTTGGTTATACCGTAGTTGATATTGTGGTCCTATTGGTCGACTTGTTGTCCCATTGTTGGGTTTGGTTATACCGTAGTTGATATTGTGGTCTTATTATTGGACTTGTTGACCCATTGTTGAGTTTGGTTATACCGTAGTTGATATTGTGGTCCTATTGTTGGACTCGTTGTCTCATTGTTGGGTTTGGTTATACCGTAGTTGATATTGTGGTCCTATTGTTGGACTTGTTGTCCCATTGTCGGGTTTGGTTATACCGTAGTTGATATTGTGGTCCTATTGTTGGACTTGTTGTCTCATTGTTGAGTCTGGTTATACCGTAGTTGATATTGTGGTCCTATTGTTGGACTTGTTGTCCCATTGTCGGGTTTGGTTATACCGTAGTTGATATTGTGGTCCTATTATTGGTCTTGTTGTCCCATTGTTGGGTTTGGTTATACCGTAGTTGATATTGTGGTCCTATTGTTGGACTTGTTGTCTCATTGTCGGGTTTGGTTATACCGTAGTTGATATTGTGGTCCTATTGTTGGACTTGTTGTCCCATTGTCGGGTTTGGTAATACCGTAGTTGATATTGTGGTCCTATTGTTGGACTTGTTGTATCCTTGTCTGGTTTGGTTATACCGTAGTTGATATTGTGGTCCTATTGTTGGACTTGTTGTCCCATTGTCGGGTTTGGTTATACCGTAGTTGATATTTTGGTCCTATTATAGGACTTGTTGTCCCATTGTTGGGTTTGGTTATACCGTAGTTGATAATGTGGTCCTATTGTTGGTCTTTTCCCATTGTTGGTTTGGTTATACGGTATTTGATATTGTGGTCCTATTGTTGGACTTGTTGTCCCATTGTCGGGTTTGGTTAAACCGTAGTTGATATTGTGGTCCTATTGTTGGACTTGTTGTGTCATTGTCGGGTTTGGTTATACCGTAGTTGATATTGTGGTACAATTGTTGGAATTGTTGTCTCATTGTCGGGTTTGGTTATACCGTAGTTGATATTGTGGTATTATTGTTGGACTTGTTGTCCCATTGTTGGGTTTGTTATACCGTAGTTGATATTGTGGTCCTATTGTTGGACTTGTTGTCTCATTTTTGAGTTTGGTTATACCGTAGTTGATATTGTGGTCCTATTGTTGGACTTGTTGTTACATTGTCGGGTTTAGTTATACCGTAGTTGATATTGTGGTCCTATTGTTGGACTTGTTGTCCCATTGTCGGGTTTGGTAATACCGTAGTTGATATTGTGGTCCTATTGTTGGACTTGTTGTATCCTTGTCTGGTTTGGTTATACCGTAGTTGATATTGTGGTCCTATTGTTGGACTTGTTGTCCCATTGTCGGGTTTGGTTATACCGTAGTTGATTTTGTGGTCCTATTATTGGACTTGTTGTCCCATTGTCGGGTTTGGTTATACCGTAGTTGATATTGTGGTCCTATTATTGGTCTTGTTGTCCCATTGTTGGGTTTGGTTATACCGTAGTTGATATTGTGGTCCTATTGTTGGACTTGTTGTCTCATTGTCGGGTTTGGTTATACCGTAGTTGATATTGTGGTCCTATTGTTGGACTTGTTGTCCCATTGTCGGGTTTGGTAATACCGTAGTTGATATTGTGGTCCTATTGTTGGACTTGTTGTATCCTTGTCTGGTTTGGTTATACCGTAGTTGATATTGTGGTCCTATTGTTGGACTTGTTGTCCCATTGTCGGGTTTGGTTATACCGTAGTTGATTTTGTGGTCCTATTATTGGACTTGTTGTCCCATTGTTAGGTTTGGTTATACAGTAGTTGATATTGTTGTCCTATTGTTGGTGTTTTCCCATTGTTGGTTTGGTTATACGGTAGTTGATATTGTGGTCCTATTGTTGGACTTGTTGTCCCATTGTCGGGTTTGGTTAAACCGTAGTTGATATTATGGTCCTATTGTTGGACTTGTTGTCTCATTGTCGGGTTTGGTTATACCGTAGTTATATTGTGGTCCTATTGTTGGACTTATTGTCCCATTGTCGGGTTTGGTTATACCGTAGTTGATATTGTGGTCCTATTATTGGACTTGTTGTCTTATTGTTGGGTTTGGTTATACCGTAGTTGATATTGTGGTCCTATTGTTGGTCTTTACCCATTGTTGGTTTGGTTATACGGTAGTTGATATTGTGGTCCTATTGTTGGACTTGTCCCATTTTTGAGTTTGGTTATATCGTAGTTGATATTGTGGTCCTATTATTGGACTTTTTGTCTCATTGTTGGGTTTGGTTATACCGTAGTTGATATTGTGGTCCAATTGTTGGTCTTTTCCCATTGTTGGGTTTGATTATACGGTAGTTGATATCGTGGTCCAATTGTTGGTCTTTTCCCATTGTTGGTTTGGTTATACGGTAGTTGATATTGTGGTCCTATTGTTGGACTTGTCACATTGTTGAGTTTGGTTATATCGTAATTGATATTGTGGTCCTATTATTGGAATTTTTGTCCCATTGTTGGGTTTGGTTATACCGTAGTTGATATTGTGGTCCTATTGTTCGACTTGTTGTCTCATTGTTGGGTTTGGTTATACCGTAGTTGATATTGTGGTCCTATTATTGGACTTGTTGACCCATTGTTGGGTCTGGTTATACCGTAGTTTATATTGTGGTCCTATTGTTGGACTTGTTGTCCCATTGTCGGGTTTGGTTATACCGTAGTTGATATTGAGGTCCTATTGTTGGACTTGTTGTCTCATTGTAGGGTTTGGTTATACCGTAGTTGATATTGTGGTCCTATTGTTGGACTTGTTGTCCCATTGACGGGTTTGGTAATACCGTAGTTGATATTGTGGTCCTATTGTTGGACTCGTTGTCCCATTGTTGGGTTTGGTTATACCGTAGTTGATATTGTGGTCCTATTGTTCGACTTGTTGTCTCATTGTTGGGTTTGGTTATACAGTAGTTGATATTGTGGTCCTATTGTTGGACTCGTTGTCTCATTGTTGGGTTTGGTTATACCGTAGTTGATATTGTGGTCCTATTGTTGGACTTGTTGTCCCATTGTCGGGTTTGGTTATACCGTAGTTGATATTGTGGTCCTATTGTTGGACTCGTTGTCTCATTGTTGGGTTTGGTTATACCGTAGTTGATATTGTGGTCCTATTGTTGGACTTGTTGTCCCATTGTCGGGTTTGGTTATACCGTAGTTGATATTGTGGTCCTATTGTTCGACTTGTTGTCTCATTGTAGGGTTTGGTTATACAGTAGTTGATATTGTGGTCCTATTGTTGGACTCGTTGTCTCATTGTTGGGTTTGGTTATACCGTAGTTGATATTGTGGTCCTATTGTTGGACTTGTTGTCTCATTGTCGGGTTTGGTTATACTGTAGTTGATATTGTGGTCTTATTGTTGGTCTTTTCCCATTGTTGGGTTTGGTTATACCGTAGTTGATATTGTGGTCCTATTTTTGGACTTGTTGTCCCATTGTTGGGTTTGGTTATACCGTAGTTGATATTGTGGTCCTATTGTTGGACTTGTTGTTCCATTGTAGGGTTTGGTTATACCGTAGATGATATTGTGTTCCTATTGTTGGACTTGTCCCATTGTTGGGTTTGGTTATACCGTAGTTGATATTGTGGTCCTATTGTTGGACTTGTTGTCTCATTGTCGGGTTTGGTTATACCGTAGTTGATTTTGTGATCCTATTGTTGGACTTGGTGTCCCATTGTCGGGTTTGGGTATACCTTAGTTAATATTGTGGTCCTATTGTTGGTCTTTTCCCATTGTTGGGTTCGGTTATACCGTATTTGATATTGTCGTCCTATTGTTGGACTTGTTGTCCCATTGGTGGGTTTGGTTATACTGTAGTTGATATTGTGGTCCTATTGTTGGACTTGCTGTCCCAGTGTTGTCCCATTTGCCTAATGTTAATCTTTTTTTTTCTATTGTTGGATTTCTTGTTTCGCTATTGATCTTTTCGGATCATTGATGGTCTAATTTTCGAATTGTTGTAGTTATCCTATATATGGTATTTTAGTGCAATTAACGGTATTTCTGCCCATTTTGTGGCTTTATTCATCTTTTGGGTTTTATGTTGTCCCATTGTTGGCCCTGTTGCCCTATTGTTAAAATTGCTGTATCATTACTGGTTAGTTTGTCCCTTGTTTGAACTTGTTGTTCTTTATTGGTTAATTGTTGATTATTTGATTATTGTTGGCGTTTTAGGTTAGTTGCTGGTCTAGTTCTATTATTGTTCTTGCTGTCTTATTTGTTAGTCTTGTCAATTGTTGGTCTTATCTCATGGCTGATATTGAGATCTCATTGTTCCTTTTCTTGTCCTTTGTGTCCTATTGTCAGTATTGTTTCATTTTTGGTTTTGCTGGCCCATTGTATGTCTTGTTGTCTTATTGTTGTTATTGCTAATATTTATAGGTCTTGTCGCCTCATTGTTCTTCTTGTTATTTTATTTAGTCTTTTTATCTTATTGTTAGCCTTGCTGTCTTATTGTTAAAATTGTTGAGGTTTATCGGTCTTCTTATTTCACTATTGGGCTCGTTGTTTAATTGGGAATTTGATTTGTTAATTGTTTGTCTTTTATACGATTATTGATCACTTTGTCTAATTATTTATCTTGTTGTCTTAATTTGTATCATATTGTTTTGTTCGGCCTTAATAATATCTCGTTTCGGGTAATGTGACTGAAATCATATCGGATTCGAAACGTTTAAAAATTAATTAAATGTGAAATTATTTCTTTATATTCCTTTGGTCTATGTAATAGTCAGTAGGTTCATCCAAAATATTGTATTCCTTCAGTTTCTTCTGTGTAGGTGTAACGCATTCCACCTTTTACTATTGTACAGAGGGTGTTTCCTTTCAAATGAAACGATTTCAAACGTCCGTTAGAACTTTATTTTTCGAACGTGAATTTTTTTCATGTGTTCTATGTGCTTCCCCTTCTTCTTGGCTATCTCCCTGCATCGGACTTTCCAAGCTGCGAACACTTCCTTGACTTTGGAGAGCGAAACATTCGACCACTCCTCTTGTGCGGCTTTCCAAAGTCCGGCCTCAGTTTTGGGACGTCGGTTGAAGAGCCGTTGTTTCAACATACCGAACCCGTAAAAATCCAGTGGGCTGGCGTCGGGAGACTTCACTGGAATGTCCGAGTTCCTGATAAAATTTAGGCCTAGGGTGTCCTTCATTTCTTGTAGGAACTGTTGGGTTTTGTTGGAGGTATGGGAAGAGGCTTTGTCGTGATGAAGGAACACTTTGTCCATTTCCCCTGGGTAAAGGTCCTTCAGTTGTTCGATGACAGGTTTCAGAACGCATTCTATATAGAATTCTGAGTTCACCTTCACCTTCGATGGAACCTTTATGAGCGGAAGGACTCCACGGCCAGTCATTACCCCGACAACCATGAAACCTTTAGGGAAAGTTTCGGAGCATTGGTGAACCCAATTATCCGGGACCTGATTGCCTCTTTTGATGTAACAGATCTTCCGGATTCCATTGCAATACGTCACATACATCCATGCTTCGTCCAATGTTGCAGTATATTCCGATCTGGAACCGGCCAGGTGTTCCTCGTAGAGCTTCCGGGCATTCGTTGCACGGTTTTTCATGTGGAAAGGGGTGAGCTTGTGAACCTTGCCTTTTCGTCGGGTATCCAGTTCCAAATCTTTGTGAATGATGTTATTTATCGTTTTTAGCGATGTTCCACACATTCTGGAAAGTTGGCGCTGAGATGGTGGATTTTCAGTAGTTGCTAGCCGCTTTACCTTGGAAACCGTGGCAGGGATCCGCACCGGACGTGGTCGATCGACTTGAAATTTTTGCCCATTGGATTCAGCTTCCCTTTTCTTTCCGATGCCATTTACTACTCTACATATTGTAGCTTTGCCAACATCTAGTCCTTCTGCTTTTAGCTTTTTCACTATGACGCTATAACTGTTTCCTTCTTTGGGAAGGGTCCGAATTGTTTATTCGACTTGGAGCGTTAGTCTCTCTCCCCCCATGTTGCAAAAATCATGATACCTGATGAAAATGAATTCTCCAGAAGATTCTAGATCTATTGGAACCAGTGTCGTGTGCAGCATGCCTGCACGTGCAAAACGCGAGCGCGCGAAAATCGTTTCATTTGAAAGGAAACACCCTCCGTATATTTTATTGAAGTAAACAGTATTTAACGAATACTGGAAATGTCTCACTTGAAGTTGCCAGGTCTTCACATAATGTTACGTATTGTAGGTTGTATTGTGTTGAACATTTATCCAATTGCAATAAATACTTCGTGTAATAAAAAAAATCGCTGTATATTTTCGACTTTAAAGATTACACAAAATTGATTGACATTGAGTGGATTAGCAAATTTTTTTTTTATAAAAAAAAACAAACAAAAAAACATGTGAGCTCTCTCTTTTAGCATAAAATTATCTTCGACTGGTTTCTTTACCGCAAAACTAGACAAAAATAGAAGGAATATCCTATCTACAATATGAAAAAATAAAAAGGTCAGGTGTTGACATTAAAAATAAAGAAGGCATATCCTGAACAGGAGCATGTATGTTTTTTAGATAACAGAGAGCGCCATCTGGTGGAATAAAAATCAACTAAACGTTCAGGGAACAGGCTAAATCAACGTTTAGTTAATTTCTGTTCAACTAGATGGCGCTCTGCTATCTAAAGAGCACATGGGCTCCTGGTCAGGATATGCCTTCTTTATTTTTAATATTTTTATATTCAAGCTCTATTTACATATTTACAAATTTCCATCTATATTTACATATATGATTATAAATAACATCGCCCCATGTAGAAAATAAAGAAAGACAAACCTCAAAAAGACACGACAAATTATTAACTGCAAAATCAAATGAAAATTTATAGAGTACCAGAGATGCAATGTTTATACAGAGTAGTAAAAATATTGTTCAAATTTCTTAATCTATACATAAAATAATGAATATTTTACTACACCCTATTCTTATTAATATAAATTCAAGTAAGATTTCCGCATTGCTTGTCCATGCGATATTTTTGTGTATCGGATAATCTATATTTAAAAATAAAATATAGAGACACGTTTTCAATATCAACATAGGGATAGTTTTAAATCCAGTCTCTTTCTCAGACCACTATCTGAACCTATTTATGGAAGTATGTTTATTGAAAGATTCTGAGAAAGTAATACTTGAGAATTAACTATATTTGAAAAATAAAGACATGTTGATGTAACGACATTGAATGTTTTAATTTAAAATACACTAAATTACACTAAAACTACTAAATTCCTTTGGAACCTTTTTATTTATAAATTAACTCTGTTTAGCGTAGTTTTATTTGAATAATTCTCTAATATCTTGCATATATTCAAATTCTAAAATATTCCTTAAAACTTTCTTCAATCTGTAAATTATATACCTCGAATACACACAAAATTTTACAATTTGATTTCATTTAACTAAATCTGTATACCAACCCTTCGTACATATTTCAAATGTGTTGATATTTTTGTCTCTATTCGTCTATCTAACTTGCATACTAATTCTCGTACATATTTCTATCTTTTTTCCAATGATTAGTTTACCTATAAAGTCAAGTGTCCCTAGGGGGACACCGTGCTTTAAGTCGAAATAAAATACACTAAATGGTGCTAGAATAACTTTTGACTAAATACTGACTCTCAGAACACTGTGTTAAAGGCAATTTTATTTTCAATGAGCTATTCTCACAGAGAGGATCTCTTCAATCTTCTTGGCAACCTGCAGAGATGTGCCCAATCAATGAACCGCTGTTTACGACGCCGAGCCTATAATTGGAAGTTTATTGCAAGCGGCACAAAGAGCCATGGTAGACCCTTAATCCCCATGGATAGTACCAAGGGTCTCCTAGTTGCCATTTATTTAAATATTTTAATCCTATAGCGATTTGGGAGTTTAATAAAATGTTGCATAAAACTTTCTGGTATGATTTGATGGTATTATTCTTTATTTTTTGGTTGAGTTGAGATTTAATGATGAGGGTGTATAGGAATAGACAATTTCAAGAAAAGAATCGTGAAGTTCGGATTTTGGAATTCGAATGTCTTATACTGAATTATTTTACTTCTCTTTCAGAGATAGGTTGATGGTTCACAGTATCCCTGTCTTCTTTGATATTCCTTTCTATGGCTAGATATTTTATGATTCTTCCAAGTGGAAAATTAGGAAAGACAAACTTCGGGATGACACATCAATTTAATAAAGGCAATAACAAACTATGAATGATAAAAAAAATAAGTGAAGTTTATAGAGTAACCAAATATAAACATAAAAATGATACTTTGTTAATTAGCTAATAAATACTTTGCTACAATATTGTTACGACATTGCCGCTTCTGTGTCAAGGATGGTCGAATAAACACTGGGATCGAGAAGGATCTTTGTTCGACTGCTTTTTATTTACCTTCGTACATTATGGAGAAAGCAAATTTCAGACAGACAGAGAGAATCATCAAAGAGCTGTCGCAAAGAAAAAGCAAGACTTGACTGCCGTGCTGCTCGACGGTGACAAAGCAAACAGACGGCGGATACCACACGTCACTGCGCACCCTTTCCTTATTATTTGATTTTCATTGGGACTGTTGTGATAAAGATACATGGGGACATCTGAGGCTCTTCATTGGACACGGCAACAACAACAACTCCCCTTGACAATATGGAATGGTCTTCAGACTCAACATATAAACAGTTATCACTCCCCTTGACCATAGTGGACATTGGGACTGTTGTGATAGATATGCATGGGGACATCTGAGGCTCTTCATTGGACACGACAACAACAACAACTCCCCTTGACAATATGGAATGGTCTTCAGACTCAACATATAAACAGTTATCACTCCCCTTGACCATAGTGGACATTGCGACTGCTATGATAGAGATGCATGGGGACATCTGAGGCTCTTCATTGGACACGACAACAACAACAACTCCCCTTGACAATATGGAATGGTCTTCAGACTCAACATATAAACAGTTATCATTCCCCTTGACCATAGTGGACATTGCGACTGCTGTGATAGAGATGCATGGGGACATCTGAGGCTCTTCATTGGACACGACAACAACAACAACTCCCTTCGACAATATGGAATGGTCTTCAGACTCAACATATAAACAGTTATCACTCCCCTTGACCATAGTGGACATTGCGACTGCTGTGATAGAGATGCATGGGGACATCTGAGGCTCTTCATTGGACACGACAACAACAACAACTCCCCTTGATAATATGGAATGGTCTTCAGACTCAACATATAAACAGTTATCACTCCCCTTGACCATAGTGGACATTGCGACTGCTGTGATAGAGATGCATGGGGACATCTGAGGCTCTTCATTGGACACGACAACAACAACAACTACCCTTGACAATATGGAATGGTCTTCAGACTAAAAATATAAACAGTTATCACTCCCATGACGATAGTGGACATTGCGGCTGCTATGGTAGAGATGCATGGGGACATCTGAGGCTCTTCATTGGACACGACAACAACAATGTTATGGTTTCCGCCACCGTGTCGCTGGATTTATCATTTAGAAAACGCAGGAAATACAAACTTTAAGTGAAATAACCTTGGAGGATAACCTTTTCTCTTAAAAGTTGTATATAATGTTTACCAGTTGCAGAAACGATTTTAAATATGACTGGAGAGGTGATCTTTGCTTTCATAGATAAAATTCCTCCCGACAAAAATTTCCATCAATATTTTGGCTATAGATTTAACTTAGCCACTTAGCTAGCTAAACACCTTTTTGGCAGATTGTGAAGATCACATTTGATCCCTTGTGCATATCACGGAATAAAGACCGCCCTAGACTGATGAGGGCCATTAGCCCGAAACCATGGTCTCTAGGTGAACGATTTGTTGTTGTTTTGTTACCGACCCGAGGCCACTAGTTTACAGCGATGGTCGATAGATGGCGTCTAATTTGAACATATATTTTGACGGGAGAGAGACCTTTACTTTTAAAGACTAATTTCATCTCGGAAAATTTTCCATCTATATTTTAGCCATAGATTTGACATATAGCAACTCTACCAGCTAAACACCTTTTTGGCAGATTGTGAAGAGATTATTTAATCCCTTGTGGATATCTCTCTCTCATGGAATAAATTCCTCTTTAAACTGACCATTAGCCTGACACCATGATCTCTAGGTGGACGCCTCTCAGTTTGCCAAAGCTGGTGTTGTTGCTTTGTCACCGACCCAAGGCCTCTAGTTTGCGGTAAGAGTCAATAGTTGAGTCCAATTTCGACGTTCGGGAGAGGCGTCCTTTGCTTTTTTAGATCAATTTCCTCCCGGCCATATTCCATATATCCATCATATACATCTGGATAATTCGTATATATATGTATTTCAATCTAAATCCTTAAAGAAAAAATATCTATATGCTAAAATACATTGAAGAGTATCTGTAGAAAAGGATTGTTTACATTTCAGATGGAATGTTCAGTGGTGTCGAAGAGATTTGAAATTCAACACCCACTTTGCAAATAGACGATAAATATTTATGGCCGGGTATATGCATGGATGAAATATAGGTGATGGGGAGGTAGTCCTTTGATGTGATAAACAGCGGCAAATGAAATATGCAAATTAGATTTTCTGGACTGCTTATTCATCCATTTTGTAAGGTAGCATTCGTAAAGACGAGAGGGAAATTCTATTATAAACCGGTGGAAATAGAAAGTGGTATAACTGGAGAAGAAAACTGATAGAATATCATTGCATGAATGTACAGGCTATTGTATAATATTTACTATTAATTTATTTCTCACTAATCCCTACAACAACAACAAAAAGGCATTTATTAGGGCCCATTACCCTGTATGGATTCGCCATACAACAACAAAATAATACAGTAATTTTTTCCTCCCTTTCCCCATGTGCACTTGAGCCTTTGTTTGAAAAGGGATTTATTTACACATCTGTTTTAAAACTTTCCTCACTACCTCTTTTGTGTATGAATCTATTTACAATTGATCTGTAGAAATTATAGAGTTCTATTGCTATATTTTTCTTTTCTGAAATAGTTCTCAGTGTCTTCAGTAGGTTTCTAAATCTCCAGAAGGTGTTTTTAAGAGTTTATTTCTCTTTCTTCACCTAAATATTTGCATTCTATGATATAATTAATTTAATTTAATTAACAATTGCAGAATACACGCTATATCCACAAATCGGATATTAGCGTGTGAAATATATACATTTGAATGAAAAAAAAAGAAAAAGTAGTTTAAAGGGATATATGCATATTTACATATCAGTATGCAAATTAATGATATTAGTAGTCACTTATTTAGTTAAGTATATTCTGCAGAATTTGTTGAATCTTTGGTGTATGTCCTTTGTGTAGACCAGATGTTGCATATTTGTTATGGTGTGTGATTTAGTTCCCTAAGGTCAGCGGTCAGCGGGCAGTCAGTTAATAAGTGTCTAGGGTTCTGTTCTTCGCCTCCACACGAGCATCCAGGTGATTCAGCTTTGCCAATTTTTCTATGATATAATGGGAGATTTCATTAGATATCATATTAATCCATAATACACATTATGCGTTAAAATAAGATATAAAGAGTAGCGATGCTTTATTGTGCAAAATGCAAGATTTCGGATCTTTATATTCCTTCCACAGTCATAACTATATGTTTTCTTCAACTTAAATGACCAAACGCATTCCTACTAAATATATACTTATTTTATACTATTTAGCAATTTTCTCTTCTAATACTATGCGTTACTAAACACTATCTACACTAGTTTATAGTTGAGAGAGAATATTTATGTAATTTAATAAGGATAATAAACTGAAACTGTACTCAATAAAATAATTTTATTGAAATAATCTATAACTATGTATGACAAGAAAGAGATTGTGAGATTGAAACTAATTTTATTATATCGTTCATATAAGATTATATTGTGTTAAATACAACAACAAAAAAAGCCTTTATTGAGGACCTCTCGTCCTATAAAGGATTCTTCTGTTTACAGAGTAAGAGAAGAGAACTAAGAATACAGAGACAAACCTATAAGTAGTAGGTATAGTATAGTATTTTCTACACTGTGACTATATACAACAGCAGCAACAAGCCTTTTACTGGAATCAAAGTCCCATACAGGATTCGTCATTCTAATCCTGACATAGAATATTAGCATATAATTATTTACATCAATTAGATTATGTATATAGCCTCCTCTTCTCTTCAGCCGTTTTCATATTGTGTTGAATATAAAATAAAGGAGAGAGAGATAGAAAATAGAAATCAATGTGAAAATAGTACATAAGTGAAATTGTACTTGTATCAGGTGCTTAAATTACGTAAATCTCCTGATCGGTAGACTAAAGGTTGCTGATGGCTTGCGCCATATGTCTGAATTAATATCAAGTAATCGTTATTTCTTTTTTCGACTTAGAACGCTATGTCCCCCCCCTAGGGACACTTGCACGTTAAAAATAAACAAAATTTTAAAAGAAGAGAAAGAAAGATATTTTAAATATGTACAGAATTAGTATGCAAGTTAGTTAGAAGAAAAGATAAAAATATATATATCAACACAATTGATATATGTACAAAGGGTTGGTAAGCAAATTTAATTAAATGAAATCAAATTGTAAAGTATTGTGTTTATTCGAGAAAAGCAATTTACAGATTAAAAAAAGGTTTTAAGGAATATTTAATAATGAAAATATGCTATAAGTAATCGTTGATTTTTAATTATGAGAACCAAAAGCTCGAAACACATACATGATTTAGCTTTTCTTGATTCATCAAGAAATAGAATTTGACCAATTCTGTAATAATTAAAAATCAACGATAAGTTGATATTTATTATGATATATGGCACAAGCCATCAGTAACTTTCAGTTGCAAAAACAGGATATGCCTTTTATCTTAGATAAAAAGTAGTTAGGCCTCGTTATACCACGTTGTATTATGCAATACTTTGTCTTCCTACATAAAGTTCGTTTAATCCTGGGGACTCATTGACTTACTTTACTTTGGGGAGAGTATTAAATCACTGAATGTTCGATGGTTAGTGAGAATACTTCTCTAATGCCTGCTGAACCTTGGACCTTTCTTCACCTTTCTGCTCACTCATCATAGGTCCTTGCTACTGAAACCTGCCGACTGTATGCGTCCTTACCCTTTCCCCTCGACTCACTTCATCTCACCACACACATACAAAGGATAGTTTATTTAACTCTTTTTAGACGTTTTGTATACACAGCAATCAATCATTACACGCCACAATAAATTAATTTGAGCCATATTTCGTGTTTTGACAAAGCCTACTGATGTAACACTTTCTATTTCTACTATTGTATATAGCTTGTTACACCAGGTTTAGAAGCTATGTCAATATTTCCCTAATTTTCCGGATACAATCGTCACCATACATGTTTCCATCAATAACATTGATGTCAAGGTAAATAAAATTCTGAACAAATATATTTACTTTTATTTATATATATTTTTTTTTGGTGGAACATAACTCTCCTGAATACTTCATTGTTCACGTCGCTTGCCGTTACTATGTTAATATTATGTCTATTTCTTAATACAGTTTTGTATTTATTCTTATATATAAAAGTCAATGTTTGTTTCGCGATAAACTCAAAAACTACTGAAACAATTGGTAATAAATTTTGCATATCGCTTTTTATAAACCCGAGGAAAATTTTTGGCTACATTTTGATTAGTATTTTTGGCTATTTATATTTTACCAGGCCAATTAAGCGACTATAATTTTTTATAAACCTATTTTTTCTTATTCTTACTGAGAAGATGCGCATCACAGTCAAGATCCATCGCAGTCTCTCACTCAACTCAGGCAATTTCAAGGGTTAATGCGCTGGGGCGGGTACCTCGGGGGTGTTGAATATATGAATTCAATTTTAGACTTTAATATTTTATATAATATTGTCACTGAATAATTATTTTAAATATTCTGTGGTATATCATCATTAATATTTCCATAGTTATCACTCCTCACTATTCTTATATATTATTACTTGTAAATAATGGAAAGATATAGTTTTGCATAAATAAACTATTTTCAATTACTAAAATCGTATGTATTAATTTCTAAAATAATATAAAACCCTAAAACCTTTCTAACAGTGGCAGCATAAAGCGTGGTTAAAACTTAAAATCTAAAATCGTAAAAATAAAAATGGCTGCTGTTATGGAAGATATTTCGATTATAGATAAATTAAAAGACTCTGAAAATTTTGATATTTGGAAATTTCAAATTAACATTATTTTTAAAGCTAATAATTTAATTGAAACAATAAATGGCAAATTGTGTTTTAAATATCAAAAGGATGAAAAAGAAAAAAACGCATGGATAATAAAAGATGCTAAAGCCCAAAAATATATTATTTCGAGCATCGATAAAACGATATTAACACACATAATACATTGTGAAAATGCCAAATCAATGTATGACACCATATGCAGAATATTTGAAAGAGATGATGAACAATTAAAATGTAAGCTGCTACAAGAATTTCACACTTATAAATTTGATAAAAATGTAGACCTTGTAGCCAACATAAGTAATTTAAGAAATTTGGCTTTTAAACTCAATAATCTAAAACAGAACTTTGATGACAATATTGTTATTTCAAAGATTTTAACAATTTTGCCAGAAGAATATAATTATTTTTGTACTGCTTGGGAGTCAACTGGAAAAGATGAAAAAACTATTGAAAATCTAATATCAAGATTGACCACTGAAGAAATAAGAAGAAACAGACAGAGCCAACCAGAAGACCGAGTGGCTATGAATGCAACAAAACAAAAGGTATGTTTTACTTGTAATAAACCAGGACATATATCTAAAAATTGCACCCAAAGAAAATTCTGCAAATTTTGTAAAAAAACTAACCATGAAGAAAAGGACTGTTTCTTTAAGAACAACAGTAAACCTGCTGCCAAAGTAAACAAAGAACAATGCAGAATATGTAAAAAGTTTAATCATAAAGAAAAAGACTGCTATTTCAGGAACAAAGAAAAGCAACCTCCCATTGCTTTCATTGCTGAACAAAGAGAAGAATATGATAAAAGATCATCAGTCACTTTCATTGTTGATAGCGGATCCACCTGTCACATGATTAATGAAGAAAAGTTGCTTGATCATCAAAAAAAGTGTAATGTGAACATCAATGTTGCCAAAAAAGAAGAAGGTATGAGAGCAAAAACTTCAGGACAATTTAAGGGGAGACAATGTAACCTAAATGAAGTAATATTTGTGCCTGAATTATCAAAAAACCTTTTGTCAGTGACCTCAATTGTTAACAACGGAGGAGAAGTAAATTTTAAAGGTGATAAAGTGACAATTTTGAAAGATGGAAAAAAAGTTCTAGAAGGAGATCAACTTGAAAATGGACTTTATGCTGTAAATATTGAACAACATTTTTCAAAGCAAAATGACTCAAACCTTACCTTACCAAGTGAAAACAAAACCCAAGAATGGCACAGAAAATTGGGACACATTGGAATGCAGAATCTAAAAAAACTTGAAAGTTTGGTTGATGGTATGGAGCTTAACAAATTGGAAAAACAGGAAAATGATGTGTGCGAAATTTGCATCATGGCAAAGCAAACTAGGAAGTCATTTGGAAATGAAAGATCTAGAGCTACACACCCGACCTTTGGAAATTGTTCATACTGATTTGTGCGGCCCAATAGAACCCTTAACACATGATAATAAGAAATATATAATGACATTTTTGGATGATTATACACATTTCTGTTATGTGTATTTGCTCAGCAATAAATATGAAGCAAAAGAATATATTAAAGAATATGTAAATGAAGTAGAAAGATTTTTAAATGCGAAAGTGTCAAAATTAAGGTGTGATAATGGCGGTGAATATGCCAATACGCAAGTTAAAGAATGATGCAAAATGAAAGGAATAATACTTGATTTTACAATTCCAAATACTCCACAATTGAATGGAAAAGCAGAAAGGTTGAATTGAACTCTGATTGAAAAAACCAGAGCACTTTTGCTGGATTCCAATTTAAATAAGGAAATGTGGGGAGAGGCCACAAGAGTCGCTGCCTATTTAATCAACAGAAGCCCTTCAAATACAGTAGAAACAACACCAGCACAGATGTGGTTTGGAAGAAAGCCTAATCTTTCTAATGTAAAATTATTCGGGAGTGAAGTGTATGTCAAAAAATTGGATAGTAAAAGTGAAAAATATCCACTTATCGGATACAGTGGAAATGGATACAGATTGTGGGACATGCAGAAAAGAAGGATTATAATTGCAAGAGATGTGGTGTTTACAGGAAAACTAACAAATGAAATGACCAGTGTCATTCAGCCAAGATACAGAGAAGCTTTGGATTCTGAAATAGAGGAAAGTCAAGACACTAAAATGGAATTGGATACCCATGATAAACCACAGAACTCGACCAATTCAAGATATATGTTAAGGAATAGAGAAAATATCAATAGACCTGAAAGACTAAAAGATTATGAAGTGTTGAATTCTGTTTCTGGAGAAATATGATTGTTAACATACAATGAAGCTGTAACCGGAGTAGACAAAGAAAACTGGGTAAAAGCAATACAGGAAGAAAAAGATTCATTGAAGAAAAATGAAACTTGGGATTTTGTAAATGCTGAAGAAGTTAAAGGAAAGAAGATACTCAGTTCTAGATGGATATTCAAGATAAAGGATGGTGGACATTATAAAGCAAGACTTGTTGCTAGAGGAAATGAACAAAAAGGACTAGATTTTGATGAAACCTTTAGTCCAGTAGTAAGTACAATTTCTTTAAGAATGTTGTTATCCTTAAGTGTTAAGAAAAATCTAAAGTTCAAAACTTTTGATGTCAAAACTGCATTCCTCTATGGATATTTGGATGAAGAAATCTTCATGTATTTACCAGAAGGATATGAAGATAACAAAATATGTCGACTAAAGAAGGCACTTTATGGACTACGACAAGCACCTTCAAAGTGGAATAAAAGATTTGAAGCCTTTTTGAAAACAAAAGGACTGGTGAAATCAAAATTAGAAAATTGCATTTTCAAAAACCAAAATGGAAGTTTAATTTTGGCTTTATATGTTGATGATGGAATGTTGTTTGGAAGTGATGAAAAAGAAATGGACAATTTGTTGGTAGAACTGGCACAAGAATTTGAAATAAGAATAAGTAATAATCCTGAAATGTTTGTTGGCATGAATATCATGAATAAAGATGAGGGACTGATACTTTCTCAACATGACTATATAGAATGTGTTCTAAAAAAAGACAACATGTTGGATGCAAAGCCGGTGACAACTCCAATTGTAGAAGGAGCTGTGAAAATTGATCCTATATTAGAAAACAAATCTGAAGGTAATTTTCCATATAGAGAAGCTGTTGGAAGTCTCCTATATTTAGCAAACAAAACCAGACCAGATGTTGCTTATGCAGTTGGTTATGAAAGTCGTTCGATGCATGAACCGACAAACCAGGATATACAAAATGTTAAAAGAACTATGAGATATTTGAAACAAACCAAAACATTTGGACTTCACTATAGTAAACAAGATGAAGATATGGAACTTAATGCATATTGTGACTCAGACTTTGCTGGAGACATGAAAACAAGAAAAAGTACATCTGGATATACAATTTTGTTTGGTAAAGGACCAATAAGCTGGAGTTCAAGAAAACAACCAATTGTAGCCTTATCCACTACTGAGGCAGAATATATTGCTGCAGCTGAATGTGTGAAAGAACTCATTTATATAAAAGCACTTATTGAAGAACTTACAAATGAAACCATACTTGCTAAACTAAATATTGACAACCAAAGTGCAATGACTTTAATGAAGACAGGACAAATGAACAGAAAGACAAAACATATAGATGTTCGATATCATTTTTTGAAAGATCAGATAAGAGAAAATGTTGCTGTTCAGTTTTGCCCAACCCAAGACCAAGTTGCTGATATCCTAACCAAGCCTCTGCCAAAGGGAACTTTTGAAAAACACAGATCTTCACTGCTACAGATGTTTTGATAGAGTAATTAAAACTCTAAAACATGAATTCAAGAAGGAGTGTTGAATATATGAATTCAATTTTAGACTTTATTATTTTATATAATATTGTCACTGAATAATTATTTTAAATATTCTGTGGTATATCATCATTAATATTTCCATAGTTATCACTCCTCACTATTCTTATATATTATTACTTGTAAATAATGGAAAGATATAGTTTTGCATAAATAAACTATTTTCAATTACTAAAATCGTATGTATTAATTTCTAAAATAATATAAAACCCTAAAACCTTTCTAACAGGGGGTTGGGTGGAAAAGCTGTCATCTATTTAAACTATATTGATTTTGAAACCTCTAAATGGATTGCAAAAAATAATTAAATCAAATACCTAAACACTAATATAATACAATTTTTGCCATTACACACTTTTTGTCTGTGGTTTAAGTGTTACTTCTGTATTGCTATTCAATGACACTTCTACTATTTATTATTGATGTACTTTCAGTATGAAGGAAATTGCACTCGGGGGAATTCTCGGGCGAAGCCGGGTCTTTCGTCTAGTATATATATATATCTTATTCAGATTTTCTAAATTATTTTATTTCATTTTAGGAATCAGAAACAAAATTCCCGAGTATTCGTTATAATTGTTATGAATATATTTTTTAAAATTGTAATCTCATGTAGAAAGGTTTTTTTACAATTCATTTATTTTAAATTACTTAATCACATGATCTCTGAAAAATGTTTATTCACTAATTTATTAGTATTTGCAAACTTTCTAGTTAAAACTTTTCCACGGGCGTTTCTTCTAAGCATTAACATTTAAAAAATATATTTGTAAAATTTCTTGCAATTTCCAACACGATGGTATTTTTTCTTTTTGATAAATCTTTTACCTACTCTACTACAATTATTGTAAATAGTTTCACGCGCAATTATTCAGATCGTATATAGCGTGTCTTGTTTGCAAATGGTAATAAATAAAAAAAATGGTATTTGATTTTATTCTATTTTTATTTTATTAAATTATTTCTGAAGCACGAAGTCTATCAGACTATTGTGCTATATTAGTTTTTTTACATATATATATATATAGATGGAAAATTGACGGGAGAGGCGACCATTGCTTCCATATATAAATATATGTGTGTGTGTGGCAATAATAATAAGGTGGGAAGAGAAATAATCACACCACAAGTTGGAAGAGGAACCCAGGCAGCCAGAGAGAGAGAGAGAGGGAGAGAGCCGGGTAGCCGTTCGTGTCGCACACAATCCCCAACTGTCTTAAAAGTCCCGAGGTTCCGAGTAACGGGCCCCAGTGGTCGCCCCTTGGAATGTCGCTGATGTCTAAAGTGACTGGCTTTACCCTCCCGTCTCTCTCTGGGTTGATTGAGGGTTCGCTTTATTATTCCTGGAAGAGTATATATTATGACATATATACATACACATATACAGTATATATATCTTCAATTATTTACACGATGAATTAGTAGTGATTTATAAATCTGTGTACAAATAGCTCTAAACTGGCCAACGTTTTCATAAGATTGAGTATATACAGAAAGATCATTTGGCATGGTATTTGATGAAAAAAGATAAAAGTTAACAGTGAAAAGTTTCTTTAATAGAGAAACTGATCTCCGTTAGGTTGTATCTATTCTTAACAATTAATCCGGCGATTTTTCCTATTGTAATACGATGATCTTATTTTGATTGTTTTCGAATTTAATATAAGATGACTACACTTCATTTTTCAATTATTTTTTGGTTGTGAAAAAATAGTACAAATGTAATATTGTACTGGGATAAAGTGCATAAATTAAGAAAAAGGCATTTCCTTATCGTGCAACTGAAAGTTGCTGATGGCTTGCGCCATCTATCGGAATAAATATCAACTATTCTCGTTGAGTTTTAAATATTCCAGAATTGGCCAAATACCCAAAAGCCCGAAACGCGTCCGTGGTTAGCTTTTCTTGATTAATCAAGAATGGGTATTTGGCCAATTCTGGAATAATTAAAAAATCAACGAGAATAGTTGATATTTATTCCGATAGATGGCGCAACCAATCAGCAACTTTCAGTTGCATGATAAGAAGATGCCCTTTTTCTCAATTATTTTGGTTTGTTATAATTTATATGAAGTTAGGTTCGGTTCAGGTTAAGTTCAGGATAGCCAATTGAAATACAACTGCCGTAGTAATAGAGAATTTTCGATAAACAAAGATATACAAGTATATATACTTGTACATATTGAATAATTAATAAAGAAAATACCTTTCAAAAAAATATTGTATTCAAATGCACTAGAAATGAGAAATAAAATATTGTATCATCTGTCATTGAGCAATTAGAAAGTGAAAGTTGATAGTATTTTTAAAAGTTTTTTACTAATCATCACATAAACTACCTTAATATTTTCATACATAGTTTTGACAAACACAACTAGACATAAAATTAAGAATCACCATTTTTATCTATTGTTTTTACATATTCCTAGCTCAATATGTAATAATAAAAATAATTACGACATATCCTGACCAAAAGCACATGTGCTTTTTACATGGCAGAGCGCCATCTAGTGGAACAGAAATCAACTAAACATTGATTTAACCTGTTCCCTGATATTTGGCCAACCTAATTTCTTGATAAATCAAGAAAAGCCATCCAAGAATTTATCAAGAAATTGGGTTGGTCAAATATCAGGGAACAGGTTAAATCAACGTTTAATTGATTTCTGTTCCACTAGATGGCGCTCTGCCATCTAAAAAAGACATGTGCTTTTGGTCAGGATATGCCTTCTTTATTTTTAATATAAAAACCTGACCTTTTTATTTTCTATTGTTTTCCCAATATGTAATATATGCAAATTTTTTTAATACTCTTTTTAATATAAATTTAATAAAAAAAGGTTCATCAAATTATCGTGTTTATTACTCGAATTTTATTTATAGATTTATTTATATATATTATTATTATATAAATAATATATTTATATGAAAATATATATTTTTATTGAGATAGAGTGACATTAATAAAAATACTTATTTTCCTTCTAAAACTTAGAGGATAGCCATCAAAGACGCTTCAATTATCATGGGGATTTTGAAGACATTTTTAATGTCAGACTTCAGCGATATCTTTCCCCATGGGATATACAGGAAACCTTTTACGGTAAGATGTTTCATTCCTTGTAAGTTCCCCTTCAACATCTGCCCAATATTGTATTATTTGCTCGCTTCTTTTCTCCCTACAAAATGATATTCATATTTTCCCCGTCCAATTTATATGCATTAAATACGATATACGAATAAATACAAATGCCTTGTTAAAAATTCCTATTTTTATTTTAGATTTATATATATTTAAATGTTGTCTACGTATATCCTCTATATTTGAAATGTACATCCTGGTTTTGTAGTAAATATTTCCTAGAAATATAATCCATGTTGAATTGTGATCTCCTATTTTTCTCTTTCCCTTGTATATGTATTGATGTTTATTTGAATATATTTGTTTGTTCTATTTACCGAATTTGAGATTTTGAGAGATAGAGAGGATTTCCTGTATATATATTTTAAATTGAAATTTAATGAAATGTATTATAGATTTCCATAAAAAAACGTATAAGATTGATTCATTATCATTAAGATTGAGTAGTTTTGTAAATGAATTAAGAAATTATGTTATGCGAAACTATACTTTAATTTATAATATGGAATTAATATACGTATTATAGGTAGAATAAATTATGCAAATTAAGAAAAAAAAAATGAATTTAAGGAAAACATAACTCTGCGGATATGCTTTATTAATGGCTATTTATTTTTGCCAGCACGCTTCTCTAGAGGTCATTTTTATTTTCCAACATGCTCTTTTAACGACCATGTCTCTTCAAAAACACACTTCTTTGACGACCATGCTTCTTTCCAACATGCTTTATTAACGGCCATGTCTCTTTACTAACACGCTTCTTTAACGACCATGCTTCTTTCCAACACGCTTTATTAACGGCCATGTCTCTTTACTAACACGCTTCTTTAACGACCATGCTTCTTTCCAACACGCTTTATTAACGGCCATGTCTCTTTACCAACACGCTTCTTTAACGACCATGCTTCTTTCCAACACGCTTTATTAACGGTCATGTCTCTTTACCAACACGCTTCTTTAACGACCATGCTTCTTTCCAACACGCTTTATTAATGGTCATGTCTCTTTACCAACACGCTTCTTTAACGACCATGCTTCTTTCCAACACGCTTTATTAATGGTCATGTCTCTTTACCAACACGCTTCTTTAAGCTCTAATCTGAAAATGTTATATATGCAGAGAGAAAATATATAGAGTGAAGACAATATTAAACCAATATTAGTTTATTAAACGTTCAATCTGGTAGAACTACCTCCATGAGCGAACATCTCTATGAGCGACCGCCTTCATGAAAGACCACCTCAATGATCAACCATAAATATAAGCGACCATTTCGATGAACGACCGCTTCCATCAACGACCATATCTATGAGCGACCATCTCCATTAACGACCGCTCCAATGAGCGACTGCTTCCATGTGAAATCACCTCTATGAGCGTCTATCCCCATTAACGACCGCTTCCATGAACAATCACTTACCTGAGAGACCGCTTCCATGAGAGACCACTTTCATTAGCAATCACCTCCTTGAGCGACCATTTCCATGAGCGACCTCAATCACAAAAACAAAAGTGACGTAATGATCCAATACAATTTCCAATCAGCAATAACTTCCAGAAAAAAAAGAAGAAATTTCCGTTTTTTTTAGACGATCTTCCATGAAAGATTTGAATGTTTAGGTTTAGAAGAATATTTTTACAAAATTATTTTAACCAATCTCTTCTCCTATGTATAACAAGATTTTAATTTAAATTTCGAAAACAAAAATTTCTCTCTATTAAGAGATATATTGGAAAATATTAAATTAAATTTCAAAGTCTTAATACCATCCAATCGGATTATAAACATTAAGATTTAATATTCCTTTTTTTTCTGAATTCTAAATAAGAAACAACAAGCCCAAGAGAACTTCTTTTAAAAATATTTAATTTCAGGATTTTTTCATCTCATGAATATTAAATAAATTCAGAGAAATATATATACAGGTAGAATGCGCTTTATATACATTATCAAATATTATAATCCTCTTCTTTTTGTCTGTCATTTTCTATTATAATCTAATTACTACTAATGTTTGCCGGAGGGGATGTTCCCTAATCTCGGGAGCGCTCAGGACAATTTGCTTCTATGATGCTCTACATTTATATTTTATTTTATTTTTTTCTAAATATTATTGAATTTATTTATGAGGATAAAAAATATCTAATTATTAAGGTTCTAAAATATTAATTCAGCTATATTCTTGCATAATAAAATATTCTCTTATAGAATATAATGAAATTGAAAATTTTAATTATTGCATATTCAAAGATCTTCATACAAATTTTGATTTTATTATTAGGAATTGAAATATATACCCAATAGGCTTTATATATATATATATATATAATATACATCGTAATTTGAAAATTGTGTTGTGAATTTAAAAAAAAATTATGAATAATATATGAATTTATTATTTACCATTTTTATTTTATCTTTTTTAAAGTTTATTATAATCATATTATACTAAACGAATTGTCCTGCCTGGCCTAATTTCTTCTATCTTAAATGTTTACTAAAGGAATATTAATTTGATAAATGTTAATTTTATAATAATTATTAATAGTAATAGTATTAAAGTAGCAATAGAGAGAGAGATGGAAAAAAAATATTAATGTATCTTTATTACCCACATGTTTCTTTTTAAGGAGACAGAGGCAATTTTGTTCACACTTGATTATCTCGTGTGTCTTCAATAAAACCTGTATCAAATATCTTTCAGATTTATTGTCTGAATCCCGATATACATGCTAAAAGGTACAACTTCCTTAAGTTGTTCACACTTGGTTATCTCGTGTGTCTTCAATAAAAGTCACAGTGTATCAAATATCTTTCAGAGTTATTGTCTGAATCCCGATATACATGCTAAAAGGTACAACTTCCTTAAGTTGTTCACACTTGGTTATCTCGTGTGTCTTTAATAAAGGTCACTGTTATATATTTCAGAGTTATTGTCTGAATCCCGATATACATGTTGAAAGGTACAACTTCCTTTTGTCTATTAGAGTATATTAATAGCTTTTTGTTATTGTGTTAATTTGTGTAAGCTTTATATAAGGCTTATAGGTGTACCTTTATCTTCAGAGATACCTACATGTTTCTTAATGATTCATTCAGTAGTGTGTTTTGGAAGTGAAGAGTGGAAAACATTAAGGAACAAAGAGGGCACTTCTTCCTTTAAAAATGTAGATACAAAATTTACCTTTTTTTAAAAAATGTAACGAATGAAGACAAAATTTCAAAAAATATATATATTAAATAAAAAGAAAACGAATAAATATAACGTTTGTATTATTGTAGCTGAAATAACCGATCTAAAATTTTGATTAAATAAGCTCTTCACCTTTTTCTAAAAGGGGTGAGAATGAGTCGCCGAAACGTCAAAACGACAATAGACATTTATTTGAGAAGTCGATGAGACCTTCAACTTGATAAAAAATATCTGTAATGGGAGATTTTCATATTTCGAGCAACTAGTTGAAAGAAATTCATTGGCAAAATTGTTAAAAATTATTCAAAATCGATAAAAAATTAACAATACGTAACTTTATATTGTGAAATAAACGAACTCATTTGAGCAACAGCGCTTTTGTAGTGGCTTAACTATATCAATAAAATGCAATCATATACGCGTTACAAACTGTTGGCTTCATAGATTAATCAAATATAAGTCTCCGTGGATAGGTTTCCTTATTAAAATTTTAACGAGTTTACAAGTTTTCGGGTTTTTAAACGACCCTTCTACAGGTAAACATTTTAGAAAAGGAAACTATGCTGTATTGTAGTTGTTCATATTCACATATCCTCCGATTTACACGGTACTTCTTTTACACGTTTTCGCTTTTACACGGTTTTCCAAATAAGTTTTTTTTTTGTTTTTATCGCATTATACTAAATGCTACTGTGATTGAACACATGCGCTGTGTACACACCTCACGAGGAATCCCGAGCTTATGTGCTGACTACATATTTTAACCTGTCAATGCATTTTATTTTTATTTCTGTAGACACCTATCCCACGATTTACACGTTTTTCTCAGGAACGTATCTACCGTGTAAATCGGGGGATAGGTGTACATTACTATATTTACATATTTTGGTTTGAATTGTTTATATATCCACCTTTGCCGGTCACAAGCACGGATGTAAAAGGAGGAAGGGGAGCAGTAACAAGCTCATTAAAAAACCTGGGCTCAGCTGGCCCGGCTGATAGTACCCTGTAAGGGCTCCTAATCCAGGGATACAGAATGAGCAGCGTTTATACTCCATGTTAGGAGCGGCTGCACATGGCGTCTGTTCCTCATATCAGAGGCGGCCATTTCTTTTGAAGCTAAGTCGGCCTGCCACTGAGTAGTGCTCCCAGTCTTAATGACAAAGGCAGACGCATTCTACTTCACCCAGGTTTACAAGCTTTATACCCTAATATAATTGAGTGGAGATAAGAAAGAATAAGAAGGTATTTTACTCTAAATATTAATTTATAAATGTTAATTTATCAAGAAATTGGGTTGGCCAATTATCACGGAGCAAGCTAAATAAACGTTTAGTTTATTTTTTCTCCACTAGATGGCGCTCTGCCATCTAAAAAGCACATGTGCTCGTGGTCAGGAGAGAGAGAGAGAGATGCCTTCTTTATTTTTTATGTTGTATTTATTTATGGAGATGTTATTTTCTTAATTTCTTTATTTTATTCTAATACAAATTCACTTTTTGTGCTATTTTTGAAACATAAAACAACTAAAATTAATTGAAACAAAGAAAGGAATAAATCAGCAAAGAAAATTTTCTTACACAATACCTGACATAGCTCGTAAAAATATCTGTCAGATGTGACAATTCAGTTTCCCTTTGAAAAAGCCTAATTGAACTTAGAATCTAAAATGCCATTAAAACAATACCCCTTTGTACTTGAAGGAGCAATTTAGTGCATTAAACTGTACCCACTCATTACACATCCTTTTGGAAAATTAAATCTTTGGGAAGCTAAAGTGCTTTTCAGGGATAAAATTGCATTACCTACCTCTTCTAACATAGTAAAATAAATTTTTCTTTCCTAAAATTTTATATCTAATATACGTCTTGTCATTTTTTATCAATATTTTAGAATGGAATTTTCTTCAAATAAACGTAGAGAAATATACCAAACAGAAGATTTCTCATATATTTTCTAAGATATTTTATTTATATATATATATATATATGTGTGAAAGAGAGATCAAATTTAGGTAGTAAACAAAAGCTAGATTTTATTTATTGAAATCTATTTTACATATTTCCCTTTTGGGAAAATGAATATTGTTATGCAAATAATATGTGAATAAAATGGTAGTGACACTTGCAAATTGGAAATAAATCAAATTGTAATTTAATTAGTTTTTATTAATTAAAGGTGTCTTGATTTATCAAAATTTTGTTATGAAAAATAACTTAGTTATTTCATTTATCTTTTAGTTTTAAATTTTCTATTCTAATTTAATCATTATTCGACACATACAGATTACGTCTATAGTTTCGAAAATCGTGTATACAATTTGAAGCTAGAATTTAAGAACTAATTTAGGAAACAGCTTGCAACACGATAATGAGAGCCAACAGCCCGAAACGCGTAGGGTTTTAGGATATCTTGATTAATCAATAAAATATATTTGGTCTATTCTGGAATAATTGAAAATCAACAATAAGATTATATATTTATTTCAATGGATGGCGCAAACCATCTTCAACCTTTAATTGCTCGATCAGGAAATACCTTTTTTCTTAATTTAAGATAATGGCAGTGAGTCTATGAATCGTCGGAAAGTAAAAACTCAATAATGTTTGATGTATCTATGTTTATTTATATTACACTCATTGATAAAACTTAAGGAAATGGAAAGACTTCGCTTTCGTCCGTTGTCTGTTTTTTAAGGAGATAAAAGCAATTTTGTTCACATTCTTTTATCTCGTGTGTCTTAATAAAGGTTACTGTATACGAGTATAAAATATCTTTCGAAGTTATGGAATGAATCTCGATAAACATGCTAAAAGGGACAACTATCTTGAGTATGTGTTCATATTGTTATTATGAATGATAAGGAAAATAAACTTTTCGTGATTGTATAGCACACATATGTGCAAATATAATATAATGCAATGCGGCCTGTGATTGTAAAACGACACTTGAAGTTACACCGCATGAGTTTCTTTTAACGATAAATCAATTTTTTATTTCAAGGTGAAATATCGACTATTTCTAACCTTTTTTTTGGATGAGGTATGAAAGGATGAATTATGAAGAGTAATGACGAACGGAAAAATAAAAGTGTCCAGGGATGGGAATCGAACCCAAAATGTTCCAATTACCGGGCAGATTTGATTTATCGTTAAAAGAAACTCATGCGGTGTAACTTCATGTGCAAATATAGCTAAAATTATCTATCACTTTTTCTGTCAACGTAAATACAAGAGAGCCTATTTATTTTAAAGAAATTAATCTTAGAAAGCATTTTAAAATCACAGCCAAACCTAGTTTCCCCTGAACGTGTTCTCTTTTCAGAATCTTAGTCATGAAAGGCCAAGTCATAAGAAGTCTATCAACCGAAACAGTCTCTGATTAAAGACCATCTCCAAGAGCATTCGTGTTTAAGCACGTCTTTTGACTATTGTCTCTTTCATATATCTAAATTTTAGATTGATACTCAAAGGGAACTATTCTTTCAAAATATTGTAAAATGGATACTCCACTACTTTCTGTATGACAAGCTATCCGAGATTTTCGGGTTGTGTTAGCGAGCGTCTCGTGTCGGTCGCAATTTTGTTTAGAAATTATTGCAATAATGTATATCGAACTAAGCTGTATATACAACGAATATACATGTAAATATATTTATTTATGGGGCTTTTTTTCTGACCAGAATGGATGATTTTTGAACCCCGATGGACGCATAAAGCGGAATATATACAAAGCACTATATATATTGTACTGTTGGAGGGGCATGGAGATGGGTGGCCAGGGGATCATTACCAGGTGAGGCCAGGAGAGCCGGGATGTAGAGGAGGGGGGCAGGGTGGTGATTCACAGAGATCAGGGGGATACGAGCGTTCAACGAACTTATATTGTTTTCTTAGAAACCTTTTACGCAAACATCGACGGCTGGGAAGCACCGTAACAATATCTTTCAACTGAATATGAGGAACAAGAAGAAAAGGGCTTAACTTATATGCCAAGGAAGTCAAATACTCTTTCAACTTAAACAGAACGTCGAATAAATGAAGAAACGAAAATGCAATCTCAAAACTCAACAGGATAAATAAGTCTTTACAAAGGCTAACAGCAAGATATACAAAGAAACAAAAACTCTTAATCATACCTCTATTTTCGATGATAAAATTGTGAAAAAGTGTTGAAATTACAATTATATTCTCACAATGAGTATCTTTTTTATTTAAAAAGGTAAATATTTCTGGTGGGATCAAGTCGATTCTATAGTAAGCCGGTTGAAAAGCGATTAACGCTTGAAAGCTAGCGTTTTTTTAAATAAAAAAGATACTCATTGTGAGAATATAATTGTAATTTTAATACCTCTATTTTGTAAAACGCAATTATTATATTTCAACACAATCAATAAAGAATCAAGTGTTTGGTATCTTTTCGAGCTTTCGGGGCAACATGCTCTTCAAAACACGGAGATCCAGAATTACTATTACATAATTAATTATATACATATAAAATCTCAGTATGATTTTTAATAAAAATTCATCTACACAAACGAAAACGACTCTGAAATTTCAGACGATTTTTTCCACCATAATCCATAAAATCGATTAAATTTATTTTCTTTGAATTATCTACCGATAATTGCTAACCATTCTAGAAAATTCTAAAATCAACAGGATTTTACTTTTTGACAGCTTTTCTTCAACACCAAATTATGAAAAATAAACATCGCTTTAAATTGTTTGACATCTAAAAACAATTTGAAGAACTTTGTAAGAAGATCCATTTAAGGATTTAATTTGTTTCTTCACAGAATATTCTTTTCTTTAAGAAGGACTATGGACCACCTTTTTATTTAAATATTTAAAGAGAGATGATGATATATATATATAGACTAACAAAGAGGCAACAGAAAAAAATCGAAAATGATAAAATGCATTGAACTTTTTTACTTCTAATTTTATAATTGATTTCTTATATAATTAATGAATATTTTAACGTAGTTTCAAAGATATAAACTCTAAGGTGTAATTAAGTAGAACTGCTCTTCACTGAAGGTTAATAACGAGTTTACAAAGTGGGAAGAGGAGCTTCTTTTATTAGCATGCACACAAGCTTTCGGACATATCGTCCTTCATCAGGTAAGAGTAATAAACGCGCTGAGGATCCATATATACACAAAGCTGAAAAGAAAATTTACATAACTGCAAAAGATAAAAGTATTTAAAGATAAAAATAAGAACCAAATATGCTAAAAAGATTATAGGGATTAAATGCTAATAAATCTGGACTAAGTACATATGCACTATGAATGGTGTTAATCAAGGGCAGGTAAATGCAACCTATGGCTATTCACATAACATATGGTATTGTTCTGGTATATCTATATGCCTGTTGATGCTGTTTGTTTTTATTGACACAAATGCCTCTAGTAAAAGTCTTTGGTACTTATTATTGATATTGTTGTATAGAATGGATGGCTTTGTTAGATTGAATGTATGACCGGTTTGCATAGAATGACTGTAAATAGGGGAATTTAGGTTTTTATTAGAGATGTTTCTGGAATGCTCAACCATTCTGATGGCGACGGATCTACCCGTCTCCCCGACATAAGTGGCATTGCATTGGTCGCAAGAGACGGAATAGACAGCACCACCAGAACGGAGAGAACTCGCATGAAGGGAAGATCTGGTAATGGGGTGTCGGATTAGTGTGGCGATGTTAGGTGGGTTCTGGAAGTATGTTGTAATGCCGTGTTGCCTTAAAAACCTGGCTATGGTGATGGACTGGGGGCAAAAAGGAAGGGAGCAAATATTTCTGTGTATAGCTGGAGCACTGTTGTGGTGAGGGTCATGCATGTGTTTAAGAATGAAGGGGGTCGGGTAGCCGGATTTGGATAAATATGAAAATATTTTAGCCTTTTCTATTGTTTGGAATAACGGGAGGGAACAATGAGTAAAGATACGTTTAGTGAGAGCTCTAACTGTATTGATTTTGTTTGGTGTTGGGCAATGTGACCGGAAGTTTGTGTGGTGTGGGGGTGTGTTGTTTTTATAGTATACTGTGGTATGGAAACTGCTGGGGGTGCGTATGACTAGTGTATCTAGGAAAGGTAGGACTGAGTGATTTTCTGTTTCATGGGTGAAGGCTATGTCTGGGTGGAAGGAGTTGAGGTCAGATAGGATGTGAGAGGCAGATACCTCACTTACCAAGCAAAAGGTATCATCGATGTACCGTCTCCAGAGAAAGATGTCTGAAGAATGGCGTGAAGTGATCCATTGGTCCAGTGACCTCATGACAACCTCAGCCACCACGGTTGAGAGGGGGCTACCCATGGGGGAGCCCTTGGTCTGCTTGAAAAACTGGGTATCAAATGTGAAGGTGGACATGCCTAGGCATATGGAAGTGAGCTCGACAACCGTCTCCGCGGTGAGGGTGTCTAACAGGGGGGCATTTTCGAGGAAAGTGCGTAAACTATTAATGATCAAGGGGTGGGCAAGTGAGAGATATAGAGACGTTACATCGAAAGAAACCATTATGGACCTGGGGGGAGGTGTGAGGCTGGTGATATAGGACACAAACGAGGGGGAGTTTGCAATGGTATATTCCCATGGGGGAGACTGTAGAAGGGGGGTCAAGAAGTTGGACAAAAATTTTGACAGGGTATATGCCGGAGAGAGATGGTAAGATATGATTGGTCGGAGGGGAACATCGGGCTTGTGGATTTTTGGAAGGCCGTAAATGTAGGCTATTTGGGCGAGGTTAGCTGTGAAGTCGTTATATTGCTCTTTAGTGATCTGCTGGGACCTTTTTAATCTTAACAATAGTAAACGGAAATTCTTAACGGATGTTTTATGTTCCTGTTCAGTGATGGCAGAAAAAATGGAGTGTTGGTCGAGAACGTTTTGCATTTTTTGCTTGTAAACGGTAGTGTTGAGAATTACGGTCTGTGAGCCTTTGTCGGATTTTGTTATGACTATGTCTCTATTGCGTTTAAGACGGGAGATAACCCTATTCATGGCTAGGGACGGTTTAGGGATATTGTAGGGTCGTTGAAGGGTGGAGGTGACAAAATGCCTGATCCTATGGGTGTCTTGGTGGTTAAGGCCTCTGAGAGCGGGTTCCACACCAGCTATGATGCGAGGAATATCAGAAGGCCCAGGCAGTCTGTATTTTAGGCCCAATGACAGAATCTCAGCATCAGCAGATGGCAAGACATAGTCCGAGAGGTTGACCACTCCTTGGGGTGACTGGGGAAGATAGGCTTCTAGTAGATAGGCAGGGAAGTTGTACTTCTTGATCCAGTGATGAAGCTTGGAGTTGTGACGTTGCGTTATATCGTTCTTCTGGTGCCGGATGTCCCTTGTGATGGATTGCAACAGATCGGCCATTTCTGGATTGGTTAGTAGCTGAGAGACCAGAAAGATCAATCCCTTGACGGACTTAGAAATAAATCGGATATTGGAGTGGCAACCTTTAATTCTAGAGGATAACAGATGGAATTGGGCGCGGCGTATGACGACGGATGAAAATGGATTGCGAACAGGATCCCTGATTCGAAGGGATGGAGGTATAAAATCAGCCGTTTCACACAGTTTGTTAAAGTTCAAATGGAGGCGCCATCTTGACAACTGTAACGATTTCTTTCGCAGCTGATAGGTATAACGAGGTAGGTCTTCAGCGGAAGGATTCATGATGAATTCCAGGATAAAAAGCGTAAAAATGAGCCTGGAATTCATCATGAATCCTTCCGCTGAAGACCTACCTCGTTATACCTATCAGCTGCGAAAGAAATCGTTACAGTTGTCAAGATGGCGCCTCCATTTGAACTTTAACAAACTGTGTGAAACGGCTGATTTTATACCTCCATCCCTTCGAATCAGGGATCCTGTTCGCAATCCATTTTCATCCGTCGTCATACGCCGCGCCCAATTCCATCTGTTATCCTCTAGAATTAAAGGTTGCCACTCCAATATCCGATTTATTTCTAAGTCCGTCAAGGGATTGATCTTTCTGGTCTCTCAGCTACTAACCAATCCAGAAATGGCCGATCTGTTGCAATCCATCACAAGGGACATCCGGCACCAGAAGAACGATATAACGCAACGTCACAACTCCAAGCTTCATCACTGGATCAAGAAGTACAACTTCCCTGCCTATCTACTAGAAGCCTATCTTCCCCAGTCACCCCAAGGAGTGGTCAACCTCTCGGACTATGTCTTGCCATCTGCTGATGCTGAGATTCTGTCATTGGGCCTAAAATACAGACTGCCTGGGCCTTCTGATATTCCTCGCATCATAGCTGGTGTGGAACCCGCTCTCAGAGGCCTTAACCACCAAGACACCCATAGGATCAGGCATTTTGTCACCTCCACCCTTCAACGACCCTACAATATCCCTAAACCGTCCCTAGCCATGAATAGGGTTATCTCCCGTCTTAAACGCAATAGAGACATAGTCATAACAAAATCCGACAAAGGCTCACAGACCGTAATTCTCAACACTACCGTTTACAAGCAAAAAATGCAAAACGTTCTCGACCAACACTCCATTTTTTCTGCCATCACTGAACAGGAACATAAAACATCCGTTAAGAATTTCCGTTTACTATTGTTAAGATTAAAAAGGTCCCAGCAGATCACTAAAGAGCAATATAACGACTTCACAGCTAATCTCGCCCAAATAGCCTACATTTACGGCCTTCCAAAAATCCACAAGCCCGATGTTCCCCTCCGACCAATCATATCTTACCATCTCTCTCCGGCATATACCCTGTCAAAATTTTTGTCCAACTTCTTGACCCCCCTTCTACAGTCTCCCCCATGGGAATATACCATTGCAAACTCCCCCTCGTTTGTGTCCTATATCACCAGCCTCACACCTCCCCCCAGGTCCATAATGGTTTCTTTCGATGTAACGTCTCTATATCTCTCACTTGCCCACCCCTTGATCATTAATAGTTTACGCACTTTCCTCGAAAATGCCCCCCTGTTAGACACCCTCACCGCGGAGACGGCTGTCGAGCTCACTTCCATATGCCTAGGCATGTCCACCTTCACATTTGATACCCAGTTTTTCAAGCAGACCAAGGGCTCCCCCATGGGTAGCCCCCTCTCAACCGTGGTGGCTGAGGTTGTCATGAGGTCACTGGACCAATGGATCACTTCACGCCATTCTTCAGACATCTTTCTCTGGAGGCGGTACATCGATGATACCTTTTGCTTGGTAAGTGAGGTATCTGCCTCTCACATCCTATCTGACCTCAACTCCTTCCACCCAGACATAGCCTTCACCCATGAAACAGAAAATCACTCAGTCCTACCTTTCCTAGATACACTAGTCATACGCACCCCCAGCAGTTTCCATACCACAGTATACTATAAAAACAACACACCCCCACACCACACAAACTTCCGGTCACATTGCCCAACACCACACAAAATCAATACAGTTAGAGCTCTCACTAAACGTATCTTTACTCATTGTTCCCTCCCGTTATTCCAAACAATAGAAAAGGCTAAAATATTTTCATATTTATCCAAATCCGGCTACCCGACCCCCTTCATTCTTAAACACATGCATGACCCTCACCACAACAGTGCTCCAGCTATACACAGAAATATTTGCTCCCTTCCTTTTTGCCCCCAGTCCATCACCATAGCCAGGTTTTTAAGGCAACACGGCATTACAACATACTTCCAGAACCCACCTAACATCGCCACACTAATCCGACACCCCATTACCAGATCTTCCCTTCATGCGAGTTCTCTCCGTTCTGGTGGTGCTGTCTATTCCGTCTCTTGCGACCAATGCAATGCCACTTATGTCGGGGAGACGGGTAGATCCGTCGCCATCAGAATGGTTGAGCATTCCAGAAACATCTCTAATAAAAACCTAAATTCCCCTATTTACAGTCATTCTATGCAAACCGGTCATACATTCAATCTAACAAAGCCATCCATTCTATACAACAATATCAATAATAAGTACCAAAGACTTTTACTAGAGGCATTTGTGTCAATAAAAACAAACAGCATCAACAGGCATATAGATATACCAGAACAATACCATATGTTATGTGAATAGCCATAGGTTGCATTTACCTGCCCTTGATTAACACCATTCATAGTGCATATGTACTTAGTCCAGATTTATTAGCATTTAATCCCTATAATCTTTTTAGCATATTTGGTTCTTATTTTTATCTTTAAATACTTTTATCTTTTGCAGTTATGTAAATTTTCTTTTCAGCTTTGTGTATATATGGATCCTCAGCGCGTTTATTACTCTTACCTGATGAAGGACGATATGTCCGAAAGCTTGTGTGCATGCTAATAAAAGAAGCTCCTCTTCCCACTTTGTAAACTCGTTATTATTCTAAGGTGTAATATTATTTTTTAATAGTTTTTATCCTGTATATATTTATAAATATATTCATAAGAGAGTATGAGGTGAGTTTGTATTTAAATACTATTTATTCAAGGAAATATATTAAGTGAAGGTCGAATACCGGTTTGGACATAACCAACGGGAAAGACTGGCACACATCTATAAGTGGAAAAGTCGAACTTACACTGGTGTCCAAAAAATAAAAAACTTTTTTTTAATGATATGTTTTATAATATACAACGCAAAAAGCTAAAAAGTAATTTAATTAGGTATTTTAAGTCGTAAAATTTATTTATCGCAACCATTCGATTCGGTAAAATTGAAAATATGCAAATTTTTGCTTGTCTTTATAAGTGTGCTATTTGGCGTGTCGTTTACCCCATCTAAGAATTGTCCAATTATAATTTTATTTAATCCTTAGTTAATTATGAGTTTACGAAAACTTTTAGCAGATGATTTAAAATGGAGAGCTGTTGGAAGAATGGAGGCAGGGCAATCACAAGTTGAGTAGCAAAATGGCTAAATGTGAATAAATCTGTGGTCAGCAAAATATAGAAACAGTTCATTGAGACAGGAACCATCAAAAGAAAAGAAGGTTCTGGTAGAAAAATAAAAACAGCTACCTCTGAAGACCGTTATCTGGTCGTAACTGCCAAGCGCCATAGGGAGATGACAGCTATTCAACTCTCTAATGAACTCTCAAGTGCTACTGGAACAAGAATTTCAAGACAAACTGTTTACCGAAGGCTTCACGAAGGTGCTCTTTATGCAAGACGACCAATGGTCTGTATCCCTTTAACCTCTGCTCACAGGAGAGCCCGCTTGAATTGGTGCTTGGAACATCACGCCTGGACTCATGATCAGTGGGCCAATGTTCTCTTCAGTGACGAGTCAAGATTTAGTTTAAACACAGATTCTCGACGAGTTTTCATCTGGAGGGAGCCTGGAACCCGCTATCATCCCAGTAACATCAGGGAAATAGACAGTTTTAGAGGGGGCAGTCTCTTAGTCTGGGCTGGCATCAGTTCTAGCAGACGCACACCCCTCCACATTTTTTCTGGGGGCACTTTAACTGCCCAAAGGTACAGGGACGAGATCCTTGAGCCCTATCTAAGACCTTATAGAGATCAAATTGGTCACAATTTAATTTTAATGGACGATAATGCTCGTCCGCATATAACTAGGCTAGTCAATGAATATCTCCAGAGTGAGAATATTCGAAGGATGGATTGGCCAGCCAGATCTCCGGACCTGAATCCAATAGAGCATGTGTGGGATGCTCTAGGGAGGCGTATTGGAGCTCGTCACCCCTCTCCCAGAACCCTCGTTGAGCTAAGAACTGCTCTATTGGAGGAGTGGGGTTTACTACCCATGGACCTCCTCCAAAGCCTGGTAAACGGTATGAGGGCTCGCTATGAAACCTTGATAGCTATTAGAGGTGATCATACTCCCTATTGATATCTTATTTCTTTAAGATCTGGAACCTTAGCTTTGGGTATGTTGGTAATAATTTGCATATTTAATAATTTCAAGTATTTTTTTTAATTTTCATATAGTTAGTCAAATTCTCCATTGTTTAAACTATTTGTATACTAAATTTTATATTTGTTAATAAATTAGATTTTGAGAAATTTCAATATTGGCTAAGTTTCTTAGTTTTTGGACACCAGTGTATTTCTATATGTGTAGAAATGTGGTGCACTTGTAGTAAAAGCAGTCGCTAACTACCCATTTTGATTATAATGGATATATGTGTATTATAATGAATAATTTCATAATACTATGTGTACTAGGGGTGAGGATACAAAATTAAAAAAAATTAATTAAAATAAAAATAATTAATTAACATTTTGAGAAAAGCGCAAATCGCTTTTTCATATCAAAAACCTTTCGAAAATATTAAACGCGCTTTGATCGTGCTGTACACGTAAAAACATAAAATACTCCTTTTCGTACAGATCGGCAATCCAATAACATGGGTATTAAATCTAAGGATGAAAAAAAGATGTATGGTGATATGGGAGAACATGTATTACTTCAGTACACCTCATTGTCAGCAACAATTCATCACATGGTTCTATGTGTAATGTGAATTTATCTCTCTCATAATATCTGTGAGTAGAAGATCAAATGAGATAGTGTTATTACGATGTGATAGGGGATTGTGTGACACCGGCCTCTCTATAAATTCTACATGAAGACAACGACAAATCAGATTTTACATTACAATAAAACGCAGGCTCCGAGGATAATTTTCCTATTTTTTTTTTTAAATAACCTCAAGCTTTCGCATAGTGCCAACCCTTCTAAAGAGAGAAGAAAATAAACAAAATCTAATTTTTCTGAATAAATTCAAATACCGAGTTTGATAAAGCTCTTTCTTCAGAACCTACGGTTTATCTAGAAGAAGAAAATAAACGTTCTACCCATGACTTAAAAATAAGAAATTATCAATTTTAATACAAGAGACAGATAAAAGAGATTTCTTAAAATATTGATAAGTAACTATTGTAAAAAGAGAGTAGAGCTGTTACATCTACATTTGAAAAGAAAGATGATGGACAATTGATACAAACCGTCGAATTTTCGACAGCCACGACTTTGGATCCAACTTCGCTTTAGGAAATTTTTACCGAAGAAATAATTTCCTCAATGACCTCAAATTATTACAAGAGTACAATCCCGTCAATGAGTGCAAGTAACCAATCATATATATAACATAAGCGCAATAGTCGAACTACCTCCTACATGTGTTTCACTTACAGTAAAAGTAGTCGTTTACACAATAACAAGAGTTGTTAACAGTAGTTGTTGTCGTGTCCAATGAAGAGCCTCAGATGTCTCCATGCATCTCTATCACAGAAGTCGCAATGTCCACTATCTTGGGTGTGTAAAGCTGCTGCTCTGGGGCCATGTCAATTTTCTGCAAGGCTGCGGCCATTGCTGGGAATGAGAATATGTGAGTAGGTATTAGTTCCACACCAGGACAGTTGTTGCATGTCCTATAGGTTCTTGTGCCATCTGGATGTATTGTCATTCCTTTATAGTGTTTTGTTCTAAGTCTTGTTATAGTTTTTGTCAGTTTTCTCTCAGAGTATATTTCGCATATTTGATCTTTTCTTATTTTTAGTTTAATTATCTTGTATTTTTCCAAAGCATCAGTGTCAAATACTGACATTTGTTCTTTCCTTTGGCTCAACTTTCTGGCTTCCTTTGCCAATTTATCTGCCATCTCATTACCACCGATCTCAACATGGGCAGGAATCCATTGTTGAATGCAGTTCTTCTCCAATATTTCCGGTAAGTATTGAGTGTATTTTCTGCGTGTTAACTTTTAGTTATTCCAGAGATGGCCAAATACCCATTCTTGATTAATCAAGAAAAGCTAACCATGTTTGAGGTATGTAATTTATTCACCTGATCCCAATACAATTTTACCACTATACTATATCTTTTCATATATATATATATATTATAAAAAAAGAGCTTTTCTGCTTGATATTTTGATAATCTTGAGAATTATACTATGTTAATGCAGTCGTGGTTGAAAATCTTGAAAGTATAATAATAAAAATGGTTTTTATCAGTAATTTAATTGAACTAAAGAAAAATAATTTGATAAAAGTACTGCCTGACTTAAGGCGTAAGAATAAAAAATATAAAAAACTTATTTACATAATGTACAAAAGTTTTGAGCCGGCCATCGGGAAACAACAACAATCGGTTTTATATAGGGGAAGTCCCGACATCTGGTGGTAGATTTAGCAGAGTATTTGAATCTATGAAATATAATTTTGAATAAAATAATATTTCAATATAACATATATATGCATACACTTTCATAAAGTAAGAAAATTGAGATCTAACTTTATTAATACTTAAGATAGGTTGTTTCTCAAGATTCGTTTAGAAAGCGGAGGCCATTTATCAATATACAAAGTGAAATTGGAAACTAACCTCAAATACCATACAACGCCACTCTAATTTTAAATATTTTGAATGTATATTTTTCTTTAAATTCAAAATGTAATTTGATGGCAAATGCATTAACCAAGAATGATAACAACCTTCTGTCCTTTTCAATAACACTAATCGAAGTTTCAATTTACAAAACAGATGAATACGAAAACATTTTAAAGCATACGAACTTGATATATATTCTCTCCATCTTTACAAAATTAATTATAAATATACCTCAATCTAATATTTAAACAAATTTTTAACACAGAAAATTTTTTTTTCAAGAATTTTCTCTCCATCCCCCCATTTTCTCAACATCTCTCCATTTTCATTTCTATTTAATTAATATAAAATGAGTTTAATGCATTTTCTATCTAATACCGACGTAATTTGATTAAAAATACATACTTTTAACATAATTTAATAATATATTTATACCTAAATATCATGGGACTTTCCTTCAATTAATTTTAACACCTTTTATTATATTAATTAGATTTTGGTATATTTTGATTAGTCCTCTAAGATATTTTGGTATCTCTTGGGATAATGTTTTATTAAAATTGAAAAGCCACTTTTAAAAAAAAAAATTTAAGTGTAAAATTATGTATTCATATCTTGTTCCCACATTTTACATTTTATTTTACTAATATCATTAATTTAAATTTTAAAAAATTTAATTTAAAATAATTAAATTTAATATTTCAAATTCCTTTTAAAAAATAGTTTTATTTTCGACCTCTTTATTAATATTACATTTGGCAACACTGAAAACATTGTAAAAAATATAATTAACAAAAGAGAAAAAAAAAATTGACAATTTCAAAATATAAAAAGATAAGATATATTTGTAATGATTTTACTCCATTATATTAAATATAAAAATAGCTTATGATAGATTAATTTTCTGAAAATCAATATAATTGGAATTTTTATTTGATATTGTTAATATATTGAATATAAATTATATATCTATTTATTAATTGTATATAAATATAATTAAACGTGTTTGTAATTTAAGGACGAAATACAATTAAATTGAAAAGATCTACTTGGATTTGTGAGAAAGAAAATGTACTTTCATATGTAATTAGGTTCGATTACCATCCCTGGACACTTTTATTTTTCCTGTTCATCATTATTCTTTAAAATTCATCCTATCATACTTCATCCCTAAAGTTAGAAATAGTCGTTATTTCTCCTCAAAATAAATTTCGAATTTTTCATTCAAAAGAAAGATTTGTGGGTTAATTTTCAGATGGCGTTCTACAATCATAAGCCGTATTATATTGTATTATATTTCTCTCTATTTATTAATTGTCAATAAATATAATAAAAGGTGTTTGTAATTTAAGAATGAAAGACAATTATATTAAAAATTTCTACTTGGATTTGTGAGAAAGAAAAGGTACTTTCATATGTAATTAAATTTTTGACATGAATTGATTATGTAACGATGAATAAAATCTCGTATATGTGACATAAGATAAAACGAAGTTAGGAGAATATGAAGTAGATAAGATAATATAAAACAAAGTTTATTTCATAATACATCTAGACGGGTAACCCGGGCTTCGCCTCGGGATTGAACCGTGTGCATATCTACCCGAGAGATATATATTGTTACGACTCTTCTCAGCCGTCGATGTTTGCGTTCAAGGTTTCTAAGATAACAATGTGGGTTCGTTTTGGATACAGCTTAGTACTATGGATTTATTACCAAAGCTTTAAAAGGGATATTAATAACTATACATCGGAGATTGACTTGCCTTCAATGTCCGCCACTAGAGGGATCCTCCTTCGCTACCGTCTTCCCGGTCAGTCCATACGGCCACACGCCCGGAGCCCACCTGCTGCGTCTGTTGTCACCGCCGTTTTCCTCGCTGCAGGTCCCGTTGTCACCAGACAGACTTCTCTCCTCAGACTGCCATGTCTTCTCGGCACACAAATCCCCGGCAGGCCGGCCGGCTTCCTTCCACGACGGCGGCGCCAGCTGGACTCCCTTCTGCCACCCCCTCCTCTGGAATTTGTCAATCAACAATTCCTGGAAGGGGCCCCTGCATACCTTCTTCTCTTCTACTTTGCTGCATCGCTTCACTGCCCCCTTCTCAATCCTTTTCGTCCCGAAAAGGCTGATTTCACCAGAAGCGCTGATCGGCGGCCCTTTGATCTCCCTGACGTCTCTGTTCACATGAGGGTCGTCCGCCTCCCGGAAGCGTAGCGGCAGGGTTAACACCAACCCTTGTTTGCAGAACCACATCTCAACTCGGGCTTTCTTTCCACTCTCAACCAGTGCCGACGCCATTGATTGGTCTCGCTGTCTAGCACAGGGCGGTGGTTCTCCACACGACGGAGGCCTTATTTCACTGCCTACGATGCTCTCATCTGATATTTTGAATTCTCCTTGAGAACACTCTGTAGCCCCAATGTACAAAGGGTTGTGATCGTTTGTATTGCGCTTTCGCCGCTTCCTTCCACGACCGGGCTGTAGATCGCCGATCTTTACAGTGGATTTGTCCACCTGATCCACGCTGTCCGTATCGTGGCCTCCCTTTTCTTCTTTAGGTTTCCCATTCTCTTGCTCTAGAGGCTCTCTCTTTCCAAACCCTTCAAACCTGGGCTTCTTAGTGCCGACCACGCACAGGGCTGTGAATTTCTTAAACCTTCTGGAGGTGTCGGATCCCGTGGCAGTCTCAAGGTCGGTAGAACCTTTCCTAGGCGGTGGCTGCTTGATCTGCACCTTGGTGGGCGAAGGAACGAAGATGATAGGTACACATTCTTGGCACAACTTTTCAGCTTGCATTGCAGAAGACGGCGCTGACACATTTCGTGCGACTTCCACTTCACAGAAAGTGTCGTCGGACTTCCACAGAGCGTCCAATGCTCTATCCCGTTCAGTCGGGTCGCCGGCTCCAACTTCGGGGTGCTTCGACCATCTAGCCTTGTCGCACTTCCACGGAGCACCCAGCTCCGTCCCGTCCAGTTGGATCGCCGCTGTAGTCCCTGACAGCCTGTCACTGTCACAGAAGTCAGCCACGCCGTCACATTGCAACTCGCCAAGATCGTTGTTGTTTCCGTGGAGTATTTTAGAAATAATCCCAGGGGTGGAATTTTCGCTCTGTATATCACCTTGAGGGCATTCTCCTTCCGTCCGCTTGATTTTATACAAAACACTCGTGCCACAGCCGTTGTCGGAGGCGATCAGCTCACCTTCCTCCGCTACACAACCAGTCTGGATCATTTCCTGCTGTCGACACTCTTCGGACTTCTGGATCACGGGAGAATCTTCTACAGTAGATTCTGGCAGTTCACTTACAACGTCTCCTGACGTGATGATCTTTGTTGTGATGGTCTTGTCGGGATCTTCATCACCTGGGATCGTCTTTTGTCCCCTCAGACATTGAATACGTGGGCTATTGGTTGCTGTGATTGTTTTTGAAAAGCCATCCGGATTTTCTGGCGGTAGTGCATTGAACTTAACTTCGCAAGACATGGGTGTGGCAGAACGTTTGACATTCCGAATATGCTCGAGTCGGCTCAACCGAGAATCCAAGTTTTCTCCGAACTCATCTACTTTCTGGCTTATCAGACTGAGCAATTTTGTGAATTTTTCAATTTCGAGGTCGGTTAGTTTTTCATTTTTCTTTTTAAATTAGCGCAAAATAAAATCTTCAATTAAAATTAACTAAGCTGTATCCCACTTCTGACACCAAATGTTACGACTCTTCTCAGCCGTCGATGTTTGCGTTCAAGGTTTCTAAGATAACAACGTGGGTTCGTTTTGGATACAGCTTATTACTATGGATTTATTACCAAAGCTTTAAAAGGGATATTAATAACTATACATCGGAATTGACTTGCCTTCAATGTCTGCCACTAGAGGGATCCTCCTCCGCTACCGTCTTCCCGGTCAGTCCATACGGCCACACGTCCGGAGCCCACCTGTTGCGTCTGTTGTCACCGCCGTTTTCCTCGCTGCAGGTCCCGTTGTCACCAGACAGACTTCTCTCCCCAGACTGCCATGTCTTCTCGGCACACAAATCCCCGGCAGGCTGGCCGGCTTCCTTCCACGACAGCGGCGCCAGCTGGGCTCCCTTCTGCCACCCCATCCTCTGGAATTTGTAATCAACACTTCCTGGAAGGGGCCCCTGCATACCTTCTTCTCTTGGCTTTCCCACTTCTTCTCTTCTACTTTGCTGCATCGCTTCAATATTTAGATAAGATTTTTTTTATAATTGTTTGTTTTTAGCATTATCTATTTGTTTGCATAAGCATAATTTAATCTAATCTTTGATAGAGGGCGCTGTTCGTGAGCTAAGTAGAATAATTTGAATATATAGTTTTAATAATTGATTTATATATTTTTAAAAATAGCCTATCGTCTTCCCCGTATTTTTTTTACCTATGTATGGAAATTTTGGTTTGAATTAGTGAACTACTGCGAATTTGTATACCGGACATACAAACAAACAAACATACAAACAAACAAACATACAAACATTGATTTTTATATATATAGATATAATGTGGCTTATGATTATAGAACGACGTTTGACAAATTTTACCACAAATGTTTCTTTTGAACGGAAATTCGTAATTTATTTTAAGGATAAATAACGACTATTTCTCCTTAAATAAATTAAGAATTCTCGTTCAAAAGAAACATTTGTGGTAAAATTTGTCAAACTTCGTTCTACAATGTTCATTTTCACAATCACAGAAGATGTATTTTCTTAAAATAACTATATTTTTAAAAGGAAAAATCATAATTTGAATTTTTTAATTAATTTCCATATATGAAAATAATAGTACAAAAGTAAAAATTTACTAAGAACAGATGGATAGATTAAGAAAGAAGGATATAAAATTCAACATATACAAGAAAAGGAATCGCCAGAAAAAGGAATAAAATTTATCGGCGACGTGTTTCCTTTATTAATGCTGTAAATTCGGCAAATTTCGGACTTTGACGTCCTTCAACAGGCAAGTTTACAAGAAATTAGAAGATTAAAGATAGAAGAATCCTCTAGTTTCTTGTAAAGTTGCCTGTTGAAAGACGTCAAAGTCCGAAAGCTTGCCGAATTTACAGCATTAATAAAAGAAACACGTCGCCTTTAACTTTTATTCCTTTTTCAAGATTCAACAAATATTTAATAATGCCACGTGGAAAATTAGGGAAGATAAAAACTTCAGGAGGATACAACAATTTATTTCAGGGAAGGACAAACTATATGAATTGTAAACAAATGATAAGCCACGAGGGAAATTTACAGAGTCGCAAGATATAAACATAAAAATGACCACTCTGTTAATAAAAAATAATAAATACTATGTTACATAAATAAAATTAAGAAATACTATGTTACAGTGTTTATTCAGAAAAATAGCGCAAGCCATCAGAAACCTTCATTTGCACGATCAGAAGATGCCTTTTTATTATTTTCCATACAGTTCAATAAAATAATCCCTTGTATTGATATTGAAATTTAAAAAATCAGCTTCCAGGATAAGTTTCATTTAATTTGTAAGTGCTGAGTCGAACTGCTTTTTACATATATAGACATGTGGTGTACTTACAGTAAAATTAGTCGACTACTTCTACCCAACATGATTATCATGGCCTCTACCACGTGTACTAGGGATAAGCAAAAAAAAAGTTCCTTTAAAACATTTTGATTCACAAATCTTTAGCTCTCAGATACGAAAGAACATCTACAGGAGAAAACTCGTTTAAATGAATCGCCAATAGGACAAAAGTATTTGATTATATTTTAACTAGTTTCCTATTGGCAATATATTGTAGAGTGTTTTCTACCGTAGAAGGGCTTTAATGACCGAAGGTTAGAGATTTGTGAATTGAAATGTTTTAAATTAAACTTATCCCCGGAAGTTTGATATTTTCACTTCAAAGTCAGTATAGGAGATATATTTTCTCTAAAGTATTGCACGTTTATTTAAAAATAAGATTGAGTAAATTTGTTAAACTGTATTTTAGAAAGAAAAAATAGCTGAATAGATATATCATACAATTTTACCATTTTACTTTAAGATATATTCCATTTTGCCATTAAATTTACGATAGTCATATGTATTTTATTTCAATAGATATGAATATGAAATATATGTGGAGACGCCAGTTATGTAAATTTATCCTTTTTTGCATATTCATTCAGAAGATTTACATATTTGTAAATATAATTCTGTATATAAGGATGTGTAAGTTTAATAAACGTGTGTCAGTTATAATTCGGGTGTTGGTGAATTATTAGTGTCATCAGGGTTTCTGGTGTTGTGGGCACTTTTGAGGAAGCAAATACTCGTAGGCTTCAATTCGGTTGGAGATCAGAAGAAGTCTGGCAAGAAAATACAGTCAAGCTCTGCCACTACTACATATGTTATATAAAAAAAGGAGATTTCTTTTGATTTTGATTATCTTGAGGATTATGCTTTGATATGGCAGTCGTGGTTAAATTCTTGAAAGTATAATAAAATAGTAAAGATCAAAAATAGTTTAATTGAACTTATGGAATATATAAAAACATAATTTGATAAAAGTACTGCCTGGCTTAAAGCGTATGAATAAAAAAATGAAAAACCTATTTACATAATGTACAAAAGGTTTAAGCCGGCCATCGGGAAACAACAACAATGATTTTTATAGGGGAAGCGTGATCTCTGGTGGTCGATTTAACAGAGTATTTGAATCTATGAGATATAATTTTGAATAAAATAATATTTTTATATAACATATATATATATGTTCAATTAATCAAATATAGTAAATATATAAATCGAAAAATATATTTCTGGATATTAATATTGTGTTTGAACATATTGTATATGTTATTAATTATTTTTTATAGTAAAATATTTAACATTTCTTTCCAAATATATTTATTTGAGTGTGGTTCATTGGAAATATAAAGATATATAAAATGAAAGGATTTAAAAGCACGAATGTTTCTTTTATACATAATACAAGCTTCTACTGTCCTTACTGTGATAAAAAATATATTGGGAAGGCTTGGCTCATCAGTGGTGAACCCTCCCAGCGGTTTCGCTAATTTGGGGGGATTGGAGGGTACACCACTGATGAGCCAAGCCCTCCTAATATATATTTTTATCGCAGTAAGGGCAGTAGAAGTTTGTATTATGCGTGCTTTTAAATCCTTTCATTTTATATGTATAGATGGCGCGTTATTGCTTTGTATAAAGATATATATATTTGGATGTATAAGTTATTTATAATACTTTTTTTAAATTCCAAATAAATATAATATTAAAGTCATTTAATGGAAATATTCCATGCTGAGAAATATGTGTGTGTGTCTTATAAAATATATAATTTAATTGACTTCCGGGTCAGTTAAACATTTCTATTTATCTGAAATAAAATATTCAATACACCTATCCCCCGATTTACACGGTACTTGTTTTACACGTTTTCGCTTTTACACGGTTTTCCAAATAAGTTTTTTTTTTGTTTTTATCGCACTATACTAAAATGCGATATTCTACTCTATACTACCTATGTTGAAAAGAATATTGGGAGGCTCTGATTCATGAGGGGGCGAACATCTATTCAGATTTGAAAGTTTAATATACACCTATCCCTCGATTTACACGTTTTTCTCAGGAAAGTATCTACCGTGTAAATCGGGGGATAGGTGTATATTATAAATAAAAATATTTTAAATAGGTTAAAGAATTATAATATTGAATAAAAATAAACTAGTTTCAAAACAAATTTCTTAGAAAAGTTTTAAAATGTTATTTATTACTTCGTCTGGAAAGGATATGTAAATATAAACCACAGAGTAAAATTCTCTGTGATTAAAAAAAATGTTGGAATGATTCAGCAATAAGTGTCATTTTAATTTTCAATGAAACTTACACAGTGGGGACAATCGACTTGACAAGTTGGACTTTTCAATATCATCTAAACCTCGTCTTTGGTTTGTTTTTCTCCAATTGCCGTTTCTGAAACGAGTTGGAAGATAATTGTGCTGAATTGTGAGTTAGAAGAATCTTCTTACCCCCCTTTTTTATAAAGAGAAGGAAATATGCATTTACGGAACTAAATAGCTCCATATTTGAAATGTGGTTTGCAACATTTAGTGATGAAACTAAAAAATGGTTACTTTTACTGTTTTGTTATCTAGAATAAAGAGTTTTCGGGTCAACAAAACAAATTTCACAAGACATTTCCACTTATATAAATTCTCTTTCGGAGTCCACGAATAAAATGTGAATCAATATATATGTAATATCTGAATTGTATTTAATTTTTCAAAATTATAATTCCCAGAACAAACTACTCTGTAAAATCGCCCGCCAGATGTCGCCGCTTTTCCCTATATAAACTCATTGTTGTTGTTTCCCGTTGGCCGGTTCAAATCTTTTTGTACATATGTAAATATGTAATCTTTTATTTTATTTATTCTACTCACCTTAAACCAAGTGTTATTTCATCCTCAAATATTTTATCATATCAATTAAAGTAAATTGTAATTTGAAACTATTTTTATTAATATATCCACGATGGCAATTTAAATACTCATGTATACCAACATCAAGCAAATGCTTAATTCTCTATAAAATCAAGCAACAACCAATAATTCTATATCAAACAAATTTATTATGTAATATATATATATGTGACAATATAATAATAATGTGGGGAAAAAGAAATAATCACACCACAATTTGGTAGAGGAATCCCAGACAACCAGAGAGAGAGAGATGGGGGACAGCCGGCCGTTCGTATCGCACACAAAATCCTCAACTGTCTTAATTAGTCCTGAGGTTCCAAGAAACGGGCCCCTTGGAATGTCGCTGATATCTCAAGTGACCGGACCCCACATCCTGTCCCAATAGTCCCGAGAATTCCGGGCCTCTGTTCGCCCCTTGGAATGTCGGTAGTGTCTCAAATGACCATACTTTAGCTGCCCATCTCTCTTTGGGTTGACTGTAGGTTTACTTTATTATTCCTGGAAGAGTATATATTATGACATATGACCCCCGTTGAAGAAGGCTGAACATGGTTTGAGTATACTTAAAGCTGGAAAAGCCAGGAATAGAGAAAATAATTTTACAGTTGAAATTAATTAGGTAAGGGTGACATAGTTTTATGTAAATAAAATATTGTATAGTACACAAGTAAATATTATTTACAAGTAGTTTTACAACACCGGAGGTTTGATATTTAAGGGAAATTTTGAAAATATCAAAGTTATAAAAGGCTATATACAATAAATTCTAATGTATTATAAGGGAAATGCTATTGAGAGGTGTGAACAAGGAGAAGAAGAGTCACATACACATGATGAAAATATTGAGCCATTAAGACTGGGGAACTCTACACTTTAAGATATGTTTTCAGGCGGACATGGCAGGGGGGAAGACTTGGCATGGGTTTTCTATGCTCTAGATGTAGAGTACGAAAAATGAGGTTGAGGCTGGAAATTGCGTGAGCTCAGGACTGAGTTAAATATAGAACTACATACAATGTTAGAATTTTGGCGAACAGAGCAAGGGGAAACTTGCTTTGGGCCATTCTACCTAATCTATGCAGTTACTCGTGTAGCGAGTCCGAGGGGGAAGTCCCGTGTGTAGGTGAGGAAGTCGCATGGACTTATAGTTAATTTGAGAAGATAAAATAGTTCGAGATAAAAAGGTAGAATATAGGCGAACAGAGCGAGGGGAAACTTGCTTTGGGCCTTTCCACCTTAATTATTTTGATACTATGAGTCTTTAGTAGTTTTAACTAATTGGAGGAAAGTATGCGCGCACAGTGCCAAAAATTGGGACGAGGACGGCGTTGTCCTTTACAGGTAACAAGCTGCTCGGACACGAGGTGTTTGAACCGTCGTGGGAGCTTGTGCGAGGCGATGATTTCGCGATGGGTTGAACGTAAAACCCCTGTCTGCGCGAAATAATGACGGACCGGACAAAATCAGCGACGATGTTTAACGTACATCCGTGGGAAATATCGGAAGTAGGTTATATCGTGCTAGTTTGGACAAGGGACAAACATAGATTTGAAGACAGGGTCCGTGTGGCGAACGTGTGGTGCGAGAAGAAGAAGAGAACTGTGCCGCTCGATGCAGATTGTTCAAGTGCGAACAAAAAGGAGTTGATAAATATCTAGCAGTTAGTCAATCTGCATCCTGTGACGAACACACCATTGGCTAGATGGTGTGGGTCGGTGGATATGCTAGAGAGCACAACTACAAAATATATTATCATAAATGAAGGGCGAAGATTAGAATTTTGAAATGGCAATATAGAAGTTCGATAATTGATTAATCAATAATTCTATAGAAGGTAATAAGCTGGTATAAGGTTGACAAAGTTGTAAGAATGAGTGGGACTTTAAGGGGTAGATAGATAAGAGTTACCAAGGGTTGGTTGTAAGCAAGCCTCACGTGGTGGTTGGAATTCTTCGACGCCTGAATTACAGAGTGAATTTTGAGTCGTTTAGGGAAAGAAATTATATTTAATGAGCCGTGCTTACAAGTAAGATAGAAGGTCATATACAAAAGTGTAAAGATGTTTAGGTACTGGAGCCCTATTGTGATTGAGCACTATTATGAAATTGATTGTTGTTATTATTAAAAATCTTAAAGCATGCATAGATAGAATGCCAATTTTAAGGAATGACTTTAAAATAAAAATATTTCATTAAAATGTCTATTATTAATTCGATTGGTAAGGTACAAATTCAATGGGTTACAATATCTAGATAAATAGTATTGAGAATGAAATCATTGTTAATAGACGTGGAGAGAATAAATTGAACTAAACTAATTATAGAAAATATTGGCATCAGAGTTTACAAGGAATGACTTTTTTGAAGAATGAATGGTAGGGGTGGAAACAATTACACTCACAGGTTATGCTGGTTGAGGGCGTAAGTAGGTTCATTAAGTTCATTGAGGGAGGGTTCTTTCTGCTGATATTGTACGGGACAGTGTTGTCCGCCACAGTAGTGTCAGGTATATGGCGGAGTCTTGTCCATGATGATGGAAGGTGTCCTGCTCTGGCGCGGTGATCGTTCTTGGGCAGATCTAGTGCTGGGAGAAGTGTGCGGCAGGTTCATTACCGTCGTAGGTGATTAGTTCTTCTGGATCACGGTTCAAAAGTTGGTCGAGACAGAGGATGAGAGCTCGAAGAGAAGCGGCTACAGTAGAGTAGGTCGTTGAGTCTTGTGGAACTTGGTTGTGGGTTTGTCCGATCATCGTGGTGTTGCTTCTTTTTTCTTCATACTCTGGTATATGAGGGATTTGCTTCCCGGCCAGGTCTTATCCTGTCGACTTTCAATGTGACAATATAATAATAATGTGGGGAAAGAGAAATAATCACACCACAATTTGGTAGAGGAATCCCAGACAACCAGAGAGAGAGAGATGGGGGACAGCCGGCCGTTCGTATCGCACACAAAATCCTCAACTGTCTTAATTAGTCCTGAGGTTCCAAGAAACGGGCCCCTTGGAATGTCGCTGATATCTCAAGTGACCGGACCCCACATCCTGTCCCGAGAATTCCGGGCCTCTGGTCGCCCCTTGGAATGTCGTTAGTGTCTCAAATGACCGTACTTTAGCTGCCCATCTCTCTTTGGGTTGACTGTAGGTTTACTTTATTATTCCTGGAAGAGTATATATTATGACATATATATATATATATGGTAATTTAAGCCAACAAACCCATATTGTATATAACTTTTGACAAGATTTTAATGTTGTATAATAGAAACACCTCTGTAAATGATTATACGCATTATTGACATGTGTCTTTACATCATCATATGTAATGCAATTTGTACAAACAGGATAAATAAATAAAAATCTGTAATAGATTAAGAGTTGAGCTAAGCAAGAGATAGAAGTCAAAACGTCAAGATCGAAATAGATTTAGAATTCCCACAACAAGGTCTAAAAATGGGCCAGACCACCCACACTCTTGACATTTGGTGGAATGCAAAGCCCCCTCTCACATCTGGTGACATGCAAAGCCCCCTTTCTCAGAAACGGCCCCTGTCGCATAAGGCCCCCCCCCCATCTTAACCTATAAATACAGTCACTTTACAGTCACTTGACAGTTAGTTCACCCTCAGCGCAAGCTCACGTCGGTTGTCACCAAGGCCCTCATTCACCATGTAGACTAGTAAGGACTCTTCTATCTCTATCTTTCGCTCCTAGCTGAACTTTTATTTGTTTTCGGAACTTTCTTAGTGCAACTGTGTCTTCGTTTTTTGTGTGGACATTCCCAAGCTTTCCACTCTGCCTCGACGACGACTGCCTGTACTCTGTGAGAACTTTTAAAGGACTTACAAGGTGCAGAGAGGTACTGGAAAACTCCTCATCCTGACTGTTCCTCTCGGATCCCATCACATAGTTTAAGTCGACTGGATACCTCATCAGAATCACAGTTTTAGTCGACAAGATTCTACAAGAGTCAACAGTAACTCAGCATTTTATTACAGATAGTCGACAGGACTCTACAACAGGCTTACCACACTTCAACTTATTTCATATATATATATGTCATAATGTACGTTCTTCCAGGAATAATAAAGTAAACCTACAGTCAACCAGAGAGAGACGTAGATAGAAATGAGCTAAAGTACGGCCATTTTGGGCCACTGGCCACATTCCGGGGGGGGCTTTTCTTGGAACCTCAGGACTATTTTTGGACAGTCGGGGGGTGGTGTGCGACACAAACGGTCGTTCAGCGGTGATATAACCTCGCGCTCTCTCTCTCTCTCGCTGGTTGCCTGGAATTCCTCTTCCAAACTTGTGGTTTCCTTATTTCTCTCTCCCCACATTATTATCATATTGCCACACTGAAAGTCGACAGGATCATATCACAGAAGAGTCGACAGGATCATATCACAGAAGAGTCGACAGGATCATATCACAGAAAGAGTCGACAGGATAAGACCTGGCCGGGAAGCAAATCCCTCATATACCGGAGTATGAAGAAACAAGAAGCCAAGCCACGATGATCGGCCAAACCCAACTCAACTGTAACCACTCCTCTTCGAGCCCTCAACCCCTTCTTCGCCAACCTTTGAACCGTGATCCCGAAGAAGTATTCACCTACGACGGAGATGGAGCTGCCACGCACTTCTTCCAGCATTAGATCTGCCCGAAAACGATCGCCGTGCCAGAGCAGGACACCTCCCACATCATGGACAAGACTCCGCCATATCCCTGCCGCTACTGTTATGTACAACACTGGTACGCACAGTGTCACAGACAGAACTCTCCCGAAGCTCAATGAACTTACCTGCTCTCTAAACCAGCATAACCTGTAAGTGGAATTGTTTTAACCCCTACCATTCATTCTTTAAATAAGTCATTCCTTGTAAATTGTCCCAATATTTACATAATTAGCTCCATTTATTCTCTCCACGCCTATTAACAATGATTTTATTCTCCATACTATTTATCTAGATATTTGTAACACATTTAATCAGTTACCTTACCAGTAGAATTTAACAATCGTCATTTTAATTAAATAATTTACATTTTAACGTAACTCTTTAAAAAAAATGGAATTCTACCTATTAATGTTTTACGATTTTTACTATTAACAATAGATTTTTCATAATCAATTTATCTATAAAAAATATACCTCCAGCACCTAAACCTTTGTATACCTATTTGTTTATGACCTCTCCTACTTGTAAGCACGGCTCACGAAAAATAATTTCTTTCCCTAAACGACTCAAAATTCACCCTGTAATTCAGGCGTCGAAGAATTCCAACCACCACGTGAGCCTTGCTTACAACCAACCCTTGGTGACCCTTATCTATCTTCCCCTGAATGCCCCTCTCATTCTTACAACTTTGTTAACCTTATACCAGCTCAGGACCTTTTATAGAATTATTGATTAATCAATTATCGAACTTCTATATTGTCATTTCAAAATCCTAACCTTCGCCCTTCATTTATGATAATATATTTCGTAGTTCATCTCTAGCATATCCACCGACCCACACCATCTAGCCAATGGTGTGTTCGTCACAGGGTGCAGATTGACTAACTGCTAGATGTTTATCAACTCCTTTTTGTTCGCACTTGAACAATCTGCATCGAGCGGCACAGTTCGCCCTTTCTTCTCGCGCCACACGTTCGCCACACGGACCCTGTCTTCAAATCTATGTTTGTCTCTTGTCCAAACCAGCACGATATAGCCTACCTTCGATATTTCCCACGGAGGTACGTTAAACATCGTCGCTGATTCTGTCCGGTCCGTCATCATTTCGCGCAGACATTTTACTTTCGCCCACCGCGAAATCATCGCCTTGCACAAGCTCCCAAGAAGGTTCAAACACCTCGTGTCCGAGCAGCTTGTCACTTGTAACGGACAACGCCGTCCTCGTCCCAATTTTGGGACTGTCCGCGCATAATTTCCTCCGATTAAATATAAGTCCATTCGACTTCATCACCTACACACGGGACTTTTCCCCTAGGACTCGCTACACAAGTAACTGCATAGATAAGATAGAAAGGCCCAGGGCAAGTGTCCCCTCGCTCTGTCCGCCTATATTCTACCTTTGCATCTCGAACTATTTTATCTTCGCAAATTAAATATAAGTCCATTCGACTTCCTCACCTACACACGGGGCTTTCCCCCCCGGACTCGTTACACAAGTAACTGCATATATAAGGTAGAATGGCCCAGGGCAAGTTTCCCCTCGCTCTGTTCGCCAAGGTTCTAACATTTTATGTAGTTTTATATTTACCTCAGTCCTGAGCTCACACAATTGCCAACCTCAACCTCATTTCTCGTACTCTACACCTATAGCATAGAAAGCCCATGCCAAGTTTCCCCTTGCCATGTCCGCCTGAAAAATATCTTAAAGTGTAGAGTTCCCCAGTCTTAATGACCTTCAGAATTTAATCATGTGTATGTGACTCCCCTCCATAACAGTTCCTTTATAATACATTAGATGTTATTGTATATAGCCTTTTATAACTTTGATATTATAAAAATTATCTTAAATATCAAACTCTCCGGTGTTGTAAAATTGCTTATAAATAATATTTACTTGTGTACTATACAATATTTTATTTACATAAAACTATGTCACCATAACCTTAATTAATTTCAACTGTAAAATTGATTTCTCTATTCCTGGCTTCACCAGCTTTAAGTATACTCAAACCATGTTCAGCCTTCTTCAACGGGGGCCATATGTCATAATGTATGTTCTTCCAGGAATAATAAAGTAAACCTACAGTCAACCAGAGAGAGACGTAGTTAGAAGGTAGCTAAAGTACGGCCATTTTGGGCCACTGGCCACATTCCGGGGGGGGGGGGGGGAAATTTCTTGGAACCTCAGGACTATTTTTGGACAGTCGGGGGGGTGGTGTGCGATACAAACGGTCGTTCAGCGGTGATATAACCTCGCGCGCTCTCTCTCTCTCGCTGGTTGCCTGGAATTCCTCTTCCAAACTTGCGGTTTCCTTATTTCTCTCTCCCCACATTATTATCATATTGCCACACTGAAAGTCGACAGGATCATATCACAGAAGAGTCGACAGGATCATATGACATATATATATATATATGGAAAAATTTCCGGGAGGAAATTGATCCATAGAAGCATAGGACGCCTCCCCCGTCAAAATAAACGTCAAAACCTGACGCCATCTATTGACCGTCGCCGCAACTAGCGGTCTCGGGTCGGTAACAAAGCCACAACACCAGCTTTGGCACACCGAGAAGTGTCATCTAGAGACCATGGTTTCGCTTCTCAGTTTGCCAAAGCTGGTGTTGTGGCTTTGTCACTCACCCGAGGCCGCTAGTTGCGGCGACGGTCAATAGATGGCGTCAGGTTTTGACGTTTATTTTGACGGGAGAGGCGCCCTATGCTTATATATATATATATAGGGAAAATTTCTCTCTCTCCGCTTTTGAGTCTCAGTAATGAGACATATAAACTATTGAATGTTTTCTAATAATATTTCTTTTCATATTTCTAACACCATACTTAACCTTTCTGCTGAATTGTTAAACTGGTTGTACAGGTAGACAAAGCTCTCATCGTCTAATGAATCAGAGAAATGTTTGTAAATATTTGACTTGTTACATTGATATGGGTATGAAACTAACATTGTTTTCTTTTTTTACCTTATCATAGAAACTCACATTTGGAAAACATATACAACACAAAGAAAAAGGAAATTAAGATCGAGAACCCTACAAATATTCAACCTGTTTTATCACTATATCTCAAAATACAGAACATTATCTTCAACGCTATCAAATACCAATTCTATCAAATTCCATTTATAGATTCCATTATATGTTTTCTAATGGGAACACCATTATCACTTCTTAAAAGTGAAAGCTAAGTGATCAGTAAATAACGACACCTCTATTAACAATATATTTCACCATACTTCAAGTTTACAAATCCAAAAACTCTTTCCACAAGTCTCTTATACAAGGAAGAAAAAGGTTATTGTGTTTTCTATTGTATGTCTTTGTAAAAAATGTGTGGGTTTTTTTCTTTCAGTCTTCTATAACTTTTATTGTATTAGCACTTATAACTTTATGTCGATTTCTACAAATTTTTATTTAACAGTTGGTGAATTATCTGAAGATTTTATATCTTCGTTTGGTTATATATATATAGTGTTAGACGAATGGGTTATATAACTCTATTACAAATGATTACATCACGTTTTAATAGCATTTGTGTAAATATGGTTTTTAATAAAAATGATTTGAAAAGATAACTATTGAAAAAATGACAGAAAAACTCTTTTTTTTTTGTTCTAACCATGCACAAGACAAAGTATAAATAAGTAATTGAAAAGATTCAATGATTCATTTATTATTTGTGAGCGGGATTGGATGAGGACCTAGCAGCGATAGCTAGGAATCCACTTCCTTTGTCTATAAACCTGGTTAGTACTGGTTATTGCCACTTCCTTTGTCTATAAGCCTGGTTAGTA
>CP092876.1:24076829-24228929 GCA_030710605.1 Cordylochernes scorpioides
GTGCAGGGGGATAAAAACACACGTGACAATCCATATGTCCCAGGAGCTTGAATGTCCGTAATCCGCTCTCCACCTCTTGGGATTTGCCAGCGCGAGGCTTAGCTCCCTCTTTGATCTCCGCGACATGTCTGTGACGTAGCATTTGTCACCTCTCTACCTACAGGAAGCGTCAAAAGAACAATTGTCACTATTTTCCTTCTTTATTTATTGTTACGTTGTGTTAACAGATTTTTATCCATATCTCCCTTTCTGTTTTCTAAATATAGACGTAATTTTAACAATATTTTTTCTTTTAGATTTCCTGCTTTTTTTTTTCATATAGGTATATCTTAAAACTTTAATGTAATAGTTTCTATGTTATCTCGAGCCTATTTTCCATATATATTTATTTAATAGCATTTTTGTATACTTTTCATCTTCTTTCTTTTCACGCTGTTTATACAAATTACCTCTGCTATATATATTTGAGAGGCTCTTGCCATTGGTATCCATCTTGCTATGTGATATCCGCCTGTAGAAGGGTTTTTACCCGAAACCTTGTGCTCGTTTTATATAAAAAAGACACCCATCTTACTTTTCGCCTGGTTCATTTCAAATATAGGTATATATGATCTCAGCATAAAAACAAATAATATTTATTATATATACACTCATGGACAAAACTTAAGGAGGTTGTATCTTTTAGCATGTATATAGGGATTTAGACAATAACTCTGTAAGACTTAAAACACAGGGACCTTTATTGAAGACACACGAAATAAAAAACCCGAAATATTGAGATGAATATACAATAAAACAAAAAACTCCCAATCGAAAGCCGTTCTGTTTATTATTTATGTACTAAAATACCAAATTGTACTTGCTTACTTCGACATAATTCCAAATCTTATTTCTGTATATACTCAATCTTATGAACACTTTGGCAAGTTTAGTTTAGAGCTATTTGTACATAGATTTATAAACCATTACTAATTCATCGTGTAAATAATTAAAGATATATATATGTAAATAATTCCAATATAGCACAATAGTCTGATAGACTTCCTGCTTCTGTAATAATAAAATAAAATAAAAATATATATTTAATATATTTTAAATTACAATAATTTTCAATATTGTGTAAAATGTTAATCGAAAATATTCTTGGGTCTTTGTTATTTTTAAGAGAATGCCAAGAAGTCTTACCTCAATAGAAGAATTTCTCAGCAGCCGAGAGTACAATAGATTCAACAATAATTCCTAGTTAAGCAAACAGAAGACAAAAGAAGACTTCGCATCAATTTAGCTTCAACTCTAAAACCTTTTAACATCTATTCAGTGAGACATTTCTAAACAAACATCTTTTTGTCAAAGGAAATCTAAGGAAAATTTAAAAATGCATTTAGTGATTATATAAAAGGTGTTACATAAATATTTAACTACACCTTTGGTGTTAAAATAAATAGAGAAAATGTTTCCTTATCGTCTACATATATTTAGGAAGTATTCTAATATATATATATATTTATTTATATGTACATTCTCAAAAGGAATGAAATATTAATATATAAATTATTCAGATACTTTTCTCTCAGTAAAGAAATGTATATTTTGATTTTACTTTGAATAGAACTGAGTTCACGTGCATTATACAATATATATATGTTGTACCTTAAAGCATTATTCATTAATTCTATCAATTAAATGAAAAGTATAAACATTTTCAGCGCTAGATTTCTTCTAAAATATATATAATTAAAATATATTTCTACAGACATTAATGAAAATGAAAGTGGGAGTGTATGGCTCATCACTAGTGAACCCTTCCAGCGGTTTAGCCATTTTAATCTCTAGACCACTTCACTATTGTATTAGACTGAACTTCTTATACACCTTGCATTTAATTCTTTTTTTTTTTTGCTTATCCCTAGTACACGTGGTACAGGCCATGATAATCATGGTGGGTAGTTAGCGACTGCTTTTACTGTAAGTGCACCACATGTCTACACATGTGAAAGCAGTTCGACTTTGCACTTACAAATGTGTCAGAGCCCCGTTTGGTTACTTGCACTCGCTGGTGGGGTTGGACTTTTACAAGAATCGGGGGCCATTGGAGCATTTTTTTCTTTAAACAGAAAAAGTGTCTAATGCGGGAATCGAACCCGGGTCCTAGTGGTCGAAAACCAAACGGTTTAACCAGCCTTCCACCGACCCCCTCGCATTTAATTCTAAATAAAGTAAATTGATGTTTTAAACAAACTATGGGCATATGCTTATAGCACTGTAGAAAACTATATCTAATTTGAAGATAAAATGCGCAAAATCACAAATAAGCCTTTTAGGCAGATCACTACCGTTAAGCCATCCCTACCTCTTTTTGAATTGTTATTCAATGCAGGATAATGGCTTTAAAAATGATTTTTTATTATTAGTTTTTATTTGTTACAATACATATTGTTTACTTGTATATTTCAAAGAATACATAAATATTTTTTAAAAATTCCGTTTATCATTACTCTTTACAATTCATCCTTTATACTTCATCCCTAAGGTTAGAAATAATCATTATTTCTCCTTAAAATACATTTCGATTTTTCGTTGAAAAGAAACACGGGCGGGATAATTTTCAAATGTCGTTCTACAATCATAAGCCGTATTATATTGTAACATCTCCTTATCGTGCAACTGAAAATTGCTAATGGCTTGCGCCATCTATCGGAATAAATATAAACTATTCTCGTTGATTTTTAATTATTCCAGAATTGGCCAAATACCCATTCTTGATTAATCAAGAAAAGATAACCACGGACCTTATCCCAGTACAATATTACATTTGTACGATTTTTTTCACATTGTGTAGCGTTCTCACGCAATTCTGGCCTTAACTACCCGTTTCATGATTTTTTTAGGATGCCTTAATGACCATTTTTTTGGTCGTTGAGGTACAGCTTGCACCACGCTGATGAGGGCCAACAGCCCGAAACGCGTCCGTGGTTAGCTTTTCTTGATTAATCAAGAATGGGTATTTGGACAATTCTGGAATAATTAAAAATCAACGAGAATAGTTGATATTTATTCCGATAGATGGCGCAAGCCATTAGCAACTTTCAGTTGAACGATAAGGAGATGCCTTTTTCTTAATAAACATTTAGGTCAACTTTATTTTTAATTATGTAAATGATCGTTTAAAATCTATGTATTTATATATGAGAAATATTGCCATATTTATATTCAGAATTACTCTCTCTATATATTATTTATACATTTTTATTTATTATTATTATATTTATTTATATAATATTATATTATATATTTCGAATTGAATTGTTCGAAGCAACAGCCGCTTATATACAGATTTTCATAGATATTATTTGTAAAGGTTTTTGAAAGTTATTTATTTTATTTCCCTTTCCCCTTATATTCAAGGCAAATTAGTATACCATTGAAATTTTTAAATATGTTATTTTAACGTAAGTGTTGCTTTTGAAAATTGAGGAAAGAAGAGGAACTACAATAAAATAATTGCAGGTCTTGGTAAATTGTACTCAGTGGAATTCTATGAGTCGTGGTGGAGGTGGTTGTCTCTTGAATGATGGCTGCTGTTATTTACAGGGAAGAACAGTGTAGGACCTCGTTGAAGGTCTTCAGTGAGAGTTTAACTCCGCCCTTGCCAGTCCCAAGCCCGGATAAAAAAGAAAGAGAGGGAGCAGTAACAAGCTCACTAAAAAACCTGGGCTCAGCTGGCCTGGCTGATAGTACCATGTAAGGACTCCTATTCAAGGGATACAGGATGAGCAGCGTTTGTACTCCATGTTACGAACGGCTGCACATGGCGTCTGTTCCTCATGTTAGAGGCGGTCATTTCTTTTGGAGCTAAGTCGGCCTGCCACTGAGTAGTGCTCCCAGTCTTAATGACAAAGGCAGACGCATTCTACTTCACCGAGTCATGATGGTTGTCAAACAGACATCATCAAGGGTCACAACTTCATACTCTAATATGATTGATTGGTATTCATGCCTTTTACGATTTTTGCATATATTTACAACGTAGATATAAGTTAAATTCAAAAAAGACATCTTCTTATCGTGCAACTGAAAGTTTCTGATTTCCTTTTTAGTCTATCGGAAAAAATATAAACTATTCGTTGATTTCTAATTATTCCAGAAGTGGCCGAATACCTATTCTTGATTATTTAAGAAAAGCTAACCACAAAAGCGTTTCGGGCTGTTAATAATAATACTAAAAAAAAAGAATGAAGGGCATCTCTTTATCGGCCAACTGAAAGTCGCTAAACGCGTACGTGGTTAGCTTTTCTTCAATAATCAAGAATTTGTATTTGACCGATTCTGGAATAATTAAAAATCAACGAATATTTGATAATTATAATCGATAGATTGAGATAGCCATCAGCAACTTTCATTTGCTCGATAAGTAAATGCCATTCTTTTTTTAATATATGAACCTTATCCCAGTGCAATATAATATCTGTACTATATATACACGTAGATATAAGAGTTTTTTTATTAAATATGAAAATTAATAAGGAATTATTCCACAACTTGTTGTTTTAACCAAAGTTTATCAAGTTAATAATATCAGTAATGGTTTTAGAATTTACTAATGGAGGTATAATGCTTGTTAATCCTCTTCATTAAGTCAAAATACATTAGTCAATTTCTTAATCCTTCTAATTTTCTTGTAATTCTGAGTAAAGTATTTTTATAGATGAGAAAAAAACCTTTTAAAATAACTCTAAAGATATAAGATCTTCTAAGAATTGAATACACAAAATTCGTTAAGTCTTTAAAACCTTTTATCTGTTAATAGCTTTTAACGAATTATAACTTTCTTAAATTGTGAATTAATGGACGACCGAGATCATGTTGACCGTTCGTTATAAAATACAATGCTTTATAATACATTATAATGCGGCGTATGATTGTAGAACAATGTTTGACAATTATACCGCAAATATTTCTTTTGAACGAGAAATCTAAATTTGTTTTAAGCAGAAATAACGATTATTTCTATCCTTAGGGATGAGGTATGAAAGGATAAATTGTGAAAAGTAATGATAAACGGAAAAAATAAAGTGTCCAGTAGTGGGAAATTGATTTTTAGTTCAAAAGAAACATTTGCGGTATAATTGTCAAACATCGTTCTATAAGGCTTTATATTGAAGGAATTTGATATCCGAAGGAGTAACAGTATGGATTACTTGAAGTAGTTACTTGTTCCACTATTCCTGGATTAAGAAAGGATAAGAGATGGCTTACTGTTTAGAAAAAAGGCATATGTCCTGTAATCATAAGCATGAATCCTTCATACTTTTTTTTTGACATTGTTATGTTTTTATTTTTCGTTCTTGAATTGGTGTTTCCTTATATTTTGATTTCAACTTTTCAATTCTTCAGAAATATTTTATCTAGCTGTCTAACTCTGGAATTCAATGTTCTTGTACCATTTCTGAAGAAAATTACCTTTTTCTTTTAACATTGTTTCAAATCACTTGATATTTATCTTCTTTGGAATTTGTTTTTTTTTTCCTTTTGAATCCTCTTAATAGTCTTTTTCTGAAAATATAACATAAAAATAATCTAAATTGTTGTATATTATTATTCGGGATTCTTTTTTTCCTACTAGAAAATGATGTATTCTGCATGGTTTTCCAAAACATATACACGCCTAGACAAACCTTAAGGAAGTTGTACTTTTCAGCATGTTTATCGGGATTGAGACAATAACTCTGAAATATATTTGATACACAGTGACTTTTGTGAAATTTATTTTAAGGGGAAAAAACGATTATTTCTAACCTTAGGGATGAAGTATGAAAGGATGAATTGTGAAGAGTAATGATAAACAGAAGAATAAAGTGTCCAGGGATCGGAAACGAACCCACAGTGTTCCGCTTACCGGGCATTTGCCATGTCCACTAGGCTATCCTGGATATATTATCATTTTCATTACTCTTCACAATTCATTCTTTCATACTTCATCCTTAAGGTTAGAAATAATCGTTATTTATCCTTAAAATAAATTTCAATTTTTCTTCAAAAGAAATATATGTGGGTTATTTTCAAATGTCGTTCTACAATCATAAGACGCATTATATTGTATTATAAATTACAATGACATTTATTAAAGACACGAGTTAACTAAGTGTGAACAGAATTGCCTCTATCTCTTTCTAAAAAAAGGACATTAAGGAATTTATTACCGCTGAGATAATGATGACGTGATCCCAATGACCAACCAACGTCAAAATAATAGAGTAAATTTTTTTTTTCAAATATGATTTATAGCAAGTAGATACACAATAATCAATAAGAATGAAGTGATATTTAAAATATGTTCTTTCAATATTGACAAGGTTGATGGGGTTGTTGACAAGGATTAGAACAAGTTGGTCCATTAGAGTTTGAAAAGACCTTAATGACCTTATTCATCGCTTGTGACCTTGCCTCAATGCCCCTTCTAATTTTCCCATTTGTAAAAGATAACCCGATATCAATAGCGTCTTTTAAAATGTGTTTCGTCGCTATATTTAAAAAAGAGCAGTCAATAAGATTTTTTTTTAAATGAATCTGATTGGACTGTGTGAACAAGTGTTTTACATATTTCAGCCAAAATGTATTCTCATTTATCAAAAATGCGACACAAAATTTTGATGTTTTGTATCGTCCCTATATTTAAAAAAGAGGGGTTTATTAGCGTTTTTAAAAATAATTTTGATTGGACTGTGTGAGCGAATGTTTTGCATATTTCAGCCAAAATGTATGCTCGTTTATCGAAAATGCAACGCAAAATATTGATTGGATCTAAACCTAAAATACAAAAACGATATAAACAATCATTCTGAACGTAACAAAGTTGAGATTCATGAAGCAATGAAGAGAGTAATCAGCCCGTAATATACCATGATAACTGACAGTATAAATAGATTCACACACACATACAAAAGCCTTTATTAGGACTTGCCCCATACAGATTCTTCCAATTGGGTAAGGTAATAATCATCTTGTGTTATTTACATAGGTAGTGAAATATAAATTGAACTGGCTTTACTCTTCATCTCAAAGCCATTCACTTGTTGACTGGTCCTTACATAATGATGAGTATAAATAAATTCTTAGATTCCATAAATTCAAAAATTGGTATTTCTTGTTGCTTAGTCTAAATAATGTATTTTATTCTCCAATGCGGCTTCCAAACAGGATATATATGAATTCAATCAGTTTTTAAAATATCGTAATATATATAGTTAAGAGATAATAATTATATATATAATATTTTCTATTTATTCTTTATAATATATTAAGTTTATAAATGTTGCTAAGTATCAATATGCAACAAAGACAAATATTTGATATATAATTTTAGCATAAATGTCAATGTTTTGGGTTAATCATAAATAGATATATTTAGAAACGGAATATCAAATCTATTCTAAGGAAGAATACAACAGCCATCATGATTTGATCTTCTTCTCTTCTTTATTATCTCCACTCAATCATATTAGGGTATCAAGCTTGTAGAGCTTCAGACTTGACAACCATCATGACTGGGTGAATTAGAATGCGTCTGCTTTTGTCGTTAAGACTGGGAGCACTACTCAGTGGCAGGCCGACTTGGCTCCAAAAGTAATGGCCGCTTCTGACATGAGGAACAGACGCCATGTGCAGCCGCTCCTAACATGGAGTACAAACGCTACTCATCCTGTATCCCTGGATTAGGAGCCCTTACAGGGTACTACCAGCCGGGCCAGCTGAGCCCAGGTTTTTTAGTGAGCTTGTTACTGCTCCCCCTCCTTCTTTTTCATCCGGGCTTGGGACCGGCAAAGGCGGAGTTTCATGATTTGATTATGGTGCCAATCGCGAACTGAGGATGGCTCTTAGCAGAAGCTCGAAGTCAACAATTGTACCGATTATAAATGAAGTATTAGATGAATATATCACTCAACCTTTGATAACAGAATAATCAATCTATTATAATTTCAAGAACCAAAATATTATAACTAAATATTACCTTCAATCATGATTTAATACTGACTTTTCTTAACGTAATTGTGAACAATTCCCTGAATGAATTATCTAAACAATGCTCACTAAATACTGTGATATTTTATGTAATTCTATAATTATTGATTTTTAGAAATACTGGACATATTTCAAATAGTTTTATTCACTAACACCGAACTGAATTCTTCCACCACCCTAAACGGAATACTGTACAATCATTCTGAACGCAATCTGCAACTATCTTGAACTGATTACCGCAACTATCTTGAACTGATTACTGCAACCATATTGAACTGATTAATTCAACTATCTTGAAATTATTACTCTAACCATCTCTTGAACGGAATCTGCGGACATCTTTAAACAGAATTTACAAAAATCTTGAATTGAATACTGCAACCATCTTGAACTGATTACTGCAACCATCTTGAACTGATTACTGAAACTATATTGAACGATTTCTGAAAACATCTTGAAACAGAATTTACAAAAATCTTGAATTAAATACTGCAACCATCATGAACTGATTACTGAAACCACCTTGAACTGATTACTGCAACTATCTTGAACTGATTACTGCAACTATCTTGAACGGAATCTGAAAACATCTTGGATTGAAAACTGAAACCATCGTGAACTTCTGATTACTGCAACTATCGTTAACTGATAACTAAAACTTTCTTGAACTAAATACTGCACTCTACATTTTAACATAATATCTAACCCATCCTGATAATGCATCCATATCGAAAGATATACGCCACTAATCAATATGCAAATACAGAACAAACAAGAATTCCATTTGATAGTAAACAAGTTCAATAATGGATAACCAATTGATGATTAGAAGTTTTGAACGCTCAACCTTTACTGAACAAATACATTCATAAATTCAAAAACCAAATCCTGAATCAATGAATACACCAATTCCGAACTAAACGCTAAACTATAAATGAGATAAATTACTTTGAAAATACTTTAATAATAATTAATAGAGTAAACTATTGTCTTATATAATGATTCAAATTTCAAAAAATATTTCTAGAGTAAATGAAGAAAGCATGAGAAAATCGGGAAACAAAATGATAAACTAAAGATAGCCAATAAACTAACCAATCATGAATTTTATCAGAAGGAAATAAGATATAATTATATCTAAAGACAAATAAATAAATTATAAACTGATAGGAATAATTTTAGTGTTTGAAAACGTAAAAATTATAAAAAGAATTAATTGATTAGATATAAACGGAACAAAGATCTCAAGAAACCTGAATCAAGTGATCAATCATGAATCAAATTTAACGAATCAATAATTTGTAGAATTAATCAACAATTGATTGAAGAAGTTACTATGAACTTAATAATTAAAAACAACATGAAAAAATCGAATTTTCCAAGAAAACAATCAAATTTAACATTTTTAAATGCAAATAGTTAACATGTTATGAGAAATCAAGATGAAAATATGTAAATTTTTATTAAGCTAGAGGAAAATTCTTTAGACTTATTTATCATTAATCTTTCTTTCATTTTTGCTGATAGAATAAAATCAAAATTTTAAAAAATCAAAATGGCCAATCTTATGGCGTCACAAAACGGAAGAAATATTCGAAAGTAATTGTGTTTTCGGTCATAAGACTAACCAATATAGGTAAGTAAGTATTCAAATAAATATATTGTACATACTACATATGTTAAATATTTGTGTTGTATCTAAGAATGACTACCAGTCATTGAAATCCTAGAGAAAGATCACTCTCAGCCTTTCTAATAATAATGAACTTTTATTTTCTTATATGCTAATCCGAAATCTCAAAAGGTTCTATTTACATATGTACAATTCACAATGTTTCTTTGACTTTATATTCTTTGACTTGATCCTCTTTGACTTTGTCTTTAACTTTCACTTTGTAACTGTCTGGACAGGGTTCTTCTTTATCTACTTTCACTTCGGAACTGTCTGGACAGGGTTCTTTTTTTATCTACTTTCACTTTGGAACTGTCTGGACAGGGTTCTTTTTTATCTACTTTCACTTTGGAACTGTCTGGACAGGGTTCTTCTTTATCTACTTCACTTTGGAACTGTCTGGACAGGGTTCTTCTTTATCTACTTTCACTTTGGAACTGTCTGGACAGGGTTTTTCTTTATCTTCGAATCTATACCTTCTCTTCCGCCTTACTTACTATACCTTCTCTTCCGCCTTACTTACTATACCTTCCCTCACTCCGATCTAATACCTTCTTTTATTTAGTCGAAAACAGTCACGTGGGCGCACTCTGTGGCGTATCCCCTGGGGCACGCCATCTAGAGCCGATTTTCCCAACCATTCTTAACATACCCCCAACCTCTTTGTGTGAGCACAAAGAGTTAAAAGGCATATATCCTCTTCTGAGGTCACTTCTAAGGGGTAAATCTTTTGGATAGGTCTCATCAACAAACCCGCGTTGTTTTTACTCTTGCCACTCTGATCTTTCCATCCCTGCCCGGAATCAATTCTTCTATTTTTGCCATTGGCCAATCTATTCTCTTTTGATCATAATTTCCAATAAGAACTATCTCTCCGATTCTAAGAATAAACTCCGATCCCTATTTTCCCTTTTGTACCAACAACCCCAGCTGATAATGAACCTGCACATATTCCTCTCTTGCAACTTCTTGATGAAAATCTTTTAATCCACCCAATCACTCTAAGGTTACTGGAATAGGAAGAAAATCACCTTCTTTCCAGTGCAACCTCTGCTAGTACACATTCCTTACTTTCCATATTTACTTCCTCTTTGTTCACTATCAATTCGGTTTTCATCCAATCGTCTGGATCCCCATACAACCAGTGGGGTCCCTTCCACCACTCACTCTTAAGATAGCGAGTAGCAGAACAACCTCTTGAAGGAAGATCAGCTGGATTCTCATCTCCTGATATATGTGCCCAGCTCTCTACGTCGGTTAAATTTCGAATTTCATTAACACGGTTTTTCACAAATGTGTTCCAGGTTTGGGCTCTCGTTATCCATGTTATTGCTGTAGAAGAATCACTCCACATGTACGTTGGGTAATCCACCCCCAGAGCATTTCTTATTGCGTTCAACAGCCTTGCTCCCAAGACACAGGCCATAAGCTCGAGCCGCGGTATACTTATCCTCTTCAGAGGAGCAACTCTAGCTTTGGCCCACAGAAAAACTACTCTGACTGTATCCTGTACCACAGATCTAGCAAAGACAACAGAGGCGTAAGCTTCACAACTAGCGTCGCAGAAGACATGCAATTGTACGTCTCCCTCAGAGTCCAGGTACAGGCATCTAGGTATCACCACTTGATCTAATGACGCGATTTCATACAACCAGCTTCGAAATTCCTTCTCTATATCGGTCGGTAATTGCGCATCCCATTCAAACTTAAGAGTCCACGTTTTCTGTAATAGAACCTTGGGGCTTATCAATACAGGACTAAAAAATCCCAACGGATCAAAGAACCTTTGTATGCAGGACAGTACTGTCCTTTTCGTCAAACCGTTCGGGATCTGGAATGGTCTGGTCACATAGCACTTCAATATGTCCTCCATATTGTCCCATAAAAGTCCTAAAACAGAGACATCACTCTCTGCCTGTGCAAAGACTCCCGTAATCGCCCACTGGTTCAATTCCATCTTGGCTTCTGTCATCAACTGTATAGAAATTTCCATGAAATCTTTTACCTCCTCTTCTTTCAGAGATGTTACGCAATTGTCTACGTAGAACGATTTCAGTAATTTCGCCGCTACAAGCTTTCTTTCATCTCTAATGGATTCCAGGTGATATTCTAATACCGCAGCCAATAAAAAGGGGCTACATTTCAGACCAAAAACAACACGTTTGTGTCTCAAACCTTTCGTCTCGTTTGTTCCCGTTTTCCACCATAAAAATCTCAGACAATCTCTTTCCATTTCCTGTATACGGAAATAGTCTGAAATGCCTTCTTGATATCAGCTACGATTCCAACATTTCCCCGTCTAAAACGTAGAAGCGTCTCTGGTAAAATCTCTAACAGATTGGGCCCTGTCTCTAAACAGTCGTTTATAGCTAGGCCATTCGCACCTTTGCAGGATGCATCGAAAACTGGTCTGACTGGGGTCGTTAAACTTCCTGGCTTATACACAGGTCGATGTGGCAGATAACGTATCTTGGAACCATTTATTCCCATCGGTATTTCCTCAATAAAGGCTTCCCCAATCCAGTCTCGCAACACGCCATCATATTCTTCAAATTTTCTTGTATTATATAGTTGTTTAGTTCTCGCTACTAATCTTCCATAAGCTATCGCCTGATTGTCATTTAGAGTTCTTCTTTATTTTCCCGCCAAGGTAAGGCGACTATATAACGTCCATTTTTTTCTCTTTTCACAGTTTTCTTGAATTCTGCTCTTACCCTTTCATCGTGTTCTTTTCTATTTTTGTCTGAGCACGCATCCTTTATCCCCAAGACTTCCAAGTCCCATAATTCTTCTATTCTGGCCTGATTCAATAGAGCTGTGATCATGGTCGTAACTAGGCCTTCCCCTTGGTATGATGGGCGTCCACACAAGATCCAGCCAAAAATAGTCTCTATGGCTGTTGGCCCTGATTTCAATTTTAATGTTCTACCTGTTAGGCATTCACCGAAATAATCACTCCCTATTAAGATATCAATCTCTTTGTTTTGAAAGTCTTCGCTATTAAATTCCACGTGGTGAGAAATAAGCTCCTTCACCCACTGACCCATGGGAATAAAGGTGGTCCTATTGCAAATGGTCTTTTCTTCCAGGACATTAATACCGATCTAATTTCCTTTCTTGATGTTTTCCAGTTGGATTCTATAGATGCCGTATTTCTCTACTCCGGTCATCCCTCCTCCAAATAACGCCTTCTGTATTTGTCCCTGACCAATCTTTTCTAGGTTTAACTGTCCAATCAATGCTTTTCTGATATAGCTTCTCTGGCTCCCGGAGTCGAATAAAATCCGTACTTTTCTTTGTCCTCTTGGACTCTCTACCCTAGCGCTGGTGATCATCAGTAGTACCTCACTGGAGCATGTTTGGTTAGCCATTGATGTTGAAGGAGCCTCCAGGTTGTCCCTTTTTACATCTGATTTCTTCTCGTGTATTTCTCCTCTTCTTCTTGAGCACATCAGTTCTACGTGTCTGCCCTTACATGCAAAACACTTAAATTCACTCCTGCAATCCCTTGCCATATGTCTCCTCCCTAGGCACCGGAAGCAGACCTTTGCCTTGGTAGCCTTTTGTCTGCGTTGCTCCAGCGTCATCCGTTTTACTCTGTTACAATTCCTTGACTTATGGCTAGTCATATCGCAAAAGACACAACTCTCGTTGTCACTTTGGTTTAAGAGATGTGCCGCTGTCGGAGATGTTCTTTTCTGGATCTCCTTTTCTTGCATATTTTCTGGTCTTTTAAAGCCAGCTCGTACAAATTCCAGCCGCTCAGCTCCTCTAATTTCTTCTTTTATAAATTTTAAAAGATTATTCAATCGCTGTGAGCTATTAGGTTCTTTGGTGTTATCCTCCGACTGGTATCCTGCCTCTGGTCTTCGTTGCCATATCTGCAGTACATAATCAGGCAGGCTGGATTCTACTATTGGGTATAGGAACACCGCATTCTGATCGGTAGTCACTTCTAATGACTCCAACGATCTCAGTGAAGCCATAAGTGGGTCATACAGATCCGCCAATGTTCTCCTTTGAGAACTTGCTTTCTAGACAATCAATTCAAGTAGTTGTCTAACGTACATTTCTGTCAGTAATACTTTGTCGCCGAATTTTTCTTGTAGAGCTTCTCTGGCCTTTGCATAATTGGCCTCGGTGACGGTATAACCTTCTAGAAATTTTTGTGCTCTGGAACCTTTGGTCACTGCTTGGTGGAGGTAATGGAACTTGTCCACATCGCTTAAGGTGTCGTCCTTATGAATTCTCTCGAACTGCCCCCACCATGGCAACCATTCCCTCAAGGTTCCGCTGAACTTCAAGAGTTCCAACTTGGGCAATTTGCATATCCTTTTTTCCGTTAATGCAGAAGTAGAGCCATTTCTTTCCCGCTGAATCGTTGCGATGGAGTACAACGCGTCTTGTACCTCTACTTCCATTCTGATCAGCATACGCTCATACACACCGCAGCCTTCCAATTCTGCTGAGAATAAGTCTTCCGAGGCCTCCTCTTCTAAAAGTAAGGTCTCGATCTTTCCATTCAAAGCCTCTACTTCCTGTTCGAATCTTTTTAGCTGCTGGTGTAAAGCTAATATCTCCTTTCTATTCAAAGGATCATCCTCGATTATCCTTTTGATTTCGCCACCTTCTTTGTCATTAATCCTCTGAGAGGAGATCTCATCTTCCTTAGGTTTTCCATCTTCTCTAGGATCACGTCCGGGCTCACCAATTTGTTAAATCTTTGTGTTGTATCTAAGAATGACTACCAGTCATTGAAATCCTAGAGAAAGATCACTCTCAGCCTTTCTAATAATAATGAACTTTTATTTTCTTATATGCTAATCCGAAATCTCAAAAGGTTCTATTTACATATGTACAATTCACAATGTTTCTTTGACTTTATATTCTTTGACTTGATCCTCTTTGACTTTGTCTTTAACTTTCACTTTGTAACTGTCTGGACAGGGTTCTTCTTTATCTACTTTCACTTTGGAACTGTCTGGACAGGGTTCTTCTTTATCTACTTTCACTTTGGAACTGTCTGGACAGGGTTCTTCTTTATCTACTTTCACTTTGGAACTGTCTGGACAGGGTTCTTTTTATCTACTTTCACTTTGGAACTGTCTGGACAGTGTTCTTCTTTATCTACTTTACTTTGGAACTGTCTGGACAGGGTTCTTCTTTATCTACTTTCACTTTGGAACTGTCTGGACAGGGTTTTTCTTTATCTACTTTCACTTTGGAACTGTCTGGACAGGGTTCTTCTTTATCTACTTTCACTTTGGAACTGTCTGGACAGGGTTCTTTTTTATCTACTTTCACTTTGGAACTGTCTGGACAGGGTTTTTCTTTATCTTCGAATCTATACCTTCTCTTCCGCCTTACTTACTATACCTTCTCTTCCGCCTTACTTACTATACCTTCCCTCACTCCGATCTAATACCTTCTTTTATTTAGTCGAAAACAGTCACGTGGGCGCACTCTGTGGCGTATCCCCTGGGGCACGCCATCTAGAGCCGATTTTCCCAACCATTCTTAACAACATATATAATTAAAAGTGATTTATCCATATTTCCTTTTCCATTCAGCATGGACACTATCAAATTTTCATCTGTTATAAACCATTATTAACGAAATGTTCAATATTTTAAAATTTAATCCTAAACCTTTTTTTATATGAAATGAAAAATGAAAATCGATTTCAAATTATCTGTATTGATTTTCGGAAATATATAAATTTCATAACCTTTTATAAATAAGGATGAATAAGGGTTGTTTAATTGAATATTTGAAATTTTCAACCCTAAAGGGTAAAAAGGCGTGTATTCAATGTATTTGGGTATTTATCCATATCTCCTTTTCTATTTAGCATGAGGAGTATCAAATTTCATCTGTTATAAATCATTATTAACCCAATGTCCAATATTCTAAATTTTAATCCTAAACCTTTTTTATTTGATATGAAATGAAAAATGAAAAGCGATTTCAAATTATCTCTATTGATTTTCGGAAATATATGAATTTTATAACATTTTGTAAATATAGATAATAAGTGTGAAACGCCATTTAGCAATTATCTCGCATGCGTTTCTTTTGAACGAAAAATCGAAACTTATTCCCATTCCTGGACACTTTATTTTTCCGTTCATCATTACTCTTCACAATTCATCCTTTCATACTTCATCCCTAAGGTTAGAAATAATCGTTATTTCACCTTAAAATAAATTTCGATTTTTCGTTCGAAAGAAACCATGCGGGATAATTGCTAAATGTCGTTTTACAATCATAATACGTATTATATTGTATTGTAAATAGATAATAAGTTAATTTAATAAATATATTTTCAACCTCATAATGTAAAAAAAGAGCGTATATTCAATGTATTTTTGTATATTTATATATATATTATGTATAATATGTAATTATAAATATTCAATAAGGCTACACACCTATTTATCATATTTTTAAAAGGTTATCAAAAGAAATAAAATATTTCCTAAAATCAATAAATATCATTTGAAATCTCAGAAAGCGGTATGTACATAAATAAACAATAAAAATATTGATATAATTTATTACATATAAAAATATATCGTAATGGAGTTCCAAGTAAAAAAATAACGATTGTTTTTTAAAACAAAAACATTTCATCTCAAAGGAATTTCAGGTTCATAAAAGAAACATGAATTTATTTCACAAAGGCTGAATAATATTCTACCATATTGAAAAGATGATGATATGATAATCAAATTCATAGAAGAACTAAAGAAAAGAATTCTCTTTGCGATAGAGAGATAACAATTTAATCATAACTAAATCGTTAAATTTTCATTTCAAAATATTTCTTCAATAAGGTTGAAAAATACGAGAAATGTCTTTATTATCAAGAAATAGGATAAGTTATTATAGAAATGTATTTTATTGTTATAATATGATGACATTTTCACAATTCGATTTTTATCAATTTACATTTTTTATGAAAAGAGGCGATGTGGAAGTCTAATTCAACATTTTTTAGGTAAATTTGAAATGGAATTTTTCTATTATGTATTGATTTGTCAATTATTTTAGATCCATCAATTTGGTAAACATAAATGGTAAATCAAAATCAATTTAGAGTAAGCAATGTTTTTTAGAATAAAAAATAACTTCGTATTGAACTAAGACAACCTCTAATTAATGGCCACCTTTAGAAGAGACCAAGAGCTTTTATAAGCTTTGGTTCCTCATGGGAGGTTCTACTGAATCTTGAGCTCAAATAAGAGACCACCTCCATGAGAAACCATGGAGGACACACGCCTTTAGGACATCGTTTCTCATTAAAGATTATGAAATATATAAATATATATTTAAAAAAACGAAATAGGCATATCCTGACCAGCTCACATGAGCTTTCTAGTTGGCAGAGCGCCATCTAGTGGAACAGAAATTAACTAAAGGTTGATTTAGCCTGTTCCTTCATATTTGGCCAACCCATATATATATATATATAAATAGTAATTTTTTTATATTAGGAAAATAGAGGAAAAATAAACTATTAAGATACTATATATATATATATATATGTGTCATAATATATGCTCTTCCAGGATTAATAAAACAAACCAACAGCCAACGAGAGAGAGATGGGCAGCTAAAGCGAGACACTTTAGACAACTAACTTACGACCATTTTTTGGCCACATTCCTGAGGGGGCCGCCCGTCACCACCTGGCGACTATTCTGGTTAGCCCCCCGGTGGTGTACACAGGGAAAACAGTCGTTCAGCGGATAACCTCTCGCTCGCTCTCTCTCGGCTGGCTGCCTGGGTTATTGCTCTATCAACTCGTCGTGTGATTAGTTCTCACCTCACGACATTATTACCACTATATTGTCACATATATATATAATATTTGGAAATACGTAAAATAAAATGGCCTGTGTGGGAGTACAAGGAAAGAGGGAAGATAGCCAGGTCAACAAACAACCCCCTTGGTAAACAAGTATCACGACTTCATTCTCCCCTAGGGGACTTATCTTACTTAAAGCGGCTTAAAAGCGGCTAGACGGGATGATCAAGGTTCAGTTCTCACCGAGGTGTCCTCGACGCCAGTTGTTCTAGGGGTTGTTCTGGGACCTTCTATCTTTCCTCCCCGATCTATTCCCTCACGGGTTTTTACCTCTGGATCCTGTCTCCTGTGTGTCCTTACCACCCATCGTTCAACAACCATGACTGCTTCTAACCAACATGCCACGCTGCATTCATCCAACAGCATAAACTACATCACTACAGAGAGCCGACAGGATGAACAAGGACAAGAACCAGACCCCATCGGAGGTAGGTCAGATCGACGAGAGAGTGGAGCTCCCCTCCGCCCCAATCACTCTGGAGAACCTGGTAACCTGCCTCACAATTGCCTTACAAAACCTCCGCCCAAAGGCCCGTCAAGACTTAGAGGTGCCCAAGTATGACGGTAGGTATCCAGCACAAAGCTTCTTCGAGACCTACGACAACCAAGCGGACCGAGCTGGACTCTCCGCTTCCGAGAAACTAGACAGACTGCCGCTGTTCCTGGTCCAATAGCCCTTGCAATACTTCCACCAGCTTCGGCTGGACACTCGGAACTACTTCCAGGCGAGACACACCTTACTGGATCTCTACCCCTCGACCAGCGAAGTCACCTACTCTAAATACTTCGCCCTGCGTCTACAAGATCAGTCCTTGGAAGAATATTACCGCACCAAGACCGCCATGGGGCTACAACTAGGCCTGCCCCAAGAGACTATCTTGGAAACCTTGACCGAAGGACTACCCTTCGGGGACCAACAGTTAGTAAGGATCATACCGCTAACCTCCCTAACCGAGTGGTACGACAGGGTATCAAGGATTCGGGAATATACCCAGCCCACGACACGCCAAGAGAGCAGTGGTCCACCTTATATCTCGGGACCCAACACCAGCACACAGAGATTTCAACCCAGGTCTTCCCACGGTGCAACCAGCTTGCCATCTTCACCATGTCGGTACTGTAGCCAGGATCATTGCAACAAACAATGTCGTAAACAACCATTCGCCGCCAACAATACTCTCCTCCACCAGGTACAGACTCCTGAGCAGAGGTCTACTCTCCGGGATGCGCAAATCCATCCCATCATGCAAGCTATCACAAAACCAATATCCACGCCCCAAATTTTTCACTTCGCACCTTCCCAAATCCCAATTGAACAGACTTCCCAAGTCCCAATTGAACATACTTCCCAAGTCCCAATTGAACAGACTTCCCAAGTCCCAATTGAACAGACTTCACAAGTCCCAATTGAACATACTTCCCAAGTCCCAATTGAACAGACTTCCCAAGTCCCAATTGAACAGACTTCCCAAGTCCCAATTGAACATACTTCCCAAGTCCCAATTGAACAGACTTCCCAAGTCCCAATTGAACAGACTTCCCAAGTCCCAATCAAACAGACTTCCAAGTCCCAATTGAACAGACTTCCCAAGTCCCAATTCAACATACTTCCCAAGTCCCAATTCAACAGACTTCCCAAGTTCCAATTAAACAGACTTCCCAAGTCCCAATTGCACATACTCCCCAAGATCCCACTACCCCTGATCTACATGAGCTGACTGTGGAAGATGAGATGTCCAAGAACCCTCAACATGCCCACCGCCTACTGTTAGAGGACACAGACCTCAGTGACTCTAGAACGCCGGACAAGCGAGACAGCCCCAGTCTCAGTGAGGAGAAGTGTTACGAGAGTTTTGGTGACTTCGAACCAACGCATTCCGACAGTATTAGAGAAATACAAAACCCCACTGAAACAATTTCTTCCAACAACGCCGTCCCCTGCCAGTCTACGCCACCACGAGCAGATCAAGCCGCCTACGTCCCGCGGACTCGTCTACACGCCATGTACGGCAACCACATTCCCCATCGGGACTTTCCAACATGAACCAAGGTTCAATCTGCGACCCCGAACCTCTCCAAGTCTTCAACGCAACCCAGCTTCGAAGTCCAACAGAAGCCCATCAACAGTGAGTGTTTAACTTTATTTTGATTTCGTCCGTTTACATTTTTGCTTGTTATACAAGGTATGTCCCATAAGTTCCCGGACTGGGTCCATAAAAAAAAAGGTAAGATTTTTTTAATTTTTTTTTATTAAAACTTTTCAAAGTAATCCCCCCTTGCTTCAACGCACCAGCGCCATCGTTTCTCCCAATTGTCGAAACAGCTTTTATAGGCCTCTTTTGGAATGCTCTTCAATGCCAGCAGCGATTTTTCTATTATGTCTTCCCTGGTGTCAAAATGTCTTCCTTTTAGAACTGCTTTGAGTTTGGGGAACAGGAAAAAGTCATTTGGTGCGATGTCTGGGGAATAGGGTGGTTGAGGTAGGATTTCTGTCCCGTTTTTCGCCAAAAAACTCGTCACCAAGTGCGCTGTGTGAGGGCGGGCATTGTCATGGTGTAGGATCCAGTCACCATTAGTCCATTTTTCTGGCCTTTTTTTTCGAATCCTTTCCCTTAGACGGCGAAGAATGCTCAAATACATTTCCTTAATAACTGTTTGGCCTGCAGGAAGACACTCGTGATGAACAATGCCCTTGTTATCTAAAAAAGCGACCAGCAACATCTTGTTTCTGGATTTCAATATCCTGGATTTTTTGGGTCTAGGCTCACCCTGACCTCTCCACTCGGCAGATAGACGCTTGGTTTCAGGGTCATAGCCATAGACCCATGTCTCATCGCCTGTGATTATCTTGTCTTTCCATTCCGGATCCGTTTTTGTCATTTTAAACATGTCTTCACAAGTTGCAAGCCGACACAGATTTTGCTCATTAGTAAGGAATCTTGGGATGCATTTTGCAGGAGTCTATTTGAGCTTCAAATCTTCGGTTACGATCTTTCCAATCGTTGTTTTAGAGATGCCTGTGTCTTGCTCTAGCTCCAGCAAAGTGGTTCGAGGATTTTCTTTTATAAAATCGGTGATTTTTTGCACATTTTATCAGTACTTTGAAATTTTGGGCGTCCTTGACGAGGAGCATCTTCAATGGAAATTCGGCCAGCTTTAAATCTAGAATGCCATTCAAAACAGTTGTTTTCTTTGGGGCGTCATTGGGGAATGCTTTATTAAGCATTTCAAAAGTTTCGGTTGCTAATATTTGAAGTTTCACACAAAATTCTATGCAAATCCTCTGCTTCAATTTTTTTCCATCGTGAAATCGCCGCAGCGCTAGGTGTGACCTTTAAATAAATTAGAATTACCTTGGCGCGCGCGCACCTACCGACTCGATATTGGTACCACCGTGTTGCCAGATATTTTTTCTATAATAAACAGTCAAATTTATTTACATTTTCCATTTATTTATTTTTTTATGGACCCAGTCCGGGAACTTATGGGACATACCTTGTATATATATATATCACATCCATGTTAGCCCACTTTTAACACAGTTCATGCTCTAAATAACTTATCTCATATCAATTTTAAAACCATAATATGCCCATTTTATGTTTAAATTTACTTCATTTATTTAACTACTAGACGAAAGGCCCGGGCAACGCCCGGGGTTTACCCGAGTGCGAATATATTTTAAAAACGTTGTCTTGGGTGGTCGCTATTGACAGGGTGGTCTGTATAGACAGGTGGATGTATCACACAGCTGATAACAGGGTTGTCTAGAGTGGTCGCTATAGACAGGGTAGTCTGTATAGACAGGTGGATGTATCACACTGCTGATAACAGGGTTGCCTAAGGTGACCGCTATAGACAGGGTGGTCTGTATAGACTGGTGAATGTAACACACTGATGATAACAGGGTTGCCTAAGGTGACCACTATAGACAGGGTGGTCTGTATAGACTGGCAGCTGATAACAGGGTTGCCTAGAGTGGTCGCTATAGTCAGGGTGGTCTGTATAGACAGGTGTATGTATCACACTGCTGTTAAGAGGGTTGCCTAGAGTGACCGCTATAGACAGGGTGGTCTGTATAGACAGGTGAATTTTACACACTGATGATAACAGGGTTGTCTAGAGTGGCCGCTATTGACAGGTGTAAGTATCACACAGCAGATAACAGGGTTATCTAGAATGGCCGCTATATACAGGGTGGCCTGTATAGACAGGTGGATGTATCACGCTGATAACAGGGTTATCTAGAATGGCCGCTATTTACAGGGTGGTCTGTATAGACTGGTGGATGTATCACACAGCTGATAACAGGGTTGTCTAGGATGGTCGCTATAGACAGGGTGGTCTGTATAGACAGGTGGATGTATCACACAGCTGATAACAGGGTTGTCTAGGGTGGTCGCTATAGACAGGGTGGTCTGTATAGACAGGTGGATGTATCACACAGCTGATAACAGGGTTGTCTAGAGTGGTCGCTATAGACAGGGTGGTCTGTATAGACAGGTGGATGTATCACACAGCTGATAACAGGGTTGTCTAGGGTGACCGCTATAGACAGGGTGGTCTGTATAGACAGGTATATGCATCACACAGCTGTTAACAGGGTTGTCTAGGGTGGTCGCTATAGACAGGGTGGTCTGTATAGACAGGTGGATGTATCACACAGCTGATAACAGGGTTGTCCAGGGTGGTCGCTATAGACAGGGTGGTCTGTATAGACAGGTGGATGTATCACACAGCTGATAACAGGGTTGTCTAGAGTGGTCGCTATAGACAGGGTGGTCTGTATAGACAGGTGTATGCATCACACAGCTGATAACAGGGTTGTCTAGGGTGGTCGCTATAGACAGGGTGGTCTGTATAGACAGGTGGATGTATCACACAGCTGATAACAGGGTTGTCTAGGGTGGTCGCTATAGACAGGGTGGTCTGTATAGACAGGTGGATGTATCACACAGCTGATAACAGGGTTGTCTAGAGTGGTCGCTATAGACAGGGTGGTCTGTATAGACAGGTGTATGCATCACACAGCTGATAACAGGGTTGTCTAGGGTGGTCGCTATAGACAGGTGGATGTATCACACAGCTGATAACAGGGTTGTCTAGGGTGGTCGCTATAGACAGGGTGGTCTGTATAGACAGGTGGATGTATCACACAGCTGATAACAGGGTTGTCTAGAGTGGTCGCTATAGACAGGGTGGTCTGTTTAGACAGGTGGATGTATCACACAGCTGATAACAGGGTCGTCTAGAGTGGTCGCTATAGACAGGGTGGTCTGTATAGACAGGTGGATGTATCACACTGATGATAACAGGGTTGTCTAGGGTGGTCGCTATAGACAGGGTGGTCTGTATAGACAGGTGGATGTATCACACAGCTGATAACAGGGTTGTCTAGAGTGGTCGCTATAGACAGGGTGGTCTGTATAGACAGGTGGATTTATCACAGCTGATAACAGGGTTGTCTAGAGTGGTCGCTATAGACAGGGTGGTCTGTTTAGACAGGGTGGTCTGTTTAGACAGGTGGATGTATCACACAGCTGATAACAGGGTTGTCTATAGTGGTCGCTATAGACAGGGTGGTCTGTATAGACAGGTGGATGTATCACACTGATGATAACAGGGTTGTCTAGGGTGGTCGCTATAGACAGGGTGGTTTGTATAGACAGGTGGATGTATCACACAGCTGATAACAGGGTTGTTTAGAGTGGTCGCTATAGACAGGGTGGTCTGTTTAGACAGGTGGATGTATCACACAGCTGATAACAGGGTTGTCTAGGGTTACGCGCTATAGACAGGGTGGTCTGTATAGACAGGTGGATGTATCACACAGCTGATAACAGGGTTGTCTAGAGTGGTCGCTATAGACAGGGTGGTCTGTTTAGACAGGTGGATGTATCACACAGCTGATAACAGGGTTGTCTAGAGTGGTCGCTATAGACAGGGTGGTCTGTTTAGACTGGCGGATGTATCACACAGCTGATAACAGGGTTGCCGAAAGTGACCGCTATAGACAGGGTGGTCTGTATAGACAGGTGGATGTATCACACAGCTGATAACAGGGTTGTCTAGAGTGGTCGCTATAGACAGGGTGGTCTGTTTAGACAGGTGGATGTATCACACAGCTGATAACAGGGTCGTCTAGAGTGGTCGCTATAGACAGGGTGGTCTGTATAGACAGGTGGATGTATCACACTGATGATAACAGGGTTGTCTAGGGTGATCGCTATAGACAGGGTGCTCTGTATAGACAGGTGGATGTATCACACAGCTGATAACAGGGTTGTTTAGAGTGGTCGCTATAGACAGGGTGGTCTGTTTAGACAGGTGGATGTATCAAACAGCTGATAACAGGGTTGTCTAGGGTGGTCGCTATAGACAGGGTGGTCTGTATAGACAGGTGGATGTATCACACAGCTGATAACAGGGTTGTCTAGAGTGGTCGCTATAGACAGGGTGGTCTGTTTAGACAGGTGGATGTATTACACAGCTGATAACAGGGTTGTCTATAGTGGTCGCTATAGACAGGGTGGTCTGTATAGACAGGTGGATGTATCACACTGATGATAACAGGGTTGTCTAGGGTGGTCGCTATAGACAGGGTGGTCTGTATAGACAGGTGGATGTATCACACAGCTGATAACAGGGTTGTCTAGAGTGGTCGCTATAGACAGGGTGGTCTGTTTAGACAGGTGGATGTATCACACAGCTGATAACAGGGTCGTCTAGAGTGGTCGCTATAGACAGGGTGGTCTGTTTAGACAGGTGGATGTATTACACAGCTGATAACAGGGTTGTCTAGAGTGGTCGCTATAGACAGGGTGGTCTGTTTAGACTGGCGGATGTATCACACAGCTGATAACAGGGTTGCCGAAAGTGACCGCTATAGACAGGGTGGTCTGTATAGACAGGTGGATGTATCACACAGCTGATAACAGGGTTGTCTAGAGTGGTCGCTATAGACAGGGTGGTCTGTTTAGACAGGTGGATGTATCACACAGCTGATAACAGGGTCGTCTAGAGTGGTCGCTATAGACAGGGTGGTCTGTATAGACAGGTGGATGTATCACACTGATGATAACAGGGTTGTCTAGGGTGATCGCTATAGACAGGGTGCTCTGTATAGACAGGTGGATGTATCACACAGCTGATAACAGGGTTGTTTAGAGTGGTCGCTATAGACAGGGTGGTCTGTTTAGACAGGTGGATGTATCAAACAGCTGATAACAGGGTTGTCTAGGGTGGTCGCTATAGACAGGGTGGTCTGTATAGACAGGTGGATGTATCACACAGCTGATAACAGGGTTGTCTAGAGTGGTCGCTATAGACAGGGTGGTCTGTTTAGACAGGTGGATGTATTACACAGCTGATAACAGGGTTGTCTATAGTGGTCGCTATAGACAGGGTGGTCTGTATAGACAGGTGGATGTATCACACTGATGATAACAGGGTTGTCTAGGGTGGTCGCTATAGACAGGGTGGTCTGTATAGACAGGTGGATGTATCACACAGCTGATAACAGGGTTGTCTAGAGTGGTCGCTATAGACAGGGTGGTCTGTTTAGACAGGTGGATGTATCACACAGCTGATAACAGGGTCGTCTAGAGTGGTCGCTATAGACAGGGTGGTCTGTATAGACAGGTGGATGTATCACACTGATGATAACAGGGTTGTCTAGGGTGGTCGCTATAGACAGGGTGGTCTGTATAGACAGGTGGATGTATCACACAGCTGATAACAGGGTTGTCTAGGGTGAACGCTATAGACAGGGTGGTCTGTATAGACAGGTGGATGTATCACACAGCTGATAACAGGGTTGTCTAGGGTGGTTGTTATAGACAGGGTGGTCTGTATAGACAGGTGGATGTATCACACAGCTGATAACAGGGTTGCCTAGGGTGACCGCTATAGACAGGGTGGTCTGTATAGACAGGTGGATGTAACACACAGCTGATAACAGGGTTGTCTAGAGGGGGGCGGGCAGGGAGGTCACGTGTTTGCTGGCGGCCAATGTTCGCGCATTCTATCCGTGAGCTTCAGACAGACAGACAGACAGAATAAGGCAAATATATAAGTAGATAATTCAATTCCTTAAATTGCTTAACTTTAAAGAGTTACACATTTTTAAAAGTAATATTTACTATTAATTTCCCCTTAATCAAATTTGTCACCAGAGAGTAACCCCAAATTTACAACAACTAATGTGTAGTACTATCACATCATCGCATAGCGTAAACTTTTTTTTTTTATCAACTCAACCAAATTATCCCATTTTCATTTACCTGTAACCAATTTTTTTTTTCTCTCTTAAAATCGTGTCCACACTGTAGTACCATTTCTAGCTGAAACTATCATAAACAATATATCTACTGTATTTGAATATCAGTTTAAAAAAAAATTACTCTCTTACCAATATACATTATTCATATGACTTTAAATGGGCATGGGGATATCAATCTTTTTTCATAAAAATTATTATTATTTTTTTGTTCAAACATGTTAACCAATATGTATTTGGTCTTTTATTTTTATATATTGCCCCTCAACCTTTTATTAACTCCAATACAATTTTAATTTCACCTCGACCAACTTTTCTATTTTATTATTATTTATTGTTAATTTTAAAATCTCTTTTAATTTAATCCCCACTACACACACACTTTTTTCAAATTTCAAAATTTATTTCACTGCAAAGATCCACTTTTTTTTCTCCCTCGACCCCGAAGGTCTTTTTCACGTACGTGCATGTCCATTATTTGTTTAATTTATTAATTTTAATGTTATCAAGAGAACCGCACATAAGTTGTCTGCCTAATCAATCTCCTTCATTCTAAAGTATCTCTGTAAAATGTCTCAATACGTTTTGTTGACGAATGCTGCAGAGATGACTATTTGCTCCAGCCTCTTTCTAATGGCTTCCTTTGTTCATTTTAGAATGTTGAACCACTTACTTTACAGCTCTCTTACTTTCCACACTTTCCATTCTTTTCACCTCCTCATTCACGTATCCATATTGTACATAGCTATGATTGTCCATACTTACACTCTGTAACCATATTAACCTACACATGAAATTAATTTGTACATAGCGAAATTATTTCCCACCTTCAAAGAATTTCCTACACAAATTCTTCTTTGAAAGAGGGGGGGGGGGGACACCTATAATAATATTTGGAAATACGTAAAATAAAATGGCCTGTGTGGGAGTACAAGGAAAGAGAGAAGATAGCCAGGTCAACAAACAACCCCCTTGGTAAACAAGTATCACGACTTCATTCTCCCCTAGGGGACTTATCTTACTTAAAGCGGCTTAAAAGCGGCTAGACGGGATGATCAAGGTTCAGTTCTCACCGAGGTGGCCTCGACGCCAGTTGTTCTAGGGGTTGTTCTGGGACCTTCTATCTTTCCTCCCCGATCTATTTCCTCACGGGTTTTTGCCTCTGGATCCTGTCTCCTGTGTGTCCTTACCACCCATCGCTCAACAACCACGACTGCTTCTAACCAACATGCCACGCTGCATTCATCCAACAGCATAATCTACATTACTACATATATATAAATATAATAAAAAAAGGTCAGGTGTTTGTTACTAAAAATCAAAAAGGCATATCTTGACCACGCTCTGCCATTTAAAAGTTCATGTGAATGTGGTCAAGAAGGGCCTTTTTTGATTTTAATAAATATATAAATTATAATAATAATAAAAGATAAAGTTAATTATAACATAGAAGAAAATTTGATATATATTCGTTTTTTAAATTTTATTTTCTGAAATAACAATAAAATCAACCTAGAAAATAAAATTGAACAAATATTTAAAAAAGTAAACGAATATTATACAAGAAAATAATACCTAATCCAACCTCAGAACAATTTGTAACGCCTTGCCAAATGCTTTATTTTTATTTACTTCTCCTGACGAAGACAAAAGATATTTGTCGAAACGTTGAGAAAATAAAAAACTCTAACTGGCCGAAGTGTCTATTTTTTATATAAAAATGAATGCCGGCCAGGCATCCTCTATTTTTACGATAATCTAAATAAATTAATAGTGTTTTACCTTTCAGTAACAGCGTTGTTACCGAAACATCACACACTATTGATTTATTTGGATTTGGTCTTATTTTCTTGTATCTATAATCAAAATTGTTCTTTATGTTCAATGAATAACATTTAACAAAATGTCAAGAATGGCAGCTTGCTATACACCTTGCAATAGATACGGGTTTTGATTTTCACTAATTTAGCCACAAATATCCAAATATCGGTAGTTAAAATTTATATTAATTATTCTGAAAATAAAGCAATCCATACCTATATCATTAGATAATAAAAATACATATATTGGATTGAATAAGAGATTTATATATATATATATATATATTAAAAATAAAGAAGGCATCTCCTGACCACGAGCACATGTGCTTTTTAGATGGCAGAGCTCGTGGTCAGGAGATGCCTTCTTAATTTTTAATATCAACACCTGACCCACTTATCTTTTATTTTTTCTATTGTTTTTTCATATATATATATATATATATAGTTTTTTCTTATATATTTCAAATCTCAGTTAATATATTAGGAGGTATATTTTATATTTGAAAATAATATTTAGTCCTATAAATAACATATATTGCAAAATATTTATTTATATAAAAAATAGACACTTCGGCCAGTTGGAGTTTTTTATTTTCTCAACGTTTCAACAAAAATCTTTTGTCTTCGTCAGGAGAATTAAATAAAAATAAACATTTGGCAAGGCGTTAAAAATTGTTCTGAGGTTTGCAAGGGCGTTCTCACGTGATTCTTCGAATTTAGTACAACATCTAAAGCGCGAGTCAAAAACAAATATTAAACTCGTCAAAGACTATGATCTTGGAAATAAAAATATATAATAATAAAATTATAACAAATTAAGTAAAAATAAATAAATAAAGTAATATAATAATAATCACAAAGATTATTATATAGATTTATAACTATTATGTTCAATTTTTTATCTAGCTTATTAACTACTTTTTAAATTTAAAAATGAAGCATATTGTTGCGGAATATCTTCAAAAGTATTTATAGTTCTTTTCCCAAATTCTCGTGATACCCATCCCTCTAAAAATAATCTTTCCTTTTTAAATTTTATATTCCTATGAAATATCTCAATATCATTCCAATCTGGCCTATGCCCTGAAAATAATGCATGTTCCCCAATTTTGCTTAACGCCCTTCTCCCCAATAAACCCTGTTGGTGTTCCTTAATTCTGGTCTCTAAATTACGGCCGGTTTCTCCTACATAAATTTTGTCACATTCTGTGCATTTAATCCCATAAATTACGTTATTTGGTTTTGATGTGCCTATGTTATCCTTCATTATGTTATTTCTAGTTAAAAATTCCCTTTTTGTCCCAGTACTATACCAAATATTATATTTACATTTTTTCAAAATTCTAGATATTTCGTTATCCACTTCTCTAATATAAGGAATTATTATATTATTGTAACCTTCTGTAGTTCTATTCAAAATTGGCCTATCTATTTCATATCTTCTAATCCATTTATTTATGAAGCCAACTGGATATTCGGATTGTTTTAACTCCGCTCTAATTTTCTTTATCTCTTCTTTATAAATGTCTTGGTCTGTACATACCTGTTTGGCTCTTTGTACAAGAGATTTTATCACCTGCCTTTTGTGTAATATAGGATTGTTAGAATTAAAATTTAGATGTATCCCACAGTCTGTTGGCTTTCTGTAAACGCTGGTTAGAATAGATCCATCTTCTTTACGGCTTAATCCTACATCTAAGAATATTTAGTTAAAAGCTTTTTTATGAATTACCGTATCATATTCATTTCTGCTCCTTGTGAAATATATCTATAGCTTTTCATAACAATGTATCTTTCTATCATATACACCCTTATTTACATAATTAATATATTAGATAGTAAAAATACATATATTGGATTGAATAAAATATTTATTTGCCAATAATTCGGTTGGCTGAACGCCAATCTTTATCGAGCGTTACCTATTTGTATAAACAACATACAAGGTGTATATGAGATGTATACAAAAATGTAATGCCTCGATAAAGGTTGGCGTTCAGCCAACCGAAATATTGGAAAATAAATCTTTTATTCAATCCAATATATGCCTTTTTATTATTTAATATATTAATTATGTAAATAGAGGAGTATATGTAAGATACAATGTTATGAGAATATATAGATATTTTATAAGTAGCAGAGATGCTGTGAATATAACCCGGTAATTCATAAAAAAAAGCTTTTAACTAAATTAATTGCAATAGATGTTATTTAAGGCATGCATTATTATTTTCAAATATAAAATATACCTCCTACTATATTAAGTGAGATTCAAAATAGATTATAAGAATATTTATATATATGGTTCAACACAATAGTTCGGATATATAAAAGGAATAGTAAAATATTGCCAAGAAATTTGTTTAGAGTGAAATCAAAGTAATTGTTTATTATTAAATATGTAAATAATTTATTAGTTCGATGTTATGTAAATTCTGTAACTGTATATATTGCTTTCTTTTTCTTTAGATAAAAGGTGAGAAAGATATCACTCAATTTTCGAGCCTTAATTTAATACTAAAACCTGCTGAAATAGCTCTTGTGTACCTATATTCATTCAATTGCGACAATATAATATTATAGCTGTAAAAAACGATATGCAATAAGAAACTGTCAAAACCGCTGGATGGTCATACCGTTGATGAGCTAGGCTCTCCCAACATAAGAGTTTTTTTCTGCTAGAGTGGATAGCCTTTGGTCGTCTATTTATTTGAAGAAGACAGAGGCAATTTTGTTCACACTTCGTTATCTCGTGTATCTTCAATAAAGATCGCTGTAATATCTTTCAGAGTTATTGTCTGAATACTGATATATATGCCATAAGGTATAACTTTCATAAGTTTTTTTCCATGGGTGTATTGATTGTATTGACCCCAAACATACGGATATTTTATGTTATTGATTTATATTAATATTCTTAATTTTTTAAACTAAAAACTGGGTATTTACCTATTATATATTTTTATAGAATATATTTTTAAGGATATAAGACAAATAATTTTTTTCACACTTAGAGTGGTTCATAAACTAAATATAAACACTCAAAGAGAAGATTTATTTGTATAAACCAGCGTTCTGTGAGAATAATTTATTGGTCATGTTGAGACAAAACATTTTTTGTCTCCCAAGAGAAATTGCATTCAATTGTATACGTAGCTTCCCCTCAATACAAACAGTAAGGTTGGGTAGCTAGATATACATATTTTAATTAGCTCTAATTTGTTTATTAATTGGTTTTAAATAGAATAGTTTCATCTCCTTTGTGTGAAAATAAATTTGCTTATACTAACCTGATTATAATAGTTTAGAATTGTTAATAAAATGTAGTAGAAAACATCTCAAGGGAATTAATATAAATAACATGTATCTTTCTGGTCTCTCTAGGAGCCAATCTTACATTGGAGGTTGGGTTATTTAAGGTTGTGATTTTATATTTTAAGTTGTAATCTATAAAGGGAGATGGTCGCTTTCTACATATGTATGTGTATTTTTATCCATAGTTAGCTTTACACATCCAAGATGTGAACATTATGACTGCTCTGATAGAGATAAACGCGCGGAAGACATCTTCTCCTTTCTTATCTCCACTCAATCATATTAGGTTATTTAGCCTGTAGAGCTTGTTGATGGTGTATTCTGGAAATGAGTATAACTAATCAAAAGAGATTTGACAATCATTATAATTGGGTGAAGTAGAATTGCGTCTTCTTTTGTCATTAAGACTGGGAGCACTGCTCAGTAGCAGGCCAACCTAGCCACTATATGAAATGGTTGCCTCTGACATGATTAACAGACACCATGTGAAGCTACTCCTAACATGAAGTATAGAGGGAGACATCTGAGGCACTTGGACACGAAATAAAAAAAAGATTATCCCTAGTATACATTGTACAAGCCATGATATTCATGATGTGTAGTAATCATCTGTTTCACTGCAAGTCAAACACATGTCTACCACATGTAAAAAGTAGCTCGACTATTGTACTCAGAAGTATGCCAGATCTATGTTTGGTTACTTGTGCACTTACTGGTGACATTAAACTTCTGAATAATATGGTGCCATTGGAACATTTCTTTTTACAGAAAAAGATGCTTATTGCGGGATTCGATCCCGGGTTGTGGTGGTCTAAAATTGACAGTTTATATACCTCCTCCACTACAATTCCCTGAGTATAATTTGTTTAAATATTCATCTATACATAGAAATGTAAAACGAATATACACTAGTGGAAATAGAATAGGTTTCATCCAGAAGGAGCAGAAGAAAAAAACATGGACTTTGGTTCAAATTACCTTTTCTTGTGATATATATGTAATAAATAGTTACATTTTGTATTCATAATTACTGAAAATATCAAAGGTATATTCAATTCCATAAATAAAGACATAATTTGAATGTAATTCTACTATCCTATAAGCTTATGTACATAGTTTTCCTGAAAATAATTTCTGAGATTCCATCCTTCAGTGCTGCATACATAAGCAGGATCGTCCAATACAGTATTAGAGCTCTGAGAAACGGTCTGATGGATTGAATTGGCGAAACCGTTGGGAGGGTTCACAACTGATGAGCCAAGCCCTCCCAATATATTTTTTCATCGCAGTAAAGACAGTAGAAGTTTGTATTATGTATAAAATAACATTCGTACTTTCGAATCCTTTCATTTTATAATATTTTTCATTCATAAGAAATTTTAACCATTTTGGCGCATATGTTTCTTTAAAAAAATACAATTATATACTGCTCTTACTATAATGATAAAATAATGGAAAGTCCTAGCTTATTAAATTAATAATTATACCTCTGTGTGTGTGTGTGTTTAAAATTTGTTTTCTGCATTATAATCCATTTTTGTCATATTTCTCATATCAGTTTTCTATTTTTTAAAATTCAATCTCAATTATGTAAACCTCGTGCATGGAGAGGATGTGATATAATTAATTTTACTCCTGTTGAAGTTCTTCACAAGGTCAAAAAGCTAGAAATAATTAGATTATATTGTTTTGTAATACGCTCTCTTTTCCTTGAATGAAATCCTTTTCTCTTAATTTTATATTAGGAATTATTATTTTTCAATTTTATTTTTATATTCTATTTAGATGTGCATCTATTCAATTTAGAAGGATTTAGCAACATGCATTTTTATTTGAAATTAGGATTTTCAATTTAATGATAGTTTCAAATGTCTGTTAATAATATTTGAAGGTTTATTTTTTGGAGATCAAAGGTTTGAACTGAAACAAGGTTACAATAGCCTATCTCAGGGTAGAACTATCGGTCCTTTGTGATGACGAATGATTTTTCTGCGTAGATGATATTTATTGGAGGAATTGCTGCTGTTGAGTTTAGATAGTGAGAATGAATAACTTGAATTGATCCACATTCATTTGTTTTGAAGTTAACCAAAAATTCAGTTACGAATTTGAAATTTGATTTCTCATTGATTAGAATACGACCCGTGACATGGGCAAAGCTAAATATTAAGTCTGAGCTATCTAGTTAAAGAATAAATGTTTCTTTAGGCTCTTTAAATTTTCTTCCTCGTTACTTGAGTTGATAGAAATAATGTGTAGTTGCACTTCAATACCTAGTGATTGTTTATTGAATACAAACAGTAATTAAGAATGGAATCAACATATTGGTTTCTAAGAGCATGATGATAAGCAGCGATTCCAAATATTTCTTGATACAAGTCATAGATTTGTATTCATGTCAGATTTTATGATAACCTTATATTTTCAAGAAATGTTGCTATTTTAGAAGGAATTATTCTTTTACAAATACAACTTCTACTACGTTCCTTACTGCAGTGTGAAATATTGGTAAGGTCTGGTTCATCAATGGTGAATCCTCCTAGCAGTTTCGCCAATTCAATCTACTATACCGATATAATATTGCATGCATGTATCTACGACTGCTTTTGACTATTCTGGCCTATATACCTGGAATTTAATAGGAATTTCTAGTTGAGGTATTTAACCACTCTAAAGACACAAGCCTATAAGACAGTAGGCATATATATATATATGTCGTAATCGTCGTGGTTGAATGGAAGGGCGCGACCGTTATGCATGTAAGCTTCGAAAAAGAACTTGTTCCACACTCGTGAGCTCACGCGCGCGACGGCGTGCCGTAGCATACGCCCGCGAGCGCTGGCTCCTACGTTTATTTTGTACAGATTTATAGATTGAATAATTTGTATTTACATTTTAAAATATTAATTATGGCGAAAATATATTATATCTATTGGGCATTAGACAAATTATGACATATATTATATTAAAAAAAAGTTATTTTATTTTAAAATTACAATTTCTAGAATTAAATATTCTGTAAAGTCGACCGCCAGAGGTCGCCGCTTTCCCTATATAAACCTATTGTTGTTGTTACCCGTTGGCTGACTCAAATCTTTCTGTAGATATGTAAATAAGCTTTTTGTTTTCTTTATTCTTCACGCCTTAATTCAGGTAGTACGCTCTCAAACTATGTATTCTATATTCCATAAGCTCAATTAAAGCTAATTCTGATCGAAACTATTTTTATTATTATTACCACGACTACAATATTACAAGTATACTTATGTCTCATCAGAATAATCAGCAAGTTATAACTCTAATTCCAAAATCAACATTAGAAAAATCATTATATATATATATACACTTGGTTCTTTTTTTTATGCGGTAGATGCGTTCCAGGGGAATCCGCATAAAAAAAATCGCACAAAAAAAGACATACATTTATATGTAAAATGATGGATACGTTCCATTTATTTAAAAAATCGCATAAAACCTAAATAATGTTTTAAAATGCACCAGAAATCGCATAAAAAAAGATTTATAAATAATAAGATTTAATTTTTTTCTCATCATATTTCAATAAATGGCACATATGTGTGTTAATAACAAAAACAAAACTTAATATGTAAAAAAAAAAAACATAAACAAAACTTTATTTAAAATCATATTAAGAATGTTTTCATCATTATTCGCTGTCTGATAATGTGCGAACCCGTTTGTGGATTGGTGCAAGATCACTTTCATCACTTGAAGATAAAATTACGTCATCAGATCTACATGGTAATGCTTCTTTAGGAACTTCAGTGATTTTTTTTTCTTTGACAAGGTAGTCAGTAATCAAACGCTGTGATGGCTTGACTAGTTCTTTGTAGAGTTCTCTGTAGCCAGACATACAAAATTTCAGATCACGTTGGAATTTTAAGGCGCGTTCTACATCATTATCATTTTGAATAAAAAATTTTTCCAATTTACTGGAAAGTTGAAGGCCTTCCCGAAGTAATTTTTGGTCCAGTGGAGTAACATCTTCCAGTTCGCTATCTACTGTTTCGAAATCTTTAGTAGTATCTACCATACTTTCCAAAATATCATCATCATTTAGGGCTTCGTTCACAAGCAATTCTTCTATATCATGCTCGCCAAAATCATCGAAACCTTCTCCACCTATTTCCTTAGCAATTGAAATAATATCTGATGTTACTATTGTTGTTCTATTTGATTCATTTCTCTTTGATACGCATTCAGGCCAAGCAGCTTTCCAACGTGCATTTAAAGTTTGTGATTTTATCTCGGCAATTGCTAACGCAACATGATCTACACAGTTCAAGATATTAAATTGTTTCCAAACTTCAGTAACTGTTATTGTATCGGATTCCAGTTTATCGAAAATGAATTGGAAAGTGAATTTTACATAATATTTTTTAAATGTTGAAATAATTCCCTGATCTAATGGTTGAATTAGGCTCGTTGTGTTTGGAGGGAAAAAACTACCTTTATATTTGGATGTTCTAAGTTTGGATGACCTGGTGCATTGTCAAGAATTAATAAGATCTTAAATTCGAGACCCATCTCTTTCATATAATTTTCTACTTCGGGTACGAAGCATTTATTGAACCATTCAGTGAAAATAGCCGTTGTTACCCAGGCCTTCTTGTTTGCCATCCAATGTACGGGCAGTGTATTTAAGTCTTTTCCTTTTAATGCACGTGGTTTTAAAGATCGATTTACAAGCAGCGGTTTTAACATTCGATCGCCAGATGCATTGCTGTACAGCAATAAAGTAACTCGATCTTTAGCAGCTTTAAAACCACTGGCATTTTTTTCGGACTTTGCAATGTAAGTACGGTTGGCATTTTTTTCCAAAACAATCCTGTTTCATCAGCATTGAAGATTTGATGGGCACATTATCCTCCATCTTTAATAATTTTAGCCAACTTTTCAGGATATTTTCTAGCAGCTTCTTCATCTGCAGAAGCCACCTCACCTTTTATTTTTATATTATGAAAAGAATGTCTTTTTATAAAACCAGTTAACCACCCTGTGCTGGCAGAGAATTGTGGATTACTTTCAAGTGAAGATGTAGATGGCTCTGATTCTTTTAACTCCTTGTAAAATTTAAGGGCTTTCATCTTGATTAAATGTCCATCTAACGGAATTCTTTTTTGAGTTAAATCTTCAATCGAAATTACGAGAGCCTTTTCTGTTTTTTCTATTAAAGTTATTCTTGAATATGATGAAATTTTAGAACTCAAATTTGTACCAGATCTGACTGATCTTCTTATTGCCGCTTCATTTTTTTTTATTGCTCTTATAGTAGATTCGCCTAAATTATAACGTTTACCTATTGCTGTTGATCTTTCTCCTTTCGCCAAGCAATCGAGAATTATAATTTTGGTTTCTAGAGAAATTGCACTTCTTTTTTGTTTTTTATTATTGTCACACATTTTCTTTAACCCTTAATTACTCGCGTCGAGACACAGGTCTCACCTAAAATTTTAATCGAAAAAATAAATACGATTTTCGAGTCCAAATAATTTGTAAGTTTTTGTAGCTTAAGATAGCATCGAAATAAATATTTTAGACCATTTGTTCTATCGCTTGGCCCCTAGAAGGAAGAAAAATAAAACAAAAAAGCCACCGCCGAGACAAACGTCTCGACGCGAGTACTTGCGTAATAATTTTGGTTTAGGTTTCATTTTCCGGCTGGCTCTATCTTCGTAAAACAGTAAGTTATTGTTCTTCTAAGTATATTTTTTGTTCCTAAATATCCTAAATTCTCTGTCTCTCTTAGATATTTAGAATTTATTTATTTTTATTCAATATTTTAATACTAAATATTTTCTAAAATATATATTATATTATAAAAAATGGCTAGTATTTCTGAGAGGAATCAGAGTGAATCCGACATGGATTGCGATGAAATAATTTGTGATTTATCCGATACTTCTGATACCGAAATTTATAGTTATCATGACACAGACTCTGAACAGAATTCAGAGGCGGGTGAAGAATTACCAAATGATGATTCTGAATTTTATTTTGGAAAGGATGGTGTCACAAAATGGAAAAAGACAATGTGGCAGAAAACCCAGATTCGTACAAGAAGTACAAATATAATTTCTCAATTGCCAGGGCCTAAATCTGAAGCAAAATCGATAGAATCTGAATCGGATGCATTTACAAAAATAATTGATAATGATATGGTACAAAAAATTGTAGATTGTACAATGCTTATATAAGCAATATCAAAGAACATTTCTCTAGAGAAAGAGATGCCAAATTAACTACTGTAACAGAAATCCTAGCTTTATTTGGACTTTTGATAATGTCAGGTGTCAAAAGAGCTGCTCATTTAACTTATAAAGAGCTATGGGCGGTGGATGGCTCAGGAGTAGAAATTGTGAGAGCAATTATGTCACAAGATCGTTTTTTATTTCTTCTACGTTGCCTGAGATTTGATGATATTACAACAAGAAAAGAACGAAAAAAGCTGGACAAACTTGCTCCAATTAGAGAATTTGTAGAAGCCTTTGTATATAACTGTAAAAAGCTCTATACTCCAGGTGAATATAATACAATTGATGAGAAGCTCATTCCATTTCGTGGCAGGTGTGGCTTTAGACAGTATATGCCCAACAAACCTGCAAAATATGGGCTCAAAATATATACCATTAGTGATGCAAGAACATTTTATACTTTACCTTTAATTTTGAAATATATTGCGGAAAACAACCCGATGGTCCATATAAAAAAAGTAATTCACCCGATGATATCGTAAAAAGATTGATCACTCCAATATCTGGGACAAGCCGAAACATAACAACAGACAATTGGTACACTAGTTATAAATTATCCCAAGATCTTCTTACAGAACATAAACTCACTTTAGTTGGCACTTTGAAAAAAAATAAAAAGGAAATCCCTAAAATATTTCTGCCCAATAGGAATAGGCCAAAATATAATAGTATATTTGGCTTCACTCAGAATACCACCCTTGTATCTTATGTCCCAAAAAAGAGCAAGGCTGTTCTATTGCTCTCAACAATGCACTCAACTCCCACAATTGACGAAGAAAGTGGATTCAAATTAAAACCTGAAATTGTAACATTTTATAATTTGACTAAAGGCGGGGTTGACATGGTGAACCAAATGTGTGGAACTTATTCTGTTGGCCGTCGAACCAACAGATGGCCTCTATGCCTATTTTTCGACCTACTAAATGTTGCAGGCATAAATTCAGAAATAATTTTCAAGTCTTTAAATATAAATTCACCTCGAGTTCCAAGAATAATCTTTTTGAAAAATATTTCCCTACAATTATTCCAGGATCATTTAAAAATTCGATCCCAATTGAAAAACTTGCCAAGAAGTCTCCATGACCTGATAATATTGCATTGCAAGAAGGCTGAAAGTCCAGAGGTAAGTTATATATATTTCATAAAATTATTTAAAATGATAAACATAACAATCTTTTGTTTACCACAGATCGAAATGAGTGTAGAGTCAGAACCTAAGAAGCGAAAACGGTGCTATGTTTGCCCAAGTACCAAAGGTAGTATTGCACAAATTATTTGCTACAAATGCAGGAGACACATCTGTCAACGTCATTCTTCGAATATTTGCAAAGATTGCGAATAATATCCGTCTGCAACTTTTAATAGTAGCCTATTTGTAAAACTATGTCAAACATTCATTGTTTTTACTATAGTCATTGTTTCAATAAAAATAAATAAATATAAAAATATTTTTTGCCTTAATTCACATGTGTCATAAACTACACACAATTACGAATATAATGCAGCCTAATTTTCAATCCAAATATTAAAATTTAACATATATTTCGGTTTTTTAAAAGTGAGACCTGGATCTCAACGCGAGTACTTACGTAACAAATATAGGCGCGAGTAATTAAGGGTTAAGAGAACTAAAAATTATAGAAACAACTTAATGTACCATTACGCACTAAAATTATTCAAAAAAACTTACAATTCACTTGAGTAAATTTATCTTCCGGTTTTCGGTAGTAACCTTCTTTCACAAAGTTTTATTTTCTAATGCTTTCCAATATGCAGGCTTTTTTAATTAGTTTCATACAAAAACAAAATGCAGCATAAAAACACGCAATTTTAACGAGGTATTTTTGTTTTTGTCTCTTTTGTTTTTAAGAACAAATAAAGAGAAAACATGTCAATAAAAGAAAAAAGAAATTTGTAACGGCAGCTGGCACGCCGGCGGGTTTTCAGTTTTGATTTCGGTTTTGCACGAGTTGTGTAAGACACCGGCAGGCGCGGAATAAAAGACATTGGAACTTCCCCTCTACTGTTTGTTGGATAACTTAACATACAACCAGGACGTTACAAAATTCTTTCTTTGTATTGATTGCGTAATAGTAGAGTTGTAGTTGTTATTCTTATTAGTTTTCTGAAAAGTGAATCAACAAAAAAAAATATTTCGAAATTAGAATAATTTTTTTTTCTTGCACCGCATAACTCCAAAAACGGATAAAAAGAGAACGAAGTGTATATATATATGGAAGCAATGGTCGCCTCTCCCGTCAAAATAAACGTCAGAATCTGACGCCATCTATTGACCGTCGCCGCAACTAGCGGCATCGGGTCGGTGACAAAGCCACAACACCAACTTTGGCAAAATTTCCTCCCGGCAAATTTTCCATCTATATATATATATATATATATATGTATTGTTGCATCATGGCTAATGCACCTATTTTATTTTAATTTGTAATATTATTTTTCATATATTTTAAATTCAAATTTATATTTTATATTTATTTATTTTATTAAACAGAATATATGTATTATAGAATCATCATTTGTATTTTGGTACACTGTGTGACTTCACTGTTCTCTTTGTCGTGAGAAATAAATAAATTATTCTGGAGGCTACTTAAAGTAGAGTTATCTCATTATTCCCTTATATAAATTTGTAGGATGGTTGTGAAACACGCTCTGGTAAGATACAAGACCTGGCAGAGGAGAGGATCAAGGTTGAAGAGTCTGCCAAGCCGCAACCTGGTGCAACAATATATATATTTCTAATCAACAAAATAAAAGAAGACGAGTTTCTTAAACAATTTTAAATAAACGCAAGCTTTCGGGTGAAAACCCTTCGACAGGCAGTATAAAGCAAACGCGACGATACAAACATGGTACACATGGCAGACAAGAATATATACATCTATGATATTTACATAACTATGGTAAAGAGAAATGCAAATAATAAACTTACATCATTATGAAATAATGCATATAGAGAATCTATTCTTCAAAAAGAGATGCTAATTTTATAATTAGAAACGGGAATATTGTTGAAATATAGTACATGACTGACACGGGCAACTAACTATAGGGAGAACTACATGAAGGCCAGGAGAGCATGATAGGCTTCAGGAAGGTCGATTTTTCTGTTGATGCTGCCTTGCTTATGGGATTCTATTGATTCTAGTATGAGTCTTTGATGTTGGTTACGGATGCGTCTGTAATGTATTGTAGGGTGTTTGATGTTAAAAGTATGGCCTGTGTCCTGTATGTGTTGATATATGAGAGATTTGGAGTCATGGTTAGATATGTTACGGAAGTGCTCAGACATCCTGATGGCAACAGTTCTACCCGTCTCGCCTACGTAAGTAGCGGAGCATTGCTCACATGAGACGAAATAGACCGCGCCATCAGAACGTAGGGGATCCATGGGAACAAGGGGCTTAGTGTGAGGATGCCGGAGGGATGTGAGGAGGTTGGGGGAGTTTTTATAATAGGTACGGATGCCGTATGATTTGAGGTGTCTAGCTATATCTACTGCGGGGGGGGAGTAGGGAAGGAAACATATATATCTATAAGTTGTGGATGAAACCGGGGCGCCCGTGTGTTGAGAGATTCCGTAAATTACCCTTCCATTTATTCTTTAGAAATATCATATCAGATAAACAATACAGTCTTCAGATAGAATACTACAACGATTTTGAGAATAAACTAGCGAAACGGCTGAGAAAATTCACCACAGATAGGTCTTCATTTATTTATTTTAATTCAAAGCGCTATTATTACTTACATGTATGCCTTTACATTTGTTTATATATATTTTCAATAATATAGGCCGTAAAGAATAGTCATATAATATTAACAAGAAGTCTTGATCTCTTAAATATTCCTCCTTCATCCATTAATTCCCGTATAACTAAATTTATGACAAAACATCGAAATAAATAAAAGGAAAGAATGAAGAGTATCATTAAAATGTGATATTCATTGGAGAAAAAGAAAATTTAAATGGTTGAAAACGTTTGAATAAAATTTTAATAGCAGAAGTATATGAATAATGGAAGATGTAAGTGTACAGAAGCATCACATCCTATTGTCAGGTAAGGAACCAGAACGAACCCTCAAGATATGGAAGCGGTAACAAACACCGGATATACCAATTTGCATAATCAAATCTGCAGTCAGATAAGGTGTACAAATATACTGTATTTACATATTTACCTTTCCTCTCACCAGAAGCACTTAGCGTATTGATATTTCAATTTACATAGTGTATTTCTATTTTTAAAAGCTTTCGAATATATAAGAGATGATTTTTAGTTTAAAATACACGGGTTTCATACTTGATCGTGTAATATTAAGGGAAATTCATTAAAAAATAGTTAATAATTGATAAAATGATTGGGTGTGAAATGTCATATATTCGAAATGTAATTTAACATATTTTAAGATATTTTTTCTCTTCTCTTTAAATAATAATCATAAATATTTAATTGAAAAAGCATATATTAGATCAAAATATCATTTAGTTGGCTGAACGCCAACCTTTATCAAGGTATTTTAACATATTTAATGTTTTTCAACAACACACTCAGCGCCACATAACGTCAACATAATTAAGTTTTAAAAATACTTTGTTATATTCAATGGGGAGAAAAATTTGATATATATATTTATATTATGGACAAAATAATATTTGTAAAATATGGGTGTGAATAAATATGTGTGAACAAATTTTGTTGTAAATGTTTGATGACAATGTTTCCTTTTTTTTTCTCCTCATTATTATCTTATGACTATTCTTTTTACGGCCTAAAATTATTTTAACTATGTATAGACAAATGTAGAAACATACATATCGTATATTTTGAAACTGTATTAATTAATTAACTTTATTAACATCATGAAACGCGATATCCCAAACTCAAGGATATTTGCGCCAATACATTTCACTGCATTACAGCAATACGGCTATATACAATCCTGTTCAATTCATTATTTTACATAAATTAACTAAAGAAAATTGTCCAAGGAGAAAAACAAACAACAAAGCAAAACACACAGAGCAAGCATCGCAGTTCTTTTTTTTTTTTTCTAAGATTCCTTCTCTTTTTTCCAATTCAAGAGAAAGTTGTATATGTATTTACAAAATTGATCAAAATTTTTATACTTTTCTTTTTTGTCTACAAATTCATCAAGCTGTCCAATACGACCAAATCTATTTTCCCTAAAATCCCGGAAAATTGGGCACTCCAGAAGTAGATGTCTCGCGTCTTGAATTTCACCTCCGCAGAAGCATCCTGGTTCCTTCACGGCGCCGATAGTTGCCAAAAATTTCCCAAAATTGCCATGATCTGTAATGAATTGGATATTATAAAAATTTGGACGGAAAAATCTTGGAATTCCTAATACGAAAAAGCTTCTGAAAATTTCATTAGTGTTCTCAAAAATTTCATTCATTTTTGCGTGTAAGAATGATTTGACTATACTTGGAGCATGGGGTTCGTAAGTAATTAGATCTTCAATGGACATTTGAGCTAGATCAAATTTGATTATTCTGGATTCTATATAATCTGTTAGGAGTGGAATTTTTGCCAAGCTATGCACACAGTTTGATGAAGTGGTTTTGTATGCTCTAACTGCCCATAAAATGATCTGGTACTGCATGGAGTTCAGTTTTTGTTTACAACGATTGTTTAAATATTTGAACCAAATTTCAGAACCGTATGTAAGTACAGGCCTAATGATTGTTTTGAATAAAGTTAACCTCTTTTCAGTGTCTAAACCCCACATATTGCCACTTAGTGAACATAATAAATTTTTCATACGTCCTGCCTTACACAGAATATCATTAACATGCGGTGTAAAGTTAACTTTGTTTTTCCATTTGTGATTAGAAAATTTCATTCCCAGAATTTTTACTTGCTTGACCGGCATTATTATATTGTTATTAACCTTAATAGGTATTTTTTGTCTGTTATGTAGGTATAGCATATTAGTCTTCTCTGTACTGATCGTTAATTTATTTCTATTACACCATTGGATCACATAATTTAAGGTGTATTCACTTGCGGTTTTTAGTCCTTCAATAGTCTTATTCCAGCAAATTATTGTAACGTCGTCTGCATAACATATAATATCTGCATTCATTGAATCAAAATTTATCAACAAATCATTTAGCAAAATATTCCATAGAAGTGGAGATAAAGGTCCACCCTGTGGACATCCTTTAGTTAGTTTCTTATAAAAGGTTTCTGATTCGTATGTAAATTTCACCTCCCTTTCATTATTCAAATAAGATTTTATGATCCGTATTAAATCTGAAGGAACATCATCATTATCCATTCTTTTTATAATAGCAGGCCACCATGCATTGTCGAATGCACCCGCAATATCTATAGCTATCAAGGAAGTCAATTCTTTTTGTTTATGTTTCAATATAGTTTCTATAATTTTATCCATTCCAGTAATTGTTGATCTAGATTTCATAAAACCATGCTGCCTTGAGCTTATTAAATTATTCTCTAAATAATAGTTACTTAATTTATTTTTTATTATATTCTCAAATGTTTTAGATAGATTAGATGTCAATGATATAGGTCTATAACTTTTATTTATTTCATAATTCGTTTTGCCTGGTTTTGGAATTATTTTTAAGAATGATTTTTCCATTCATCCGGATAATATCCCATTTCTATACATTTATTGAATAATTTATGCAGAATTGGGATTATTTTTATTTTAGCCTGTCTAATCATATTGTTACTAATGTAATCAGGGCCCGGTGCTTTTTTAATATTTGTTTTTAAAATTGTTTCCTCTATTTCCTTAGATTCGATATAAACACTACTTTTATTTTTATATTTAGGCGTATAATTTCTAATCAAAATATGATCATCTTTATCCAAACCTCCAATATCATCCTGAAATAGATCGTTCATTAAACTTTTTATTTTGTCGGTCTTTAAATGATCTGGTAAATTATCTATTAGTGGTAATCCTAAATTTCTATTTTTCGATCTCAATGACTTGAATATCCTATAAGCATTACCAAATGAGTTATTTGAATGACTTTCTTCTATAAAAATTCTCCAACTCGCTCTTTTTGCCTTTTTACTTTTATATAAATATTTATTTCTCATTGATTTATAGGTCTTTTCAAGGACCTTTCCATGTCGGTAATACAAATTTCTAATATAGTGGAAATCGTTTTTCATTTTCTCCAGCTTCCCATCCCACCAGTATGTATTTGTTTTATGATTTCCGCTTCTTGTCTTGACATTTAGTGACAGATAAGCTGCCTCTTTAATTATTTGTGTGAGAGTCTTTACAATGTTGTCAATATCTTTGATGTTTGACGCGTGGTTTATCATGGTTATAATATTATCTACGTCTTGTATTACTATTTTTTCGGTAAATGTTTTCCAATCAGCATCTTTTTCTATAAATTTCCATGTTGAGTTTTGAACTGTCCTTTGCCTGTTAAAATTGTGATAAATGTCAAAGGTTATTGCTACGTGATCTGAAATGTGCGTCAATATAGTCGTCTTCCAGTTTTGTACCAAACCTATTGATTTTTTGTTTGAAATCGTAAGATCTATAAAGCTAGAATTTCGGCAGGTGGGTATCTTAAGATTATGAATAAATAGGTTATGTTCATCTATGATGGAGTGGAATTTGAAACCATTGGAGTTTGTTGTCGGATCAAACCAGACTGGGTGTCTAGAATTAAAGTCACCACATAGTATAATAGGTTGTTGATTGTAGGTCTCCAGAAGCTCTTGGATAAATTTTCTATGAGTGTCATTAAATCTATGTGGATGTATATAAAAGTTTGCGATAATAGAATTTGATTTTGCTGAATTTAAAGAAGTGGTTGTACAAAAGGAGTTTGTGAATTTATTGATTTTATTAAATTTTAAACTCTTATTCATAAAGATCGTTGCAGTATAAATTTGTTCATCTGTCGTTGAATGCACTATTTGAGATTCCAAATCGAAAATTACATCTCTATCAATCAGATAAGGTTCCTGTATTAGGATGATATCTGGTGGGTTGTCTTTTATAGAAGCTTGAAGCTCATTCAGTGCCAAGATACTTTTTCTTACATTTTGTTGTAAACATTTAATTCCTTTTCCCTGCATGATATTCAAACTAAATAAACAAAAATCTTAGCTGCGAAATTTGCCTAATTGTCGGTTGGATCATATCTCGTTCGTTGGATAATTCTGTCTATCTGTATTTTGTATAGAGGACAGTCCGAGGAATTAGCTCTATGATTCGGCGAGTTTCTAAATTTAGGATGTTTTAGACAGTTATAACAATTTCAAATTTTTGAACAGTCATGAATTCCTTGCGCGCCGCATAATTTGCATATCTCGACGTTAGTACAATCGGCCAATTTATGGTTGGGATTAAATTGAAGGCATTTCTGACATTGTTTTACCAGAATCTTATCTTCCACAAAACAGCGTTCAAAGTCAGTATATAATTTATTATTCATATTTTTAAGGATTCGGTAAACCTTTGGAGAAACCCTAAGAACTATGTTGTGGTGGGGCATATTCGATTTCATGCTAAACAAAACATTGATATCATTTTCCATTTCGTTCAATTCAGGGTTCATACTGCAGATTATTTTAGTAAAATTAGCGGTTTCTGTAAGTTTATTAACATTTTTGACTATTACTGTAGGATCTCTTGGTTTGGGGATAAAAATTTTGCTGATATTTGCGAGTTCCTCTGCCCTGCCTAACTCATCATTTAGAGATTCCATGTCTGATTCTGTAGGGGTCTTTATTATTACAGATTTCCTAGCATTTATAATTTTGTTAATCTTTATTTTTTTTCCTTCGTCCCTAAGCTTTTTAACTTTGCCTGATATAGTTTGATACATTTTTGTATTATCTTCCACATTTATAGGTGTTGCCACTATTGTGAACTCCTTATGTAAATTTTGTTTTTTTTTTAATGTAATCTTGTGATGTTTCTGTACGAGCTACTTGAGCATATGTTGGAGTTGTTTTGACTAATTCATCTTGGATCCCTTTCAGTTTTTGGTCCATAACATCTGTAATTGTTGTTTTCATTAGTTCCAATATATCTTGGTTATTTATTTCTTTTAAAGTTGAAATACCATCCTTGGTTTGCCTAACCATAGTTGACAAAAATGTAATATCATTTTTAGTTAGATTTTTTTGATTTTGTTGAACCTTTTTGTCAAAATAGTTATAAATTTCATCCAACTTATCATTTAATGTTTGAATAATTATTTCCATATTCTATTTTTGCATATTTGTGCGAAAACAACAATTGAAAAGGCTTTCAAAAATGACTAAACTCTTAAACAGCGATTGCCAATTAAAAAAAGGTTATAATATTTTTAATTAAACAATTTATAAAACTTTTATAAATTATACAATAAGTAAAATGAATATTTAAAACAATATTTACCGGAACTAGCGGAGCCTAGCGACGCACGTCCGGTCAGTTTCGCCTCCTGGCGGGAAAAAAAACTTTTAGTATAGGTCACAGGGAGCCGATGCCTTGAAATATCCTACACATCTTTTAAAATCTACACCGTTTCTATTTCCTACCACCCCCATATTTTGTATATATGCTATATCTTTATTAATATAACCTGTACACCCTTTTTGTATATGAACTAAAATTGGTGACGTCAAAATAAAGATCCAAAGAGAGAGCGGTCAGCTGGTGGCAGGGTCAGAGGGGTGGAAAAAGGCAACGCCCAGCCCATGTGGGGACCCAAGGGACATTCTTATAGAGACCCCCCTGTGAACAGGACAGTTTTTGGCAGGGGGTCAGCAGATGATTCTAGGGGTGTCTCTCGGCAGACGGCTTCTGTCTAACACACAGTCTCTCCCTCCATGTCTCGGTGATAAGCATCCAAGTTCGTGTCATGGCCTCTACCTCTGTCCCGTGGGATGTCCCCGACCACTCTCTGTGCTAACATCCAGCCCTGCCTCTGCTTCTTGTTGTCCGCGTGTGGGAAGAACATCAACACTCGCCTCACGTACACGACTGCCAACTCATCCATACTTCGGCATTTGCAACAATATTACATACATGTATGTGAGCGCAAGTGTCCCTAGAGGGACATAGCACTTTAAATTGAAATAAAATAAAAAAAAAACTGTTTAAAATCTGAAAAAATAAAACCCATTTTAATAAGGTTTTACATTTCAGATATTGTAACAACGGGGATCGGTCGGTGGAAAGATGGTCTAAACCATTGGTTTTCGACCGCTACGACCCGGGTTCGATTCCCGCATTGGGCAATTTTTTATGATTAAAAAGAAATGCTCCAATGGACCCCGATTCTTGCAAAAGTCCAACTCCACCAGCGAGTGCAAGTAACTTCAAACAGAGTTCTGGCACATTTGTAAGTGCAAAAGTCGAACTGCTTCTCACATGTGTAGACATGTAGTGCACTTACAGTATAAGCAGTCGCCTACTTCTACCTACCATGATTACCATGGCCTGCACCACGTGTACTAGGGATAAACAAAAAAATATTGTGACATAAAATATAAACCCACAAAACTAGGGTTTATTTTAAATGTGTTTGAATATACTCTATAACAAAAAAATCGACGCACCAAGAAGCAGTTGTCCGATTTATATGAAAATACGTATACAAAGAGGTTTCGATCAAACATGCAAATGATTGAAAATTTGTGGCCAAATTATGCAAAGCAAGCGCTCCAGCACATCTGAACTGCGCATCCAGCACGAGCATTCTAGACTCAATATTCGGCGCGGCACGAGCTGTTTTTCAGAATTCACGTTTAATATTTTAGCAGTACGCCTATTTCTACTGTATTAATGCCTCGCCGAAAGATTTGTGCTCATTACGAACATATGTCAGAGTTTGAAACTGGTCGTGCCATTGGATTGAAAGAGGCTGGTTGGTCTAATCGACTAATCGCGCGACATCTGTGTCGAAGTGATGCGGCTATTAGGCGATGTTGGCAAAAGTGGGTCAACAACGAAAGAAAACAACGTCAGGACGGCAGCGGTCGACCAAGGGCAACAACAGAACGGGAGGACAGAGCAATTGTCAGAATGGCTGTCGCAGCACCGGAATCCACGTTATCTACCATCCAACGTGTGACCGGCACACAAGTGTCCAAAATGACCATTAACAGGCGACTGAGAGAGCGGAATCTAAGAACTCGCCGACCGTTACGATGCCTACCGCCTCACACCCGTGCACCGACAAGTCCGACTACAGTGGTGTCGGGAGCGATCAACTTGGAACTGCGCTGACTGGGGACTATAGTCTTTAGTGACGAGTCCCGTTTCTTACTGTGTCCTGACGACCGTCGCAAACGTGTTTGAAGACGTCCTGGGCAGCGTGTGGATCCTGGCCTTACTGTCGAACACCACACAGGTCCACAACAGGGCGTTATGGTCTGGGGTGCCATTTCATTTGATAGCAGGACCCCATTGGTAGTCATTCCTGGCACCCTGACAGCACAACGGTACGTAGATGACATTCTACGGCTGGTTTGGTTGCCGTTCCTCTCACATTACCCCGGGCTTACTTTTCAACAAGATAATGCCCGGCCACACACGGAACGTGTTACTATGGATTTTTTTCAATCTTGCCGAACTCTTCCGTGGCCAGCAAGGTCGCCTGATCTCTCGCCCATAGAGCACATCTGGGACGTGATGGGAAGGCGATTGCAACCATCCCGGAATGTTGACTATTTAGCCCGACAGTTGGAGACAATTTGGCAAGAAATCCCGCAGCACACCATCCGGAATCTTTATCAGTCCATGACACGCCGGGTGGCAGCCTGCATCCAGGCCAAAGGGGTCCAACGACATATTGACATTCTCAATTTGTGACGATCAAACTCTGAAATAAAACAATTAATTGTTCTGATATTTTAATCGTTTTTCCCCCTATACATGCTCTTTACATACACTAATATTTGTCTTAATCTGACAACTCCTTCTCGGTGGGTCGATATTTTGTTATATATACAGTATATATATATATATAAAGGTATAGATAATTTACTGTAGGCGAGTGGTATAATGCTCTCGAAAGCCAAGACACGAGATCAAACCCCGCATTGGACATGTTTTCAAGTTAAAAAATTGCTCTAGTGGCCTCCGATTCTCTCAATTCTATTAGTGAATACAATTAACGGATCTGGAATATTTGTTAGTGCAAAGGTTACAGTAAAAAAGAGTCCCCAACACTAGCTACGATGATTATCATGGATAGTATACCACGTATGTGGAATAATACACACTCATGGACAATACTTAAAGAAGTTGTACTTTTTAGTATATATATCGGGATTAAGACAATAACTCTGAAAGATATTACAGTGACTTTTATTGAAGATACACGAGATAACTGAGTGTGAACAAAATTGCCTCTGTCTCCTTCAATAAAAATGACGATCGATATCAAAAACCTTCTAATTTCTTAATTATTGTCAATAAATATATATGAATGAATTATCAGCATATATTGGATTTAATGATAACATTAATTTACCAATATTTCGAGATTCACATCTCTTTTTTGGGTTTTATTGCGTTCTAAACTAAATACACTGAACAAGTAAGTCAACAGTGGTTTCACTTTGGAATTGTCTAGCGAGAGTAATTTACCTGTTCACGAGATTTAGTTTCAACTTATGGACAAAACATAAGGAAGTGGAAAGTATTTGATGACGCCTGTCTATTTTTTCAAAGAGCCAAAGACAATTTTTTCACACTTATTCGTGTATCTTCAATAAAAGTCACTCTGTATCAAATATCTTTCAGAGTTATTGTCTGAATCCTGATATACATATTATAATCACTAAAATAAAAGAAGACAAGTTTCTTAAACAATTTTAAATGAACGCAAGCTTCCGGGTGAAAACCCTTCGACAGGCAGTATAAAGCAAACGCGACGATACAAACATGGTACACATGGCAGACAAGAATATATACATCTATGATATTTACATAACTATGGTAAAGAGAATTGCAAATAAGAAATTTACATCATTATGAAACAATGCATATAGAGAATCTATTCTTCAAAAAAGAGATGCTAAATTTATAATTGGAAACGGGAATATCGTTGAAATATAGTACATGACTGACACGGGCAACTATATACATGCTAATAGATACAACCTTCTTAAGTTTTGTCCATGCGGGTAACTCATAATCCATATTTATTTATTTATTTATTTATTTCAACACACAAAACGCGATATCCCGGCAAGGGATAATTGCGTCGATTTACATATTTTTAAAACAGAAACAGTTATAAACATATTATACCAGAAAAAGTAATCGATATAAAAAGAGAAACAATAATATATATTAGGAACCTGAACCTATCAGGTTAGAAAGACAACCATAAATATATTTGTAAAAATAGATAAATCTATGATAATTCTCTCTGCTATTTACAAAGTGATATAGATGCGTTCTAATTTTAGTATATGTACCGCCGAACAAGCGTGTTGATATAGATACGTGTAAATCACTAAATAAATAAATAAAAGCCTCAATAAGGAGAGTCAAATTACTCTTGGAAATATTGGTAAATTATTTTTTTCAATTAAATTCAATATATTTATTTATTACCATTTGCAAATAAAACACGCTATATCCGAACTGGATAATTATTATATATGCTTTTAGTTCAATAATATAGATTTCTCCATCTTCAAAAAAAAAAAATAATTCAATAGTCCCTTACACATTGCGTATATACAATTCAAATATATCATACCTATATATTTATAGAAAAAGAAAAAAAGACCCAAAACGAATGCCAAAGATATGGAAGCGGTAATAAACACTGAATATACCAATTTGTATATAGGTATATTATCTATTCTAACCTATTTTATATGGATTAATTTTAATACAAAAACTTTTCCAAGATTTTTATCGAACCTTTTTAAATTTGTTTCATTATAACTTTAGAAAACTAATTTTCTTCCCTTTAAATTATAAAAGTTCTAGATATACTTAAAAATTTATAAATATTTCACCACATATATATATATTATAAAAACTTATTGACTTTATAAAGTTATACAGAAACCTAATTTCTATATTAATATTAAACAAGTATCTGATAAACTTGTGGAGTTTTTTTTCGATTATGTGTTGTAAAAGTTTCTTCGAAAAAAAGATATGCTGAAATTTTTCTCTCTACCTTTATATATATTAATTAATTAGTCTTTTCCAACTTTGTGGATAACAAAAATAGCTTTTTTATAATAAATAAGAATAATATAAAATTCCCTTTAAACAAAGTTTGGAATTGAATAGAGATTTTTCCTTTCTCAGTATATTAGTGAAAAATACATCAATTTATTTAAAGTAAACTTCTCTCTATAAAAAGTATTACAACGAATTCTAAAGAATTTTAGAATTTTAATACGCAAGTGTTATGAATATTATATTTTTATAAATATATACATTTATGAAAAAACAGTAGAAAAAAATAAAAGATAAGTGGGTCAGGTGTGATATTGAACAAAAAGAGAGCATATCCTGACCACGAGCACATGTGCTTTTTAAAAGGCAGAGCGCCATCTAGTGGAGCAAAAATAAACTAAACGTTTATTTAACTTGCTCCGTGATATTTTGCCAACCCAATTTCGTAGATGGCTTTTCTTGAAAGGTCAAGAAATTGGGTTGGCCAAATATCACGGAGCAAGTTAAATAAACGTTTAGTTTATTTTTGCTCCACTAAATGGCGCTCTGCCTTCTAAAAATCACATGTGCTCCTGGTCAGGATATGCTCTCTTTATTTTTAATATACATTTATGTATACTTTTGTATTTTTTTTTATTTCTTTCTATTATTCTTTCATATGTTAAGCCTATTTATGCAAGTTTGGCCTTAAATACCCATTTCTTGTTTTCTTTTTGGTCTCAGTGGTACAGCTTACTCCACGCTGACGAGCGCCAAAAAGCGCGAAACGCGTTCGTGGATGGCTTTTCTTGATTTATCAAGAAATTGGGTTGGCCAAATATCAGGGAACAGGTTAAATCAATGTTTAGTTGATTTCTTTTCCACCAGATGGCGCTCTGCCTTCTGAAAAGCACATGTGCTCCTGGTCAGAATATGCCTTTTTTATTTTTAATACATTTATATATATTTTGAAAATTGAGCAATCCATATTTGATTCGTTAGATAATAAAAGGCATATATTGGATTTAATAAAATATTTATTTTGCCAATATTTCGGCTGGCTGAACGCCAACCTTTATCGAGGCATTACATTTTTGTATACACAAACTCAGCGCCGCATAGTGTTATAATATCACAGTTGAAATCAATTAAAAAACAGAGTAGGTGGGAGAAATTTGTGCATGAAAAAATATTATAAAAAATGCAATCAAAAATGTAAAATATTTAAAACTTTTTATAAGGTTCTTTCAGTTTATTGTTTAAATCATTTTAAATTTATTTTCAAATGTTTTAATAGATACATACATTTTTACATTTATCTCTTTATGAGTTATTAATGAATTATTTTTATGTACTTTTTACAATATTTTAAATATAAGATAGAACTTTTTTTCCTTTTATATTTTAAGATATTTTACATTTTTGATTGCATTTTTCATAATAATTTTTTCATGCACAAATTTCTCCCACCTACTCTGTATTTTAATTGATTTCAACTGTGATATTATAACACTATGCGGCGCTGAGTTTGTGTATACAAAAATGTAATGCCTCGATAAAGGTTGGCGTTCAGCCAGCCGAAATATTGGCAAAATAAATATTTTATTAAATCCAATATATGCCTTTTATTATCTAATTTATATATATATAGGTGAGTAAACTTGGCTTTTAATGCTATTGCTTATTTATATTATCTTTATCATATTTAAAGAAAATAATAAACATTTTCAGGATAGTCATAAATATAATAAAGGTATTACGCTTCATCTATATATAGCAAATTAATACATTAAGACGTGAATGTTTCTTTTATACATCAATCAAACTTCTACTGTACTTACTGCGATGAAATAAATATTGGGAGAACTTCCCAGCATGTGCTGCCATGTCTCACTACTCTTTTTGAGCGGTACCAAATAAAGTGATTTTGGAACAAGAACAAGGTTCAGTTTATGTTCTATTCAAGTTAAGTGATAACACCAGAAAGAGCTAGTCTCTAGACCGCTCCCGTAAAATTTTCTTTACAATAAATATTCGAATATTCTGTATCCTCATTTGTCTATAATTTATGAACATGTTGTTGTTCTCATTTTGGTACGTACACACATATTTTAATTTTCTAATTTTTAACACAAAGCAATAACGTGCCATTTATACATATGAAATGAAAGGAATTAAAAGCAAATAAAAGAAACATTCGTGCTTTTAATTCCTTTCATTTCATTTCCCCACTGATGGACCAAGCCCTCCCAATATATATTTTTTTAACGCAGTAAGGACAGTAGAAGTTTTACATATGTGTGAAAGAAACATTCGCGTCTTAATGTTTTCATTTGTTATTATAAATATTGTTACATCAGGATGTTGTTAATCGGTTTCTCATTCACATGCTTATTACTTTACTATTAATAGGTAGCTTTCTCTAGCGAGTTATCATCATTAAACGTTTTTAAAATTATTATTCCTAGTACAAGGCTATGATGCAAGCTATGATAATCTTCGTAAAGATAGAGGCTGCCTGGCCGGCATTCATGGTTCTTCAAAATAAAGATACTTCGGTCTGTGAATCTTTTTTATTGTCTCGACGTTTCAACAAAAATATTTTGTCCTCGTTAGGAGCAAACAAAAATTAAAACATTTGGTAAAGCGTTAAAAATGATAGAATAATTGAATGAATAATAATAGAAATCGCCAAATGTTTTAATTTTTGTTCGCTCCTGACGAAGACAAAAGATTTTTGTCGAAACGTCGAGACAATACAAAATATTTACTGGCCGAAGTATTTTTAATTTGAAGAACTATGATAATCATGGCAGGTAGTATTTTGCGATTGATTTTACTGTAAGTGGACCACATGAATAGACAAGTAGAAATCAGTTCGACTTTTGCACTTACAAATATACCAGAACCCCGTTTGTTCAATTACGCTCACTGTTAGGATTGGACTGTGGCTATAATTGGAAACTATTGAAGCGATTATTTCTTCATATATCAGCAAATATTATTGTTTTATAATCAATATCTACCTTAATAAGAAATAATTAGTTAAAAATTAGTAATATGAAATGAAAGGAATTAAAAGCACGAATGTTTCTTTTATTTGCTTTTAATTCCTTTCATTTCATATGTATAGATGTGTTAAAAATTAATAAATTAAAATATGTGTGCATACACCAAAATGAGAACAACAACATGTTCATAAATCCAAAAGACAAAAAACCTCTCGCAATCAGTATAATAAAAGATACTGATTGCGAGAGGTTTTTTGTCTTTTGGATTTAATTTTATGCGCATGTTCTTTGATCTTAACATGTTCATAAATTATAGACAAATGGGGATACAGAATATTAAGAAATTTATTGTTAAGAAAATTTTACGGGAGCGATCTAGAGACTAGCTCCCTCTGGTGTTCTCACTTAACCGAAATATAACATAAACTGAACCTTGTTCTTGTTACAAAATCACTTTAGTAGGTACCGCTCAAAAAGAGTAGCCTAGTTTATAATATTTACAACAATTAAAATATACAAGTATCAGAGTCATAATCAACAATCAATCAATTCTGTCACCGTTTGCTTTTGTGAATGGAATAAATACCCAAATATGGCCATTTTTTATAAGCATTTGACAGGTTCTGGGCAAAAATGGTTGTTTTTTTTAGTCAGAAAATGATAATGACAATATTGCTGTATCATATTTGATTATCAGATACGAAATCATATCTAGAAAAATTCCGAAAAGCAGAGACCACGGGTGAAGCCAGTTCATTTTTAGTATGCAGGAACAAATTTCTAACAGAAAAACATTCATTCGAGCAGAAGACACAGAGCTAGATCATCTCTTTATAAAAATATCGCTTCTCATCCACAAAGTTTGGAGCGGGACGTTTCACAAGAATGACATCCACGGCGCCAATTTATAATTGTAACGAATAGTATTTTAATAAAAACATTTAATCGGGTAAAACCCGGGCGTTGCCCGGGTCATTCGGCTAGTGAATAATATTGAAGAAGGAACAAAGGTTTAAGGCGACGTGTTTCCTTCATTTGTGAGGTATAATCGGCAAGCTTTCGGACTTTGACGTTCTTCTACAGGTTGCCTATTGAAGGACATTATAGTCCGAAAGCCTGCCGATCATACCTCACAAATAAAATAAACACGTCACTGTAAACTTTAATTCCTTCTTCAAGATGGTTTCTGGTGATTTATTCTCTTGTAAAATGAATAATATGTGAAGGTTATTTACATATTGAAACAAAATGTTAACGCAATGTAGCTTGGTACCTGCAGCTCCAGAACACATTTTGGCTTGTATTAGATGTACTAAACACGACCTTTGGAAGAGGTCACTGCTTATCATAAAACAGCTCGAGGAGCATGAACTCATGGAATTTGGGTAATCTTTACACAAGGGGATAAGAAACAACAACAACAAATTTTAACGCATTTTTCGATCACGGTTCATTGCTGTAGGGAATCGTGGGTGTTACCCACTCGTCCACCGACTTTTATTTTTTTCATAAACTGAACTTAACCATAACTAACCTAACTTTGCCTAAACGTGATTTACAAACACTACATACAAGATTAGGGTTAGTAAACCAGTTAACTAGTCTTAATATCTCTCAAAATAGATTTTTGAGATTTTTTTTTATAAAAATTATTTTTATTTTGTTTATATCTATGAGGCTTTTTTTAATATTTGAATATTGGAATCAAAGTGTTTTTGATATTAAAAAAAAGGAAGTTAACGTTTAGAAAGAACTGAGAATCGCTTTGAACAAAAGAAAAAAAAGGATTCTATGAGAAATATTTTTTAAAATTTTCTTTTCTTCCTTCAGGGTTAACTTGGTAAAAAGTTTGCTAGCTCCAGGTCAACTTGAAACAAGTCAAAACTAATTAATTAACTGCTGTTTCACAACTTGTTCCAATTGTCTATTGAATTCATTTTTGGAATTTTCTATAGAAACTGACCTCTCATCTTACAATGGATCATACTATAGAGTTATTCCAAAAGTTCTTATTTTTCTTAAAACGTTGTTTTTCTTATTTATTTGCGAATAATATTATTACGGCGATTACATAATAATACAATTACTATATACATAATACAAATACATAGCAGCGAATAATATAGATGGAAATTTTGCCGGGAGGATATTGATCCAAAGAGACAAGGGTCACCTCTCCCGTCAAAATAGACGTCTAAAACCAGATGCCATCTATTGACCGTTGCCGCAAACTAGCGGCAGCTAAAAACCTCTTATGCAGATTGTGAGGATTCCATTAGATCCCGTGTGGATCTCATGGAATAAAGTCCGCCCTAGACTGACGAGTGCCATTAGCCCGATACCATGGTCTCTAGGTGGACGCTTTTCAGTTTGCCAAAGCTGGTGTTGTGGCTTTGTTACCTACCCGATGAGGCTAGTTTGCGGTGACGGTCAATTGATGGCGTCTGGTTTTGACGTCTATTTTGACGGGAGAGGCGACCCTTGTCTCTTTGGAGCGAATAATAGTTATTTCAATTTTTTTGTGAGTGTAAACACTTCGTAAACGAAATTTTGGGACAACCTTGTATCAAACGTTTTATTTCTGTGACTGAATCTACGTTCTTGTCGATAAAAATTACTAATTTTAAAATAATTTCAAACAGTTAAAATGTGATAAGATGAAAGAAGGGAATAAAGTAATTACATGGAACTTGCTAGAAAATAGGTGAAAAAAAAAGGAATCTTGTGATCATGCAAATAAAGGTTACTGATGGCTTGTGCCATCTATTGGCGTAAATAACAAATAAAATTTTATTTTTTATTAATTATATAAACTCGGCCTAAAATAAAGAGAAGCCAATCATTCTTGATTAATCAAGATTGGCTAATTCTGAAATTAATTAAAAAATCAATGAATAGTTGATATTTATTCCGACAGATGGAGCAAACCATCAACAACTTTTAGTTGCACGATCAGGAAAAATTGCCTTTTTTCTTAATTTTCATAATTAGTTTCTTTGTTTAAAATAAATTCTAGATTTCTCAAGCAAAAAAATGGCTTTTCAACATAGGCTTAAATAAATATCTACGCGTATAAATAGTGTTGGGAAAAATGATAGATTCGTAGAGGAATAGAAAGATCCTTTATTACCTAAAGTTATGAACCAATAAAGGAAGGACAAATTATATGTACATCAGCAGCTCACGCCGACCTATCCTATTCACCTAACCGCCAGCCTACTAACAAACAAACAAGGCCGCGTTATATATGCAGATATGTTAATTAGCATAAACAATACTAAAACTATGCAAATATCGGTATATAAACGCGGCCTTGTTTGTTTTTTAGTTGGCTAGCGGTTATTGGATAGGACAGGCCGACGTGAGCTGCTGATGTACATATAATTTGTCCTTCTTTTATTGTTTTATATCTTTAGGTAATAAAGGATCGTTCTCTTCCTCTACGAATCTATATTTTTTCCCAACAGATAGAAAATAGTCCAAGTTATGAAATGGTCGACGTTTTTATTTAATTTGAATCAAAAGGTAATCCATCAAATAAGTTTATATAAAAGAACATACCTGGATCTGTAAAGAAAAAAAAATCTCAAAATATTTCGAGAGATTGTTCCCTCTTTATCAATTTATTGCACTGTAAACTTAATTTACTAATTCTTGTAGATCATATGAATGACAAAGTTACTATAAGTATTTACACAGTTCATTCCGAATTGAAAACTACTTAGCAACTTTCCATTCCCAGTAAAACGCTATATCGCACAACAGAGAATACTATATTCGTTTTTCAAGGAAAACCATACAAACATTTTCAAAGAGGGTGATAAGATTTGTGATCTCTGCACGGAAAATATGGAAGCTGAACTATCTCATTATATCTATGAATGTCAAGATATTAGTGAGGAGAGAAGGACATTCTTTTCAATGGTAGACACCAGCCAACTTAGATCAATCCAAATGATGTTAACCAGTGCCCAAACAAGCAGACTAGTTGCTCAGGCCCTATATAATTTTTACAAGGCAGTAGGTGTAAAGAGGGAGAAAAGAGAACTTGGAAGCTATTGTTCTTACACCTCAGAATGATGACGAAACATCGAGGGGTCGACCTTTCATATTAAATCTTACTTTCCTTATTACTAATAATTATATATAGTTGCGGAACTACTGGTTTCCTGTGCTGCTCTTTTCCTGGATATTGCACCTTGTACGGAGAATCTGTATAAGACTAATGTCTTAATAAAGGCTTTGTGTGTGTGTGACAAAGTTGTTTCCATGTGTTGTACGAAAATCTGTAAATTAAGTTTACTGTGAAATAAATTGATAAAGAGGGAACAAATCTTTCGAAATATTTTGAAAAAAAGTTTTGTATTTTTTCTTAATAGATACAGGTATGCCCTTTTTCATATAAACGTTTTTATTTAAGCCTGTCGAAGAGCGATTTTCACTTCGCTGTGCACGAAAGCTAACATTTCTAATGAAAAAGAAACCTTATGTGAGAAATCTTTAGAATTTTATATTAAATTACGAAGATCTTTTATGTGTTTTAACTGAAGGAGGGAACGTTCTTCGAAAGGAGAAAACAAAGTTCAAAGGTTCATAAACTACATATATATATGTTATGAATATTTTGTTGTTCAAAAAGATAGAGAATTGAAGGTTTAGTCGTGAAAATAGGAAATAAATTATTTACTTATCAAGTAGTTTTTATTTTTAATTACTTGAAGCAAATTACACACAAAATTATTTTTCACAGTAATATAGAATTTGTAAAATGAATTTTATATTCGTGAATTAAAAAAATAGGTAGGTCAACTATACATATTTACAACAATATTCAAAGTGTTCTAGATCTATGGTCAAAAATTAAAGAATAGTCAATGATTAAAATAAAAATATGTTTTTTAAAAAATAAAATATTTGCATTTTTTATTATATAATATAGATACAGACGAAAAATGAATAGAATATTCTATAGAACTCCAACATCCAATTCTCATCTAATATTTACACATACTGACTTAACACTAATCTAACCTGACTTGACATACCTTGCATATCTAAATAACAACAATAAATATAGACACATAGAGTTTCAAATTAATATTAATAACATTGGTCAATAAATATATTACAGATTATTTCTTCACAGAAATTGTCTTGTGAATTCGACCCCATGACACGGCTTCGTCCGAATTTGCTCATGAGGTACCATTCTTATATAAAGATATAAAGAAAGATGATAATATAAGTTCTCTCTTTGGGTGCAAGACATTATTATATATCTGAAAATAGAATGGTCGCCTCATCCGTCAAAATAGACGCCAAAACTAGATGACATCTATTGACCGTCGCAAACTAGCGTTTCGGTGACAAAGCCACAACACCAACTTTGGCAAAATGAAAAGCGTCCTTGCCCGAAACCGTGGTCTCTAGGTGAACGCTTTTTCAGTTTTACAAAGCTGGTGTTGTGGCTTTGTCACCGACCCGAGAACGCAAGTTTGCGGCGACGGTCAATAGATGGCGTCTAGTTTTGATGTCTATTTTGATGGGAGAGGCGACCTTTGTCTTCTTAGATCAATAGCCTCTCGACAAAATTTCCATCTATATTACTAATTATATCATTTATTATTGGATCTCTGCTACACACAGATGATTGTTAAAGAAAATCTAAGGAGTAAGATAAACCTAATTATTGGTTATAGCGAAAATATTACAAAATTCTTAAGAAACCAATGTGTCTATGGCTAGACCATGTGTGGGTAGATCTAATACACTACCTTACCATAAATTGGAGGCTTTGATCGAAGAACAATGAGAAAAAGGCGAAGAAAAAGTGGGTTGATCCCATCAAAGAACGAAGGAATTCACTTTGCAAAGATAAGACACAATTTGTATTATTGTATTATTAATTCCTGTAGAAGGGCGTATGTGCTCGAAAGCTCGTAAATTGTCGTTTTAATAAAGATACGCAGCCCTTGATGCTTTATTGTATTCGTTTATAAGACACAATGTTCAACCTGAAAGCACTAGTATCATCAAAAATAAATAGCATTAATAGAAAATAGACCTCCCAAACCAATACGACAATATCCCTGGCAAATTATCTATAAATGAATATATATTTCATCCCATTATAATATCTAATATTTTAGTTGTAAACAGTTTGATGCACACCCACACATGCCAATAACACAATTATTACTGTACAAAGTTCATCTTGATATTGTATATAGAAGTATATGCCCGTTGAAGAGCAGAAATTTTGCTCGAAAACTTGCGAAAATCAAAATTAAAAGAAACCCTTTACCTAAAATATTATTTGTTCTTACTCTTTCGAATGTACAACTCAACACAAAATCAAGGTAAGAACATTAGACCTCCAAGGTAAAGTTTCTTTTTTAAATATTTTTCATTCAAGAATCTCTCAAGCTTTTGGGCAAAAGCCTTTCTACTCCATTTTATCCTGTAAAAGGGCTTTCTTGCCCGAAAGCTTGAGATATTTGTAAATAAAAAATATTTAAATAATAAACTTTTTCTTGGAAGCTTAATGTTCTTCTTTTAATATTGATTTAAGGGATTATTTTATCGAACAAAATTAAGGATTTGATGAGAAACATTTCCTATGAACTGTTTTAAATAAAGCTTTGCTTAAATATACTGATGGATGGTGTTGGCTATCTATACTGGTAGAGTTTGTACGCTTGCTTAAAGACAATGGATATTTATGAGTCGAGAATTTGGAGAATTTTTATCTGTGTGCACAGTTAATATATCTCCTTTTATTTTATTTCAACACACAAAACGCGATATCCCGGCTAGGGATAATTGCGTCGATTTACATTTTTTGAGACAGAAACAGTTATAAACATATTATACAAGAAAAAGTAATCAAAATAAAAAGAGAAACAATAATATATATATTAGGAACCTGAGCCTTTCAGGTTTGAAAGAAAATCATAAATATATTTACAAAAATAGTTGAATCTATGATAATTCTCTCTGGTATTTACAAATTGATATAGATATACAACATTATTTATTGTCTGTTGTCTAGCGGTGAAGAAGAGTGGGCATTCCAGCAGTAGGTGTCTCGAGTCCTGGAATTCGTTGCCAAAATGACAGCTAGAGTCTTCAATCTCCTTCGTTTGTTACATAATCAACAGGTGTTGTTTCGAACTGTGATAGACTCCTTATCCTCGAAGTTAGAGAAGATTCCAAGAACAAGATGCTATTTTATAATGATTTAGTATCGAGTATTGAGGGACCGCTAGAAGTTAAGCCAATATTCGATACTCTAGATTCCAAATATGATTATATAACAAACGAAGGAGATATATTAACTGTGCACACAAACAATGAATATTTCATAAACAAAGTCGAATTTTAAAATTTGTTTGCTATCAGGCTTCTTGTTAGATTTTTCTTTCTATTAATCCGTCAAAATCATGATAGTAGAAATTTGTTAGATAATTTTAGTTGAGTGCACTTACAAAATATCTTTTTCTCCATTTTATTATGTGTGTTTTTGACTTATTATTGTATATAGGAATCTTATCTTAATTGTTTTAATCTTCATTTTTTCTCATTCCTCATATAGAATGACGCTTTGAATTATCCTGTTTTCCCAGCGCTTCTATTCAAGAGTCATTCTTTTGAAATCATAAGATCTTCTTCAGTAATTATCTATGAATTCCTTTTTCACATTCTTTACCATCCCAGTCTACCCTCCCTATATTTCTCTAGTATTGCCCTGAAACATTCGGGGTGTTGGACATAATTCTTGGACACAATTCTCTTTCTATCAATCGTCTCCAGGAGCCATATTCTTCTTCAATCAGCTTTCGACATTTTTATTGCTTAGTCTGTCCAAAGCCCGGATGAAAAAGGAGAAGGGGGAGTAGTAACAAGCTCACTAAAAAACTTGGGCTCAGATGGCCCGGCCGATAGTACCCTGTAAGGGCTCCTAATCCAGGAATACAGGATGAGATGAGCAGCGTTTGTACTCCATGTTAGGAGCGGCTGTACATGGCGTATGTTCCTCATGTCAGAGGTAGCCATTTCATTTGGAGCTAAGTCGGCTTGCCACTGAGTAGTGCTACCAGTCTTGATGACAAAGGCAAACGCATTCTACTTCACCCAGTGTGGAGATAAGGAAGAAGAAGAGTCTGTCACTTCATAGTAATCTTAAAACCCCTGTAGCTTTGCCATACCTGTAGTCAAGTAGTTTTCAGGTCTCATAGGTACATAAGCTTCAAATCAAGTATTGATTCAATGGATAATTTGTTATCTGATCTATGTTACCATTTATAACATAATATACACTCATAGACAAAACTTGAGGTAGTCAAAAGTTCCTGAAAAGTCGTCTGTTCGTTTGAAGAAGACAAAGACAATTTTGTTTACACTTGGTTATCTCGTGTGTCTTCAATAAAGTTAACTGTGTATCAAATATCTTTAAGAGTTATTGTCTGAATCCCGATATACATGCTAAAAGTACAACTTCCTTAAGTTTTGTCCATGAGTATAGGTAAAACTAATTAAAATGAAATTAATATTTTTAGAATAAAGAACCTTCATAGAGAGAGATATTGAGATTGAAAATACTATATTTCAATGCTCAAATAAGATTATAAACATGAATTAAATAATAATTTAGAATATCTTGGAAATTGTTGGTTTTTGTGAGTGTTTAAATGGGAAGATAGGGGGATCACGCCAATTATATAATCATTAAAATATTTATTAACATATAAAATTAAAAGAAAGGATATATAAGAACCACGTAAAGTATCTGTTCTTGCCTGTTCTTCTTTTTCTTTCTTTTTTTCTTATTTTTGTTTATCTTCTTTCATAGAATATTATTTATAATTTTAAATTTTAATCATACTTAAAATTTAAAAACAATAAGGAATATTTTTAAATATCAAATAAAAATGTTAAACAAAATTATAGGCAACATATTTGAAAATAAAGATACTTCGGCTAGTAAATATTTTTATTACCTCGACGTTTCGACAAAATATTTTGTCCTCGTCAGGAGCAAACAAAAATAGAATAATTTTTAACGCCTTGCCAAATGTTTTAATTTTTGTTTGCTCCTGACGAGAACAAAAGATTTTTGTCGAAACGTCGAGATAATAAAAAGATTTACTGGCCGAAGTATCTTTAATTTGAAGAACTATGAATGCCGGCCAAGCAGCTTCTATCATTACGATAAGTATTTAGAAGATCAAAATATTATGGCTATAATTTATTGAGAAACGAATAAAGGAATTTCTAAGAAACAAAATGTTGTGTCTCCTCCCAGTAATAGTCAGACACAGTCAAGCATCCGTTTATCTCGAGATACTTCTCCAGGTACACACCACATGCCGAGATCTACTGGTCAATTCTCCCTAATTACACAGTTAGTGTCCTATATATACAAACTAGCCGAATGACCCGGGCAACGCCCGTGTTTTACCCGATTGAATGTTTTGATTCAAATACTATTTGTTACAATTATAAATTGGCGCCTTAAATAATTGCATATGTTAGTTAATAACTATAGCCTATGTGCTTTATCTGTCTATGTACTCTTGGCTTCCGTAGGCGTCTCTTACTGGGAAAAAGAAAGAGAGAATTCCATTTGGTTATTATCTAATATATGCATTTATTTAGGGAGCGACCCGCGATAACACAATAGTTACAAAGACGAAATAGCGAGTGGGGGGGGGGGGTCAAAGGTGGCGTGACCGTAGCCAACCAATAGGAGGGCGCCATTCAAAAAAAAAGCAAACGGTGACAGAGATGAAAACTGTTTATTAGGAGATGAAGAATGACGCTCGTAACTGTATATAGAATATATATTTACATGATGATAATGATAAAACATGCAAAATAAATACAGATGTTTAACCATTTACATACACAACACAAAAAAAAAAAAAAGCCAAAGGATCTCAATATTCAAATTTCAATAACCCTTATACAGTTTTACATATAATCAAGACTATATTAGCCAAGACATTTTCTATTTCACAATGTACCATGTGGAATATATAAAAGGAAATGAAAATCAACTAATTTGATTACCATAATTTCATTTTTATCTAATTGAATTTCACATTTTATTCAATTTTTAATATAAGAATATCAATTCTCTTATATAAAGTGTCAAAAAAATTTAATTTATTAAATTAGAATATTTTATATTAGCATAATATGAAGGTTTATTTAATATATGGTTATTAGATATTAATATTTCGTTTTATTTCGTTTAATCAGAACGCGATGAAGAAATCATCCGTTGAAAGTGTAAAAAAATATTTTTCATTAAAATATCATCTCCTGACCGTGAAAACTAAAGTTACTGATTGCTTGTGCCATCTTTCGGAATAATTATAAACTACCTATAAAGAGACAAAGGTCGCCTCTCTCGTCAAAACAGACGTCAAAACTAGACGTCATCTATTGACCGTACACGCTTGTTCGGCGGTACATATACTAAAATAGGAACGATACAGAGAAGATTAGCATGACCCCTGCGCAAGGATCACACGCAAAATCGTGAAGCGTTCCATATTGACCGTCGCCGCAAACTTTCGCTTTGTCACCGACTCGAGGCCGCTGGTTTGCGGTGACGGTCAATAGATTGCGTCTAGTTTTGAGGTCTATTTTGACTGGAGAGGCTACCGTTATCTTTATAGATCAATATCTTTCCGGAAAAATATGCATCTATAAATTATATAACAATGGGTGATATTTAGAATTATTCTCAATTATTATTGAAATAGCCTTTCTATATTTATCAAGAGAAGTCAACCACGTACGTTCTTGATCTTAATTATGGAAATACGTTCTGAAATTAACGATTTGCTTATATTTACTCCGACAGATGGCGCAAGTCATCAAAAACTTTCAGTTACACAATCAAAATATTTTTCAGAAATTTATCAACCTGATCCCCAAGTACATTTTCACTTTTAGAATAATTTTTCTCATGAAATTCATTTCGGCATTTTATTAATTAATTAATATGAAAAATCGAAACAAATTATAGACGCGTATGATTCTTTTCAAAATTAAGCAATATTTACTGTCCTTACTACAAGGGAAAAATTAATGGGAGGGCCCCTGGCTAATAAATGGTGAACCCTCCCAGCGGTTTCGCCAGTTTAATCTACCATACCGCTGTTATATTGCAATTTTCGATCTTACTTTTATAGTGATACTGATGCTAGACTCTTGGAATTAATTAATATGTTTGTCTCAAGTTTTTATAAGCGATACCATTAATCTTAACAATTACCAAGTATAAAAAAGAAGTGAAAACACTAAACACGATTTTACAAATAATACAAACTTCAACTGTCCTTGCTACAATGACAGATGGTTGAACGGATTAGCTCATCAGTGGTGAACCATCCCAGCGGCTTCGCCAATATAACCTACCAGGCCGCTGTTTTTTTAAAATATAGTTCTAATACTGTATTGGATGATTCTGATTATATTTGCGACATTGTATCAAAAGAGGAACTTTTCTTATAAAATGTATTGTTGCGGATGTATGTAGTTTTTCTTGATGTCGCTATTTTTTTATGTAAAAGAAAGAAATAATCAAAAATGTATGTCTTGTTAGCTTTTTATTTTTGACTCACTTCAGCCATTTTACAAAAAAACTTATGTAAACAATGCCAAGTGATGATGATTATTGAAATAATATTCTATGAAAAGTTAAAGATGAAAATAATAATCATGAAATATTTACAGCACGTATCATTTACCCCCGCTTTGATGTATTTATTCACGGAGAATAAATGACTTTAATTGAGAGATGTGAGCCTTTATAGGATCTCCTGTGGGAATTTTTGGTGGGTTGTCTTGATCCGTTGTAGAGAGTTCGTAAGTCACTTTAGACAATCTTCTCAAAACTTGGAATGGTCCTTCGTATTTGGGAGCTGTTTTAATTAACTTCGGATCATTGTAGGGAATTCTTTTAAGAACGAGATCTCCAACTTTAAATTCAATGTCGGGATGTCTTGAATCATGTCTCCTTTTGGAAATCTCACGATGATGTTGAGTTCTTTTTATAGCCAGTTTTCTAGCATCTTCTACCGAGGTTGAGGGGTTATCAGCAAATTGTGGCTGCACATTGTAACCAAAAAGTAGAAAAGATGGCGGAAAACCTGTTACGTCATGAGGGGTATTGTTGTAGTCCAGTGTCGGGCAACCGGTGTGCCGTGGCACACTGGTGTGCCGCGAAGAATTTTAGGTGTGCCGCGAACATTTTTGTAGGTATTTAGAACTTTTGGTTAAATTTAAAAATAATGTTTCAAAAAATATTTTTTATAATTATATTCAATTTTAATAATTTTTTTTCAAAAATTTTCATATAAAAAAATGAAATTAAAAAAGAGCAAATTTCATTTTATATAAAACTTATTTTGGTATTATAATTACAACAGTTTGCATAATTTTATATTTCATATAACGTATGTACATAATCTTGACGTACATAACTGGCACGTGCCATTATTAAAAAATAAAAATGCAAATAGGTACGTACCTATTTAAAATCATAAGTTAAAAAAAACAATCCGCGAAAACAACTTTATTTAATAAAGTTGAATACATACTGCGGGAAAATACCTAATTTTTAAAATAATATGTCCAAACTTAACCGTCATTTACAATCTTTGTCACAGCTGTTTATTAATAGAGACTCAAAGCTACAAAGCTTAAAAAAAAGAAAACAAAAAAAAAAATTATAAATTTATTTAAAAAATTTATTCGGAGTTTTCGTCAAAGTATTGCTGTAGTAATTCTTCATTTTTTTTGCATGTTGTAAAACACACACACATTCACACAATAAGTTTTGTACACCGTAAAATCTGTTGGTTAAAAAAGAAAAAAAAATTTTGTTACGAAATTCTCTCAGGTGCGCCGCGAAAAAAAGAAATTAAGCTTAGTGCGCCGTAACTCGAAAAAGGTTGCCCGACACTGTTGTAGTCAGTAATGACCTTGGGCAAAAGTGTGCTCCATTTCACCTTCGGTTTATCAAGCAAGGCCGTTCTTAATTTGGTCATGATTGTTCCGTTAACCTTTTCGCACATTCCATTACTCTGGGGGTGGTATGGTGTGGTGAAAGTTTGTTTGATGTTATGAACTTTCAAACACCTTTTGAATTCCTTGGAATTAAAGTTCTTTCCATTGTCAGTGATAATATGTTTTATGGGTAGCGAGACTTGAAGGATTCTGTTGAAACATTGTAGCGTTGCTTGAGCTGTGTTTTTGATAGTGGGAAATGCCCAAACATATCTTGTAAGATGATCAATGAACACTTGGATGTACTTGTGCTTTGTCTTTTCAGCTGCTGTTCCCATAACTATTGTATCTGCACTTATTACTTGAGCTGGTTGTAGTTCTGTGTCTGGAATTATTAGTTGTCCTAGAGTTGGTTGGTTAGATGATTTGGTCAGTTGACATGTCTTGCATGATCTCACATAAGATTTAATTTCCTGTACCATGTCTGACCACCAAAATAAAGGAACTATTAATTTGACTGTTTTGTTCATGGATGGGTGACTCATGTTATCATGATATTCCTTCAGAACATGTTCTTTAAAAGAAGCAGGCACCACAGCCCTGAGTAGTCCTCTCTTCTTGACCATCACTGTGTTTTGATGATCTTGAGGGTCTTCAATGAAGCTGAGATCTGCCTGTCTTTGATGTTGTTGTAGCTCGAAAATGGAAATACTTAGTACTGGGGTTCTTGATAATGCATCTACATGAGTCAGTTTGTTTCCAGATCTGTGTGTGATTGTAAAGGTCTTAGTTGATAAATTGACTAGCCACCTGAAAAATTTAGATTTTGGATTTTTGAGATTGAGTAGCCACTGTAAGGCTGAGTGATCCGTAATAACTTGGAAGGGCTTGTTTTCCATCAATTGTAATTTTATTGAGTTCCCTGTAGTCTACACAAAGTCTATAGGTCCCATCTTTTCTTTGCACTAAAACAACTGGAAAAGACCATGGGGAGGATGACTCTTTAATTAATCCTTTCTTAATCATTTCTTTGACTTGTTCGGAAATTTTCTCATATTCAGAGATGGGTCTTCTATATGGTCTTAAACTTATAGGCAAATGTTCTTTGGTGACTATATTGTGCTGAATGGAGATTCTTCCTATATCTGTTTGATGTTGACTGAAGATTTGCTCATTTTGCTGTAATAATTTATTCAATTCATCCTGGTTAGGTTTTTGCAAATGATTAAAGGTTGTGCAAACAAGAGCCATTTCTGCTGATTGCTTAGTGTACACTGTTTTATCTTTAGTGTCAACAATGAGTTCAAAGTCTTCTGCAATATCCAAGCCAATGAGTAGCTGGAATTTTAAATTAGGTATTACATGGAGTTTGACCTTTCTAGTTTTATTATGAATTTGCAAGTCTACATGAACATATCCCAAAGTGTTGGTTAATGAGTTAGCTTGTTGAATTTGCATGGGAGAATCTATTAAAGGATGTAAATTCAAACTTTTCATTAAATTTTGATTTATTAAAGATATGGTAGCACCTGTGACCATGAAGGCTTGTAAAGGATGTTTGTTGACACAAATTTTAAAGTCTATCAATTTATTAGGAGGATTATGAGTTGATAAGCAAGTTACTTTGTTTGTTTCATTACTTGTGGTTGATTCTGTGACTGTTGTAATGAATTGCTTTGGTTGTGTATTTTTAGATGATCTCTCTGTTTTATAATTTGGGTCATAATCAGGACATTCATTCAACCAATGTTTCACTTTAATTCTTTTCTTTATGCAAATTGGGCAAAAAAATGGGCAATTTGAAGCTGATCTTTCCTGTTGAGATAGAGTGCATACTTTGGGTTTAAACAAATTTCTTAGTTTACTTTGTTGCCTGTTATGCTCAACAGAAAGTGCAACTTGTATCCATTTGGTTGGATCTGCAGGTTGTGCTGCTGCAAACACATCCCTCCAATTCAAAGGTAGCCCATCTGTTAGTAGTTGTATTTTCTCTTCCTTTTTCAAGGATGTTTGATTCAGTAAGTCCATTTTTTCTTTAAAATAAGTCTCCACTGTTTCACTTGCAAGGAGCTTTCTTCTAGATGCTAATACAATGGGACTATATATGCAAGGCTTAAATCTGGCAATGAGTTTATCTTTTACAGTTTCCCATTTCTTTATATGTGCATTTGTAAGAATTTCATCAGCAAAAAATGCTAAGGCTTCATCTGCTAAATAGTAGATAAGATTGTGTATTTTTTCTTCATCATTTGCCTTTAAATTTTCTACTTCATACAACTTAATCCAACTTTCAATCTTTATGTTATTCTTACTGCCAGAATATTTTTCAAATCTATGTAAATTTGCCATTATAACAATAAAGATGTCTCTAAATGAGTTATTTAAATTTGAAATATATGATCTTTTGATTAAAAATTTACCTTTTTAATTTTCTTTCGTATCCTTGTCGAGCTGCGCCAAATATGTTGCGGATGTATGTAGTTTTTCTTGATGTCGCTATTTTTTAATGTGAAAGAAAGAAATAATCAAAAATGTATGTCTTGTTAGCTTTTTATTTTTGACTCACTTCAGCCATTTTACAAAAAAACTTATGTAAACAATGCCAAGTGATGATGATTATTGAAATAATATTCTATGAAAGGTTAAAGATGAAAATAATAATTATGAAATATTTACAGCACGTATCAGTATTAAAAATATGCATTTTGTTTATATCCCCAGTATAAAACGTAAAGGTGGTTATGGAATATTATTGTGAATCAACAAGTAGCCGACCGATGATACACGGGAACAGTACAAATTATTTTTATTTTTTATTTAATTTTAATTTTAATTAATTATTTATCAGAGAAACGGCACCACAGAGATGATGGGTATGAATTGTATTTGACCATTGACCACCGTGTCGCGGCAATGCGTTAAATACAACGTGCCAGTTATTGTTTTACCCTTCATCTATTTTTGGATTTTTAACCCGGCGATTAGAATGTACAGTTATAGCTCCATCCCCTCCTGCAACCAGCCCAGCGAGACCCCGAACATCATGACCTTCCTGGACCGGACCACAAGTCCAGCACTGCACCAAATAAACCATCTGAGAATTAAATCCCCGCCTTTGTCTCGTCAATATGAAACACAACTCCAGTTTTGTCGAATTCGGACAAAGACCAAGCTGTATAAGAGAGGTTAAGATTCTATAAAATTTTCTGTCATATTTTTGTTGTATTCCAATCTGAAAATCGGTTCTGCCACTTTACCATCTTGAAGACTTTTTCGGAAAATGCAACCGATTTTCTAACTCTCCTCTCGGTTGATGTTATAAAATCTAAGCCGCTCCTGTATTGATGAAGAGGCATCATAGCCTGAAACCATGATATACAGGTTGTTGGCTTTTGTCTGAATTTTTTAAACTGGTGTTGTAGTTCATTCTTTATCATCATCTTTAAGTTATTCACTGAAGTGATGAATTAAACACACTTAACAATTTTGCATATAATAATATCAACCAATTGACTAATTTACATAGCAATAATTTTTCTTAAATAATAAAATATAAAACATCATAAATAATCCTAGATACAAAAAAGAGCTTATATATATATGTATAAATAAATATAGGACATATACTGGATATAAATTATTAATCAGCTAGTATTTCTAGGGGCAACACGCCTCTCTTTATCAAGGCTTTTCTTTGATTTAAACTAATTCACGTGGGTATGTTATCCACTCACACTATACAAGACCAAAGCAAGAAACCATTTAAAGAAAATATATATATCTGTACATACATGACTACTTGAAATTGTATCCATTATTCCTGTAGAAGGGCAGCTTGCGCCCGAAAGCTCGAATTGATTTTTCAAATAAAGAAACTTATCCTTTTTGAATCTATTCGTTATTATAACATTGTTTTAATGCGTATTTAAATAGAGGGGTGACTTTTTTGGTACATGTAAACTATCCTTCCGCAACTCTTAATATTACATATACAAATATTTACATTAATGGACAAAACATAAGGAAGTTCTACCTTTTAGCATATATATCGGGTTTCAGATAATAACTCTGAAAGATATTTGATACACAGTGATCTGTATTGATGACACCCGATATAACTAAGTGTGAGAAAAATTGACTCTGTCTTCTTAAAAAGAAAACAGATGACCGCCACATCAAAGACCGTTCTATAATTGTATTAGACAATTTATGATTCTCTCTATATTAGCACTTGAAAGGAATTCTTTGTTAATTTATTAACCCAATCAAATAAGTGATATAGGGTTTTAGAACAGTAGAAATATGAATACATATTTGCGAATAGAGCATTGCTTTTCCGCAAACCATTTACGAATGACTATTTGGAAAAAGTAACAAGATAAGACAATAACGAGCAATATACATTCCTTATTATAAAGTAAATAAAGCTTCCAGGGTTAAGTTTCTTGTTCAAATTTCTAATTTCAAGCTTTCGGACTTTGTCCTTTTACAGGAGTATCACAATAATAAATTGATGATATACTTAGTCTAGCCATAAATATTGTTACAAAACCAAATCAGTGAAAAAAATTTTAATTTGACTGCGTGAAGTTTCCAATATACAGAATTTGTTATTTGAATATCTTGTGCACAAGTGTTTAGAAAATAAAATCGGAATATATGTGTTTTTGATAATGGATTGGGGTCTTAAAGAAAACCGTATAGATGTAATAGCCTTACACAAGGTAGGCCAAAGTCCTTCATCCATTTTTAAACCTTTACAAAATTTGAATATTACGCGTCAATTTGTTTATCGAACCATTGAAAGGTTCAACAAGGCTGCCACTATTAATGACCTTGAAAGATCTGGTCGACCGCACGTACAACGAACGCAAGCAGCTATAAAAGCCATTCGCGAAAGAATTCGTCGAAATCCACGCCGCAAACAAAAGAGCTTAACAAAGCAGATTAATTTAGCTCCAAGAACGGTTTCCAGGATAATCAACGAAGACCTTGGACTGAGAGCTTTCATATGACGCACAAGTCATTTGATGACCCCTGCTCTTAGAGATATTAGAAGTGTTAGAACAAAAATGTTGTTGGCGCGGCATGATGGTCGGTGGCATGAGAGAATCCTTTTCACAGAGGAGAAAATGTTCACTGTAGAGGAAAATATTAATCGTCAGAATGATATGATATATGCTCGTAGCTCTCTAGAAGCTTCTTTGAAAGTCAGAAAACTATCAAGAAGATATTTTGGAACAAATAGTAAAGCCTCTGAATACAAAAATGTTTAATGGAGAACATTGGATATTTCAACAAGATTCAGCTCCTGCTCACAAAGCTAAGTCAACTCAACAATGGGTGGAGACGAATGTTCCGGAGTTCATAAAGGCCAATGAATGGCCCTCTGGAAGCCCTGATTTTAACCCCCTTGATTACAGTTTGTGGACATATTTATAGGAGAAGGTGTTCTCTAAATGATATCATAATTTGTATCAATGGAATTCGGCATTGGTGAGAGTAATGAAAGAAATGCCCTTAGAAAAGGTGCGTGCCGCCATAGATCAGTGGCCCGAACGTTTGAGATCCTGTGTCAAAAATAAGAGAGAGAGGGAGAACATTTTGAATGATTGTATTATATTTAAAATCTATGTACTATTGGCTAATAAAATATGTATTTATATATTCCATTAGTTTTTGTTCTCAATCATTTAATTTATAAAATTATTTGTAACAGAATTTATGGCTAGACTGTGTATAATATATTTATATATAAATTAATCTTTACATATTTAAATATTAATAATATTAATTAATTTCCATATAAAAATAGTATATATCATCAATTTATTATCGTGATACTCCTGTTGAAGGTCTGACAAATCCGAAAGCTTGAAAATAAAATTTGAACAAGAAACTTAACCCTGGAAGCTTTATTTATTTTATAATATTATAATTCAGGGAGGAACATTTATATACATTCCTTATGTTTTATTCCCTCTTGGGGGGTCGGTGGAATATATATATATGATATGATCCTGTCGACTCTTCTGTGATATGATCCTGTCGACTCTTCTGTGATATGATCCTGTCGACTTTCAATGTGGCAATATGATAATAATGTGGGGAGAGAGAAATAAGGAAACCACAAGTTTGGAAGAGGAATCCCAGGCAACCAGCGAGAGAGAGGTAGCGCGAGGGGCTGTCACCGCTGAACGACCGTTCGTGTCGCACACCACCCCCCCAACTGTCCAAAAATAGTCCTGAGGGTTCCAAGAAAAGGCCCCCCTTCGGAATGTGGCCAGTGGCCCAAAATGGCCGTACTTTAGCTACCTTTTATCTACGTCTCTCTCTGATTGACTGTAGGTTTACTTTATTATTCCTGGAAGAGCATACATTATGACATATATATATATATATACTGATTAAAATTTATATATTTTATTATATAATAAAAAGGTTTATCATATTGATTTATCAAAAAATAATTTTATTGGGTCTATGTAAGGATACCATAATTCTACACCTTACATAACGCCTAAACAATTTGTGAACTGATGAGTTGAACAAGAATCGAAAATATCTGCTAATGAGACGAAACAGGTTCTTTGAAGATTTCCATTTTGTTAGAAAGGGAGTTAGGAAAATAATCAATATTTGATTAATTTAATCTCAGCGCGAATTGAACATTTTTCATTCATTAATTTGTCGAGGATTAAATATCTCATTTACTTTTCAATTTATAAAGGAAGCTTACAACAATTAGGTCTCTATATCAAATATCTTGACTTCATTTTATCTTTTAAATACTTGGTGATTTTTTGATGAATTTTTGGAAACCGATTTTTAATAACTTATTGTAAATAAAGTACAAATGGGTATTGTACATTCATGTAAAATACTTAAGGAAGTTTGATATTTAAAACATGAACAAATCCTTGTTTTTTTAGGAGAGAGAAGCAATTTTGTTCACACTTTGTTATCTCGTAGTGTTCAATAAAGATCAATGTGTATCAATTGTCTTTCAGAATTATTGTCTGAATCCCGATATACATACTAAACGGTACAACTTTCTTGAGTTTTGTCTATGAATGTAGATTGCTTGTTATTGTCTTATTTTGTTACTATATCCAAATGGTCTTTCGTAAATTGTTTGCGGAAAAGCAATGCTCTATGCGCAAATATGTATTCATATTTCTACTGTTCTAAAAACTTATATCAATTATTTGATTAGGTTAATATATTATCAAAGAAATTCTTTCAAGTGCCGAATATAGTGAGAATCAGAAATTGTCTAATACAATTATAGAACGGTCTGGCGGATTAAATTGACGAAACCGCTGGGAGGGTTTACCGATGATGAACCAAGCGTTATAATACTTTCGTTTTTTGTACAAAGATGACGCGCTATTGCCTTATGCTTTATATTCCCGTGAATTATTTTCAGAAGAGTATTTCTCGATACAATTTCTTTGGATATCTATCTACAATATTCAACATGTTATCTCTATTTGTTTGTTGTTATTAATCAGGATATAAAGAACAAGCATCAGCACCTAGTACTCAAAGATTTTCTCACTAAAAATTCAAAGGAATCAATAGATCCATAGCCCGACATATACCATAGTATAATTCCTCCTACCTAAATCTCCGGCTTCCCAATTTGTTATTTACTGTAATCACATAACCTCAATAGAGAATTAGCATTAACCAATAATCCATTTTTTAAAACTTTACTATGTAAAACAATTTTTTTGCCTATCTATCTTATATTTCCTACTTCATCATATATATATATATATATATATATATAAAAGAATATATCTGTGATTTATATATATATATATATATATATACACATATATATATTTTACAACAAAAACGGTACTTTATTTAAAAATCAAGATTACAGGGAAACGTGTTAGTGGGGGAGGGGATAGCAATAATTAAGGAAAATCAAATTGTAGGTAGTATTTATAGATGTCATGTTTGGCGGCGTTGAGGATGTTCCTGACGGTTTCGGGCTCTCGGTTCATTATGTATTTCCCGCGGTCAAAGACGAAGTCGTTATGTATATCGCGGCATTTGGAGATGGCGTCGTTTAGAATAGGCTGAATAGAGTCGCAGGTTAGATATCGGTGTTCAACGTCTGGCGATCCGTGGCATGTTGGACAGGCAGTCTTTCCGAAGCGTCGAGGGTAGGGGAGGGCACGAATCACGAGTCGCCATGCGATATCGTCGCGGATGTTGGTTTCGCGGTGCCAGGATGGTGTACACTCGAGCAGCCACCTTTCTGCCTTAGTATTTGCGTTATTAGCATCAAGATAGGTGTTTGTAATCAGGGTTCTCATATACGCGCTCTTTACCCCTGAGAAGGGTCGTTTTGTTGCCCTTGCTACGATGGGAAGGTAAACGCAGGAATTGTTGTCGCGGGTTAAAAATTTCGTCTCTTTGAGTTTGTCGTAAAGGGTCGTAAGATTCGCGAAATCCATAATAACGTTTCTCGTGGCGTGTGAAAAGAGGCAGTCAATAGGGCGAAAAGAGCCGTCGTCGTTAACGAGGTCTTTAAATCTTTTAAGATTCCGGACACTAAAAACGGCGGGGTTCTGCATTCTAAGATCTTGTAGAAAGCGGCATTTGAGAAGGACGAGGTGGAGGAAGTCTTTACGTGACAATTTTGTAAAGTCGATTTCGAACGAAGGCGCAATTTTCTTTAAGCTTTGTAAAATTTCTTTGTTTCGCGGCGATGATATGTGGTATAGGTCGTAATTAAATAAATTCTGGTAATTAGTCGTGTTTTTATTTTCGAATAGAAAGCCGTTTTCGTTCGTATATCCGTTCACGTGTTTCTGTATCCTCTTGATGGTAAATAAGTCGCGTTGCGTAGGTAGGTGTAGCAGTCCAAGGCCTCCATTAGGGATGGGCAGGCAATTGATTGTGTAATTCGTCCATGTCTTGGATAGGTAGAGGGCGTCGTCCATTTCTGATTGTAGTTCGTTAAGTATTAGATCGTGAGGTAGAACGGAGTTGATGATGTAGGTAAATTTAGGAATAAAATATTTGTTTAGGTAACGGACTTTTGATGTTAAAGGCAAGGGTAGTATTTTTTGCTTCGCGATGGAGAGACATTGTTGAAAGTTCGATCGAAGTTCGTCAGTTTGAAGTTTAAAAGGTTTTCTGCTGTTTTCCAGGGTCAGCCCAAGTAGGTTGATACAGTCATTCCTCATCTTGATGTCGCTAGGTGCGTCTGTCCTCCTTTTCCAGCTCCCGCACCACAGTCCCGTACTCTTTCCATAGTTGACTTTTATTCTGGATATCCATATATATATATGGATTAGATTAGGAAAAGCCTCAGTAACATAGTTATACCTGTCGAAGGGCTGTTGAGTCTGAAAACTTGTATTGCCGTTATATATAAACTCTTCCCTCAGTGAATTGTCTTTTTTATTTTTAAATTGTTTATTCATTTTACCTAAATAGTCGGTTATCTTTATTTGAAGAAGTATTCTTAGTTATAATGTTTAATGAAATTATAGAAATATTAACAAACACTACCCCATAGATTACAATTACAGTTATTTTATTTCCAAAGCGCTATATCCCGCATGGGATACTTGGGCCAAACAAGGAGAAAAGTTTATTTACATAAGTTATTTACATTATTCAACGCATGAAAATATTAGAGATCCAGATTTTGTAGAAAGTTTAGAATGTATGTACAAAATGAATTGAACTTTAAATATGACTTTTATCGGAAATCAAATCGTTAAGTTCACAAACAACTTGTTCATTCTTTATTCTATAATCTTGAAATGCTGGGCAATCGATTAGTAGATGTCTTGAGGTGTGTTCCTCAATACCACAAAAACAACTTGAATCTTCCACTGCCTTTATTCTATTAAAAAAACTTTTGATATTAAATGCATAGATGTAAATAGTCTTCTATATATACCATAATAGTTCACGAATTTATTGGGTTTAATTTGAGATCACGAGATATCATTCGACGACCAGAACGTAGCCTCCACTCATATACACGTATATATATTTACAAAAATTGTTTATAACACACAAAGAATGTAATATATATGTCATAATGTATGCTCTTCCAGGAATAATAAAGTAAACCTACAGTCAACCAGAGAGAGACGTAGATAGAAGGTAGCTAAAGTACGGCCATTTTGGGCCACTGGCCATATTCCGGGGGGGGGGGCTTTTCTTGGAACCTCAGGACTATTTTTGGACAGTTGGGGGGTGGTGTGCGACACGAACGGTCGTTCAGCGGTAACTTAAACCTCGCGCTCCCTCTCTCTCGCTGGTTGCCTGGAATTCCTCTTCCAAACTTGTGGATTCCTTATTTCTCTCTCCCCACATTATTATCATATTGCCACATATATATATTTTATCCCCCTTTCAATATCATTAATAATTAAATATGTAAATATTAATTTGTATATAAAACAGTATATATATCATCAATTTATTATTGTGATACTCCTGTTGAAGGACTGACAAGTCCGAAATCTTGAAAATAAGTATTTGAACAAGAAACTTAACCCTGGAAGCTTTATTTAATTTATAATAGGATTTTATTTTGTTTATACATAATGAATATATTTTCTAACTTCAAATATAAATTATAAACCTAATATATTATCCTTTATTAATGTTTAATTAAAAAGAATTATTTTCCCAAGAACACACATAGAATATTTTATTACCAAAAGGTAGTGAAAATATTGAAAGATGGAAAAATATAACTATTCAAATATTTAGTGATACTAAAAGGAATGGTCTCTCTTCATTAATTATTTTCTTATAAAAGCTCTTATTAGTAATTATTAATAAAGCACTTTACCATATTCTTTTTTTGTATCGTAAAATATTAATATCCAAATGGAAGATTTAGATGTATCTCAAAATCTATAGAAATAAATAAAAAAAAAGAAAATTCATAGGGAGAGAGAAAGAGGTTAATTCACAGATCTCAAAATATTTAAGATTTGACCGTGGACTGCGGTAAATTGGTGTGAGTTGTGGCAGGGTCTGTTTAATAATTCACACCAGAGAAATTAGCCAGTTGGATTCTGTAAATTGAGTTAGTGGAAGTTTCTCTGGAGATGGGGAACATTTCTTGAATTCTGTGTTGATATGTATAGAGAGAGGAAAAGAGGATACGTATGTTTCCTCTATTTTAAATTTACCATCTTGTGCATATTTCAGATTTGTAAAATAATTGAGATGAGATTCATGTATTGCAATGTGTTACTACGTTTATATAAAGAATTATTTATTAACCTATCAATCAAATAAATGTAAAAAGGATTCTTTCAACCAACAGATAATGGAACGAATTTATTTAATAAATGTAAAATTTGATGGATATTTTGTCAAGAGAGATAATGTTGATCTATAAAAAGTAAGGAGAGATGGATTCTTTTTATATAAATGTATAATTATTATCTTTAAATAAGATATTTCGAAATTTTCAGTATTTATTTATATTATATTACCGAAAAAATGCCCGTAAAACTAGTGCCGATAGTCTTAACATGGGATGGAATAGTAACCAAATATAACAAACAATATAGAAAGGAAATAAACATAAGAAAAAGGGACTTCGCATATATTCAATCCTTGATCCTAAAAAAGACTATGGAAATTATCTCAACAGAAAAGAAGTATGAACCTCACGATAAGTCCCAGGAAAATAAAGAAATAGAAGCCATGAATCGATTGTTGGAACGATTTAGGGAGCTGGCGTGTGAAGACGAGGAAAGTGGAACACCGGACATGGAGCACAGGGATACGACAACCATAGAAGAGATCCAGGAGAATGACCTAGAAAAGATTACTGGAGACCTGACATGGAGCACAGGGATACGACGACCATAGAAGAGATCCAGGAGAATGACCTAGGAAAGATGAATGGAAATCTGACAAACAAAAATGGGTCAAGGACAGGGGACCATTTTATCGAGGAGCCCCCAGGAGAGGCCATAGAAAGACTGCTGGAGAGCTGCAAGACATCAGAGGACCATATCTGCGAGGGCCACAGCACTGACCAGGAGTCAATATAACAAATGTAAATATCTTTGTTTAATTTTACATTTATTATTTATTGAAGATGTAAATAAAAAATTGTAAATAGACTGACCATTCGTTACACCTTTTTAGAGAAAAACTTGTAACCTTTTTATAAAATAAAGTTATTATTATTATTCAATAATAAAAGCTTATATCACAGATAACTATTGTTTATTCTATACATGCAATATTCCGACAAGTTAATACATATTATTATGGTGCTTTTCAGAAGGCAGAGCGCCATCTGGTGGAACAGAACTCAAATAAACCAAATCTTGATTTCTCAAGAAGCCACTGGTACCAAAATTATTTTTGGTCGTAGAGGTACAGCCTACTCCTCGCTGACGAGCGCCAACAGCGCGAAAATCGTTCGTGGATAGCTTTTCTTGATTTATCAAGAAATTGGGTTGGTCAAATATCAGGGAACAGGCTAAATCAATGTTTAGTTGGTTTCTGTTCCACCAGATGGCGCTATGCCTTCTGAAAAGCACATGTGCTCCTGGTCAGGATATGCCTTTTGTTTTTAATATCAACACCTGATTTTTTTATTTTTTATTTTTTCTATTGTTTTTCCATTATTTTGGTATTTGAGTATTGTAATATATAATAAAATCTTATATCTTTGATCACTATTGTTTATTCTAAGCATCCAATATTTCAACAAGTTCGTACACCTTATTCTGGTATTTATATAAAACTTGTAATTAAATAATAAAAAATTATATCTCATAGATCACTATTGTTTATTCTAGATATCCAATATGTCGACAAGTTCGTACATATAATTCTTGTAATTTAATAATAAAACTTATCTTTGATCATCACTATTGTTTATTCTAAGCATTCAAATTTTTGACGAGGCAGTTCGTACATCATCTTCAAATATTTACGCGTCTTGTAATTAGGTAACAAAAGCTTACATCAAAAGCTTGGATCACTATTGTTTATTATAAACATTTAATATTACGACGAGGCAGTTCGTACATCTTCTGGTATTTTTCAAGTATTTTAATTAAATAAAAAAGCTTATATTTTGAATCACTATTGTTTATTCTAGATTTCCACTATGTCGACAATTTTATACTTCTTCTTCAAGGTTTGAATTCCAGAGATTGGAAGATATTTTTTTTTCCTTGTCAAAATATTGTATGTTCAGAATAAACAATATTGTTATCTAAAATATGAGATTCATAATATTTAATTAAAAAACGAAATAAAAAATAAAAGATAAAAAGATCAGGTGTAGAAATCAATTTTAAAAATGGCATATCCTGACCAGGAGCACATGTGCTTTACAAAAATTAGGTTGGCCAAATATCAGGGAACAGGCTAAATCAATGTTTAGTTGATTTCTGTTCCACCAGATGGCGCTCTGCCTTCTGTAAAGCACATGTGCTCCTGGTCAGGATATGCCATTTTTAATATTGATAATATTTAATGTATTTAAAATGTGTGGATTGCGCTATATTTTCATTTTATATTGTTATATTATCTATATATATATATATATATTATATAATCTAAAATACGAATATTATTATTTTTTTAACATATATTTCATTCATTGACTGTTATATATTTTTGCCCAAAGATTCAGAACCTACCACTTCAATTATTATTGTTGTAAATATGTATAGTTAACCCTACCTTTTATTTTTGAATAACGATTATAGAATTCATTCTATAAATTCTATATTGCTGTGATAAATAATTTTATGTGTAATTTTACTTCAAGTAATTCAAAATAAAATATACTTGAAAGGTAAATAATTATCTTTACTTTTCCACGACTGTACCTCTTTTCAACAACAAAACACAAAAATAATTCTATTCTTAATATATATATATTTGAAAATAGAGCAATCCATAAATATATCTTCAAATAAAAAGGCATATCAAAATTCAGAATTAAAGAAGGAGGAATAATTCCCGCTGACAAGCATCCTGTGGTTGAAATGTAAGTGTCCAACTGTTGATAGAAAGAAGTCTAAGCCTTTCTATTGTTTTTGTAAGGCGTAGAGCATCATAACTAATTTTGATCCAATATATACCTTTTTATTTATATATATTTATATGAAAAAATAGTACAAATGTAGCATTGTACTGGGATAAGGTGCATAAATCACGAAAAAAGAAAAAGGCATCTCCTTATCGTGCAACTGAAAGTTGCTGATGGCTGAGCGCCATCTATCGGAATAAATATCAACTATTTTCGTTGATTTTTTTTTATTCCATAATTGGCCAAATACCCATTCTTGATTAATCAAGAAAAGCTAACCACGGACGCGTTTCGGGCTGTTGGCCCTCATCAGCGTGGTGCAAGCTGTACCTCAAAGACCAAAAAAATTGGTCATTAAGGCATCCTGAAAAATCATGAAACGGGTAGTTAAGGCCAGAATTGCGTGAGGACTCTACACAATGTGAAAAAATAGTACAAATGTAGCATTGTACTGGGATAAGGTGCATAAATCATGAAAAAAGAAAAAGGCATCTCCTTATCGTGCAACTGAAAGTTGCTGATGGCTGAGCGCCATCTATCGGAATAAATATCAACTATTTTCGTTGATTTTTTTATTCCATAATTGGCCAAATACCCATTCTTGATTAATCAAGAAAAGCTAACCACGGACGCGTTTCGGGCTGTTGGCCCTCATCAGCGTGGTGCAAGCTGTACCTCAAAGACCAAAAAAATTGGTCATTAAGGCATCCTGAAAAATCATGAAACGGGTAGTTAAGGCCAGAATTGCGTGAGGACTCTACACAATGTGAAAAAAAAAAATAGTACAAATGTAGCATTGTACTGGGATAAGGTGCATAAATCATGAAAAAAGAAAAAGGCATCTCCTTATCGTGCAACTGAAAGTTGCTGATGGCTGAGCGCCATCTATCGGAATAAATATCAACTATTTTCGTTGATTTTTTTATTCCATAATTGGCCAAATACCCATTCTTGATTAATCAAGAAAAGCTAACCACGGACGCGTTTCGGGCTGTTGGCCCTCATCAGCGTGGTGCAAGCTGTACCTCAAAGACCAAAAAAATTGGTCATTAAGGCATCCTGAAAAATCATGAAACGGGTAGTTAAGGCCAGAATTGCGTGAGGACTCTACACAATGTGAAAAAATAGTACAAATGTAGCATTGTACTGGGATAAGGTGCATAAATCATGAAAAAAGAAAAAGGCATCTCCTTATCGTGCAACTGAAAGTTGCTGATGGCTGAGCGCCATCTATCGGAATAGGTTAGCTTTTCTTGATTAATCAAGAATGGGTATTTGGCCAATTATGGAATAAAAAAATCAACGAAAATAGTTGATATTTATTCCGATAGATGGCGCTCAGCCATCAGCAACTTTCAGTTGCACGATAAGGAGATGCCTTTTTCTTTTTTCATGATTTATGCACCTTATCCCAGTACAATGCTACATTTGTACTATTTTTTCACATTGTGTAGAGTCCTCACGCAATTCTGGCCTTAACTACCCGTTTCATGATTTTTCAGGATGCCTTAATGACCAATTTTTTTGGTCTTTGAGGTACAGCTTGCACCACGCTGATGAGGGCCAACAGCCCGAAACGCGTCCGTGGTTAGCTTTTCTTGATTAATCAAGAATGGGTATTTGGCCAATTATGGAATAAAAAAATCAACGAAAATAGTTGATATTTATTCCGATAGATGGCGCTCAGCCATCAGCAACTTTCAGTTGCACGATAAGGAGATGCCTTTTTCTTTTTTCATGATTTATGCACCTTATCCCAGTACAATGCTACATTTGTACTATTTTTTCACATTGTGTAGAGTCCTCACGCAATTCTGGCCTTAACTACCCGTTTCATGATTTTTCAGGATGCCTTAATGACCAATTTTTTTGGTCTTTGAGGTACAGCTTGCACCACGCTGATGAGGGCCAACAGCCCGAAACGCGTCCGTGGTTAGCTTTTCTTGATTAATCAAGAATGGGTATTTGGCCAATTATGGAATAAAAAAATCAACGAAAATAGTTGATATTTATTCCGATAGATGGCGCTCAGCCATCAGCAACTTTCAGTTGCACGATAAGGAGATGCCTTTTTCTTTTTTCATATATTTATATATTATATACATTTTTGTTAAAGATTGTAATCTGTTCTGTTCCAGCATATGTATCATCCATTTATGTACGTATATATACAAAAATAGGTAAAAGATCTGATATTTAAACAGACGAGAGTATTTAATACTCTGTGTGAATTTGGCTTTTCTATCTTGTACATTCATGGACAAAACTTAAAGAAACTGCACCTTTTAGGATGTATATCGGGATTCAGACAATAACTCTGAAAGATATTACAGTGACCTTTATTGAAAAAACATGAGATAACCAAATGGGAACATATATTTTCTCTGTCTCCTTAAAAAAAAAACAGACAACTATTGACATTAAAGAATTTCCACCTCCTTAAGTGTTGTCCATGAGTGCACTTATTGCAATAAGATAAAGCCTTCAAATTCTTACTGAATAGAATACCTCCTTGACAAGCTCTGAAACTACTTCATGTATTAAAAAACAAAAACATAACCTGACCAGAAGCACATGTGCTGTTATTTCCTATATATTACCTTCTTATGCCTCACAATGTTGTAAAGATAATAGGAAGATCAATACTGACGATACAATATCATGGAATCGGTATGATGCTAGTTGGTAAATCATGAAGCATTATTTCTTTGATGTTACCTAATAATTCTTGATTGACAAAACTTAAGGAAGTGGAAAGTCTTTGATATCGCTGGTCGTCTGATTTTTTTAAAAGACACATAGGCAATTATTTTCACACTTGGTTTTTACGTATAAAGACTTTGGGTCTTAATGGGGGCTTTTGTTGTTATGTTGCATATATGTGTGTGTATTTATATATCATATTTACGTAATATTTTTCTTCTTCTGTATATTGTTACATCATGATTAATGGCGTATTTATTATATTATTTTTAATATATTTGAAATTTAAATTATATATTTATTTATTTTTATATTCTATGATATTTATTTAAAACAGATTATTTTTAGATTACCATCATTTGTATTTAGGTACACTGTGACTTCACTGCTCTCTTTGATGTGAGAAAATAAATAAATTATTCTGGTGGCTACATAAAGTAGACTTATCTCATTATTCCCTTGTATAAATTTGTAGGATGGTTGAAACACGCTCTGGTAAGATGCAAGACCCAGCACAGGAGAGAATCAAGGCTGAAGAGTCTGCCAAGCCGCAACCTGGTGCAACAATTGGTAGAGATGCTAGTTCCGACCCAGTTGTCCTGAATCCCAACATCGACATCCCCAAGTATGATGGAACAGAAGACCCTCGCCCATGGATTGAATCTCTTGAAGAAATTGGCTTCCTGTACCATTGGGCAGACTACATTATCTCCCGTTATGCTGCCATGAATATGATTGGTAGCGCCAAAACCTGGCTGAACCTACACAAAGTAAGTTTCACCAGCTGGGAAAATTTCAAGAGCCGCCTAATTGAGGATTTTGCCTCAGACGCCAACAAAGAAGAAATGAGGATGAGATTAAACAGGATACAACAGTGGAATGAACCTGCAATCAGGTTCGCAGAGGATATCCTTGTACTGTGCAACAAGGTCGACCCCCAAATGGAAGAAGAGACTAAAATAAACTGGGTTATTGGAGGGTTAAAGAAAGAATACTCTTTTGCCCTTCACCTAAACCCTCCTAAAAATACCAATGAACTTCTAGAAATTTGTAAAAAGCTGGATTTGTTCGAAAAGAATTACCAAGAACGTGCAGAAAAATCAAAAGCTCTTTATAATGGACCACGCTCTCCTCGTCCCCATCATCAAGAGCAATGGAAGAATGCTACGTCGTTCAGAAGACCATATCAGAACACCTCCAAGCCCCAGGCCCCCGCTCCGAGGTACTACCAGAACACCTCCAAGCCCCAGGCCCCCACTCCGAGGTATTACCAGAACAAGCCTCTGCCCCAGGTATCTACCCCTAGACGATCTTACACTCCCAATCCTGAGCCAAAACCGGTCTACCCAAGTAAAACATACAATAAGAATCCAAATTCAAATAGGAATAGGACAGAAGACGGGAGACCAATATGTTTCAAGTGTAACAAGCCAGGACACGTAGCGCGGTATTGCAGAGTCAGGTTTGTAAGAATTGTGGAAGAGGACCCCATAGTTACACAAGACAAGGTCAAAGAAGAAATCCGAATGGATAATGGAACTCAGAAGTCGAGACCTCTGCTCTACTCTGACGTAAGTAATAGCCCGTACTCGAGTATCCCTACAAGGAATAGATATGCTGCATTAGAAGATTTAAACTAAACATCGCGCCTGAGTCCGTCAATCAAAGCAAGTCGACCATAAATGGAATTAAAAAGTTAGATCCCAAATATAAAATGAACATTAACGTGGATAGAATCGGTATCTGCGAAGCTTTGATTGATACAGGCGCCGATCTTTCAGTGGTCGACCTTAATACAGCTCTTAACACAGGTCTTGAAATAATAAATCCTGATAAAATGTGCTCCGGACCCGATGGCAAAGAATTAGATATCGTAGGAAACATTATTTTAAATATAAAATTTGATGACAAAACAATTACACATCAATTTGTGATAATGAGAACACATTTGCGAATATTTATACTTGGACGTGATTTTCTTAAGAAAATGAACGCAAAAATTGATTGTCAGCGTGAAATAATCAAATATGACTTGACAGAAAATCGTGACGTAATCAAATATCAACAGAAGAAAATAAAAAGTGCAAAGGATGCCATTATACCAGAACTTTCTATTAAATTGATTAATGCATTTGTAGAAGCAGAGGATGGCGAATACATCATCGAGGAGAACCATAAAATGTTTCAAACAAATGGACTTCGACTAGCGAGAAGCTTAATAAATGTTGTGAATAAGGAAACATATATCTGGATAACAAACCCTTACCCTCGACCATTAAAAATATTAAAAAACCAAACATTGTGCTTTGGAAGCCAGCCAGCCGAAGTGAATCTTATGGAAGAAAGTGAACAAAAAGAGCATGAAGAACCCCAATTTCAGATAAACGAAAATTTAGCATATACGGAAAAGGAGCAATTGACACAAGTTTTGGAAAGGTACGAGGATTTGTTTTCGTCGGGATTAGGAAGATCCAACTTAGCGAAACATCGGATCGATACAGAAGGCGCGAAACCGATCAAACACAAGCCGTATAGGGTGAGCGCGAAAGAGCGAGAAATCATAAAAGAACAAATTGATGAAATGCTCAGAGACGGCATAATTAGACCATCCTCGAGTCCATGGTCCTTCCCTGTAATCTTGGTCAAGAAGCGAGATGGTAAGTACAGATTTTGCGTTGACTACAGAAAATTGAATGATGTAACAGTGAAGGATGTTTACCCAATTCCCAGAATTGATGAAGTATTGGATACACTTCAAGGATCCAAATACTTTTCAGCAATTGACCTTAAATCAGGATATTGGCAAGTAGAGGTTGAGGAGAAAGATAAAGAAAAGACAGCCTTCACTACAGCACATGGCCTATATGAGTTCAACGTAATGCCCTTTGGTCTATGCAATGCCCCTGCTACATTTGAGAGGAACATGGAAAATATGCTTGGTAATCTTAGATGGCAAATTTGCTTATGTTATCTAGATGACGTAATCATTTATAGCTCGGATTTTTCAACACATCTCAAAAGAATAGAAGCTGTTTTAAAATGTTTTCGCGAGGCTAATTTAAAATTGAACAACAAAAAATGCCAATTTGCTTTCGAAGAACTGGAGATTCTTGGCCATATAACTAATCAACATGGTATAAAACCAGCGGAGCATAATATCAAGGCTATTAGAGATTTTCCTCGGCCCAAAAAGATAAAAGAAGTTCAATCATTTTTAGGAATGTGCTCATATTATAGAAAATTTATCAAAGGTTTTTCAAAAATTGCCGATCCATTAACCAGTCTTATAAAAAAGAATGTACCTTTTACCTGGACAGAAAATCAAGAAAAAGCATTTCAAACCCTCAAAGTAGCATTGATAAATCCTCCAATCTTAGGGCACTTTGACCCGAATGCAATTACTTACATTCATACTGACGCATCTAACATCGGCCTGGGTGCAACATTAGTCCAAAAGTTCGGCGATAAAGAAAAAGTTATCTCATATTTAAGTCGAACACTGAGCAAACCTGAGCAAAATTATTCGACTACCGAAAAAGAATGTCTAGCTGTTGTGTGGTCAATGTCCAAGTTACGACCCTACCTATATGGAAGGCACTTCAAAATCGTAACTGATCATCACGCACTATGCTGGCTTAAGAATCTGAAAGATCCGACCGGCCGATTAGCACGATGGGCACTGAAGATTCAGGAATATAATTTCGAAATCATACATAAATCGGGTAAAAAACATCTGGACGCTGATGGTCTATCTAGAGGACCCTTACCTGAAAACGAATGGGACGAAGATTATGAAAGACTATTTCTGAATCAAATAATAGACGAAAAGGATGATTTTATTGAGAATATTAAGGAGAACCTTAGTGGAAACAAGCGTTCAATTACACAGAACTTCAAAGAAGAAAATGGGTGTCTCTACAAGAAAAATCCAAATCCTGAAGGTAGGGCATGGTTGCTGGTAGTGCCAAAGAAGAGAAGGAAGGAAGTCATGAGTGAATACCACAACCATATGCTGAATGGCCATCTGGGCGTCGCCAGAACCACTTACCGATTGAAGAATAAATACTATTGGCCTTCCATGTTGAAAGATGTTTCAGAATTTGTAAAGACGTGCCATCTTTGCCAAAGTCGGAAAGGTTCAAATCACTTGCCTTCTGGACTTCTACAACCTATTCCCCCAGCTAACTACCCTTTTGAAAGAATCGGAATTGACTTTGTTGGCCCCTTGCCATCAACGAAAAGAAGAAGGAAGTGGATAATTGTGTTGACTGATTATTATACCAAGTATGCTGAAACAAAGGCAGTATCAGAAGCAACCGTGAAAGAAGTCTCTACATTTTTAATCGAACATATTATTTTACGTCACGGGGCCCCAAGATTTCTTATTAGCGATAGAGGTTCACAATTCACTAGCAATTTGATGAAGGAGGTAATGAAAATGTGCAAAGTGAAACACTGCTTCACAACGAGCTACCACCCCCAGACTAACGGACTAACGGAACGGCTAAATAGAACTTTAATCAATATGATCAGCATGTATGTGAACACAGACCAAAAGAACTGGGATGAAATCCTCCCTTTTATCACCCACGCGTATAATACCACGATTCAAGAAACCACAGGCTACTCTCCATTTTTCCTGTTGTTTGGAAGGGAACCCATGTCCCTCTTAGACGACGAGAATATCCCAACGGACAGTAACATGGACGATTACGACGAATATATAGAAAACTACTTAGATAAAATAGCAAGGACGAGACAGGTAGTCATTAACAACACAGAGAAGACTCAGGAAAGAATGAAAAGAAACTATGACAAAAAACACAATGAGAAAATCTATGAACCAGGACATTTAGTGGCAGTTTGGACACCAGTCAGGAAAATCGGAAAATGCGAAAAACTATTGAGAAAATATTTTGGCCCATATCGAATATTAAAGAAGCTGTCTAACGTAAATTACTTAATTGAGCCGAAAGATAATCCTGGCCAAGACCCATTGATTGTCCATGTCTCAAGACTCAAACCCTATTTTGAGAGAATTGATGAGGTAACTCACGAGGACGTGACGACCTCTGGAGAGGGGGAAGTGTTACATCATGATTAATGGCGTATTTATTATATTATTTTTAATATATTTGAAATTTAAATTATATATTTATTTATTTTTATATTCTATGATATTTATTTAAAACAGATTATTTTTAGATTACCATCATTTGTATTTAGGTACACTGTGACTTCACTGCTCTCTTTGATGTGAGAAAATAAATAAATTATTCTGGTGGCTACATAAAGTAGACTTATCTCATTATTCCCTTGTATAAATTTGTAGGATGGTTGAAACACGCTCTGGTAAGATGCAAGACCCAGCACAGGAGAGAATCAAGGCTGAAGAGTCTGCCAAGCCGCAACCTGGTGCAACAATATTCCCCACTTTCACAGGCCTATCTCTCTTGTAATCTCGGGGAGAATCCTCTATAAGACCAGTTTGTCTCAATAAAGGCTTTTGTTTGTGTGTGTGTGTGTGTGTGTGTGTGTGTGTGGCTTTTACGTATATCTTCAATAAAGGTCACTATGTATCAAATATCTTTCAGAGTTATTGTCTGAATCCTGATATACATGCTAAAAGATGCGAATTCCTTAAGTTTTTTGTTCATGAGTGTATATATTATAGTGCCCTTGTTGAAAAATGATTTTTAGAAAGTAGGATAAAGGATCAGATTACCGAATTCAATTATAATTCCCATGAGCGACCTCCGCCCTTTAAACGACTAAGAGACCACTCCCTAGAGAGACCAAGAATATCCATATTTTGGTTATGGTATCTCAAAGGAGAGAATGCATATAAATTATTTATATATTAATAAATAGAAGTGTGTGTGTAATTAAATAATGTTTATATTAGATGGCAAACTTCATTTGAATTTTATTTAATTTTCTTCTTATATCGATCTTATAAAATATCTTTATATCTTAAACAAATTTAGCTATAAATTTTATATTTGTTTTGAAGATTCAATATTAATTTTATAGATAATAAAATTATCTTATGTTTCCCATAAATGCACAAAGATTCAAATAAGATTTGGAAATATTCTTTGAACTATATATATATATTTATATATATGATATAATATAATCTAGATGTACAAATAAGTAGATTTATAAAATAAAGGACAATATGTAAATATATTCAACATATTGAATATAAAATAGAATATATATTATCGCTACAATTGCATAAATAAATTTATACGAACACCTAGTATTTTAAAATGAATTTTGAACGTTTATATATAATTTATTGTTGCCTTTATGTTGCTAATGTATTATATATAACACTTCATTTATGTGTAAACATGTTATATAAATATATATTCTATTTTAAATTTATAATTTCTGGATCAAACTACTCTGTAAAGACGACCGCCAGATGTCGCGGCTTTCCCTATATAAACCTATTGTTGTTGTTTCCCGTTGTCCGGCTCAAATCTTTCTGTAGATATGTAAATATGTAATATTTTATTTTATTTATTATACTCTCTTTAAGTCAGGTAGTAATTTCTCAAATTATGTATTTTATATTCCTCAAGCTCAATTAAAGATATTCTTATATAAACTATTTTCATTAATATTACCAGGACTGCAATATCTTAAAATACCTATATACTGCATGCCAATATGTACTCCTGTATCTTTAAAACAACCAAAGAAAATTATATATCAAATATATATCATAACATGTATATATATAGAAGCATAGGGCGCTTCTCCCGTCAAAATAAACGTCAAAAACTGACGCCTTCTATTGACCGTCGCCGCAAACTAGCGGCCTCGGATCGGTGACAAAGCCACAACACCAGCTTTGGCAAATTGAGAAGCGTCCGGGTTTCGGGCAAATGGCCCTCGTCAGTCTAGGGCGGACCCATGAGATCCACACGGGATCTAATGGAATCTTTACAATCTACCAAAGAGGTGTTTTGCTGGCAAGGTGGCTGGGCCAAATATATATATGTTTTGAAAATAGATAACTCCATAAATAAATATTTAATTAAAAGGCATATTTCGGTGAAATAAATGAATTTTTGATCCAATATATGCCTTTTAATTAGAAAAAAATATATATATATGTGTATTATTTATATATGGATATATGTAAATATGTACCAAAACAAGTATATGTAAATATATTTGTGTGTTTTGTTAATTTATAATTTACTTTCATATAATCAAATGACTATTTGAAACTTTATATTATAAAAATGATATCAGATAAATAAAACAGAATTATGTATTCTAGAGTATGTTGATGGATATTGGTAATTGGATATAGCCAGTTTAAATGGTGACAATATTTAATTAGTATATACAGATAAGCAAATATTAAAACGGAATTTAATTAGTAAACACTATGTATTGACAGAATTAAAGTCTAGTAGAATAGTACTGAGGATTCAGAATTTCTGATACTGGAATGCAAAACATATTTTTATTAAATCTTTAGTATTCATAACTTTTTAGTCTTCCTTGGAAAATGACCTGTCTTTGTCCGGGTTCTCCACAAGTGAATCTTTGACAAGCTAATATTGGTTTAACAATAACGCTATATAATATTAAATCATTTTACTTATGACGAGGGGGTCTGTGTAAGGATTGTCTAAACCGTTGGTTTACGACCGCTACGACCAGGGTTCGATTCCCGCATTGGGCACTTTATTCTGATTTAAAAGAAATATGCTCCAATGGCCCCCGGTTCTTGCAAAAGAATAACTCCACCAGCGAGTACAAGTAACCAAACGGGGCTCTGGCACATTTGTAAGTACAAAGTCGAACTGCTTTTCACATGTGTAGACATGTGGTGCACTTACAATAAAAGCAGTCACTTACTTCTACCCACCAAGATTATCAGGGCCTGTACCACGTGTACTAGGGATAAGCAAAAAATACTTATGACGAAACATTTGAATAAAAATGAGACCTAAATGTATCTAGTTCCGAAGATCATTTGTTTTTGTTGGAAGTTGATTCAGAAAAAATTATATCCACTGACACTATATTAACAGATCGAATTTTAAAATCCTTTTAAAATATTTATTAAAATTCTTCTCTTTTTTGGTGGTGTCTTGTCCTATTAGTTGCTCCAAGGAATAGGTGGGGGGTGCCATTGCCCCGTTAGTCAGCCACATTACAGACGGTTACATTCACGGTTACCGTAGCGGCTCGGTGCTTACGACATCGTACTACAGGGCAGTCCTTTACTTGTGCTGCTTCTCCCGCCCGCCATGTAGAGGACTTCTCTTTTATAACATTACTAGACGAATGACCCGGGCAATGCCCGGGTTTACCCGATTAAATGTTTTATTCAAACACTATTCGTTACAATTGTAAATTGGCGCCGTGGATGTCACTCTTGTGAAACGTCCCGCTCCAAACTTTACATGTACATTAGGTCAGCTGATATTACCTCCCATCTTCACCGCTAGAGGCGCTGCTCGCGAGCAAAAGGGCAAACTCGACGAATATTCGGGATAGAGACCTGAAAATTTCACTATATGTTTTTCCAGATTCTACTCTATATACTGTTAAAATTTCAGTCAGATTAGTTACGATATAAATCTTCAAATCGAGCGAGCGTCTATAAATATTTCGATTTAGATCAACTATTCTAATTATTAAGCGAACTATCATTAATAAAATTTTGAGAAGATTTCGATTCTAAAGTATTTAAGGGCGTTGTTCGTGAGCTAAGTAGAATAATTTGAATATATAGTTTTAATATTTTATTTATATATAATTTAAAATAGCTTATCGTTTTCCCCGTATTTTTCTACCTATGTATGGAAATTTTGGTACTGTAAAAAAACTTTGCTTCAATAATATAAAAAAAGAAACACCCAGGCTAAGTTTCGAACCAAGGTTGTGGAAATACGAAGCCGTAAACCTAACCATTAAGCTACGCTTGGCATTATAAATATTCGCATGTAAAGCTATTTCAGGCCTTACATATTTCTAACGACCCTTTTGGAATAGGTTTTTGAAACATGGAAATTATAATACTTCAAATAAATAGAAATAGAGTGAACACAAATAAAACATACCAAATATTTCGAATTAGAGAAGTTATTTTAAACGGCGAATTAGATCAGTTATATCTAAAAATGAAAATAAATAAATCTTCAAATCGAGCGAGCGTCTATAAATATTTCGATTTAGATCAAGTATTCTAAACGTGTGTGTTATTAAGCGAACTATTATTAATAAAATATTGAGAAGATTTTTATTTTAAACGTATTTATAACCTTTTAGTACTTGATAGGGGGCGCTGTTCGTGAGCTAAGTAGAATAATAAATATATATAGTTTTAATAATTGATTTATATATATTTTTTAAATAGCCTATCGTCTTCCCCTTATTTTTTTACCTATACATATAAAATAAAAGGATTTAAAAGCGCGAATGTTTCTTTTATACATAAAACGAACTTCTACTGTCCTTACTGCGATGAAAAAATATATTGGGAGGGCTTGTAATATATATATTTTTTCATCGCAGTAAGGACAGTAGAAGTTCGTTTTATGTATAAAAGAAACATTCGCGCTTTTAAATCCTTTTATTTTATATGTATAGATGGCGCGTTATTGCTTTGTGTTAATTTTTTACCTATGTATGAAATTTTGGTTTGAATTAGTGAACTACTGCGAATTTGTATACCGGACATACAAACAAACAAACAAACATACAAACATTCATTTATATATATATATATATATATATTGATATACACTCAATTCTTGAAGTCTCGAGATATCGTTCAACCAGCACACATGATCCACCATGCTGCACGTATATTTTCAAAAAGTTGTTTTTCACACAGAAACATTGTAATATATTTTTCTCTCATTATATCATAAGTATTTAAAATATGTAAATAATAATATATATGACATAATAAAAATATGATTTTTATTATTCATAATATAATTAAAACTCTAGAACAAAATAATTACATAACAATAATATTTATTAATATTGTTTTCCTAATATAACTGAAATTATAATTTAAATAATAATATTAAAAATAATAACTAAACACAGAGTTAATTTTTAAATAGTAAAAGAATGCCAAACAAAAAGAATATAACCTATTTTGATATTTTAAAAGATAATAATAAGATTGTTGGATTGTCTTGGTATGTAAAACTGTTTGTTTTGAGAAATAATGAAAATAAATATAATTTAAGACATAAAAGGTTATTATTCATTTTTTCTTTTTATCCACGACTGCATGGAAGGTAACGTAACTAGAATATACGTTTTTTATGACATATATATAAAATTGTATTTATTTTTAATTTATTAACGTGATAATCCTGTTAAAAATCTGACAAGTCCGAAAGTTTGAAAATAAAAAGTTGCACAAGAAACTTAACTCTGGAATCTTTATTTATTTTATAATACACTTAAGTGAAACTGGGGAAAAGCCTGGCATTACTAATGTTAATAATATAGTATTTTGTATTTTTTCATTGATTATTCTTTATAGTTAAAACTATAAATAAGTATTATGTTAATGAGAGTCATTTTTAACTTTTATTTTTGTTTTTATTTCCGAAGTTTCTGCAGCCTGTTATCACTCTTTTCAAGTAAAACTGATAAAATGTACCTTTTACTAATATATAGGAATATATTGGATCAAAATATCATTATTTTACCAATATATCAGTTGGTTGAACGCCAACCTTTATCAAGGTGTTATAACATATTAATGGGTGTCAACAACAAACTTAAACTTAATTCTATTGACGTTATGTGGCGCTGAGTTTGTTGTTGACACACATTAATATGTTATAATACCTTGATAAAGTTTGGCGTTTAGCCAACTGAAATATTGGTAAAATAAATGATAAAGCACATGTGCTTTTTAGATGGCAGAGCGCCATCTATATACAGTGTACTCCGCTTATAACGAAGTCGCATTATCCATGACAATCACTTTGTTATATCCGAAGTTTGTTATATCCGCAGTTGGAAAAAAAATGTTTTGTACCAATAATTTTATTTACTATTCAACTCAAAAGAGCAACACAAAGATCAATAACAACCTCATCAGGTGTTTTTGGAGAATTAGTTTGTGATTTTCTTTTGACATTTAGAAGTCAGTAACAAGTGCTGAACACTCTTTTCGATGTTGTCCAAGTCTGACATTAAACGCGTTCGATAAATCATCTTGAAATTGCGAATAATGCCTTGGTCGCATGGGTGCAGCATTGAAGTGGTATTTGGCGGCAAGAATGCTATAAGAGTATTTGTGAGGCCCTGCATGTCTGGGGGATGAGCGCCGCAATTGTCAAGCAGGAGGATAATTTGTCGATGTTGTCCAGCCATCTTCTTGTCGATGTGCCGAACCCAGGATTCGAAGAGTAGTCCAGTCATCCAGGCCTTCTGATTTGCTTCGTACTGAACAGGAAGGTGCTTGATTCCTCGGAAGCATCTCGGCTGTTTCGCCTTTCCAATGACCAAAGGTTGCATCTTTTCAGAACCATCCATATTGCAGCATAGAAGGATTGTGATCCGTTCCTTACTAGCCTTTCCGCCGGCGCAAGTTTCTCCCTTAAAGTGAAGTGTCTTGTCAGGAAGAAGACGCCAGAAGAGACCGGTTTCATCGGCGTTGAAGATGTCTTTGCAAGCATAGTTACTAATTATATTAGGCATTACATCGGTCAACCAGTTCGTCATTGTCTCACGATTGACATCAGCTGATTCTCCACAAATGTTGCGCAGCTTGATGCCATGCCTTGCCTTCCAACGCTCGATCCATCCACCACTCCCAGTAAAATCCTTTAATCCAAATTCAAGAGCCAGGGTCTTCGCCTTTTCGGAAAGCAATGGACCATTAACTGGAAGCGCTGCACTTCTTGCCTGCTTGAACCACTGCAGCAGAGCCTCATCAACATCAGCATATGTAGATCCACGTGCTCGTTTCCGACTGCTTTCTCCCGCATGCAGAGCTTGTTGGTGGATCTTCTCAGAGTTCTTTATTATGGTGCTGAGCGACGACTGTGGGATATTATGTTTCTGGGCAACATCTGTCTTTTTCTTCTTCTCCACTTCAATCTCTCTTAGGATTTGCAGCTTGACTGACAGAGATAGTGAGTTTCTTGTTTGTTTTCGTTCTCCTGTCATGGTAAACGTTAATAAAATATAAGCGTTTATTAAACAATTTAATTTTGTTTAAATAATGTAAAAAAAATACTTATAATATGTTTGCATATTTTAAAATTGTATATTATTAACTTATTTGTTGTGTATCATTAAATTTGTTTCATTCACACGTTGTAATTTGATATATATTATGCATAATATATTAGTCAATTATAATGGTAAATGAGAAAACTTCGTTATAAACGGATAAAATAAAAATTTATACATGCAAATCACTTCGTTATAAGCGAAAATTCTTTATATCCGACTTCGCAATATCCAGAGTTCTTTTAATGGTTTAAGCCCTTCTTTTCTTTCGTGCAGACAATTTCATTCGCTATATGCGGAATTTCGCTATAACCGACTTTGTTATAAGCGGAGTACACTGTATATACAGGGTGATCCAAAAGTCCCGCACAACTTTAAAAATTAATAACTCCGCGAATATTTGCGCTAGAGCAATGCGGTAAACACCATTGTGTTCAGGATGCAATGGGATTTTTTATGGCAAATAATGAAAAATTCGAAATTGATTTTAGTTACAACTTTATTCGCTAGATGGCGCTCTACCAGAATCAGCGATTAAGCGGCCAAAATGTTTGATAAATTGAAAAATATAACTGAACGACACGTATTTTTCCTTTTTGAAAACCAGGAAAGAAACCTAATGAAATCAAATGATAAATTAATTAAACACCATTTCGCCAAAAGTTAGAAGAAATGGTTAACGATTTTTAAATACAATCTGAGATATGTAAAATAGGTATATGCAAATTAAAACATGTAGCAAAAAAAAAAAACTGATATTTTAGATGCGGTTTGCTGGAATCCTCTCAGCTATTTAAATTTCGAAAATAATAATTTTCTATTTTTTTTAAATTCAACTCTCTCTCAGTATCGATTATACACCTATCCCCCGATTTACACGGTAGATACGTTCCTGAGAAAAACGTGTAAATCGGGGGATAGGTGTACACAGAAATAAAAATAAAATGCATTGACAGGTTAATATATGTAGTCAGCACATAAGCTCGGGATTCCTCGTGAGATGTGTACACAGCGCATGTGTTCACAATCACAGTAGCATTTAGTATAGTGCGATAAAAACAAAAAAATACTTATTTGGAAAACCGTGTAAAAGCGAAAACGTGTAAAACAAGTACCGTTAAAATCGGGGGATAGGGTTATTTATTTTAATTCCTTTGAAAAATATGTATCTATCTCTGATGATTTATTTTACTCTGGAATGCCATCATGTGTTCAGTATTCGTAGGAGTTGATTTTTAGCTTCGTCTCCAAAGTTTTTAATCATTTGACCAAAGATTAGAGCATCTCCATGTGACATCTTGGATTTAACTTTTCTATTGATGAGTTTAGCTAATTCAGTGTGAAGTCTCTAGAGTAAATATCTTGTTGATGGTAATTTCTTGCTTGTGTAACTAACCTGTTTACATTATTTTTTAGAGTCCTACCTTCATTCGTAATAGCTGAGTCTGGAAGTGCTTGAAAGATATTCAGCAATTATGTCAGCCATCTGTTTGTTCGTTCTCGCTATTCATATCGGTTAGAGTATTGGAGGATTAGTGTTGGTTTTGATTGTTTTATAACACTAATTATATTCCAGTGATGGCTTTCCTTTTTTGGATCAATTTTATCGCAGAATTCTGCCCATTTTTCTCTCTTGTTTGAATATCCAATTTCTTGTTCTATTTTGTGACTAATTTCAATGAGTTTTCCTTTATGATTTCTTCTGTTTTATTTGTTTTAAGAGGTTCATTGATATTGTCTCTCTCTGCAATCATTGCCTCGATATTGTGGTCCTTCCAGTAAAGTATTCACAGGTCTTTACGTCTACCTCTAGGTATCGATACTTTTGCAGCTTTGGATATGTTCGAAGAGAATTTTTCCAATTTTTTGTCAATCGTTCTGTGATTTAATTCTTCGTTGCACAGTTCTTCAAACTTTTCTGTGCATTTTTTCCAGTGTTCTTTTATTCTGTTGGAAATTATCAAATTTTGAATTTTAGGGTTGTAAAATTGGTCTGTTGTCACTGATTGCACTTTTCATAATTTTCCATTGTGTTGTGGGTGCGATGTTGTAATTTATCGCTGTGATGTCTATTGCGGATTCTGTGCCTGTGGACTTGGATAGATAGGTATTCTTTTCGTTATTTAACGGTGTAAAGTCGAGGTCGGTTAGCATGTCCTCAACTTGCTGCCCTTTGTTATCCTTGACAGGTGATCCCCAAGTTGGTCTTTCGGCGTTAAAATCACCAAGTATGATTGCGATATCCGAAGACGCTTCACTTAATGTCTCTATCAGGCCTGTATTGATGCTAGTATTATCGTGGTGATAAACATTTATGATTGGAATTGTTTTATCTGTAAGATAGATTTCTATTGCCTGAGCTTCTGTCGTGCTTTCTCTAGGCTTACTCTGATTATAGGCGATTTCCTCAAATTTGATTTCTAGAGTTTTATTCAAAACGGCAAGTCCTCCTCCGAATTTTCCCGGTCTGTCCTTTCGTAGTGTTGTATAATCTTTGATATTGAATCTCAGATTCTGATTCAATTTTGTCTCCTGAGGACAAGTAATATGTACATTGTTGTCACAGAGAAGACAAGTCAGCTCTTTATTTTCCTCTGGGTACCATTTATATTGAGTTGTAGTAGATTGAATTGTGTCCTCGTAGTAGATTTCTCATCATGAGCTCGAGCTTCAGCTCCTGACGCGGCGGTTACCCCGGACGCGGCAGCATTACTGGAGATATCAGTTTTGCTCTTCATTTGGAAATAGGTGCCGTTGCAACGTTAGTCATCTTGGAAACGAACCAGAATCTTGGTGAATTTTTTTAATTGAGATTCAGAATCTGCCACTGAAGCTTTACGAGCGTTTCGTTCCTTTAAAGATTTTCGAAGCGGTAAAGGACCAATGAGTTGCTACTCTCTAAAGCGATTGATTAAGAGTTTTGAGGAAACTGGATCTCTGGAAGCAAAACCTCGGAGTGGAAGACCATCGACATGCAAGTCAGTGGCTGTTGCGGTTTTGCAGAATGCTGAAGCTATAGAAACGTTATCCACGTATGGAGAAGTAAGTGCTAGACAAGTTTCTCGACAAACGGGGATTTCGTATGGAACAGTTTGGAGAGAATACACTTTTAGAATTTTTCTATAAAAATACCCCAAAAAAATTCAAAGTTTTCACGAGTTGAAAGTCAGCGATTTTGAGAAGTGTCAAGAATTCGCTGCATGGGTTTTCCAGCAAATTAATATTGATGAAAACTGGCTGTCAAATGTTCTAAGAACAGATGATGCTCACTTTTATCTAAAGGGAGAATTTAACATTCAAAATTGCCTCATTTTGGCAACAGAAAACCCTGGGATTTTTACAGAAATACCACTTCATCAGCCCTGAGTTACAGTTTTGTGTGGGTTCACTCCTTTTTTTATTATTGGGCAATTTTTCTTTGAAAAAATGAGTGGAAGAACTTTTAAAACCGTTTTTGTAACTGGTGAACGTTATGTTCAACTTTTGAGAGAAAAGTTTATTCCCATATTGCAGGACAGACAAGCACTAAGCGAAATAACATTCATGCAAGATGGAGGACCTCCTCATATCTCCCGCGGTGCCAAACAATTGCTGAAGGATACGTTCGGTGAAATTCGTTGATAAGTCGCCACTTTATATACCAGTGGCCTCCAATATCACCAGACTTGACGCCTTACAATTTCGGTTATGGGGGTATATTAAGTCGCGTTTTTATCGATGCCGGCCTACCACATTGGCCATGTTGAAGGCTTCTATCAGATCGCACGTTTTATAAATTTCAACTATTTAATTGTGACCATTCTGTCATCTATCGTTTTCAGGCGGTGTTTGAGAATGAAGGGCGCCACATTGAGCAAGGATTGTGACCTAATACAAGAGAGAAGGCAGTTACCTCATGTGTTATATTTTGCAGCTCTTTGTTTTTTTGGGTTATGGGAATAATAAATGCTGTCCTCACATCTTGACTCTTTTTTTTTTTCTGTTAACAGTAATTTTTTTGTTTGTCATTTGCCCACATCTTATATTATGTCGTGCAGACCAAAGTGTTATAACTTCTCGAATAACACTGGCATACACAATTTTACCCCTTATGTTTAGTTTATCGCTTTTCGCCCATTAGAAGAAATAGCATAAGGAATATTCTCTGTATCCCCCCCAACTTTAGAAATTTTGCGCAAAAAATAATACAAAATGATTTTACTACCACGTTTTTCAGCGCGAAAGGTCAATTTAAAAATGTTTTTTTTTTTTTTTTTGAGGGGATACATTTTCAAAATTATGTACAGTATAATAAACAATGATAACATTTGACAAACCCATATGATATTTGGAATAAAGTACGACAAATATATTTTCACTCCCCTCTATATTTCATTTGTTGGATCATGACAAATATCCAGTTAAATAATCAAGTGTCGCCAATTAGTCAAGAAACTATACATTCCTTATAGCAAGAAATCCTATTAGTAGTGCCATCATAATTTTTGGTACTATATTAACATTTCAAAAATCGTGTATTGATATCAGTAGTTATTTTCAAACATTCAATCTATTTCACAAAACTCTATCTAAAATATAAATATTTTTTGCTACATGTTTTAATTTGCATATACCTATTTTACATATCTCAGATTGTATTTAAAAATCGTTAACCATTTCTTCTAACTTTTGGCGAAGTGGTGTTTCATCAATTTATCATTTGATATTAATAGGGTTCTTTCCTGGTATTCAAAAAGGAAAAATACGTGTCGTTCAGTTATATTTTTCAATTTATCAAACAATTTGGCCGCTGAATCTCTGATTCTGGTAGAGCGCCATCTAGCAAATAAAGTTGTAACTAAAATCAATTTCGAATTTTTAATTATTTGCCATAAAATATCCCATTGCATCCCGAACACAATGGTGTTTACCGCATTGCTCTAGCTCAAATATTCGCGGAGTTATTAATTTTTAAAGTTGTGCGGGACTTTTGGATCACCCTGTATATATATGGAAATTTTGCCGGGAGGAAATTGATCTAAATAGACAAGGGTCGCCTCTCCCGTCAAAATCCCGTCAAGACGAGGGCCATTAGCCTGAAAACATGGTCTCTAGGTGGACGCTTTTCAGTTTGCCAAAGCTGGGGTTGTGGCTTTGTCACCGACCCGAGGCCGCTAGTTGCGGCGACGGTCAATAGATGGCGTCTGGTTTTAGACGTCTATTTTGATGGGAGAGGCGACCCTTGTCTATATATATATATATATATATAAGAATCGTCTTTTTATTAAGAATGGTTAATTATAATTAAAAACAGTTAAACATTATTTACAAATCGTTAAATATACTCGAATAGAGCTTTCCTTGTAAAATACGACAGCAGGCCCACAAAATCTCGAAAATAAAAAAAAATGTCTTTATTTCGACTTAGAGCGCTATGTGCCCTAGGGACACTTGCACTTAAAAAAAATAAAGAAAATAAAGATATTTTAAATATGTACAGAATTAGTATGCAAGTTAGTTAGAAGAAAATATGAAAAAACAATAGAAAAAATAAAAGATAAGTGGGTCAGGTGTTGATATTAAAAATAAAGGAGGCATCTCCTGACCACGAGCACATGTGCTAAATACCCATTTCTTGATTTTTCGGGAAGCCATTGGGACCAAAAAGAATTTTTGGTCGCAGTGGTTACAGCCTTCTCCACGCTGACGAGCGCCAACAGCGCGAAACGCGTTCGTGGATGGCTTTTCTTGATTTATCAAGAAATTGGGTTTGACAAATATCACGGAGCAAGCTAAATAAACGTTTAGTTTATTTTTGCTCCACTAGATGGCGCTCTGCCATTTAAAAAGCACATGTGCTCGTGGTCAGGAGATGCCTCCTTTATTTTCAATATATATATATATATATCAACACAATTGATATATGTACAAAAGGTTGGTATGCAAATTTAGTTAAATGAAATCAAATTGTAAAATATTGTGTTTATTCGAGAAAGGCAATTTACAGATAAAATAAAAACAACGGTAGGTTGATATAGTTCACGTTAATAACATATATAAATTAAAATTTCAAAAATATATATTTTTTGAAAATACCTAAATATGTATTTAATTAAAAAGGCATATAATTGTTCTAATAAAAGACTTGATTTGATATTTGTGGAAGAGCGATTGCTCGAAGCATATTATATATTTATAATTGTATGTAATTCTACTGTCCTCAAAGCCTATGTTTTTAGTTCTTCTAAAATACCCATTCCAAGAATCTAGCATCAGTATCATTATAAAAGTTTGATCGAAAAATGCAATATAACAGCGGTATGGTAGATTAAACTGGCAAAACCGCTGGGAGGGTTCAACACTGATGAGCCAGGTCCTTCCATTAATTTTTCCATCGCAGTAAGGGCAATAGATATTGTTTAATTTTTAAAAAGAATCATACGCGTCTATAATAGTTTCCAATTTTCATTACAGTTGGCGCGCTAATGCATAAAAAAACATAAATTGGATCAAAATATGATTTATTTTACCAATATATGCCAATAATTGATCCAATATTCCAATAATTGATCCAATATATGCCAATAATTGATCCAATATATGCCAATAATCGATCCAATATATGCCAATAATCGACCCAATATATGCCAATAATTGATCCAATATATGCCAATAATTGATCCAATATATGCCAATAACACAGGTCTACAAAAAAAACTTTTTTTTTTGCACAAGAGAACCTGATGGTGTTTCTAGTGTAACTTTTCATGCTGAACTCAAAAATCTAATCAGAAATTTCCCATCACCCATGGTTTTTTCCTGACGATCTTTTTTTAGTAATGGGATAAATACATGCATCCAACATGAAAGAGACTTACGAAAACATGAAACTGCTTTTGAAAAAGATAGAATATGAAAGATACGGTTGGAAAATATGCAGCGATTTGAAAGTCGTTGCTCTCTTGCGTGGATTACAGCTTGGATATACAAAATTTTGTTGTTTTCTGTGTGAGTGGGATAGCAGAGATAGGGAAAGGCATTACATTAAAAAAATCTGGCCAAACCGTGAAATCTTTACTCCAGGATATAAAAATATTGCAAATCTACCCCTGATCGATTCAGAAAATATTTACTTACCACCATTACATATTAAACTGGGATTAATGAAGAACTTTGTCAAGGCAATGGATCGAAATGCCAGTGGATTTGCCTACCTAAAACAAAAATTTTCTAGTATAAGTGAAGCGAAGATTAAAGAAGGCATTTTCGTTGGACCTCAGATTCGAGAATGGCAGCAGGATGGAAATTTTCAAAATAGTTTGAATGAAGTTGAAGCAGCAGCATGGAATTCCTTTAGAAACGTTTGCAAAAACTTCTTAGGAAGTGTCAAGGTTGAAAATTACCGAGACATAGTTAATGATCTGTTGCTTTCCTACAAGGCACTGGGATGTAACATGTCCCTCAAGATCCATTTCCTGCATTCACATTTAGATTTCTTTCCAGACAATATTGGCGCAGTTAGCGATGAGCATGGTGAGAGGTTTCATCAAGCTATATCAAGCATGGAGAAGCGGTACCAAGGTAAATGGAGTCCCGCTATGCTTGCCGACGACTGCTGGGCACTCAAGAGGGATCTACCACAAGCAAAGTATAGAAGAAAATCCACTGTCACTGCTTTTCAATAATAAATATGTTTCGTTCATATATGCCTATATATTAACAATATTTCCAAATTCAAGTAGGTGTATCTCAGAAATATTGTGTAATAGAAAAAAACTAATGGTATATTTGGATTCAGGACATGTAGATAAGATGCTATTTCTTTGTGGACAAAGAAAAATATTTTTTGATAAACCAGTTAAGTTGCATTGTTTGCAATTTTTAGTGTATTTATCCCAATACTAAAAAAGACCGTCACGCAAAAACCATAGGTGATGGGAAATTTCTGATTAGATTTTTGAGTTCAGCATGAAAAGTTACACTAGAAACATAATCAGGTTCTCTTGTGCAAAAATCTTGTTGACCAGTGTAATTGATCCAATATATGCCAATAATTTTCCAATATATGCAAATAATTGATCCAATATATGCCAATAATTGATCCAATATATGCCATTAATTGATCCAATATATGCCAATAATTTTCCAATATATGCCAATAATTTTCCAATATATGCCAATAATTGATCCAATATATGCCAATAATTGATCCAATATATGCCAATAATTTTCCAATATATGCCAATAATTGATCCAATATATGCCTTTTTTAATTAAAGATCTATATTTGGATTGCGCTATTTTCAAATAAATAAATATATACAGTTAAACCTGTCTATAGCGCCCCCTCTAAATAGCGCTTCCCTCTCTATAGCGCCCGATTTTAAATGCGTAGTACGATGCGATTTACATTAAAAGTGACCTGTCTATAGGAACCATTCTCTATAGCGCCCTATTTTAGTGAGTCCCAAGAATGTGTGCTATAGACAGGTTCAACTGTATATATTATGTAATCGCGTTTTAACTACCTAGATCAAATTCTATGAGCTACGGTAAAGCGATGATTCACTTGAAAGAGTTCTGTAAACTTGAATAAGGGAACTCTACGTAAATTGAACAAAGAATTTCGAATTTAATGAATTCTAGAATATAAAGCTACATTAATTAATTTGACTAGCCTAACATGAATTGATGGCTTGATTAAACTAGACTAGCGAATAAACTAAACAAAACACAATATATTAACAACACACTGTTGCCGAATCAATACAAATTAATCAATAAAATATATATACAGGTTAAAATAAAACAATAAAGAATTAATTATGTAAAACAATGAATTATATAAATTAACAATAAAGAATAGAATAACATCAATGAATAGTATTTAACAACAATTTCTACAATAATTAACAATTAATAACAAATAAGAATAAAACATATATTTTTAACCAAACATATTATTTTAAAGTTACCTGTATAGTAGCCTGTTGAAGGATGTCATAGTCCGAGAGCTAGCCAAGATTTAACAGCATAAAGAAACGCGTCACCGTTAACTTGCTTCCCTTCTTCTAAATAATGTCAGGCGATTCTTCCTCTTGTAATTATGTCACCAATATTCACAATTAGTCACCTTGTTGCATACAAACTGCTATAGACAGGTGTTGAGAATTAAATGTATATATCTGTGAATATTTATTTATTATTAATCTGTTTATTCTGTGACTAGATCAATTGTTAATACTGCCTATTTTGCATCCTTTTGTTTGTAAAATAAGTTATTCTGTTTTTAATTCTTTTGACCACGGGCCAAGGTTTATAAATAGTGGTTGATAATCTAAATAAAGGTGTTTGTATCTCATAGTGTTGATGTATTGGATTGATAGGAATACACGAGGTAGGCAGCAGCAGAGTGGAACCTTATTAAGGAACAAAAATACAGTCCTCAATAAATTTAAGGAGCTATCAATAGACAGGTTTAACTATATATGAATTGTACATTAAATACGAACACACAAACACTCTGAATTTAAAATTAAATATTTTAAAAGTACTCTGATTCTAAAACGTGATCTCGGGATATTTGTTTGTATAGTTGGGTAAACGGAGGATTATAGATGAGAAAGTAGAGATAACAACTCTCTGATCCCTCAAATTCTACAACCGTGACAAGAAGATGATCTCATAGATTTCTCACTTTCTCATGCTGTCTTTCCTACCAGGAAAACTTTATAAATATTATGGATTCAAGCCTAAAGGCTTCCGAACCTTTTTTTTTTTACCTCCCAAATTAATACGTCTGTGAAAAAAGGGATCTAGATGTAAAACTTGGTCGCTATGGTAACGGCACGATTGCCTTGTATACTGGGAAAACGGTGCCTGGTATTCCATTCCCCTCACTTGTAATTGGTCTTTCATTTCATCTCGATTTATCGATTTTTTTTTAAAAAGCTGGTTTCCCCTCAATTTGATTCTTGAATTTCTTTAATAGGTGGATTGCTATACTTACATAGTTAAACCTGTCTATAGCGCCCCCCTCTAAATAGCGCCTTTCTCTCTTTAGCGACCGATTTTAAACATTAAAATTGTTGAACGACATTTGAAAATTATCCCGCATGTGTTTCTTTTTAAAAAATCTATATTTATTTTAAGAAGAAATAATGATTATTTCTGACCGTAGGGATGAGGTATGAAAGGATGAATTGTGAAGAGTAATGATAAATGGAAAAATAAAAGTGTCCAGGGATGGGAATCGAACCCACAGTGTTCCGCTTACCGGGCAGATGCCATGTCCACTAGGCTACCCTGGACATATTTTTACGTTCGTGAATATTATATAAAGTAATTTATAATACAATATAATACGACTTATGATTGTAGAATGACATTTGAAAATTATCCTGCATGTATTTCTTCTTAAAATAAACGATTTTTCGTTTTAAAAAATGTCGTTTTACAATCATAAGCCGCATTATATTGTATTATAAATTACTTTATATAAAATTTACGAACGGAAAATTATGTCCAGGGTAGCCTAATGGACATGACATCTTCCCGGTAAACGGAACACTGTGGGTTCGATTCCCATCCCTGGACACTTTATTTTTTCGTTTATGATTACTCTTCACACTTCATCCTTAAGGTTAGAAATAATCGTTATTTATCCTTAAAATAAATTTCGATTTTTCGTTTAAAAGAAACAAATGCGGGATAATTTTCAAATGTCGTTCTACAATCATAAGCCGCATTATTTTGTATTATAAACATTAAAATGAAAACATTTTGTATTAAAAATGACCTGTCTATAGCACCCCCTCTCTATAGTATCCTAATTTGGTGAGTTTCAAGAGGGGGCGCTATAGACAGGTTTAGCTGTATAATGAAAAGACACAATTAATCCTTCTCATATTGTATACTGATTAAACCTGCAAAGTTGAGAATTTCAAATAATACTGAATACAATTTACATACATTGCTACAAATGATATCTGTAAATAGAGTAGATTGATAAGGTGATTCATAAAGAGGTTTGGAAATGATAACGAAATGAATTCTTAATATTGAAAAATGAGCAGAAAACGCATATATTATATTTCCTGATTGTTCATTGAAATTGAAAAATATAATAAGGTATTTTTTGATTTTACAAAGTGTTTCTCTAAGGGATTGTAGTTCATACATTTATATGCCAACTGATTCACTTAAAATATTTTTCTCTATTTTATTTTTTCCTCGGTTCCAAAATCACTTTATTAGGTACCGCTCAACAGGAGCAACCTAGTTTATGATATTTGAAACAATGAATAATATGTGAAGGTTATTCACATATTAAACAAAATTTTAACGCGGGATTCAATCCCAGTTCATGGCTGTCGGGAATCGAGGGTGTTACCTACTCGTCCACCGACTTCTTTTATTTTATTTTTTCCATAAATAACCATATCAAATGATTAAAAAATGAAACTATTGAGCAAATTTTTCTTATCAAATAAAAAAATAAATACTTCTACTGTTCTTACGTGCGATGGATAATATTGGGAGGTCCTGGCTTATCATTGGCGACTCTATCGGTTTCGCCATTCAAACTCTCATACCACTTTTTAGAGCTCTCTAATACTGTATTGGATGATTTTACATATATCCGACATTGTGAGATTGAATTTATTTCTTTGGGGCTCCTTCAGAGAAACGATTATGGCAGTTCAAATTTCTAATTCTAGATTATTGTTTATCACTACACTGAACACATCATGTACTGTTACATTTTACATGAATATGACTACTGAATGAAAAAAATCAAATTTTTGATATAAGGTAGTATTTATCTTAAGGACTGCCAATACTGATCCAAATTTTCTTGATACATTTTGTTTTATTCAGCATTAATATTTTTATTAGTCATTGTAAAGATAGAGGCTGCCTGGCCGGCATTCATAGTTCTTCAAATTATAGATACTTCGGCCAGTGAATATTTTTTATTATCTCGACGTTTGGACAAAATTCTTTTGTCCTCGTCAGGAGCGAACAAAAATTAAAACATTTTTCAAAGCGTTAAAATTATTCTAAGGCTGCAAGGGCGTTCAAAAAAATATCGCGTGAGAACGCCCTTGCAGCCATAGAATAATTTTTAACGCCTTGCCAAATGTTTTAATTTTTGTTCGCTCCTGACGAGGACAAAAGATTTTTGTCGAAACGTGCAGACAATAAAAAAGATTTACTGGCCGAAGTATTTTTAATTCGGAGATTTATATTAGTAATAGTGATTAATAAATTTGTTAATATAATCATCACTTTCCAGAAAAAAAAAATTATATTAAAAAATATTAATAATAGACCTCTTTTCATTCTTCATTGTCGAATTTATGATTGTAATACTTTCCATACCAAACACCAGTCAATATAACAACTGGAACAATGAACAGCAATGCGAAATAAACACAATTTATACTCAATTATAATGCACAAGATTTTTATCCAATTATAAGATAATAATAATACCTTAAAATAATTTAAACATTAATAAAAGCATTAAATATTTATTAACTTTTAATGGAAAAAGACTCTGAAATATAGTAATCCCTAATTAATTTCAGTAAATAGGTTAAGAGAGCAGGATTAACAAACATATTAAATTTTGTAAAGTTCTCTCAAAGAAGGTAAGAAAAAGATCAAAATGTATATTATAATATATTTTATTAATTAATTTTAAAGATAATACACTCTCTGCTAATGTATATGAATAATAAAAACTACTCTCTTAGAAAAACATATTTACTAATTTGTAGTTGTTATCTAAAAAGGCTTATGAATTCCTATTTATATTTTATGTTGAATATGTTTTTGTGTGTTTTCACTTTAAAACGTTTACTTAGAATATATTTGACATATATTTTATAAAATGAATAGAACATCCAGAGCTAATTAAGAGAGGATACTGGAGGATGACCTATTTGTAAATAGGTAACTGAATGTGAGACAAACTTTATTTTATTGTAAATGTTTCCTCTTCCCTCTCCTCTTGTTGATGTGTAAATACGGCGAATCCTATATGGGGCGGAATGCCCTAAATAAAGGCTTTTGTTTTTGTTGTTGAGAAAGGCATTTTACCAGAAACTTAGCTATGCATGTGAAAAAAAGAGTACAAATGGGAAGTTTTACTAAGATAAGGTGAAAATATTAAGAAAAAGGCATCTCCTTATCGTGCAACTGAAATTCAGTTGCACAATAAGGAGATGCCTTTTTCTGAATTTTTTTTCACCTTTTCTCAGTACAATTTCCCATTTGTACTATTTTTTTTCACATCCAGAGCTAAGTTTCTTGTAAAATGCCTTTTTCTATAGCTTTCGGTTTAACATGCCCTTCAATAGGAGCAACTAGGACTATAACTTCTGGCTAACTATACAGGCTGAAATTGAATGAAATAGATATCATTTTTAATATGATGCACTAGCTCGCCATCTGTTATCAAAATTCGAAACTATTTTAAAGGCGTAAGATATAATTGTTTAATATCAAAAAGAATCTTACGCCTTTAAAATAGTTTCGAATTTTGAAAACAGATGGCGCGCTAGTGCATCATATTATAAATGTTCTAATAAAAGAAACAATTTGATATTTGCGGAAGAGCGATTGCTCGAAGCATATTATATATTTATAAATGTATGTAATTCTACTGTCCTCAAAGCTTATGTCCATAGTTCTTCTAAATTACCCATTCAAAGAGTCTATCAACAGTATCACTATAAAAGGAAGTTCCAAAAAATGCAATTGAGCCTTAAAATGCTTACCTGTTAGCATGTAGAAGGCGGAATAAATTGTTATCCAAAAAATGCAATATAACAGCGGTATGGTAGATTAAACTGGCGAAACCGCTGAGAGGGTTCACCACTGATGAGCCAGGCCCTCTCATTAATTTTTCCATCGCAGTAAGGACAGTAGAAATCGTTTAATATCAAAAAGAATCTTACGCCTTTAAAATAGTTTCGAATTTTGATAACAGATATAATTTTAATACAAAGAATTAACGCGCCATCTATACACAGCAGATGAAAATATTATAAGACGCGAATTTTTCTTTTTACAAATAAATCAAACCTCACCTGTCCTTACTGATGAAAAAATATTGGGAGGGTTTGGCTCATCATTGGTGATTTTTCCCAGCGGTTTCGCCAATTTAATCTACCAGACCGCTTTTTTTAGAGCTCTAATACTTGGATCAACATTGGATAATTCTCCTTTTTTATGCTACACTGAACATAAAACTTACGGGGCTCTGGCACATTTGTAAGTGCAAAGTCGAACTGCTTTTCACATTTGTAGACATGTGGTGCACGTAAAGTAAAATCAGTCGCTAACTACCCACCATGATTATCATGGCCTGTACCACGTGTACTAGGGATAAGCAAAAAAAATGCTACACTGAAGGGTAGAATCTTATGAATGGGATCATTTTGCTATATATATAATGTTTATTATTTGAATTTTCTCGAATAATTCTCTAATATATCAAATATTATTTTCATATTTTTCTAGATTCTCTTTCTCTCTCTTTCATAGAGCAAATAAATAAAATATATTTTTGAAAATAACCATATATAAAAAAATGCCTCTATAAAAAAAGTTTACAAATTATTTGAACTAAAGAAAATATAATTAAAAATTTATATTATATAATACACAAATCATAATTATATTCACAATTATATTTTTATATTTATACAGCGAGATTTTAAAGTGATATTATTTTATATATCAAATATATATTTCCGAAGAAGACTTCCCCCCATTTATCACAGTAACAGGTCCATTAAAAAAAAGATAGGAAATATTTGGACTGAAAATAATGAAAATATTTCTGTTAGCCAATTACTGAAAAACGTTTTTTTTTTTCGGTTGTTACGAGAAATAACTGCAAAATCGATGTCAATGATAAAGTGAACTTTCCCTCGTTCCAATAGTAACACTAGCTTTTTTTGTCGTCTTTTTTTTTTAACCAGGGATTTTCCCCCTTTTAAAAAAAAAATGTATTTTGAATAAAATATTAAAATAGAGTTTGTATATTCAGCTCATTTTATTATGCTTATGTATTATTTATATACTATGGATTTTCTTTGTTGGAATATACTTAAATAATACTTCACATATATATTTTTTGTATAAGACAGATATCAGACAGATATCATTGATTAAAATAAACAAAAATAAATTAATCTAATATATCTTTTGAACTCATCACTTACCATCAATATGAAAACCTGAATATCAAAAGAAATAGTGTTTTATGTTTTTATTTTATCAACAGAGTATCATTTTTGATATTTATATTTAACATTTACTCTGTAAACTTCCCTCATTACTTATCTTTTGCTTATCATTCATAGTTTGTTCTTGCCTCAATTAAATTGCTGTGTCAACCTGAAATTTGTCTTACCTAATTTTCCACGTGGCAATATATTAAAACAAAAAAGAAAAAGAAGCATATTCTGACCAGGCTCACATTGCATTTCTAGATAGCAGAGCGCCATCTAGGGGAACAAAAATAAACTAAACGTTTATTTAACTTGTTCCGTGATACTTGGCCAATCCAATTTCTTGATAAATCAAGAAAAGTCAACCACGAACGCTCTTCGGGCTGTTATTATATTTATAATATAAATTATAAGAAAAAGGCATTTCCTTATCGTGCAACTGAAAGTTACTGATGGCTTGCCCCATCTATCGGAATAAATATAAACTGTTCGTTGAATTTTATTTAGTCCAGAATTGATGGCGCAAACCATCAGCAACTTTCAGTTGCATGATAAGGAGATGCCTTTTTCTTATAATTTATCTACCTTATCTCAGTACAATTTTACCTTTGTACTACTTTTCATAATATATATATATATATATATATATATATATATATATATATATATATCTGCATGATCTACAAGGAGAGACAGTGGGTTATAATTTCTTAATCCTGATTTGTGTCTTTCCTTGTAGATCATGCACTAAACAACAACCATACTCCGGACTTTGAAAATACAACTATTTTATACCAGAACATTAAGGAAAAACACTGCCGATTGTTCTTAGAAAGCTGGGCCTCTGCAGAAGACAAAGAAAGTATAAATAGGAAAATTGATTTACCAAACATTCACACATCATTTAGATCTTCTTAAATATTTATTCTAATTATTTTAATTTCTCTTGGTTAATTTTCGTTTTCAATTGACTCATCATATACTATTTTAAAAGGAGAGGTGTCGTTTTTTCAAATTACATAACAATGTTTTAATTAATTTTTTACTTTATAGATAAATCGATCTCCAAAAAAATTTGAAATGATTTTTTTTGGAAATACACACATTTTCTAGTTAAAATATATCAAACATATTCCAGAGTTATTGTCTGAATCCCGATATACAAGCTGAATGGTCCAACTTTCACCAAAGCATCTTCTTTTAACTTGCCCTCTGACTAATCAAATTGTATGTAGATACTTTGAAACATTACCAAATTCTCTTTGTGTATATACTCTATCTTATGAGAACTTTGTTAAGTTTAGAACTATTTGTACAATAATTTACAAAACAATACTAATCCATCGTGTGAATAATTAATCATATATATGTAAATAATACTAGCACAGCACAATAGTCCTTTGGACTTCGTGCTTTTGTAACAATAAATAAATAAATAAAGTTTTATCTATGAGTAGATCTCATTTTATTCGATACACAAAACCTATATGTCTTTTTTAATACTGAAAATTTGTGGCTTTAGTACTTTTATGCGTGTAAATGTAGTAGTTGTTATGAAAGGAATTCATCCATTATTATTAATACCATCATCATTTTATTCTTCTTTATACAACAAAATAATCAAATGTGTTATATTGTCGCAGAGATAAATAAAGCAAGGGCAAATTTGGGAATAAATAATTTATTATAAGGGGTATTTATAGGGAGAGAGAGGGAGTACAACTTACCCCAAGTTAAAAGATAATCCTAATGAGGGATGTCAGCTCCCCCCAGCCGGCCAAATTCCGCGAACCCCTCACACCCGATGTCCAGGGATGATTGACAGGCGTCCCATGGGGCCTCTCGTGGTTGGAACCGCTGAGCCGCTTGACAATATTGTGGTGAAGAAACAATTTATACTTTATTATTTAATTTAATTATTCAATGAAAATATTTAAAACAGATTACTCTATTATGAAAAGGCATCTCCTTATCGTGAAACTGAAGGTTTCTGATGGCTTGCGTCATCTATCGGAATAAATATAAACTATTCTCGTTGATTTTTAATTATTCCAGAATTGGCCAAATACTGATGGCGCAAGCCATCAGAGAAACTTTCAGTTGCACGATAAGGAGATGCCTTTTTCATAATTTATGCACCTTATCCCAGTACAATATAACATTTGTACTATTTTTTCTGATTACTACAAATTTATAAAATTATCATACATGGTACTTAGCTTACTCAATAATCTCTAGCTGTAGATTTTTTATGTTAATAATTGTCGACTAGTCGTACTGACGTCATCAATAAATACTTTCATATTAAGATATTCCAAGACTTGAATTCTACGCTATACAATATATATATATATGTCGTAGCTAAATGAAGAGGCGCAGCCGTTATGCCTAGCGAACAGCGCACCCGCGATGTCTGCCACCTTTATTTTTTTGTCCCGCTTTTATACATGGATGAATTTACATATTTACATTTTAACACAAGCGTAACATATTTACATACTTATTTTGACGAAAATAAATTATATCTATTGTCATTAACTATTCAAATTATGACATATATATATATGTGGTATCCTGTCGACTTTATGTCGAATCCTGTCGACTCAATGTCGAAATCCTGTCGACTCTCTGTGGTATCCTGTCGACTTTATTCCTTTGCTGTGGTATTTCGGTGTCTGGTTTGTTGTATTGAGTCGTGGGGAAAGATGATGATTGCGCAGTCTAATGGTGGTGAGTGGTAAAGCACACAGAGACGACTCAAAGGGAAATCCGAGGCATCAGAGAGAGAGAACGCAGCGACCAGTTGCGGCCGGCGGGCCACTTACAAACGATCTTTCTGCTGCTGTCTGCTATCTTGCAACACTGAACTGACTAACTCCCATTGGCTGCGGGGCAAGCCCCTTTTATATGCTCAAGCGTTACGTCATCGGACATAGCGCCGCGGTGTCTGGCGATTGATCTCAGGTTTTGGTTTCAGTAGTTTAGTTTTGGTTGCTACGTTCTCTCTAGATGTACCTTTGTATTTATTTGAACACACAAACGATACATTTGATTAAAGGATACATTAAAAAATACATTTGATACAATTGATTAACGGAGGATTGGGAACAATGATTTAAAGTCCATATTAGAATAGGGGGGGGGGGGTAAGAAGAGGTGGTGAGTATTTACACAGGTATTTATGATTCTTAAAATACCACATATATATATATTTAAAATAAAGAAGGAATCTCCTGACCACGAGCACATGTGCTTTTTTCCAGCCCAAAGCATCCACAATCGAATGGTCAAGAAGAGGCTGCTGTCAAAATTGTGAAAACCCTAATGAAAAAGAATAAAGATCCAAATCAATCCAAACTCAGGGGGGAGAGGGGAGCAGCGAAAGATGGCGCAGAAAAAGGCTTTTGACAGACGCCATGCGGCCACGAAAAAGGCGGAACTAATTTCAGGAGAGAAAGTATAATATTCATATTATACATTTTTACTTTATCATTAGATACATAAAAAATAAAGAAGGCATCTCCTGACCACTAGTACATGTGCTTTTTAGATGGCAGAGCGCCATCTAGTGGAGCAAAAATAAACTAAACGTTTATTTAGCTTGCTCCGTGATATTTGGCCAACCCAATTTCTTGATAAATCAAGAAAGGTTATCCACGAACATCAGATATATAAAATACATTTATTTTTATTTAATATAATATTAGATTAAAAAAAAACACCTTCGCAAAAAAAGTAAGATTCATTTAAAACAAAAGAACAGTTCAATAAATGAAAAGGAAATAATATTTATATTAGTTTTTATTCGTGGAGTAATTCTAATGAAAGAATGTCATCTCGAAATGAGAAACCTGGAAACTAAAAAATGTGGAATTAATTTGGAAGAAGGCTTTGCTTCACAATATATTCTGAAATGGATATTTATTTAATAGGAAATAAAACATTTTATACATACACATCATATATAATACATTTATATAACATTTACAACACTCATATAAAAACTAGGAAGTTGTACCTTTTAGCATGTGTATATAAATATAAATATAGTTGGAAATTTTGTCGAGAGGAAATTGATCTAAAGAGACAAAGGTCGCCTTTCCTGTCAAATTAGATATCAAACCTAGACGACTTCTATTGACCTTCGCCGCAAACTAGCGGCCTCAGGTCGGTGACAAACGGACTGTAATTACATGAAATCCACACGGGATCTAATGGAATCTTGACAATCCGTCAAAGAGGTGTTTAGCTGGCAACGTGGCTGGGCGATATCTATGGCCAAATTTCCATCTATATTATAGCCATAGATATGGGCCCAGCCACGTTGCCAGCTAAACGCCTCTTTGGCAGATTTTCAAGATTCCATTAGATCCCGTGTGGATCTCATGGAATAAAGTCCGCCCTAGACTGACGAGGGCCATTAGCCCGAAACCATGGTCTCTAAGTGGACGCTTTTCAGTTTGCCAAAGCTGTGGTTGTGGCTTTGTCACCGACCTGAGGCCGCTAGTTTGCGCCGAAGGTCAATAGATGGCGTCTAGGTTTGACGTCTATTTTGACGGGAGAGGCGACCTTTGTCTCTTTAGATAAATATAAATATATATTTTATATTTCAATTCATATTGAAATACAATATCAGTATAGCAAGCATTCACTAAACAAACTTGACCTTTTCATGTTAATCTTTCTTCACTCTCACTTTATCACGCTGAACTATTAAATCGCATATATCTCAATAAATATATTCACAATTAAATAAATATATTTTAAAAATTATTATTATTATCTTTTATAAATATATATATGTGATATCTTGGGACCAGTGTTACCTGATGCTAGACGAACCTCGATGTCACCTCTACCGTGCAGTCGTGGTGGAAGGCGACACAGCTGGGCCAAAGGTGAAATAAACAAACAGAGATTCCACTAAGAAGCGTCTGAACGTCAAGAAGGAATGGGACGAGGAGGTTTCTGGTAGGAAAGGATTGATTTACCTCTATAGGAGCGGCCTGCGCGGCTGGGGGACTGAAGGACTGAAACAAAGGACTAATAACTAACTGAGGCTTGGGGCCTCCTTTTATAGCTGCTGGGTCCAAGCAGGTCACTGCCCTTTTTCTGACGTAAATAGGGGGGGAAAGTTACATCATCCTGGAGGGCCATGACCTCGTAAAATTTGGACTGGGCTCGATAGGCCTACTTTCTTATTCTCACTTAGGCCTGATTAGTTTTAGCCTTAATATTCTCCTGTTATTCTCCATTCCTTCTATCTGTACAGTTGCTACACTTTATTAGAGTCTTACGCGGTACAGAATGATGTTATGTGATGCTTTCTATTTGCAGTAAATAACAAGTTATATACAGTCACGTGGTGGAACATGTGGTAGTAGATATCTGGATTATTTACAACAATTCTAGGGTCTTAAATCATCACATATATGTTATATAAAAAAAGAGATTTTCTGTTGTATTTTGATTGTTATTTATATAGAATATAGAAATATTAACTGTTGCTTGATTTTGATATGTAGTCGTGGAAAATTTATAATAAAATTAGCTATATCAGAAATAGTTTTAATTGAGCTAAAGAAATATATAAAAAACATAATTTGGTAAAAGTAATGCCTGGATTAAGGCGTAGGAATCGAAAAATGAAAAGTATTCACATAAGGTACAAAAGGTTTGAGCCGGCCATCGGGAAACAACAACAACGAGTTTTTATAGGGGAAGCTTGACCTCTGGCGATCAATTTAACAGAGCATTTGAATATATGAAATATAACCGCAAATAAAATAATATTTTAATATGACATACTAAACGGGTGAGACCCGGGCTTCGCCCCGGGATTGATCCGTGTGCATATCTACCCGAGTGATATATATTTAGATAAGATTTTTTTAAATAATTGTTTGTTATTAGCATTATCTATTTGTTTGCATCAGCATAATTTAATCTAATCTTTGATAGAGGGCGCTGTTCGTGAGCTAAGTATAATAATTTGAATATATAGTTTTAATAATTGATTTATATATATATTTTTAAATAGTCTTCCCCGTATTTATTTACCTATGTATAAAAATTTTGGTTTGAATTAATGAACTACTGCGAATTTGTATACTGGACATACAAACAAACAAACATACAAACATTGATTTATATATATATATATATGAAATATAATGTTGAATGTTTGGTTGTTGTCGACTTGTAGAATCCTGTCGACTCATGTAATGTTATGAGAAGTTGCTGTCGACTTATCTGTGATGAGAATTCCAGTAGCTTTTGTAGAGATCCTGTCGACTAATGTGATAATAGTTGAAGTTTGGTGTTTGTCGACTTGTATCCTGTCGACTACTGAAATAAGTTGAAGTTCTGGTAAGCCTTGTGTAGAGTTTTCCAGTACCTCTCTGCACCTTGGAAGACCTTTAAAAGTTCTCACAAAATACAGGCAGTCGTGGTCGAGGCAGAGTGGAAAGTTTGGGATGTCCACACAAAAAACGAAGACACAGTTGCACTAAGAAAGTTCCGTAAACAGATAAAAGTTGAGCTAGTAGCGCAAGATGGAGATAGACGAGTTCTCCTTAACTACATGTTGGATGAGATCGACATAACATACGACCGACGCGGCTTGCACTAAGGGTGAACTAAACTAAACTGAACTGAACTGTCAAGTCCCTGTAAAAGTGATGTATTTATAGGTTAAAAGACGGGGGGGGGGACCTTATGTGACAGGGGCGTTTGAGAAAGGGCGCCTTTACCTGTCCAGGTGTGAGAGGGGTCTCTGCATTCCACCACATGTGACAGTGTAGGTGGCCTGTCGTGGGAATTGTGAATCTACCTGATTTATGACTTCCATCTTTAGACTCTGTTGTTTTGGCAATACTATATGTTCGATCTCTGCCCTAGCTCAACTCTTAAATCTATTACAGATTTTATTTTTTTATCCACTTTGTACAAATTACATTACATAGGGCGATGCAATGACACAGATTAATCATGCGCATAATTATTTATAGATGTGTTTATATATACAACATGACAATCTTATTATAAGTTATATACACAGTATGGGGTTGTTGGTTTAAATTACCATAGATGGGCCCCGGGAGTGAAAGGGTTTATCCGGGTTTAGGCGGGTAAAGCCTCTCTAACACAGGTAAGTAATTAAAATTTCTTTTAATTAATTTAAACTTTGAGGGTTAAAAAGGGCTATAACAAGATGATATTTGTTGGATATATAAAAGTGAAATAAAAATGACATTTTGTTTGATTAACAAAAAAGATGATTAAAATAAAATGATGACATAAAAATTCACATTCTAAGAGAATATTGGTGGGCGTTGGACAGGGTTAGTAGTTAAAGAATAAGCAATTGTGAGATTTACACATGCAATCAAATACTTAGGTCCAGGTGCAAAGCGAGGATATGGACTTGAGCGTCTTCCTAGGCAATGTTTCACCTGTGATCCTGTATAGGGTAACAGTGCTTTGTCACAATTGTAGTGTTATTGGGTTGAAAAGTTGTTGAAGAATATGTAATTGTTAGAAGTGCCCATGTAAACCAAATACTCAGATCCAGGTGCAAAGCGAGGATATAGACTTGAGCTGTCTTCCTTGGCAATGTTTCACTTGCGATCCTATATAAGGGTTACAGTGTTTTGTCACAATTTTAGGATTATTGGGTTAAAAGTTGTTGAAGAAAAGTTGCTTATTAATATGATTGAGAAAGGAGTGAAATAGAGCCATGCGATAAGTAGAATTGTAGCGACAGTAGGTGATCTGACTTGACTCGAAATCAAAGGTTGAATGTGGTCCGCTAGAGCTGAAAAAAAAAGTTGAAAGTTGAAAAAAGTGAACGCTTTGTGTATGCGTTGGTGATTTGCTCTGCGGATGAAATGAAATAAACTCTTGAAGCGTGTTCAGACCAGAAGTTTGGATTTGTAAGTCTGGGGAACTGTGTTCTCAAAGAGTTTGTTGAATTACGAAATCAAAAAATAAATTGTCAAGCAGTGCTGTCGTTTTTCTACGTTGATGTGACGCAATGACTGAAAAGATAGTGATGAAAAATATAGGGAATTGGTTAAAGAATATGATTGTTGTAAACGATTGTTGTAGATGCCCGATAGTGAATGATACACTTTGTCAGATAATAAAGGTATTTAAATAGTGAATAGAAATATAGAAATATGATTGCGGGTACAAAAAGTGTAAGTGGACAAAATTAAACCTGTAATATATAAAATATATAATAAATAATAAAATAAAAATAATTTTTGAAACAATTAGATGTTTTACAATACTAAAATAATATCATGAAAAATAAAAGTAAATTTGATTAAAGTTTTTTTTTTTTGTTCAACGTTGGATTAAAAATTTGTTTATATAATTGAAAGGTAAAAATAAGAATAATTATTCAAGATTTTATACAAATAACAATATAATTAAATATTATTATAATGATTAGATAAATGTTAAGTAGTGGGAAATTGAACAATATTGTCTCTTTTGAAGAAATGTTACAATTGTTGTGTGTAGATCATATCCCATTGGTAAACATTGGTGTTTTTATGACTCTCTGAAACTGGGAATATGTGAAATGATCCCTTCGTTTGTCCACAAGGCTGGTATGTAGAGAATGATTTCTCTTTCGCGTTATAAAGTCTATATAAGACTTAACCAAATTGTTTTAATTGGTGTTATCAATTTAACATGTAGAATGTTTAAAGTATGTTGTGTTGTGATATCTCGTTGGTGAGATTTGTGAGATTCTCGAGGAAATCTAAATGGTTGGTTTGAAACATTTGTTTAAAATGGCGATCATGAAGCTAGCGGTCAAGATGACTGCTTGAGGGGGGAGAGAAGATATTCTCCTTTTGTTGAGTTGGCAATTTTCTGCTATAATTGAAAGATATGATTTTCTCGGTGTTTGTAGTTGTTGTGTTTCGCATTTAGTTTAGACTTAGAAAAAATGTTATTAGGTGATGTCAGGTTTAGATGTGTGGTGAAAGTGCGACTTTTGACGTGGACACGCTTTGGGGTGAATTGTGGTGTCACAGGCGTGAAGGGCGTCTTTGGCCTGAAAAGTGAAAAAGTTTTGTGGTGTGGCACTGTGACACGAAGTGAGAAATGTGAATATAAAGGTGTCACGTGAAGTCTTAGTTTGGTACAAATCTAACCTGTTTCACCATGAATAACAAATTTAATAAAGTCATGGGTGGTTGTTGTATGAAACACATCGAGAGAATATTTGACTGTTAGTGGATGTGGCACGCTTAATGTGAAATTATTTTATTGTGGCGACGATATAGAGCTAAGTGGAGCTCGAAATTGGATTTGTGTGTTGAGTCGCGCACTAATAATTGTTGCCAATTTGAGATAGTGATGCGAGGGTGTTGTAAGGGTTTTTGAAAGAAATGTGTTGATGACCAATCATGCATGTAAAAAGGAAAAGACGAGGGAGTGTATTTATCCTCGAATATTAACGATTGTAATCGTTTTGGAAGGCTGTGACTTAAATTAGCTACTGGCGTGGTAGTTGTTTTTCCTAGTGGTGTTTTTAAAAGATATTGTATCTTCCGATTTTTGCAATTAAAAAAAAAAATGCGTTTCACCTATTTTAATTTATATTTATAATTTAAATATACTTTTTAAATTGTTGATTATGATAATTAAAATGATTCTCTTATAAAAGGGCAATGTCGTGAGAGTTACAAATAATTTGAATTGGGCGCTTACTTAAAATGGTGAACATTACCAAATTTTAAGAATTGATAAAGATATTGGTCTTTTGGTATAAAGATAACTAATAAGTAAAACAAAAATAAGTTTAGTATTATGACGAATGAGAGATTTTAAGAAACGACATGTAAGATTAGTAAAAATGGTAAAAAAGCGTGATGGACGAAATTTTTTTTTTTAAGTAAAATTGAGAGTAATAACTTGAAATTTATAATCTGATTAAAAATTAAAGTAAATTTGATAAATGATAGTGTGAAAGTTTTAAAAATTGAATAAAAAATGATATAAAAAAAAGGTAAAAATTGATTTTAAAATGCTTAAAGTGAAAATATAAATACAAAATTTATAGGGAATCAAGTTTTGAACTTGAGGATAAAGTTAAGGTAGTTTTTTTAAAAAACTTACAGTTGTGTGAAAGTTCAGTCAGGAAACTTGGTCTTGGCTTGTATTCCTGCTGACGTTGAAGACGCTCCATGTAGAGCTTGTAGACGCTTGTAGCTTCTGTGAAGTTGATTGTGGCTTGTTGCCTTGAGCATTGTCTCGACGATGTCAAGTCGAAGGTGTGGAACTTGTCACAGGGTTTGGGCCACATCGCTGCTCGGTTTCCATGACTTGCGGGAATATCGGGGCTGTCGTTGGCGCGGTCAGCTTGCTCCCGACGTTGGCGATCGGTTAGCGGGTATGCGGAAGTCCGTTGGGGCGGCGTTTCTTCCGTAAATATCGTCTCTTGTTGGGGGGAGAGATTGCTTTGTCGTTTCGTTGGTATGGCGGGCTTGTTCCTCCATCTTTGCTCTTTCTCGCTTCCTATCTGAACGGTCTTCTTACCTCTTCGTTGTGTCATCCTTCGTTTTGGTCATCCTGTCGGCTTCTGAAATATAATGTTGAATGTTTGGTTGTTGTCGACTTGTAGAATCCTGTCGACTCATGTAATGTTATGAGAAGTTGCTGTCGACTTATCTGTGATGAGAATTCCAGTAGCTTTTGTAGAGATCCTGTCGACTAATGTGATAATAGTTGAAGTTTGGTGTTTGTCGACTTGTAGTATCCTGTCGACTACTGAAATAAGTTGAAGTTCTGGTAAGCCTTGTGTAGAGTTTTCCAGTACCTCTCTGCACCTTGGAAGACCTTTAAAAGTTCTCACAAAATACAGGCAGTCGTGGTCGAGGCAGAGTGGAAAGTTTGGGATGTCCACACAAAAAACGAAGACACAGTTGCACTAAGAAAGTTCCGTAAACAGATAAAAGTTGAGCTAGTAGCGCAAGATGGAGATAGACGAGTTCTTCCTAACTACATGTTCGATGAGATCGACATAACATACGACCGACGCGGCTTGCACTAAGGGTGAACTAAACTAAACTGAACTGAACTGAACTGTCAAGTCCCTGTAAAAGTGATGTATTTATAGGTTAAAAGACGGGGGGGGGGGGACCTTATGTGACAGGGGCGTTTGAGAAAGGGCGCCTTTACCTGTCCAGGTGTGAGAGGGGTCTCTGCATTCCACCACATGTGACAGTGTAGGTGGCCTGTCGTGGGAATTGTGAATCTACCTGATTTATGACTTCCATCTTTAGACTCTGTTGTTTTGGCAATACTATATGTTCGATCTCTGCCCTAGCTCAACTCTTAAATCTATTACAGATTTTATTTATTTATCCACTTTGTACAAATTACATTACATAGGGCGAGGCAATGACACAGATTAATCATGCGCATAATTATTTATAGATGTGTTTATATATACAACATGACAATCTTATTATAAGTTATATACACAGTATGGGGTTGTTGGTTTAAATTACCATATATATAATATACTTATAGATAGTGTGTATGAGTGCGTGTTTATATGTGTGTCTGTGCGCATTTGTGTACGCATGTGCGTGTGTATGTGTTAAGAGAATATGTGTGAGTATATTTTGCGCATGTTTGCGTGTGTATGTAGAGATACGCTAATAGACTTTATAAATACAAATATTCCTCGTAATAAGGGTTTCCTTATATACTACTTATGTAAGATGAAAACACATTAAAGGCGTAATTTATTTTTTTACCCCATTTCTTTTAAAAAGGATTTATTTAAAAAATATATAATTATCTTATAAATATATAAAAATGAATGTTTGTATGTTTGTTTGTATGTCCGGTATACAAATTCGCAGTAGTTCACTAATTCAAACCAAAATTTCCATACATAAGTAAAAAAATACGGGGAAGACGATAGGCTATATAAAAAAATATATAAATCAATTATTAAAACTATATTTTTTAGTCAGAAAATGATGATGACCATATTGCTGTATCATGTTTGATTATCAGATACAAAATTATATCGGGAAAAATTCCAAAAAGCAGAGACCACGGGTGAAACCAGTTCATTATTTTGTACGCAGGAACAAAATTCTAACAGAAAAACATTCATTCGAGCAGAAAACAGAAGCAGATCATCTTTCTATAAAAATATCGCTTCTCAGACACAAAGTTTGGAGCGGGACGTTTCACAAGAGTGACATCCACGGCGATAATTATAATTTTAACGAATAGTATTTGAAAATCAAAATAATATAATTTTCAAATATCGTTGTGAAAATTTACATATTTATTTTCATATTTTAAAAACACACAAAGTTTGGAGGGGGACGTTTCACAAGAGTGACATCCACGGTGCCAATTTATAATTGTAACGAATAGTATTTGAATAAAAACATTTAATCGGGTAAAACCCGGGCCTTGCCCGGGTCATTCGGCTAGTAGATAATAATTTAATTCAAGTTTTTTTATATCACTACCTATGTCATTATTATAGTTTGTCTGCTGAAAAATCAGTTTCTATGTGTAAATTTACTTCTTATTCATTCTTCCTATATATAGATAGAGAAATATTTTACATTTACAAAATATTCACATCAGCAAAGGACCTTTATCAGGTCAAACGTTCCACATTGGATAATCCTGATTGAAAATGAATATATTCATAATTATATATATCTATACATTACATAATTAGGTCAAGAAAGAGGAAAACTCTTAAAAACACCTTCTAGTGATTTAGCAACCCACTGCAGACGCTGAGAACTATTTCAGAAAAGAAAAATATAGCAATAGAACTCTATAATTTCTACAGATCAATTGTAAATAGATTCACACATAAAAGAGGTAGTGAGGAAAGTTCTAGAACAGAAGTTTAAATAAATCCCTTTTCAAACAAAGGCTCACGTGCACATGGGGGAAGGAAGGAAAAATTACTGTATTATTTTGTTGTTGTATGGCGAATCCATACAGGGCAATGGGCCCTAATAAAAGCCTTTTTGTTGTTGTTGTATATACTACAGCATTGTGATGTTCAGCAATTCCTTCTTTCCGTTAACTGATTTAAAGAAGTTATATGTAAGTATAAAATGAAAGGATTTAAAAGCACGAATGTTTCTTTTATACATAATACAGACTTCTACTGCCCTTACTGCGATGAAAAAATATATTGGGATTTTTTTCATCGCAGTAAGGGTAGTAGAAATCTGTATTATGTATAAAAGAAACATTCGTGCTTTTAAATCCTTTCATTTTATATGTATAGATGGCACGCTATTGCTTTGTGTTATATATAAGTTTGATGTAGGATCTGTCCTCAGTTAATTTGTCTATTATAGAATATATTGACGACTTGGTGCTGATTCTAGAGTAAAAATATTCTTTTTCTTTCTGTATTGTTGTGGTCATATAGTGTTTGTTCTAGTTTATTGTCGTGATCTTCCCTTTACATAGAGAACATGTCAATTTGTTTTCTCCTAAGCTTTTGACATGATTTTCTCGATTTCGAGGAATATTTAACAGAATATTCAAAATTTCACTACCTAGAGAAACCAATGACAGGAAATTATACAGAAATCACTCATACCAAAGGATAGTGACATCATATATTATTTAAGAAGTAAATGTCGTTTACACAATGGAAATATGATTGCAGAGAAAATATTTCTTCAAATAATGCATATATTATTTTCAATATTAACCTTAATTTTGTCATTTATCTGTGACCTTTGTTAACAGAACCTGTTCCACTTGACAAGTTTCTCTTGACAAAGATGACATAAAAACTTTTTACCAAGGTCAGGGTTTCGATTAAAAAGACACTTGGTCTTGTCTGATGAGGAACTTTCTGTATGGTACAGGCTCTTGTATGGAAAAATTTATCTTCTTGAATCATGTGAATATGTCACGAAAATATGTAAATAAAATAGTATTATAAAATTGTGGGCCGAAAATGCGTCATAAGAAATAGTTCTACAACTATATTTTAAAAATGAATAATCTGACAGAGAGAGATTTCGAAAATCTCTAATTTTGCTGATCAGACCCGTGAGCCTTTATTCTTCTCTCTCTCTCTTTCATCAGTTTTCATCTCTGTCACCGTTTGCTTGTTTTTTTTTTAAATGGCGCCCTCCTATTGGTTGGCTACGGTCACGCCACCTTTGCCCCCCCCTCCACTCGCCTTTTCGTTTATGTAATTATTGTGTTGGAGCGGGTCGCTCCTTAAATAAATGCATATATTAGTTAATCTCTCTCTCTCTTTCTCTCTCTCTCTCTAAAACAACTATATAAATAAAAATATTTCATATGTTCATATGTACAACATAGAAATGTAGGGGATATAATATTCATGTCCCAAAAGAGGCATAAATTTGCTACGAATATTGTTGTGACTATTTCTTATCAACCCCATTACGTTCGGTACTGTGATGTTGAACATATTCCATTGTTCTAATACATTTCTAAAAAGAAAGGGGACACAATTGGTATTTATGTATGTTATATAAAAATATTATTTTATTTAAAATTATATTTCATCGATTCAAATACTCTGTTAAATCGACCGCCAGAGGTCACGCTTTCCCTATAAATACTCATTGTTGTTGTTACTCGTTGGCCTGTGGGTCAGAGGTAGAGTATCGGTCGACATGAATCCTGCCAAGAAGAAAAAGAAGGCCTACAAGCCTACAACCCGCATCGTGAACGTCGCCGACCTGGAGAGGGAAGATGAGATGGTGATCTCACGCAACTGCAGCATCCTGAGCTCCATTGGCCATCCTGCCCTGAAATCCCTGCATGAGGACCTGATCCGCTACATCGCCTCGCGGACGGAAATGATCAAGGCCCTCGCTACCAATGTAGAGAACCTCACTGACACCCTCGAGTCCTTCGCAGAGTTGGACGAAATTGAGGAGGCCAACAAGCCCAAGACTGCTTGCCGCGGCACTCAAACCTGCCCTGCTCCTTCCTGCAATGAAACCAGCTCCCAGACTGACCCAATCAAGCCCGCCACTCCTGCTCCTGCTGCTCTCCCTGCCAAGAAGCCTGCCTCCACCCTGCCTGCTCCTGCTCCAACCAAAAGGAAGCAGTCTGAAGCTCCCAACCCGCCTGCAAAGAGGACAAACCTGAATGGTCCTTCAAAACCTGTGCCTTCCCACGTCTCCAAGCCTGCGGCCGCCCAAGTGATCCTTCATGGAGAAAAATCGGCGGCCCACACAGTGGTCATCTCAGATGACCCACAGGCTGACCCAAGGGAGATGCTGAAAACAGTCCGCGCTGCTCACACTCTCCCCCAAGGCGTTTGGGCCTCCCTGCGCACCAAGGGGAAGCTGGTCCTCCATTCCAGCAATCCTGACACCATCCCTGAGGTTACAACCTCCCTGGCCAGCAAGTTGAATGGAATGAAGGTCCGCCAGCAGAAGGAGATCCTGCCACGGATCTGCCTCTTCAAAGTGGATGAGGAGACATCCAACTCCACAATTGAGGAGACCTTCCTGGAAACCGCTGCTGTTAGAAAACTTCCTGGGGACAAGGCGGTGCGCGTGGCGCACCGTTCTGCACCCAGAAACGGGACCTGCACCGCCTTCATCGAGGTGGACCTCAAGAGGATCGTGGTGGATGGAGTAATCCTCAACTTCGAGGAGTCCATCCGCGCCCGCGTCTGCTTCCGCTGTTGTGGCTTCGGCCACAACTCTGCCCAATGCACCAGAGCTCCTAAGTGCTTCCACTGCGGTGAAGACGGCCATGAAGGCCGAACCTGCCCATCCATTGCTGACCAGCGCACCTCCAAATGTGCCAACTGCTGCTCCCAGGGCCTTCCTGACAAGCACGAGGCGAGAGCCTCAAGCTGCCCCATCCTGAAGTCTAGGGCCCTCAAGTTCTAGGCTTCAAGGACCTTCTGCCTCCATTTCCATCTGCCACTTCTCCTGGATTCCTGGCCTATTCAACGCACCCGCCTCACTGCACCCTGGCGCTATTCCCCTGCTTGCCCAACGTTTCCACCACCCCTGCGAGACATCTCCTGCTTCCACATCCTAGGGTCCCTTGCCACCTGACATCGATTTTGGGCTCAAAAATCATAACCTTTGGTTAGTAGCCCGTAAATAAAGATATTTTCTCTACTCGTTGGCCGGCTCAAAACTTTTGTACATTATGTAAATAATATTTTGTTTTCCTTATTCTACTCGCCTTAAGCCAGGCATTGCTTTTATCAATTTTGTTTTTATATATTCCTTTAACTCAATTAAATTACTGATCAAAAGTATTTTTCATTATCATATTTTAAAGATTTCAAACCACAACTGCATTACCACAATCTTCAACATGATCTAAAATCAACAGAAAATCTCATTCATCTTTATTTATAACATGTATATGCTTCACAAATGGTAAAGTATGTTCTATGTAGTCGACAATTAGACAAAAATAGCTAAGAAGTAAAAATAAGCATTATTGAGAGATAGATAATCGTAGCTAAATAGAAAGAAGAAGAGTAGTCAAGAAGCATATAAAATGCAACAAGTAGACAAGAAAGCCAGATGAGGGTAGATAATATACATTCATGGACAAACATTAGGGAAATTGTACCTTTTACCATGTATATCGGGATTGAAACAATAACTTTGAAAGAAATTACAGTGATTCGATTGAAGACACATGAGATAACCAAGTGTGAACAAAATACCTCTTTCTTCATAAAAAAAAATGACTTTTCACTTTCTGAGGTTTAGTTCGTGGGAGTGTATTCAACATGTTTCATACCTCCAATTGTTGTAACGTGAATAAGAGTTCGCTAGATGAATTCAGAGATAATTCACAATCACCCTGTCATGAAGCAGAATCCTAATTGTGACGCACAAAATGTCCTTTCTCTCGACGAGTAAATAACGAACGACAGAAATCCAATTAAAATGCAATCATGGGAACAATCGATCTTATACAGACTCAGTAGAACTCCGTCACTTCCTAGAGATAACGTATTAACGCTATATTTCTAATTGAAACAGCTGTGAAGGCGGCTTCCTTTGATCCGCGGTAACTTCAAACGCATTGGATCGAATATTTTGCTGTTGTTGTTGAGAATCAGATCGTTCCCTAGATATCGTCTGCAGACAAAAAAAAGCTTTTAGTACCAGACGCTTTGGTAGATTGTTTGGCAGCTTCCCTTAAACACACCATCTTATTAACTCTTATGAAACATTTTCCCCAGATATTTCTTTAATTGTATTAACTGAAGAGTTTTGCTCGTAACTCTGTAGTGTTTAAATTATTGTGAAAATGTGTTTTGATTTTCTTCAGATTATAGCTTCAGACATATATATATAATGGGTTGGTGAAATACCACGAAACAGGTTAAATCAACGTTTAGTTTATTTTTGTTCCACTAGATGGAGCTCTGCCATCTAAAATTCTCATGTGGGCGATCAGAAAATGCCTTTTTTATTTTTAATATCAAAACCTGAGCATTATATTTTTTTTTTAAATCGTGTTTTCATATATATATATGTTTAATTAAAAATGAATATATTGGATCAAATTATATATCAATATACGTACTATATTCCACACTCTATATATTTATATTTTTACATATTCACCAAGTATGACTTTAGATTTATACACTTCTTTCTGCCTTCAAAATTCTCCAGTTAATTTTGTTCAAAGTTTAAAAATCCATTTTTTAAAACTTTTCCAAGAGTTGACAGATTAAGTGTATAATCTTCAAGTATTCCAGAATAGATTTTTCTGAGAGGATTATAAAGAAAGGAAGAAAATTTCTAGAAGTTAATTGAAAATTAATTAAAAGACAACAAGAATTAATGTCGTCACCACTTTGATGGCACATTTACATGAAGTCAGAAACATGTGAATATAGAAAACATATATATATATATATATATATGTATGTATGTATATAGAAGCGCCCTATGCTTCTATGGATCAATTTCCTTCCAGCAATTTTTCATCTATATTCTAGCCATAGATTTGGCCCAGCCACCTTGCAAGCAAAACATCTCTTTGGTAGATTGTGAAGATTCCATTAGATCCCGTGTGGATCTCATGGAATAAAGTCCGCCCTAGACTGACGAGGGCCATTAGCCCGAAACCATGGTCTCTAGGTGGACGCTTCTCAATTTGCCAAAGCTGATGTTGTGACTTTGTCACCGACCCGAGGCCGCGAGTTTGCGGCGACGGTCAACAGATGGCGTCAGTTTTTGACGTTTATTTTGACGGGAGAAGCGCCCTATGCTTCTATGGATCAATTTCCTCCCGGCAATATTTCATATATATATATATATGATATGATCCTGTCGACTTTCAGTGTGGCAATATGATAATAATGTGGGGAGAGAGAAATAAGGAATCCACAAGTTTGGAAGAGGAATTCCAGGCAACCAGCGAGAGAGAGGGGAGCGCGACCCACACCGCCAGGTGACCGGCCGTTTTAGTCGCAAAACCACCCCCCGAGTGTCCAAAAATAGGTCCTGAGGGTTCCAAGAAAAGCCCTGCGATCGTCCTCTGGAATGTGGTCGTTGGTGTCCCAAATGACCGTACTTTAGCTGCGTTCTCTCTCTCGTTGACTGTAGGTTTACTTTATTATTCCTGGAAGAGCATATATTATGACATATATATATATTAAAAATGAGAAAGGCATATCCTGACCACGAACACATGTGCTTTACAGAAGGCAGAGCGCCATATAGTGAAGCAAAAATAAACTAAACATTGATTTAGCCTGTTTCCTGATATTTGGCCAACCCAATTTCTTGATAAATCAAGAAATATTATTATTTTTTTCTATTGGGTTTTCACATATATACCAGTATATATATGTGTGTGTGAAAAATTAGAATAAATAAAAAATATAAAGGTCAGGTGTTGATATTAGAAATAAAGAAAGTATATCCTGCACAGGAGTACATGTGCTTTTTAGATGGCAGAGCGCCATCTAATGGAACAGAAATCAACTAGAAATGTGCACATGTGCTTTTGGTCAGGATATACCTTCTTTATTTTTAATATCAACACCTGACCTTTTTATTTTTTTTTCTATTATTTTTTCACATGTTAAGCGTATTTACGCAAATTTGGCCTTTAATACCGATTTTCTGGTTTCTCAAGAAGCCTCTGGGACCAAAACATTTTTGGTCGTATTATACAGCTTTCTCCACCCTGACGAGCGCCAACAGCGCGAAACGCGTTTGTGGATGGCTTTTCTTGATTTATCAAGAATATGGGTTAGCCAAATTTCAGGGAACAAGCTAAATCAACGTTTAGTTGATTTCAGTTCTGATGGCAGACGTTCTGCCATCTAAAAAGCACATGTGCTCCTGGTCAGGATATGCCTTCTTTGTTTTTAATATATATATATGTCGCAATATAATAATAATAAGGTGGGAAAGAGAAATAATCACACCACAAGTTGGAGAAGGAACCCAGGCAACCAGCGAGAGAGAGACGGCCCGGCCACCGCTGAGCGGCCGGCCGTTCGTATCGCACACAATTCCCCAACTGCCCTAATAGTTCCTGAGGTTCCAAGTAACGGGCCCCTTGGAATGTCGCTGATATCTCAAGTGACCGGACTTTACATCCTGTCTTAATAGTCCCGAGAACTCACGGGCCTCTGGTCGCCCCTTGGAATGTCGCTGGTGTCTTAAATGACCTTACTTTAGCTGCCCGTCTCTCTCTGGGTTGACTGTAGGTTTGCCTCATTATTCCAGGAAGAGTATATATTATGACATATATATATATATGGCTGGAATATCTGTCTTTCTCTTTATGCCTATCCCATGTAAACACGGATAAAATCTGGATAATAAAGGTGAGGCAAGTTTGAAAACTGCTCTTAATTTAAGAAAAAGGTCATACAGGGATAAGTCTTTAATTAAAAAAAGCATATATTGAATCAAAATATCATTTATTTTACCAATATTTTAGTTGGCTGAACGCCAACCTTTATCAAGGTATTATAACATATTTAATGTGTGTCAACAACAAACTCAGCGCCAATTTTTAAAACTTAATTCTGTTGACGTTATGTGGCGCTGAGTTTGTTGTTGACACACATTAAATATGTTATAAAACCTTGATAAAGGTTGGCGTTCAGCCAACTGAAATATTGGTAAAATTAATTATATTTTGATTCAATATATGCCTTTTTAATTAAAGATTTATTTATGGATTGCTCTATTTTCAAAACAGGGATAAGTGTCTTTGATAAATATTTTATGGAATCAAGCTTTCTGGCTCTGAAGACTATATACATTCATGTAAAAATGCTAAGAAATAGAAAGTCTTCTATGTCGTCGGTCATCTGTATTTTTTTGTTGTTTTTTTTAAGAAGACAAAATCAATTTTGTTGACACTTGGTTATCTCGTGTAATTTCAATAAAGGTCACTGTAATATATTTCAGGGTTATTGTTTCACACTTGGCTATATCTCGGAAATATATTTATTTATGATGCTACTAACCAGATGATTTTGAGCCCCATCATTCTGGCTATCTCATGTGTCTTCAATAAATGTCGCTGTGTATCAAATATCTTTCAGAGTTATTGTCTCAATTCCGATATACATGCTTAAAATTACAACTTCCTTAAGTTTGTCTATGAGTACAATATCTTGTTTATTGTCTACTAAGGAATAAGTAATTTCTTCTGTAACGCTATAACATTTTTCCGTCAAAGATTTGTTTCTCAGAAAAGAGAAAAGTTGGGGGTTTATAATAGAATTGAGGGTGATTCGAATGATGGAGTCTGATAAAACGGCCAAACGATGCTTATTTATCCGTCGACACGAAGCAGACGATCAATGGCCTGCAGGCTAATCTTCTGCTGAGCTAATCTCCACCAATCAGTGTCCGCGGATTTCTTTCAAACAACCTCACTAAGCCGGGACTCCAGATCTTAGATTGCTGCTCAACCTCCGTCTCTTCTGATACTCTCTCTTCACTGTTTGACCGTTCGGTACATTCTGATTCCTTTCTATATTATATGTACAACGTTAGTTGGGTGTACTTAGGCTTTCTCGTTCATAATAAACTTTTGATTATTTGACCGATTTGGTGTGTTTTATGTAGTATGCGATTTTGTTTTACTATCTTTTGAAAATAGTGCAATCCATAAATAAATCTTTAAATAAAAAGGCATATATTGGATCAAAATATCAATCATTTTACCAATATTTCAGTTGATAACGATTATAATATTCTTCTTGGTAATATTTAGACGAAAAGACGAAATAAAAGAAGGAGTTTCTTTTAATAGAAATATATCAAAGCAAGCTTTCGGGCAAAAATTGCTGTAATCACGCCTGTAGAAGGGTTTTTTGCCTGAAAGCTTGCTTTGATATATTTCTATTAAAAGAAACTCTTCTTCTTTTATTTCGTCTTTTCGTCTAAATATTTCAGTTGGCTGAACGCCAACCTTTATCTTAGATTTAGATAAAGGTTGGCGTTCAGCCAACTGATATATTGGTAAAATAAATGATATTTTGATCCAATATATGCCCTTTTAATTAAAGTTTTACTATGTGTAATATTTATTTATAAGGGGAGAGGGGGGTGAAGCTTATTTAGCGAACATATTTTCACTTTTTCAGATAAAATAGTCTTCCATTGTTCATACTGTGATGAATATCATTAGAATGGTCTCTAGCTCATTAGTGGTGAACCATCCCAACGATTTCGACAATCATCATACTGCTTGTGCAATTCTTAATCTGCAACCCCAAGACATATTATTGACTGTATTGACTCATCCATTGATGAGCTCTACTCTTCCCCGGCAGACACCATTAAAAGTCTCAAGCTTTACAAGCTTGATAACTTAGTGTGATTGAGTGGAGATAAGAAAGAAGAAGAATATCACACGGATTTAAATTGTGATGGATCAATATACTTGAATAACCAGCACTTTGAATGAATTATTTGGTTAAGGTATTCAAGCAAGATATGGACATACGTTTTATATGACAGTAGAATTATACATTCATAGACAAAATTAAGGAAGTCTAACGTCTTTGATGTCGCCGGTCGTCTGTTTTGCTTTTTTTGAAGAAGACAGCGGCAATTTGGTTCATACTTGGTTATCTCGTATGCCTTCAATAAAGGTGTTACTGTACTATCTTTCAGAGTTGTTGACTGAACCCTGATATACATGCTAAAAGGTACAACTTTCTTAGGTTTTGTCCATGAGTTTTATTATATATTTTAAAAGATAACATTTTTTTTATCTTTTGAGATTTCATTCACCATCTTTACAACTTTCAAGCATTGTAAAATGGTTTGTTTTGGTTTTATATTTGAAGTTAATATTATTCTCTTATATAATAAAAATCTTCAGCTCGAAAAATATAGGCAATAAATAAATCATTCAATAAAACTTATCCCTTGATAGCTTGTTTTAAATTTTAGTGTTATGCTAATATATAATAATTGATTTATGCACATTTTTTTCGTTTAAAATGACGCTTCGTATGCGTATACTAGCCGAATGACCCGGGCAACGGCCGGGTTTTACCCGATTAAATGCTTTTATTCAAATACTATTCGTTACAATTATAAATTGGCGCCGTGGATGTCATTCTTGTATAATATATAAATGAGTTTTAAAAATTGTAAAAAAAAAAAATGCATTGGCCGGGAATCGAACCCGGGCCGCCGGTGTGGCAGGCCAGCATTCTACCACTGAACCATCGATGGTTATGAGAAATGGCCATATTTGGGTATTTATTGTATTCACAAAAGCAAACGGTGACAGAATTGATTAAGAAAGAATTGATTATGACGCTGATAACTGTATATATAATTTTTGAATGGTATTTATAGTATACGCTTTACTTTCTGTTTCTTTTCATTATTCCTAGTACACGAGGTACAGGCCATGATGATCATGATGGGGGTAGTAAGCAACTTCTTTTACTCTAATTTCACCACATATCTCCACAGGTCAAAAACAGTTCGACTTTTGTATTTACAAGTGTGTGAGAATTTGGTTACTTGCACTTGCTGGTGAGGTAGGACTTTTTCAAGAATCGAGGACTATTGAAGCATTTTTTTTATTTATAAAAAAAAAGTGTCCAATGCGGGATTCGATCATGGGTCGTAGCGGTCGAAAATCAAGTTTAATAACCTTTATTAAACGAAAAAACATGGTGAAGGAAGACGAGTTTCTTTTATTAATGCGTAGGTGCAAGCTATCGGGTAAAAACCCTTTAACAGGCGAGAAATGAAGCCATTTGTATACCATTTGTACCATAGTCCTTATAAGTCGCGCTTCATTTCTCGCCTGTTGAAGGGTTTTTACCCGAAAGCTTGCACCTACGCATCAATAAAAGAAACTCGTCTTCCTTCACCATGTTTTTTCGTTTAATTTCAAATAAGTAATAATTCTTTATATATATTTAAATAACCTTTATACCGTCCTTTTTCTGTACTTTCTGTTTATTTTAAATCGTTTTTGCGCCTTGATCAATGAAGTACAATTTATCTGCTTTATCTTTCCGTAATGTATATTCCTTCAATTATTTCTGTATTTTTAGCCTTCCTTGTTGTTCTAAGTAAGTTTTATATAAGCGTTTTGTTCTCCAACAAGGCGTTATGTTTTGGATGTCAGTTTTTGTTTATATATATTGTTTTTGTATTATGTTTTGTATGCGTTGAATTTTAGGCACTATATTTAGTGTACACTGTATTTGTGAAAATATTTGACCATCTTTATGTATTTCTTATAATATAGTGGTATGGAATGTTTATTATGTAGTATTTAGCGCATTATTTATTAAGCTCTGTGATTTCTATTGATTTTCGAACTTTTTTAAATGTGTTGTTTAAATAAAAATATTCGTAAACTATGTTTATAATTAGGATACTTGTTTGTGTGTGATAATCTTTCAAAAAAATTATTTTAAAAATATTAAAATAAAACGAATATAATAATAAAAAGGAAGCAGAAGATAAATCAAAAAGTTACCGGAAGTGACGTGGCAACTTCATCCGTCACGCCCCATTACACAGGTGGGGGCTGTGATGATGATAATTGTTTGGTCTATTAACCTTCGCCTAGTTGGATTTTGCCATTTACTCTATGATGGCTTTATTTTAATTTTATACTCTGTTTTAACTTCTTTTTTTTATCGTTATCGTTTTTTTTATCTTGTGTTCACAGGGTTTATATATTGAAATTTTATATTTTCATAAAATTAAAATCTAAAATTTAGCTATTTTTATAGCCACAAATAATGCTGTTGTACAAAATAATATTTGAAAAACACATTTTATTAATTTAAGATAAAGAAAAATCAATGATTTTCTATGTATAATTAGGAATAAGAAAAGAGATATAGATGAAAAATTTACTATATTTATTCAAATAGTTCATAGTTAAGAAATAAAAAAGAAATTTGCTAAAAATTGTTAATGCAACTGATTTAAATATGATTTTTAAATACATTTTTATATACAAGAAAATTATATAATATAATCATACAGTTAAACCTGTCTATAGCGTCCCCTCTTGGAACTCACCAAAATAGGTTGCTATAGAGAGGGGGTGCTATAGACAGGTCACTTTTAATGTAAATCGCATCGTAATACGTATTTAAAATCGGGCGCTATAGAGAGGGAGGCACTATTTAGAGGGGGCGCTATAGACAGGTTTAGCTGTATATAAATTCAAAATAATTACGAATTTACGTATTATTTTCATTTTTACTTATCCCCAAGAGTACATATGGTACATTTTATAATAATAATATTATTTTTGTGACCAACCTTTCTAATATGTACACCATATACCAACACATGTATATGCATGTGTGTAGAGTTCGAATATGTTACTTGTTACTATTTATGTTCATCAAACATGATGAAGAATATAATTGGCAAGAAACAATCTCATCTTTGAGGATATTATAAAATTTATTAATTAACCAGGCGCGGTTTTTGAATGATTCGCGGTTATTACAGAAGAAACAAATAAAACAACAAAAATAAGTAAAAAGTTAGAAATAAATATTTACAAATTTACATGTATTAATCGACAGAGTTTATAAAATTTAAATAGACAAAGTGACTGATGTAAGAGAGTTAAATCATTTAGATCAGGGAACAATCGATGTCTCACTTCTGTAAAGTTCGGACAGTCATAGATAAGGTGAAGAGCAGTTTGTTCAGTTTCTTCGTAGGAACAATTTGGTTTTTCTGATAGACATCTTTTACGTAAGTATTTCTTTTGTATATATATATATCGGATTAAACATACAAGTAAATCTTCCAAAAATCAACGTTCTTGATTAACTGTTTAAAGTGAATATATCCACATATCAACGTAGAACGAAATTATCTATTTCTCTGGAAAACTGAGAAAATGCAAAATAAACTCTATGATAGAGTTTTTAAAGAGAAAAATCAGAAAATCATATATTTTTAGTGAATAATAATGAATGCAATATTGTAGCAAAGTATTTATTATTTTAATTATTATAATATAAATATCAAAATAAATGTTTTTTTTAAGTAAAGGTCTACGGATGAGTATCTTTTTTATTATAAGTTTTTCGAGCTTTCGGGATAATACCCTTCTACAGGAGAAACGTAACTATGCTATGGCAAGTTATATGTATATTATAAAATTTACATAAATATCAGCTGTTTTTCAACCTATTTTAGAATTAGAATTTAAAAAAATACAGCTGATATTATGTAAATTTTATAATGAAAAACTTGTCATAGCATAGTTAAGAGTTTCATTTTGTATCAATTTTCCTGTAAAAGGGCATTATTCCGAAAGCTCGAAAACGTTTAATCAAAAGTGATACTCATTCTTATACGTTTACTTTATTATATAAAATTGCTAGTAAAGGATTATACTATAAATTATGATACTCTGTAAACTTTTTTCTCATTGTTTATCTTATATTTTGTCAATTATAATTTGTTCTTGCCTTAAATAAATTGCTGTGTCATTCTAAATTTTCTTCAAATAAAAGACACTTCGGTCAGTAAATATTTTTATTACCTCGACGTTTCGACAAAAATATTTTGTTCTCGTCAGGAGCAAACAAAAATAAAAACATTAGGCAAAGCGTTAGAAATTATTATAAGGCTGCAAGAACGTTCTCATGCGATATTCGACATTTTGTATAACATCTAAAGCACGAGTCAAAATGATCAAGATGTTATACAAAATTTCGAATATCGCGTGAGAACGCCCTTGCAGCCTTAGAATAATTTCTAACGCTTTGCCAAATGTTTAAATTTTTGTTCGCTCCTGACGAAGACAAAAATCGTTTGTCGAAACGTCGAGACAATAAAAAAGATTCACTGTCCGAAGTATCTTTAATTTCAAGAAATATGAATGCCGGCCAGGCAGCCTCTATCTTTACGATATTCTAAATTTTGTCTTTCCTAACTTTCCACGTGGCAATGTTCATCATATCTAAATTCATAAAATATGTAAAACTAGACGAATGGCCCGGGCAACGCCCGGGTTTTAACCGAGTGCGTATATATTTAAAGGTTCTCATAAAGGTTACCGATTTAAAAGTTTATTTTATTTTATTTAAAGAAACATATTTTCATTTAAGTATTGTTATTTATTTTAAAAGATTAAGTAATTGTGCAAAACGATAATTGCCTTAAAAAGAAATTGCCTTAAAAAAAAAAAAAAGAAACATTCGCGGTGATTTTGTCTTGCATTCGTTTATACAATTATTATATATATTGGCATCATATATTAACTTTATGAACGGAAAAATATGTCCAGGGTAGCCTAGTGGTCATGGCATCTGCCCGGTAAGCGGAAGGTCGTGGGTTCGATTCCCATCCCTTGACACTTTTTTTATTTTATCCATTCTGACCAAAATCTATCCGTGAACTTCACACAGTGAACTTCACACAGACAGAATAAGGCAATTATATAAGTAGATAAAGAAATGGACTATTTTATTTTTCCGTTTATCATTACTCTTCACAATTCATCCTTTCATACTTCATCTCTAAGGGGATAGAAATAATCGTCATTTCTGCTTAAAACAAATTTAGATTTCTCGTTCAAAAGAAACATTTGCGGTATAATTGTCAAACATTGTTCTACAATCATAAGTCGCATTATAATGTATTATAAAGCTTTATATTTTATAACGAACGGTCAATATGAGCTCAGTGGTCCATTAATTCACAATTTAACAAAGCTATAATTCTTTAAAAGCTATTAATAGATTAAAAATTTTAAAGACTTAACGAATTTTGTGTATTTAATTCTTAGAAGATCTTCTCTTTAGAGTTATTTTAAAAGGTTTTTTCTCATCTATAAAAAAACTTTACTCAGAATTATAAGAAAATTAGAAGGATTAAGAAATTGACTAATGTATTTTGACTTAATGAAGAGGATTAACAAGCATTATACCTCCATTAGTAAATTCTAAAACCATTAGTGATATTTTTAACTTGATCAACTTTGGTTAAAACAACAAATTGAGGAATAATTCCTTATTAAATTTCTTATTAAGAATAACTCCTATATCTACGCGTATAAATAGTTGTTGCTGTTGTTGTGTCCAAAGAAGAGTCTCAGATGTCTCCATGCATCTCCATCACAGCAGCAGCAATATTCACTATCTTGGGTGTGTAAAGCTGCTGCTCTGGGTCTAAGTCAATTTTCTGCAAGGCCGCTGCCATTGCTGGGCATGAGAATATGTGAGTAGGTGTTAGTTCCACACCAGGACAGTTGTTGCATGCTTTATAGGTTCTTGTGCCATCTGGATGTATTGCCATTCCTTCATAGTGTTGTGTTCTAAGTCTTGTTAAAGTTTTTGCCAGTTTTCTTTCAGAGTTTATTTCACATATTTGATCTATTCTTATTTTTTGTTTAATTATCTTGTATTTTGCCAAAGCATCAGCGTCAAAAACTGACATTTGTTCTTTCCTTTGGCAAGAAGTATAAATAGTACAAATGTGATATATTGGACAGGAATAGGCGTTATTTCTCCTTAAAATAAATTATGATTTTTCGTTCTGTAAAAAGAAACATTTTCGGTAAAATTTGTTATACGTCGTTCTATAACGATGGCCGTATTATATTGTATTATAAAATAAACCATATATACATCTACAAATCACTGGAATTCTGGTCGGAATAACTGATATAGCTCTACATTTATTCGTCCTTTTGGATCCTGTAGATAAATGTAGATGATGATCTCTGTTGAAATTTAAGATCTGGTTGATGCATTTGCCTGTTGGTCTTTTTCATTTTGCCCTTTATAGAGGTGCAAGTGGCAAGCCAATTAAAGAAGGATTCAGAAGAAGGTTTCTCAGATTATCTAAGCTCTTCCATTCCTACGGGAAAACCAACAAAGTTTTTCAAACTGAATGAATTCTAATTTGTAATTGTACGCAGCAATATTACTTCACATAGTATAGTATAGTGGCACTCTATAAAAAGATAACCAATGTCTTTCAATCATAGGAATGACAAACCAATTAAAGAAGGATTCAGAAAGGGTTTCTCAGATTATCCAAGCTCCTTCATTCCTACGGGAAAACCAACATCGGTTTTCAAACTGATAAAATTCTAATTTATAATTGTACGCAGCAATATTACTTCACATATAATAGTATAGTGGTACTCTATGAAAAGATAGCCAATGTCTTTCAATCAAAGGAAATTATGAAAGAGGTTGAAAATCAACGAATAGAAACTTTTCTAAACGAAGATAGTCTGTCTATATTTAATAATGTTTAGCTAGAGAGAGAGAAGAAGACTAAGAAGGTAAATAAAAGACATAATTACGTCTTTGCATAAAAAAAAAATATTTATTTTTTATTAAAAATATGGAACGCTTCACGATTTTGCGTGTCATTCTTGCGCAGGGGCCATGCTAATCTTCTCTGTGTATCGTTCCTATTGTAGTAGCTGTACCGCCGAACTGGTATCACAGGGGCCATGCTAATCTTCCATGTATCGTTCCTATTGTAGTAGTTGTACCGCCGAACTGGTATCACAGGGGCCATGCTAATCTTCTCTGTATCGTTCCTATTGTAGTAGTTGTACCGCCGAAATGGTATCACAGGGGCCATGCTAATCTTCTCTGTATGGTTCCTATTGTAGTAGTTGTACCACCAAACTGGTATCACAGGGGCCATGCTAATCTTCTCTGTATCGTTCCTATTGTAGTAGTTGTACCACCAAACTGGTATCACAGGGGCCATGCTAATCTTCTCTGTATCGTTCCTATTGTAGTAGTTGTACCACCAAACTGGTAACACAGGGGTCATGCTAATCTTCTCTGTATCGTTCCTATTGTAGGATTTGTACCGTCGAACTGGTATCACAGGGGCCATGCTAATCTTCTCTGTATCGTTCCTATTGTAGTAGTTGTACCACCAAACTGGTAACACAGGGGCCATGCTAATCTTCTCTGTATCGTTCCTATTGTAGTAGTTGTACCACCGAACTGGTATCACAGGGGCCATGCTAATCTTCTCTGTATCGTTCCTATTGCAGTAGTTGTACCACCAAACTGGTAACACAGGGGCCATGCTAATCTTCTCTGTATCGTTCCTATTGCAGTAGTTGTACCACCAAACTGGTAACACAGGGGCCATGCTAATCTTCTCTGTATCGTTCCTATTGCAGTAGTTGTACCACCAAACTGGTAACACAGGGGCCATGCTAATCTTCTCTGTATCGTTCCTATTGCAGTAGTTGTACCACCAAACTGGTAACACAGGGGCCATGCTAATCTTCTCTGTATCGTTCCTATTGCAGTAGTTGTACCACCAAACTGGTAACACAGGGGCCATGCTAATCTTCTCTGTATCGTTCCTATTGTAGTAGTTGTACCACCAAACTGGTAACACAGGGGCCATGCTAATCTTCTCTGTATCGTTCCTATTGTAGGATTTGTACCGTCGAACTGGTATCACAGGGGCCATGCTAATCTTCTCTGTATCGTTCCTATTGTAGTAGTTGTACCACCAAACTGGTATCACAGGGGCCATGCTAATCTTCTCTGTATCGTTCCTATTGTAGTAGTTGTACCACCAAACTGGTAACACAGGGGCCATGCTAATCTTCTCTGTATCGTTCCTATTGTAGGATTTGTACCGTCGAACTGGTATCACAGGGGCCATGCTAATCTTCTCTGTATCGTTCCTATTGTAGTAGTTGTACCGCCGAACTGGTATCACAGGGGCCATGCTAATATTCCATGTATCTTTCCTATTTTAGTAATAGGTACCGCCGAACTGGTAACACAGGGGCCATGCTAATCTTCTCTGTATCGTTCCTATTGCAGTAGTTGTACCACCAAACTGGTAACACAGGGGCCATGCTAATCTTCTCTGTATCGTTCCTATTGTAGGATTTGTACCGTCGAACTGGTATCACAGGGGCCATGCTAATCTTCTCTGTATCGTTCCTATTGTAGTAGTTGTACCGCCGAACTGTTATCACAGGGGCCATGCTAATATTCCATGTATCTTTTCTATTTTAGTAATAGGTACCGCCGAACAAGAGAGATAGAGATGGAGATTTATATTTAAATTACTTATCGTGTATACATGATAATATATGGGAGATTAAATACCTATAATAAATAAATATAAAAATAAAATTCGAAACTATTATAGACGAGTATGATTCTTTTACAAATTGAACAATTTCTACTGTTCTTTACTGTTTAATTTGTAAAGGAATCATACGAGCTTATAATAGTTTCGAATTTTCATAAAAGATGGTGCGCTAATGTATCATCACAAAAATAAAATATAAGATAAACAAATAAGAGATAGATATTTCGGACAATTAGAGACCTCCCATGACGTTTCGTTTGATTAGGGACATCCAATAAATGAACGTTTGAATATTGTCACAGAATAATCTGTGGTAGCCTACTCGGTTTATCATCATCAGTCACATGACGTCAGTATTTTATTTGTAAATATTTTATTTAGATATCTCTCAGTTAGATAGATCATGTTCTCTTTAGATTCCCAGCATTTGAACTACAGCGATTCCAAACGGCTACACTTATTGGACTGCCCTCATTCAATAACGCTGCCCTATTGAATCTAACAAGAAACAAACCAGCCTGGAAACACTTGGTGAACTGGTTCACTAAGACTACCAAGACATGCCTGGAAACAGTTGGTGAACTGGTTCACTAAGACTACCAAGACATGCCTGGAAACAGTTGGTGAACTGGTTCACTAAGGCTACCAAGACATGCCTGGAAACAGTTGGTGAACTGGTTCACTAAGGCTACCAAGACATGCCTGGAAACAGTTGGTGAATTGGTTCACTAAGGCTACCAAGACATGCCTGGAAACAGTTGGTGAACTGGTTCACTAAGGCTACCAAGACATGCCTGGAAACAGTTGGTGAACTGGTTCACTAAGGCTACCAAGACATGCCTGGAAACAGTTGGTGAATTGGTTCACTAAGGCTACCAAGACAGACTGCTAAACTACAGGACAGCCCAGGTAGTTGGTGATCTATGGATACACTCCAGGAGCCTGAGTTACTTTTATGTTACTACTATTCTCTCCCTTTTTTTTAAGATTGAAAATATTTGTAAATACTTTCCTTATTAAAATAAATTTGTTTCATGATAGCGCTCGTTCTGGTCTGGCTTATAATCTTGATATGGAACCATCGAATACTGACATGAAGCCAATACTCCAGGACGATGCAACAATATAGACCACTACCTCCTATCAACAGGTCCCTTTGTAAAAGAAATAAAAAATGAATTCAATTCAAACAAACAATCAATGAGAAACTAACTTCAATAGATACCAGAAATCTACATTTAATATTATAAGTCGATGTAGAATGCCATAAATTACCATGAATATAGTAGTCTGATAATAAATGAAATGAGAGGTTGATCTACCAAAAAATAATAAAGATCATTCTTAAGAGAAAACATTATCTATAAACAGCAAAAATATCCACAAAACTAAACAAAATCAACAATCAGTTACCACCTAGCAACAACATTCATATAGATAAGAAATCTCTAAATATAAATAGTTGAAAGGCGACAAAAATAATCGGCAATAGTTAGGTACAATTATGCAAATCAAAGACAAAGAGACGATATGTAAATAGAAGAAGATGGAAGAAGAGATCGATCAAAGTCAACAAAGAGCTTTCAACAGGTTGTCCAGGAGAAGATGCCGAGCAGGTTAAAGATGATTGGCACTCGGTACTGTTACCTTGGTAACGGGAGGGACGGATCAATATAAAAGGAAGCAGCTCCCACTGAGCTTCATTCCAGGTACAGAGGTCCCTGAGGTAAGTCCTACCCCACCACCCTTAGCATGTTACATCCCCTTTGTCAGTGCATCCTTCCTTCATCTTCGCCCTTTCCAACAACCTGTCTAACTTCATTCTTTTTCATACCCCTTTCCAAACTTTTAGTAGCTCCTAACTTTTAGCACCTGTAGATTATTCCCTATTAGCATACCTGTAGACACCCTTTTCTATTGTAGATGTAAATTTAAATCTCCCAAAAGCGAATCGTCAGTTGAGCTTACATCTTTAAAACTTAAAAGTATTTCTTATAATCTATAATCCAACTTATTATAAAAAGATATATTCATATGAAATTGAGAATATTAATATTTTTGAGCGATTCATTTTGGGAGATTTTACTCTGTGTATTATTTGTACAATTTATTTTATATAAATTTACATTGAAATATTTATGAGTACGTATATTTATATTTTTTATACATAAGTATTTTACTTATATTTGAAAATAAATATATACAATAACTATATTTTATCATAGATTATACTTTTAAAAGTACATAATATAATATTTTAACGATATATTTTTCTTATTTTCGAAAAGTTTTATAACTTTTTAAAAATATATATATATTTTTTTTTTATTTAAAAATAATTTATTTTTGTGATTAGCAACGAATGGTAAGTTTAGCTTTTAGAGAATTTTATTATTCCTATTATATAAAAGAATATATTATAAATAATATAAAATATAATAATATAATATTAAATATATTTTAATATATAAATAAGTAAAATATAGATAGATATAAATAAATATAGAGGAATAAGATTTGTAAGTAATTGTTAATTGTAAGATATATCAAACGAATTTTTAAATAATTCAAAACAGAATAAATTTAATTGAGAAAGGATATTCAATAATCTATTTCTTGTTTTAAAAGCACAAAAAGTACAGAATTTTCAAATATATTCTGTCAAACAATGCTCTATGTGTCAGATTAGCTTGTTAATCTATTTTTCATTCTACATTCAACAGGTCTTTTCTCAAAATGGTCGATGCTAGGAACTACAGCTTTTACAGAGAGAGAGCTCTAAAAAAAGAATTTATATAAAAAATTCTACTTTTCCATTAAGTTTTCACAACACGCTTTCATCTTTCCACCACTTTTTTCGTTTGAAACTTTTTTTCTGCTTTATATTCCATGTAAAATTTCTTTCACGTCTATTTTATTACACCTAATATTTTATATATTCTATTATTTATTGTGAGGATAATCTTTTGTTGAAATAATTTTATTAATTATATATGTTTTGATTATATAAAAAAATATTATGTGAATAAATTTAAAATACCAATTATCTGGATGGTAAGATTATTTTATTTTATTCTATAAATAATATTTGATATAATAATTTTTTTAAATATTAAATTATAATATAATAGTTTCCATAACGATGGAAATTCTTTTTAAAATTGAATTCTAATTTAAATAATAAATAGGCAAATAGAATTATCATACATGATAATTTAACAAGAGTGATACTTTTTTGATTAAATAAAACAAATAATTATAAATAAAAATACTAAAAAAAAACGATTTTAAAAATATCATTACATAAATTACTCTGCAATTATTAAACAAATACCCAAAATAAATAAATATCTCTTATATAAATAAATTCAGATGTACACACGGAAATGAAATAATATTATGATCTCGAAATATAAAGGTATTTATTTAAAATATAGATCATTAAAATCGCAAATTAGCTATTTTAATTACCACTTTAATTTGTAAATAGCCCTCTATTAATAATTAGCTAATTAGGTATAAGTTTTCTTAAGAAAATATTTAAGAAGGAAAAGATAACACTCACACGTTTAGCTACCCAAATGTTATTTATTAACACTTCAGGCGCTCGTCTGCTCTGTAATTTAGCTATATATTTTGTTAAAACAACCTATATAGAACGATATTATTTTATAGGTTTTATATTTATTAACATTTTCTATGCTATATTTTTATATAGGTCAAATATAATAACGAAATATGTTAATAGTGTATCAATATAGATTTAAAATAAAGATATGTAGTTTAAAATTATACAAACATTTTAAAAGTATTATTATTGTTAGTTAATATATAATAAAGATTGTATAATATACGTTAATATACAAAGGTTGAGGAGCAAACTATAAAATTATATTTTCGAGAGAATGTATTAAAGATTACTATTTTAAAATTGCATATATATTACATATTGAGCAAGTAATGTGTAAATATGAAACAAAGAAAAAGCAAGGCATAATTTTGTGTTTAATTATCAAGTTTTAAAACATGTATGAATAAGTCCTACTTAAAAATCAATATATTTTTTTGCATTTTTTGAATATTTATATATCTCTCTCTTTTTTTAATTCAATCATTTTGTTCCTCAACCTTTTTAAAATATGGTAATTTATAATGAGAATTCTGCACGATTCATTAAACTCTGTCTTCAAAGGTAAGTGAATATTATGTCATTTTAAAATATATATTTATTTCAAAAAAAGCATATCCTGACCACGAGCATATGAGCTTTTTGATAACAGAGAGCGCCATCTAGTGTAATAGAAATCAACTAAACGTTGATTTAGCCTGTCCCCTTAATATTTGGCTAACCCATTTTTCTTGATGAATCACGAAAAGCCATTCACGAACGGAGGATGTTGGACTTCGACCAGCGTGGTTGTGGCTGTACCTCTATGGTCAGGATATGCCTTTTCTTTTGTGATTTTAATAACATCATCTGACTTTTTATTATTATTTTTTAAATTATTATTTTCAAATATATAGTTGTGTATCACGCGAATGATGGGCTTAGAAGGAATTTGAATTCCTAGAGGAAGATAGGCGAACAGCCTTATCGAAATATCGGAAATATTTTAATAAATTATATTGATCCAAGATATGCCTTTATTTTAATATATTTATTGATAATCTCTATGAACAACCAATTTGATTAGAGATCTCCTGCCTAAGCGGCCACTCTTGTAGAATCAAAATTGAAATGACATGTACTGACCATCAACAAAACCAGTGGTATCTATGTTTATGTACGGCCTTGCATGGAAGGTTTAACAATTTGCATTTTATATATTGAAAGGAGGGCATATATTTTAAGCACGGATTTTTCTAATTCATATAAAACAAATTTTCTACAGACAATACTGCGATTAAAACATATCTATAAATTCGTGTTTCATGTTTAATTTCTTGTTTATATACAATCATGGACAAGACTTAAGAAAGCGAAGAGTCTTCGATGCGCCGGTTTTCTATTATATTTTGTTTATTTTAAAGGAGACAGAGGCAATTTTGTTCACACTTGGGTATCACATGTGTCTTCAATAAAGGCCACTGTGTATCAAATATCTTTTAGAGTTATTGTCTGAATCCCGATATACATGGTGAAAGGTACAACTTCCTTTTGTCCATGAGTGTATCTTTTAGAGTTATTGTCTGAAACCCGATATACATGGTGAAAGGTACAACTTCCTTAAGTTTTGTCAATGAGTTTAGATTTCACATTATTGCCTTATAATTAATATATTTTATGTATGTCCATGTCTCCTTCAACTTGTAATCCATATTCGAAATTGATTTTTACTGTTTATATAGTATAAAGCAAATGTTTATTTTAGTGTCTGAATAAGCCAAAAGACTGGTGTTGTGGCTTATTCTTTGGCACCACTAGTACGTATTTTACTAATGCAATAAAAAGGTACATCGCATTCTGTGGAATATTTAAAAGGAAAGGTACCCCTCCTAGGTACATGAATATCTTCCTCATACAACTTTATGTAGTATTCTAGCCTGAGAATAGCCCCTTTTCACTTCACAAGCTTAAACACCGGTTTGATGTATTCGACCGATTCCATAATTCCTCTAGTAGGATAATATTGAAATCGAGATGCCAAGCGTAGCTTAATGGTTAGGTGTACGGCTTCGTATTCACACAACCTTGGTTCGAAACTTAGCCTGGGTGTTTTTATTTTTCCATGTGTAAATAGCCAGGACAAGGTGACTCGCGAGCTGTGCTCGAATGTAACACCTGTAAATTGAGACGAAATAAATGAATAAATATTGAAATCGAATTTTCACTCATCCCCAGGCCCCTCCAACAGTGCAATGTATATAGTGCTTTATATATTCCGCTTTATGCGTCCATTGGGGCTTGAAAATCATCCATTCTGGTTAGCAACCCCGTAAATATATTTCCGTTATTAAATCGAAGCCGCCACATTACTGATTTAAGGCCATAGCCCGAAACTATGGTATACAGGTTATTGTTGTTTTTTTAATGTCGTAATTTGACAAATATTGTGTTGGGCTCATTCATTACCTCATAACTAGTAAATATTTTTACCGGGTGATGAACATGGTGCATCGTTCTCTCTGATTAATAATTAAAGGGAGAGAGATTTCTCTCCAGATACAACTTCTGATACTTCAAATGAAAATGGATCAAAATATTCATCCGAGAACTTTCAACAGAAATTCACGAATGATTATCAACACTATCTTTTATGAAATTTTAAAACTATTATAGACACGTATGATTCTTTTGAAAATTAAAACAATATCTACTGCTCTTACTGCAATGGAAATATTAATGGGAGGGTCTGGTTCATCAGTGGTGAACCCTCCCAGCGGTTTCGATAGTTTAATTAAACTAGGAGGTTTCATCACTGATTAGCCATGCCCTCCCATTTATTTCTCCATTGAAGTGAGGGCAGTAGATATTGTTTAATTACAAAAAAAAAAATCATACGCGTCTATATTAGTTTCTAAAATACATGTATATATATGAAAATTGAACCTTTTAAAAACCTTTTTTCAAAATTGTCATTTCTACAAAAATATCGCATCACAAAGTCAGTTTTCTAATAATAATATAGTTTAATCTACCATACCGTTGTTATATTGCATTTTCGGTTTTCCTTTTATAGTGATACTGATGTTAGACTCTTGGAATGGGTATTTTAGATGAATTATGGACATAAGCTTTGAGGACAGTAGAAATTCATACAATTATTATTATATAATATGCTTCGAGCAATCTCTTTTCAGCAAACATCTGTTATATTGTTTATATAGTTTTGATTTTCAAAATTGTTTATATAGTTTTGTAATTATATTGATAGATAATAATAGTATTTGCACTAGCACTCTATACTGCATAGAGAAATAATAACACTTTGAGGACAGATGATTCCACAGTTGCATAGGCAGGCAATAGGAGCTGCTGTGGTCTCACGTGATGTTTTACAGGTACATTAGATCAGTTGACATCCCCCCAACCCACTGATAGATAGACAAGAAGGGACAAGATCCTGATGGACTCGAATTCGTGTCAGCCGCCAGCGTTTTATATTTAATTTTGAAAATCGATGACACGAATTCGTGTCCTTCAGGCTTGAGGCAAAACGGCAAGTGCGCGCGTCCTTCGGGTCGAAAGTGTTAAAGACCTTTTTCGAAAGGAGCAACAGCACATAATACGTTAGATGAACAATAAGAACGTATGAAATTTTTCAAATAAATAAGGAAATGTATAAAAAGAAAAAATAAAATATATCGAAGACACAGCATTACTATCAGCGATGGTGAATTGTTGAATAGAAGAAGAACAACCTTGGAAAGAGATCAGGTATAAAAGAGAGAACAACACCACATTAATGATAGCTCAGGCGTTATAAAAAGATCTGTCCTACCATCAGAAAAAGATTATTTTCGTAGTATATTTAAACTTTCTATATAAGATCTGAACTCTATTTGCAAAGTTCATTTTCCCAACAAAATCCAATAAAAACAAACTCAGAAATAGCTAAAAAGGCGCATTGATTTGAATTACATTAGGTAAAAAGGTACAGGTCTTATATAGAGAGCGTAATAACATTTGTAACTAAATCCTGTTGTATAGAGAGATGAATTGGATTCTGACAAAGTTAAGGTGTTAAAGAAAATCTAAACAAAGATCGGGAAAAGTTGTGTTATATATATACTCGAACTACATATGGAAAGAGTTCAGAGGTTAAATATGGAGTTAAAGTGCACGCAGGAGGCTTTCAGTAGTTATATAGAAATGTAAACTACAATGAACGAGCGTTCAGGCTTTATAAAATAGTTGAATTGCATACTAGAGAAAGTCAGATAACAAAATGGTGAGCAACTACACACGGAAAATTTCAAAATTTTATATAGAGATTTATACTAAGTTCGGAAGGGGGTTCAGATGTTAAATGAGATGCCGTAATCTCTAAACTAGAATGAGTACGCCTGTTAATAAAAGATCTGAACTACGATAGGAAAGATTTCACAGGGTTGATATAAAAATATTTAAACTACACTTGAAGAAGGTTCAGGTTTGAAAAAAATGCCAAACCACAGTCAGAAAGATTTCAGAATTTGTATAAAGAGCTGACACACATGGAAACAATTCTCAGGTGTTATATATATTCTGAAGTACGTGTGTGTGTGTGTCGTGTGTGTGTGAAAATAGTTTGGGTGTTATATAAGGTTCGGAACTACAATCGAAACGAGTCTAGGTGTTGAATAAAGAGATAGATTATACTTAGATAGTGTTTAGGAGTTGTATAAAATGACATATTACACTCGGGAAGATTTTAGGTCTTGTATAGAGAGATATAATACATTCGGAACAAGCTTATGTGTTGCATAAAGAGATGAACTTCACTCGGGAAGAACTTAAGTGATGAATAGAGATATAAACTACAATCGGTAAAATTTTAGGTGTTGAATAGAGAGATGAACTACACTCGAGAAGGGTTTAGATGTTGAATAGAGAGATGAACTACACTCGGGAAGAGTTTAGGTGTAGAATAGAGAGATGAAGTACACTCAGGAAGAGTTTTGTTGTTGAATAGAGAGATATATTAAACTGGGGAAGGGTTTAGGTGTTGAATAGAGAGATGAACTATACTCGGAAAGGGTTTAGGTGTTGAATAGTGAGATGACCTACACTCGGAAAGATTTTAGGTGTTGAATAGAGAGATGAACTACACTCGGGAAAAGTTTAGATGTTGAATAGAGAGTTGAACTACAATTCAGGAAGAGTTTATATGTTGAATAGAGAGATGAACTCTACTCGGTAAGAGTTTAGTTGTTGAATAGAGAGATAAACTATACTCGGGAAGAGTTTAGTTGTTAAATAGAGAGATAAACTACACTCGGGAAGAGTTTAGTTGTTAAATAGAGAGATAAACTATACTCGGGAAGAGTTTAGTTGTTAAATAGAGAGATAAACTATACTCGGGAAGAGTTTAGTTGTTAAATAGAGAGATAAACTATACTCGGGAAGAGTTTAGTTGTTGAATAGAGAGAGGAACTACACTCGGGAAGAGTTTAGATGTTGAATAGAGAGTTGAACTACAATTCAGGAAGAGTTTATATGTTGAATAGAGAGATGAACTCTACTCGGTAAGAGTTTAGTTGTTGAATAGAGAGATAAACTATACTCGGAAGAGTTTAGTTGTTAAATAGAGAGATAAACTACACTCGGGAAGAGTTTAGTTGTTAAATAGAGAGATAAACTATACTCGGGAAGAGTTTAGTTGTTAAATAGAGAGATAAACTATACTCGGGAAGAGTTTAGTTGTTAAATAGAGAGATAAACTATACTCGGGAAGAGTTTAGTTGTTGAATAGAGAGATGAACTACACTCGGGAAGAGTTTAGATGTTGAATAGAGAGATGAACTACACTCGGTAAGAGTTTAGTTGTTAAATAGAGAGATAAACTACACTCGGGAAGAGTTTAGATGTTGAATAAAGAAATGAAGTACATTAGGGAAGAAATAAGTTGTTGAATAGAGAGATGAACTACACTCGGAAAGAGTTTAGGTGTTGAATAGAGAGATGAACTACACCTGAGAAGAGTTTAGTTGTTGAAAAGAGAGATGAACTACACTCGGGAAGAGTTTAGGTGTAGAATAGAGAGATGAACTACACTCGAGAAGGGTTTAGATGTTGAATTGAGAGATGAACTACACTCGGGAAGAGTTTAGGTGTAGAATAGAGAGATGAAGTACACTC